>CM027121.1:64183811-64390387 GCA_015476505.1 Urochloa ruziziensis | reverse complement strand
CAGAAAAAGAATTGCAGGGTCGAAGTAAGAGCACCTACAGCAGCTACATGCCAAAAACTTTTACACACCAGCAGCTAGATTGCCGGGTGTCTCTCCTTCCACACCACCAGCGAGTACACGATCGTCACCACCAGCCCCTGCGTCCGTTTCTGAGGTAAGCAATGTGTCTCATGTGCAGAACAAGACACCATCTACTCTGACCAAGAGCTCTTCAAGTAAATCTGCAAACATTGTGTGCCACCGCTGCAAGGGTATGGGACATGTCGTCAAGGACTGCCCAAGTACTCGTGCTTTCATCGCTACGCTTGACCGTGGATATGTAAGTGCTAGTGATGTTGAAGATGATTCGGAGGAAGAAAAGGGTGAGGCCATTAATTCCTTGGCTGCATCGATGGGTTTTCCTAGTCTCATGGTGCAGCGTGCGTTGAGCTCTAGAGAGGAACAAGAGGAAGAAGAGAAGATTCAGCGCAAAATTTATTTCACATGTATCTCATTGTTCAGAATTGTCGTGTTCTCACCATCATTGATAGCGGGAGTTGCAATAATTTGGTGAGTTCAGATTTGGTTGAGAAGCTTGGCTTGCCCACTCGTTCTATTTCAGACCCTTACCATCTTGAATGGTTCAACAGTAGTGGTAACGCTAAGGTAACTAATCTGCACATATACATTTTTCTGTTGGTTCTTATCATGACTATGCTGATTTTGATGTTGTACCTATGAATGCATCATCTCTTTTGTTAGGCCGACCATGGGAATTTGATAATGATGCTTCACATCATGGTAGAACTAATACATACTCTTTCATGCATAAGAACAAGAAAATTACGTTGCTTCCTTTATCTCCTGCTGAAATTAAGAACCATTTTAAAGAGATTGCTGAAAATACTAAGAAGAGAGTGCTAGCAATGCCTCTAATGATAATACACATAAAGGGATTAAGTTAAAAGGAGGTGCTTTTATTGCTACTACATCTGCTACTGCTGCGTTATGTGATAATCCTGATGCACCTTGTTATACTATGCTTTGTTGAGATATCTTTTCTGTTTCCAGTGATCATTGTCTTGTGCATCGCATCCTGTTGTCACTAACCTTTTGCAGGAGCTTGATGATGATGGACCGGCGTCGAGGACGACTTCAGTTCAAGAAGGGGAGGATGATGAGGACATCGCCACGCTACTCAGCCGCCACGTGGAGTTCGGATTCAGCCGATACCACTGCACGGTTTCGGCGATATCTCCCTCATACGACATCAAAACGAGGCGTATAAGCATGCGTTGGAAAGGGGACGATGACGCCGTCATTTTGGTTCTGTTCCTAGCTGTAGAACGTTCGTGGATCACGCTGTGTGACCATGACAAGGTGCTGCATCACCTGTTTTGGGCCTTTTCAGGCTTTGGCGTGTCGGGCCTTTGGCCCAAGTTGAGGACGCCCCACCTGGTGCGCCCTCAACCCTAGGACGTCCCTAGGCTAATAAACTCAGCAGCCGCTGCTGCTTAGACTCGGGTTTTGCTTAGATTATTCTGTTGAAGACAGTGTCGCCGTTCATCGATTTGTGAAACCCCAACTCGTGTGCTTAATCATTCATCTGCAGTTGTCACCATTATTGAGTGCCGCGTTCTTTCGAGTTCTTGCTTGTGTTCTTCGTTTCGCAGGCAGGGATTAGCCTTCTTGGCGAGGTCAACCGGATTGTGACTACGTTTGATAACCAGAGGAGTCGTGGTGCTAAGATTGCAGGGTTCGAGTTTGCTGACTTGAAGCCGAATCGGTGTGTCGGGCTCCGCCCAAAACGAGTTATCCTTTCCCTGACGGAAGATCGGACACCCTAGTTCCCATCACAGGCAGCCCACACTCGGATATCTCGGAGTATCTACCGTAATCTTATTGGATTAGTTCCTTTGATATAATCCAGAAGGTTTAGATCTTAACATACTTTTAAACCCAAGGTTGTCGGCCTATATAAAACGATCTAGGCCAACCCGCGTTCTGACTCGCCATTGCTCCCTGAGCTTTGTAGAGCAAAGCAAAACAATCACCACTGAACACAGGACATAGGGTCTTATACCTCCGGGTAGCCCGAACCTGTCTAAACCTTACATCTTGTGTCACCTCGAGCCCCCTAGCCTCGCGACCCTCTCTACTGCAAATCTACTACTTGGGTACCATTAGTGGATTGCCGGTCATTAAGTCCGACACATTGGAGCAGTGTCAAATGAACAAGCGGACGGTGTAGATAGGATAGATGCACGTGTAGTATACGGGCGCAACATCCGCGATGTAAATACAAATGAACTTTCATCTGCACAACAACATAAAATCCATCACCATGCAAGAGCTACATGAAAAAAACTAGATCCAATGGTGTAAAGAGCCCCATGTTTTTTCATTAAGCGGAAGAAACCTCTTCCGGGTCTAGAAAAATCCCCGAATCCCGGCAAGCCGGCGAGGGGGATTTTTTTAAACCAGTCCCCGTAAATTCGCTCCAGCGTGGAATCGAATCCGGGCCAACGGGCAGCAACCAAGCGACCGAACAAATCGACCACCATGGTGCGACACCAGGGTCATCCCCGACAGGAATCGAACCTTGGTGGGCAGGCTGGCCACTGCCAGTGCCCACCGCCGAGCGCTGCTGGCCATGTACAAGTGGAATTTTGGGTTCAAATTTTGCGAGATGATAATAGACATCATAACACATATTAAAAAAATATGTCATAATTTTTTTATCATTATTTTCATATGGTAGGATATTTGATAATAAATTAATCAATGAGACACATGTGCATCCTGTAAATTTTAATCTCAAGATTCCACTTATGTATGGAGAAACAAAAAAGACAAATCGTATTAGGAGGTAATTTAAACCAAATGTCATAGTTTAGAGGGTAAACTGAACCAAATTATATTTTAGGTGGTTATCCAGACTTTGCTTATACTTGAGGGGAGTAATTTGAACTTTTTTCAACTGAAATAGTTCAATCCTGAAAATCATTAGGAAAATTCCTGAACAGACTGCAGTATTCAATCGAAAGTATGTGATGTTAAGCCAACCAAATGAATTTCAAGCGGCGACCAATCCAGCAAATAGCTGCTTCTGGATCTCGAGAGTAATGCACTGAAGGTTTATTGAAGTTCTCTTAATAATTTTGTTCAAACTATTTACCTTCCCATGTATAGTCCAATCGATTTACGTACATTTGCTTCAGAAACAGAGCTGACATTCCATACACAAAGAAAGCTTCACCCAGAAGCTCGAGTTCAACATCAAAACATTCGCAAGGACCAATGTGGTCAGTAATTTAGAGCCATCAAATCAGCAGATTATTCAAGCATGAGATGTCTCGTAATGGGAGAAACAAAACAGCGCGAATTCAGCATGCTATATATTGGTATAGACAAAACTATATTATTCTATTTTTTCAAATAAAAACATATTATTCCTATTTCCACCCTCCAGCTGACAATAGAGAAGATGACCTGCAAGAAAAGAGGCAGCAGCAGGGCTCTGACCTTGTTTGATAATCAATAGCCCCTCACTAATCGATCAAGCTTTAGTCACAAGCGGGACTTGTTCGGCTCTGACCGTGTTGGTGGGGAGGCCGGAGGCCTCAGGGCCCTGTTGAGCGATCACGACCGGTGAGCACCTTCTCAGGAGCTCGACGACTCATGACAGCAGGTACGCGGTGCATGAGGGAGGCGAGCCGCCGTCGGCTTGTATCAACTCCACACCAATGGAGAGCTACCTTCAACTCTCCGCGCCATTGCGAGCTGCGCGTCGTGGCTAGCCATAGTCTGCCATAGAAGGGGCTACTGCTGTCCGCCGCATGGATCCCACCCAGGCAACCAGATCCAGTGGCATGCACCCCTTCCTTCGCTAGGAGAAAAAAAAAATAAATTGGATTAGAGGGTAAATTGAACCAAATGACGTGACATAGTTTAGGTGGTAAATTTAACTAAGTAATAGTTTATGGAGTTATTCAGACTTTGGGCTATACTCGAGAGGAGTAATTTGGACTTTTCCGATTGAAAATACACATAAAGAGCAATACGATAAGTGCAAAGTGACAGTAGAGTATACATCTGTGCCAAAAGAGGCAAAAATTAATGACAACGTGAGTCAAGTGGACAAGCTAACAACCGGTCTGCACATGGTCATGTATTGTTGCAACACTTCACTGACCCTTTTCGTGCATCTCTCCTGGTTACTACTATATACATATACACCAACGGAATGAACCTGTAACATCCTAGCTATGGTGCAGTGCATACATACAACATCCACAAAAAAGATAAAAAATCGAGTAATGACTGTGTCGTCTAGAAATTTGTTAGCGACTCGGAGCATCCATTAAGCATGGGAGACAACAGGAGCTATTACCACGGACAAACACTGTGAGAGTGCAATCGCACGACAGTTTGCTCTGTATCCTGCATATCTCGGTTATGGCCCCAAGAAGAAGGGTAGTGCGATAAGTTATGATGAGGGAAGAAGGCAACGGACAGGAGTGAGCTGGGTTGAGACTATTTGCAACGATATTCTCTAAATATCATCATCTAAAGGAATATTTCAACGCTCTTCTAAAAGATTACACCATATAAATATCATCACACTACAACGGTGCCCTCTATTTCTCTCCTCTATCCTCACGGGCCCACCACCCTCTCTCTCCCCGCGGGGCCCACCACTCTCCCTCCCTCTCTCCACCTCCGCTGCGCCAGCCTCTCTCCCTCTCCCTCTCTCTCGTTTCTCTCTCTCCCTCCCTCTTCCTCTCCCTACGCTGAGGCCGCCCCCCACCTCCTCCGTCCACCAAAGTTCGCGCACGGGGCGGAGCGGCCGCCGGAGCCCGTGCGCCGGGCGGATCGGCCGCCGGAGCTCACGCGCCAGGCGTGGAGTGCAGCGGAGGCGCGGGGCTCCAGTGCACGGCCTCAGCGGTGGACTCAACCTTACTTGCGCCCGTGCCTTGCCCCCTGCCCGCGCCTGCGCTGGGGACGAGGCCGCACTCGCCCCACCGCTGGCTGGGGCCTCCTCTGCGGCCGACGGGCTCCAGCTCCGCCGCGGCCGACGGGCATGCTTCAGCTACCAAGGGCCGGCCGACGGGCGTGTTTCGAGCTCCTCCTCGTCCTCCGTTTGCCGCCGGCAGCTACCTGCCCTGCCGCCGCCGATGCTGCTGCCTCGCACCTCGCGCCTCGCAGCCCGTGGCCGCTGCCTCGCACCTCGCGCCCGTGGCTCGATCTGCGTCGCCCTCTTCCAGCTCGTGCCACCACCGCTGCCCTCTGCTCGAGCCGGCGCTGCCGCCTTCAATCTCCAGATTGGCCACCGCGAGACCCACCAGCAGGGTAGGAGGAGGAGCGCCGTTAGGAGCGCCAGAGCTCCTCCTCGACGGCTCCTCCACGGGGAGAGTAGGAGGGCCGCTCCGCGCCTGTGCTGCGTGCGCCCGCGCAGTGGAGAAGAAGAAGGGGAGGCAGAGAGAGAGAGACCGCCGCCGGTGTCACACCCTTGTAGAGGAGCCTGGATGTATAAGGGATGGAGGGGAGTCCCTTCAATTTGGAGGAGGCTATAGAGGACATCGTTGCAGAGAGTTTTTTGAACAAAACCTCTATATTTAGAAGTCCAGGAGGCTGTAGAGGACACCGTTGCAAATAGCCTGGTGGGCGGCCGTTCAGCCAGGAGATACGTATTTGGGTTACATTATTGTAACTATCACGCAAGAATCTGAAAACCACGCTGTTTCATGTAAAATGAAACGTGTGATTCATACTCATGTCATTGCATTCCCCCACTCCCAAAAGCTTTTCAGACCTCGTTCCCCGATTCCAGAAGATGAGGTGAAAGCAACGGCATCCCATAAGAGATAAGGGCAGGAACAGCCACAGCAAGCCTTTTGGATTCCTGCCGTATGCTCCCTAGCAGACATTGGATCAGTCAAGGGTTAATTGTGTGTTTTGATATCATTTAATTCGTATGTTTATTGATCCTGTACACTAGCTCATTTCCTTTGATTTTTATTATTGTGACGCAGCACTGAAATTTCTAATTGGCTGGTGACCAACTAATGATATTTAAGTAAAAATTTATAATATACATCTTCTTAGGTCAATATCAGTGGGAGTTTCATGGACACAGCTACTTAGACTGGAAACTAGGTAATGCCAGTGACCATCTTGTCGGTGTTTTACCGGCAATCCCACCGAGGGGTATCCCTAGGCAGTAGAGTTTTGGTGAAGTGTTCGTAGAATCAGGAACTCGATGGTTATGTGACACGAGATTTATATACAGGTTCGGGCCACCAATTAGGCGTAATACCCTACGTCCTGTTGCTGATCGTGTATAACCTAGTGTGAATATGCGTATAAGTCGCCCTATCGGTCTTGAGTATTGATCAATAGGACTTGCTGAATCTGTTTTGAGAGGGGTCCCTGCCCAACATTATATACTGGTGGGTAAGGTCATAGGTCGGAAATAGTAGAATCCTAGTCTAATTCGAGTAGTAACTCGTACAGATCTCGCTATGCGAGTACTTCCCATATATAACCACTAGTTTCCTTATATTGTAGACTCCTATGCTGCCCTGCGTCACGGTCTCTACTCGTTGTCATATCCTCCCTTGCAGTCTTCCTGCGTCCGTGTGGACCCTATGCCTCCATGTCTGACAAGCCCCCGAGTGCTTCATAGTCGAGTTCTTTCACCTTGAGAGTGCTGGCCTGCTGGTTCGAGTACTTTCTGAGCTTCTTTGAAGGTCTTTGAGTACTTGTTGGACTGCAAGTCTTAGCTGAGTGCGAGGCTGTGAGGTGCTCAAGCCCCGTCATGCTCTTGAGTTTTGGAGTGCGATATAAAATCACACTTCATATGATGTAGCCCTTGAGCATTAGGTTGAATCAATGAGTCAAGCTGAAGGTCCTGTGAAATCTTGAATCTTGGGTGGAAATTAAAAAAACTTCATGTTAATAGCTGCAAAATTGGTGCAAATCTTGGGTGGAAATCGGACTTTGGCTATATTTGAGAAGAGACTTTGGCTATATTTTCCGATGGGAAAATACACAAAGAGCAATACAATAGGTGCAAAATGCCAAAATAAGCAAAAAAATAATGACAACGTGTGTCCAGTGGACAAGCTAACAACCGATTTGCCCATGTTCCTGTATTATACTCCCTCCGTCCAAAAAAGAAGGTCGTTTTAGGTGTTGGACACGGGGATTAACGAAGGGCAAAAAAAGTAGAGAGCGCACAAGAATCGAGAAAGAATAGATGAAGAGAGAGATAGAGATAAAGTTGTATTAGAAAGCGAGAACGACACTCTTTTTGAGACAAATTTTGAAGGCTAAAACGACCTTTTTTTCGGGACGGAGGGAGTATATAGTAACACTGCACTGACCCTTTCTGTGCATCTCTCCTCATTAAGTAGAGGTTACTACTATATACACCAACGGAATGCACCTGTAACATCCTAGCTGGGGTGCAATGCATACAGCATACATAGGACATCCACAAAAAAGATTAAAAATACGAGTGAATGTAGGAATGTTGAGAGCAGTGAGTGTGTCGTCCACAAATTTGTCAGCGAGTCTAAATGATTGGGAGCATTCATTAAGCATGGGAGACAACAGGAACTGTTACCAAGGGCAGTACTGTGAGATTGCAATCGTGCGACAGTTTGCTCCGTATCCTGCATATCTCGCACGGCCAGAAAAATGGCTATCAGTGCCGGTCATTTTGACCAGCGCTAATTTACCGGCACTAACGTGCATCACGTTAGTGCCGGCGTGTACATTTTAGTGCCGGCTGGTATGCCTAGCCGGCACTAAATTGCTCCCCTCTCGCGTGGCAGGGAAGGCAGTTTAGTGCCGGCTGTTTTTTTGCTTTTACTTTATTTTCTATTCTTTTATATGTTTTCGTATTTGTACCAAATTAATGCGTCTACGTAGTGACATTATTTGCGTTCATACTACATTACGACGATGTATATCACATTATTAATATTATATATATATATACATAAATAGATGGAATTCATACTATACACACAACATTTGATAGATCCAACAAAGTACTTGTAGTACTTGAGATATTACAAGTACTTCATGCACGAGATATATCAACGATCGTGAATACCCTTCTCAATTGCCACGATGCTTGATAGGGGATCGCCATAGAATTCTCCGTTCTTATTTATGACTTCATCGAGCAGGAATCCGCAGAGAGATTCTTGAATTGCCCTGACCCGAGCTTCTTCGATCAGATTTTCTTTCATGGACCAACGCTGTAACATTTCCAGATAAAAACATGAGAATAAAATTAAATGAATTAAAGTTAATCACTAGAATTGTTTGTGTTCACGTACCTCGAATCTTTCCGCCGTCATTTGCCCCTTTTCACTTACAAAGTCGTCGATCCATTCGCATACATAGTATCCACACAAAGTTGTTCCCTTGCTCCTGTCTCATACACGGTAGGAAAATGGGTTATAGCATAGAATAATAAATTTTTCATTACGACTAACACAAGATGGGAGAGTCTGGTCATACCGTTTTGTCACTCCTAAAATTAAGAGGTTCGATTGGTTCTTTCATTTTTATGTGTTTGCTGAGGAAGCGAGTCCATGACTTGTTGATTAGGTCGATGAGGTTTTGGTACAGTGATCTATCTTGCCTCAATGAATCGTAGATCCAGACCGTTTGGGCGTCAATCTGAATAGCAAACAGTATCCAGTGAAAACTGCTCATATACATACGCAAAAACAACCAATTAATGTTGATTATAATAGTTATTAATTATTATTATTTTGAAGGTATTGAAAAAGTGGCAAATGACTCACTGATGATTGTATGGCAAGAGAATGAATGGACACATGCTTTGCTTACGCATGCCTATATGTTGTCGACCACTTCACAAGATTTTCTCGTGACAGTTTCCTCGTGTATAACATCGGGGTCCAGGAAGCCGATGTTATGGAACCTCTTTTGACGGGCAATTTTAATTTTTTGCCTACGGAAAAATAAAACCACAAAAGAAGTAATTACTCAACAAACACGCGCCGAGCGAGTATAAATAAAATAATAAAACGAGCAGAAACACTTACATGCACCATACACTCATGAGGCACTTGTGAAGGGCATCTTGATGGTACAAATCATAAAATGCATCAAAGTCGATCCATACATCCGCTGGCCCCCGCAAAAAATGCTCGTCTTTGATCCGAGCTAGGAGCATGTCAATTCCGTTTCGAGATTGCACCGCATACCATTTGTGCAACTGCGCCATTCTCGTTGGTAGATACGGTAATAACTCTGGCCATATGAGAGGCTCGCCAAGTACAAACTTTTTCTTGCCTCGGGACTCCTGTAGAGCTTTCCCTAGGAATTGAGCCTTGGTAAGATCTGTTTGCATTATCATCCCGGCAAAGATCCTCGGTTCTGTTGATTCATTGAGAGGGGCATCAGGATGTTCTATCAGCGGAGGGATCGACTGTTTGGATTGTTCTTCGAGCTGAGCAACGGGTCTTGCATTTCTTTTCAAGTTGCTAGGGTTGGCGTGGCACTTTCTGATCTGCCGATCATAGTCTGATTCTTTTTTTCTCCCTTGGTAGGGTCTTCTTGATGAAGTGTGCTTTTCCAACTGGATCTATTTCTAGCTTCTTGTTCGCAGCCGCTCTCTTGGCCTTCACACCATCGAACCTTCTGACTCTTCCTCAACTGGAGCCTTTTCTTTCTTTTGCCTCTTCTGTTTAGTAGTTGGGTCGCCCGAAGGTACCGTGGATGCCTTTCGTTGCTTCTTCTGAGGCGACAGTGCAACTTGTGATGGTTGGTTGGGGTTGCTTTATGCTGCCTGTGCTGCCGGTGGCGATGGCGGATCTGGGCTGGGATCCCGTGTTGCCGGTGGCGATGGCAGGTCCGGGCTGAGATCCCGTGCCACCGGTGGCGATGGCGGATCCGGGATGGGATCCCGTGCTGCCGGTGGCAATGGTGGTTCAACACTTGGATCCTTGTCTACTGGCGTTGGTTCCCTGTGCCTCGAACACTGAGCGGAATCGGTGGCTGCTTCCACCAATCTTATGTCGCGCTTTGGCCAAGCGATCCAAATGTGTATGGCATACTACAGGTCCGCTTCTTCTTTACTTATAGGGATCGGGAGGTCTAGGTCTTCCCAGCCGTCTTCGATGCGATCAACATGTACTTTAGCGTATCCTTCAGGAATTGGCCGGCAATGTAACATAGCGCCTTATTCCGGTGCTTCCACATAACCCTGAGCGCAAACTTTGAGCTTTTTCCCATGAAGATACAGTAGCTCACACTTGGTCCTAACAGTGATGTTGTCAACGGGGAGTCGCTGGTTGTCCGCAACTAACTCATTTCCATCACCGAGAGGGAGTTCCATCGAAGCGACACTGCTAAGTCGACGCTGAGAGGCAGGACTTGGCTCCAAATTAGGAGCTGCTTGTGGTTGGTGTTGTTGGCTAACTGTTGCCTCAAGAGAAGCTAGTCGACCTTCTAGTGTACGGATCTGCTCTGTCACTACTGCCTTGCTTCTGCACCGGCTTCTGTAGGTTTCGAGATCTTCAGGAAAGCCATGATTCCATGGAACTACGCCCATGCCTCGGGTCCGTCCAGTGTGCTCTGGATTGCCAAGAGCGTAAGTCAACTCGTCTTTATCTCTGTTGGGCTAGAAAGTTCCTTATTACCTAGCCTCATTGCCTCATTTAGTCTTAGGGTCGCCTCCCTTAGTTCGTCGCTAGTGAAAAAGACCCCAGTTTTTCTGTCCAGTGTGCCTCCATGAGCATAGAAGTAATGCCTTGCTCGTTTGGGCCAACTCAATGTCTACAGTATGATGCCTTTTGCAATTATATCTGCTTCCATCTTTTCCCATTTCGGAATGGCAACTTCATAACCTCCTGGCCCAAGTTTATGAAATTGTGTCTTTTTACTAGAATTAATTTTTGCTTGAGCAGAGGCTGCCTTGCTTTCTGTCGAGGACTTGTAGTTGATGAATTCATTCCACCACTCTCGTTGCTTCTTCCAGTTTTTATCAGAATCTGGTGTGAGACCCTTTGACACAAAGTTTTTTATTAGATTTCTCTTGAACGTCCTGAACTGAGTAGCCATCGTCTGAAATGCCCACTTTCCAACTTTGTCTTCTTTGCCATTGGGAAAGTGGAAGTGCTTCTTCACCTCTGTCCACAACATCTCTTTCTCTGAATTTGGCACGATATCTTCATCATTATCAGAGGCTTTTGTTCTCTTCCACTTCTTGTACTTTATGGGGACGCTTTCCCTCAAAAGATATCCACATTGATTCACGAATGTGGCCTTAACACCAGGAGGGGCTTTTGGCTTGCCGTTATCGTAGACCTCGGTGATGGTCGTATAACCATCCATCTTTCTCTTGCAGCCACGTTTCCGTTTACGCGTGGATGATCCCGATGCCTGAAATGATAACTACTCATTAATAGAAGTTGTCGATGCGTATATAAATTCAAATCACGTGTATATGGACAAAATTTATATACCTTAGCTTCGTCATCATTTTCATCTTCATCCTCATTAGCACCCTGCTCATAATCGCTCTGTTGGTCACCACCACTCTGATCGTCACCACTCTGCTCGTCATCACTTTGTCCATCTGGATTATCCAAGTTCAAATACTGGGAGCCATTGTCCATGTTGGCTTCAACCTCAGGAGCATGTTCGTATGGAGTGGGTCCACGAATGAGCGAGTGGATGTACTCCTCGCTTCCTCATTCCTGTCGATCATTTTCACTAGCTAGTACATACAATAAAAAAGTATAAGTGATTTTATATTGTATATACGTATATATGACATGTCCAAAGATTTTCTAGAACTCTAACGTTTTCTAATATTTCCTAGAACATTTTCTACAATTTTCTAACATTGTTTACTTTTTTTTCTAATATTTTTAGGTGATTTTCTAAAAAGTATATAAATAAATCTAAAAGTGCTGGAGAAGTAAAATATTTTCATACAATTTTCAACCATTTACTTAGTAATTTTCTAATTTTTAGGTGTTTTTCTAAAAAATATACAAATAAATCTACGTACCGACAAGCATTTACAAAAAAGTATAAGTAATTTTGTAGTGTACATATGACATGTTCAAACATTTTCTAGAACTCTAATTTTTTCCAATATTATCTAGAACATTTTCTATAATTTTCTAACATTTTTCAACAATTCTACAAATAAACTACTATATTAAAAGGAGGCGCTAACGTTGGCGGGGACGACGTGGACGACGGGCGCCGATCGCGCGAGCTGAAAAAGTATAATAAATCTAAAAACTAACAGCGCGAGCTGGAGAAGTAAAATACGTTTTGAAGTCACATCCTTGGCTAGAACGAATGGTTCATCCTTATATCCAATCTTTTTGAAGTCAACTATGGTCATCCCATACCAGTCCTCCATCACGCCGGATCTAGCCACCCATTGGCAACGAAACATAGGGACAACTATGGGTCCATATTCAAGTTCCCATATCTCCTCTATGACCCCATAGTAGTTGTCCTTTTGTCCATTACTGGTTACTATACACATACGGACACCACTATTTTGGTTTGTGCTTTTTTTGTCTTGAGTTGTTGTGTAAAATGTATACCCATTGATTTCGTACCCTTGGTATTGCTGCACTATGATCGATGGTCCCCTAGCCAGCCATTGTAGTTCTTGATCAACTGTGTTGTTGCCCAATAATTTCCGTCTAAACCAGCCTTCAAAAGCGGATACTACCTCCGTATCGAAATATTTGTCGCCATTGACTTTTTTCGCAACGTTTGACCATTCATCTTATTCAAAAGATTATACAAATATCATTTATTTTATTTATGACATACTTTACTATCAAATGAATTTTGAGTTTGACTTATCTTTTCATATATTTACAATAATTTTTTGAATAAGACGAATGGTCAAAGTTTGCAAAAAAAGTCAATGGCGACAAGTATTTCGATACGAGGGAGTATATGTTTGCGCGTGATCCAATCATGACCATTCTTTGTATTTTTGGTCCGTACAATATTCATGTGCTCATCAATATATGGAGCCACCTTGGATGAATTCTGAAGAACCGTAAAATTTGCTTTACTGAATTCACTACAAGAGATGTTCACATTAGATTTCTTTCCTAGTGTGCCTTTTCCCTGTAGTCGCCCCTCATGGTGTGACACAGGGAGCCCAATCGGCTTCATGTCAGGAAGAAAGTCAACACAAAACTCAATGACCTCCTCTGTTCCGTAGCCCTTTGCGATACATCCTTCTGGACGAGAGCGATTGCGGACGTACTTTTTCCATACTCCCATGAATCTCTCGAAAGGAAACATTTTATGTAGAAAGACGGGACTAAGAATAGTTATTTCAGTCACAATATGAACTAGAAGGTGTGTCATCATGTTGAAGAATGATGGTGGGAAGACCATCTCGAAGCTGACAAGACATTCGACAATGTCTTTCTGTAGTTTTGTTAGATTGTTTGAATCAATTGTCTTCTGAGAAATTCCATTCATGAACGCACAAAGCTTCACAATTGCCAATCTTACATTTTCTGGTAGAACACCTCTAAGCACGACCGGGAGTAACTGTGTCATCAAGACGTGGCAGTCATTGGACTTCAAGTTTTGAATTTTCTTCTCTTTCACATTTATTATGCCTTGTATATTCGAGGAGTATCCGGACAGGACCTTAATACTGTTCAAGCAATCAAACATACTTTCCTTCTCCTCTTTGTTAAGATTGTAGCTGGCAGGTTTTAAATAGTGGTGTCCCTTGTCAATCTTTTCAGGTTGCAAGCCTTGTCGTTCTGTCAGGTTGAGCATGTCGGCCTTGCTTCCAATGTATCCTTTGGCTTACCATGCACTCCCAGGAAGCCTAGTATGTTCACGCAAAGGTTTTTCGTCAAATGCATCACATCAATTGCGTGTCAAACATCTAAAACTGCCTAATAAGGTAGTTCTCACAATATGGATTTTTTCTTCCACATTGGAGCACGTCCCGTTATGGGATCCTTGGGAACAGGTATCCTACCGTCACCCTTTTCAAATACGCACTTCACATCCTTGATCTTCGATAACACACGCTTTCCATTAAGAAACAAAGGCTTAGGGCGAGTTTTGGACTGTCCTTTAAAATGTTTCCCTTCGTTTCTTAAGGGGTGATCGACAGGAAGGAATCGACGATGACCCATGTATACGCACTTCTTACAGTGTTTCAAATAAATGCTATCGGTTTCATCATAACTGTGGGTGCATGCACTGTATCCCTTGTTCGATTGTCCCGACAGTTTTGCAAGTCCAAGCCAATCGTTAATGGTTACGAAAAGTAAAGCTCGGAGGTTGAAAGACTCCTGTTTATACTCATCCCACATACGTACGCCTTCTTCCTTCCAAAGCAATAATAAATCATCAATCAAGGGTCAAAGGAGCACATCAATGTCGTTGCCAGTTCTTTTGGCCCTTGTATAAGCACCGACATCATGATAAACTTGCGCTTCATGCACAACCAAGAAGGAAGGTTGAACATACATAGCGTCACAGGCCATGTACTATGACTGCAGCCAAACTCACCGAACGGATTCATTCCATCAGTACTCAGATCGAATCTTATGTTCCTCGGGTCCCTATCAAATTAATGATACTCTCGGTCAAGTTCCTCCACTGAGACCCATCTGCGGGTGTCTAATCATGTGATCTTCCTTACGATCCTCTTTGTGCCACCGCATCAGCTTAGCGTTGTCCTTGTTTCTGAAAAAACGCTTTAGACGTGGTATGACAGGGAAGTACCACAACAACTTTGCGGGAACTTTCTTCCTGACTGGTTGCCCATCAACATCGTCTGGATCGTCTCGCCGGATCTTATACCGCAGTGCTTTGCAAACTGGACAAGATTCCAAGTTCTTGTATTCCTTGCCGCGGTACAGTATACAGTCGTTAGGACATGCGTGAATCTTCTGTACCTCCAATACAAGAGGGCAAACGATAGCTTCGTATGTTGTCGACGGCAGTTCGTTACCCTCAGGAAGCATGTTCTTTACAATGTTTAATAGCTCATTGAATCCCTTATCTGTGACACCATTAGTTGCCTTCCATTTCAGCATCTCCTACCCAACTTCTTCTGCTCCGGTTTACAACCAGGGTACAATGACTTTTTGTGATCCTCTAGCATCTTCTCAAACTTTGCTGATTCCTTCACAGTTTCACTCTCTTTCTGTGCATCAAGCAGTGCCTGACCTAGCTCGTCAGGTGGCTCCTCTTGTGCAACATTTGCTTCACCCTCTCCCATTGGTTCATCATGATAGCCACCAGCTTATTGAACCCACACCCAGTCTGGAATGGTGCTATCATCACCGCCATCACCACCAGCATCATCTTCTTCATTATATTCCATCATAACTCCAAGTTCACCATGTTTAGTCCAAACGTTATAGCTTTGCATGAAACCGTTCTCATAAAGATGGGACAATAGAGTATCTCTTTTCTTGTATTGTCTCGTATTTTCGTAAACTTTGCATGGACCAAACATTAAACCCTTTGGTGATTTGTTGGCCTCTGCTATATCGAGAAAACAATTTAGGCCATTAACCCACACTGATGTGGCTCATCCGCTATACATCCATTGTCGGTCCATCTGCAATTAATTGACTTATAAAAAACACAAATCAATTCTACATAATTCATATAAACATATTTGTTATTACAATAACATACAAATTATAGCGTCTCAATAACATACAAATTTTTCCTTAAAAATGACTTACAGTACAGTACAAAGAACATTAGTAAGTGTCATCCCACACATAACTTATTCAAAGGAACCTAAATTTCTCAATAGCTAACAAGCAACACGAGAACGATCTTCAACCATTCTTGGGTGGGAAAGCATGATTTTTTGCTGGCACTGAAGAAGATGGTGGATCTGAAGATTTCGGTTCTGTAGGAGATGGAGCGTAACGCCGCAATACACTCTCAAGATCAAAACCTGGGTCCTCGTCCCTTTCAACATATTGTTCGTCAAAAAACGAACCATTGCTTTCTGCCATGCTCCCATTTTCTTCTCGTTGTCTTGAGGCGGGCGACGGTCACCGCCACCAGAACCACTCCCTCCAGCAGCAGAAGCCATGTTGATCAACATGACTTTCATTTTTTTTAAATAGTCCGAAACCATATTACAAACTATTAGAACATAGGAAACCATCTAATAATTTTATTTTTGTTAATTTTTTGTATAAGTAAAAAAACATGCTAACTCTAAAATAATTAAAAATAGTATACATACTAATATACATACACATGTCATTATAAAATAGTTAAAATCAATTTTACATATATCTCAAATGTCAAAATAATGTACAAATCAAAAAATCATTCTCATTACCCTTCATGCTTAAAATCAACAATAATCCTTATTATCCCTAAGATTTTCTTTTAAAAATAATATACATACTAATATATATACACATGTCACTATGAAATAATTAAAAAAATTATAAATGTGTTATAGACAAACTATCTAATAAGCTTCTCTAAAAAGAAACTAATCAATTTTACATATATCTCAAATTAATGTACAAAACAAAAACTCATTCTCATTTCTCTTCATTCTTTAAATCACCAATTTCTCTATGTACAAAGCATTAAATGCAAAATATAAAACGTGAAACAAAAGAGGATGAAGTTGCTAACCTTTGCTCCACTTGAACGAGTGAAATCACCACAAATTTGAAGAAAAATGGGTAGCACCTCCCCTCTAACACGCCATGGGAGGGAGGAGAAACTCGAGCTCAAATGATAGAGCTCGGCCTCGGAAAGAAGAAGCTGATATATGTGGAGGAACTTAGTGCCGGCTGGGGGCTTTAGCCGGCACTAATTGTTGAAATTTAGTGTCGGCTAATGCCCCCAGCCGGCACTAAACTTCCCGCGGCACGTTAGTACCGGCTAGTATCCCTAGCCGGCACTAACGTGCATCCCGACCGTTGCGAGATTCGCATATTCGTTGCGGGTGGTGGGGCCGGGATGCACGTTAGTGCCGGCTAGGGATACCAGCCGGCACTAACGTGGCTCCCGCGCCACTGTTCCCCCAGCCGGCACTAATGTACAATATTAGTGCCGGATGAGGCTTGACCGGCACTAACGGTTTTGCACCAATGTGCAGTTTTCCCGTAGTGTCGGTTATCGCCAAGGAAGAAGGGTAGCCCAGGAAGAAGGCAACTGATCGACAAGAGTGAGTTGGGTTGATGAGCGGCGACGTGGTTCCCGATATGGATTTGGGTCGCATTATTGTATCTATCACGCAAGAATCTGAAAACCGCTGTTTCATGTGAAATGAAACGTCTGATTCATACTCATGTCATTGCATTCCTCCACTCGCAAAAGCTTTTCAGACCTCGTTCCCCGACTTCAGAAGATGAGGTGAAAGCAAGGGCATCCCATAAGAGACAAGGGCAGGTTCAGCCTCACAGCAAGCCTTTTGGATTCCTGCCGTATGACTATGCTCCCTTGCACACATTGGATCAGTCAAGGGTTATTTGTGTGTTTTGATATTATTTAATTCGTGTGTTTATCGATCCTGTACACTAGCTCATTTCCCCTGTTTGGGTTTGATTTTTATTATTGTGAAGCAGCACTGAAATTTCTTGGCTGGTGACCAACTAATGATATTTAAGTAAATTTAAAATACTAGTAGAAGGGCACATGTCATAGGCACGTGTTTTTAAAAATTACTAAATTAATGATATAGTCAACATAGACTCTTTAATCTACAACATTCGATTATCATAAAATCCGACAGTGTAGGTGTAATTTATAATATACGTCTTCTTATTTCCTGGTTGCAGAGGTTAGTGAATGACCCGTTTCCGATGGACCCAGAGCTCTACCAAACGGGAGCGGTTGACATAGTTGGACGCCGAGCATCTCCAGAAGGTGAACGGTTGTAGCCGCAGTGGAACACCAGGCTCCTTAATTTTACTAGATTTGAAAGGAAGTCTGGTCTAACATACATACAGGCAGAACTGGTCGTGTAACTCAACTCCGTAGCATTTAGTGGAAAGAGTTAGTAAAATCAAAGTGGATAAGCCAACAACCGATCTACGCATGTGCCTATATTATAGCAAGACTGCACTCACACCCTACAACATCCTACGTTGCCTAAGACACTCCAGAAAAGATGAAAAACGAGTGAAAGTAGGAGTGGTGCTGGCCTAGTGATCGTCATCCACAAAAATTTGTCAGGGAGGGAGTCTTTTAATGATCGTGAGCATCCACTAAGCATGGGAGACGACGGGAGCTGATTTCTCCATGGATCAAGAACCATAGGGTGCAATCCTCTGATGGGTCTGTTCCCTGTGCACATCTCGGTTTGCATGATAAGAGAATGGAGGAGACAGAAACATGAAAGAAGTGAGCTCGAGTTGGGGGCGCCGCCGACCCGCTGTTGCGCCTGAGGCCGAATTGGTTGCATTGTTGCATTGCATGGTGAATGAACCGAGATGTTGCATGTTGAAAGAAAAATGATTCAAACTCTTCTCACGGCATTACTGTTCTGCTTACCCTCGCAAAAGCATTTCAGATCTCGGTCCCAACTTCAGTTACACAAACCCTTAGCAAAACCATAATTCTGCACAGTCGGAAATTAAAAAACCGGGCGATAAGGTGAAAGCAAGGCCAGCCGCTCACGCCAAGCTCTCTGCATTCCTGCCGCGTGACGATGATCTCTACTAATCATCTGAATCTAGGGATTAACTTGTCAAATTACATTAACCCAAATGTGGCCCATGTTATTAGCGAGAATAATTCTTATTATAAAGACTACTAGAGAAACCGGCCACTAATCGCATCGGCTCATTCGCACCGGCTCGAAATAGAGCCGCTTCAAATGACTCATTCGAGCCGGCCTGAAATTGAGACGCTTCGAATAACTCATCATCCCTACCGGCCCTAAATTGAGCCGTTTCGAATCACTTATCAGTTGTACCAACCTGAAATTGAGCGACCTCGAATGACTAGTCATTCGTACCGGCCCAAAATTGAGCCACTTTGAAAATTCAAAACTTTTGCATACGGTCTCGTGTTGAAATATGATCCGAGTTCTAGTACAAGTCTTGTACTAGTTGTGTTACCGGATTTGATTCCTAGTCTATTAGGAAATCTTACTCTAGAGATAGAGTCCTACTCCTACGTGAGTTCTATTCCACCCCTATATATATGTAAGCCCTATGTAGACGGCAGGGTAAGACATTTAGATGAGCCATGTATCATCCCTGCTTGTAAACTCTCCTCAATAGTGATTGTCTTCCGTGGTTTTTTTCCCGTAAGGGTTTTTCCATGTTAAATCGTGTCTCGTGTTCGATCTTGGTTATGCATTATTTGCTAACATCTCGGATTGAGAAGAACTTTGTATGAAATGTGTACGTTTCGACAAGTTCTCAACTTTTTAGTTGGAAGTTTTTTGCTTTGAAGATATTTAGATGCCCAAAACTGTCCCGTCATTGTTCTTGTAACTTGAATTTCATGTTGTATTTTGAGTTTTGGAACTTTTGAATACAGTTTTAGATGGATAGAAGTTTTATACAAAATCTATAAGTTTCGATGAGATCTACAACTTTATAGTTGAAAGTTTTTTAATTTAAAGCCGTTTAGATGCTCAAATAATAGAACTAAACTTTAGTCCACAAGGGTGAAAAGAAATATAACTCCCACGTGCATGCAGGAATGACGTCTCGGTAAGATGGTAAGGAAAGGTCTAGGGAGGAGGTTGTTTGTTCGAAGGCTGTGCACTGCACGCGCGTGTATTTCATCTGAAATACACGTGACTTGTGATGAAAAAAAAATATTTTTGCTATTTTATTTGCGAATTACTACTTTTACTATCTACGCCGGTGCCCCAGTAAAAATAACTTGGCAAATGTGCCGGTTAAATTACCGACGTTGATAACCGACTCATACGCATCAGCTTCAGAGAAGCGGTGAAATAACTGGTTCAAATGAAGTTTTCGCACTGCTTCGAATGAGGGTCACTGTAGTAGTGAAACAGTCTATGTGTGATGGTTGCTAGACTGATGAATAAGCATTATGGGTTGAAATATCCTCTCCTCTCTCTTCACCAAAAATTACGTGCATAAGTGTTTAATCCAAAGATTAAATACACGCAACAAGAAAATATGTGTGTGTGCTACATAAGTGTGGTTTTGTACAGTTAAATAAAGAGTGGTGAGCATGTAACATGGTTACACGTGATTAGCACTAGTACAAAATTGAATGGAAGGTGTATAGGTGCATGGTGCGTTGCCTGTTTACTTTGCTCGGCCTGTCATAGTGCCGGTCGCGATCGTTGCTCTTTGCATGCACACGTTAATGACACTGTAAAGGTAGTGCATGGTGCAGTTACGAAAGAGTTCGGTCTGACTTTGGAAGGTCCAGTGACAGCTACATGCTTCAGCTCAACAGCTGTGGCGGTCGGACGCACCCTACGGTGTATAAATAAGAGAGCTTGACAAGTCTCGCTGTGATACACGAGAAACCCATGATTTAAGAGAATACACACATGAGAGTTTAAAAGTTCTCTAATGAGTAAAGTGTACGACCGATCAGGGCCGGCCCCAAGGGTAGGCCACCATGTGCGACGGTTGAGGGCCCAAACCAGGAGGGGGCCCAAGCCTAGGTATGTATTATGTATACGTATAGCCACATACGAGCCGGTTTATCTGATCGTAGCTCAAGAGGTCAAGAAACAAAAACAAGGAACTAAAATATCAGGGCCAACACTTAGCAGCGAAAGCGAAATCGTTGGTTGTCGGGCGTGCCGTTGCGGACTGCGGAGCCACAGAGCACTCGCGGCTGGCACCTGACCGATCGCATTCGGCGTTCACATCGAGTTGGTGACCGTTGGCGTCGCGAACTCACGAATTCACGATGTGATCGTGGTGACAGTGAATATCCGGGCCCAACCGTGCACCGCTCATCTAGACTCTAGAGGGGCCGTCGCGACGAGTTTGCAGGAGGGCCCTCAAAATCGTAGGGCCGGCACTGCGACCGATCCGTAAACTATAGTGGTGTTGACGCAAAAATCAGGCGTAGATGGATGCGCGAACACACGAGCAAAGGCGTAACCTTAAAAACCGGGGCGTGCCAGTCAATCTGACCTATTTATTGACAAGGAAGATCAGATCGTAAAATACCGGCCGAATCAGCTGATTGCCGAGACTGGGCTTTTGATTAAAATCAACTGAGAGCGCGACGCTTTATGCTAGCGGTCGGCTGCAAGCGAGTTTATGCTGGTAATCAGTGTAGGCGCAATAAACAAAGAAGAAACAGCTAACAGATTAGCCGAGACTTTGTGAACAATGTTTAGAAACAGATCTAGTTGGCTATAACTGGATGATATACTGAACAGATCGCTTGATAATGAGCCAACAACAATCTAGATCTAAACATGATAAATTGGTGATAAAAACAAGAACAACAAGAATTGATATAAAACTTGCAGATCTAGCATATATTGATATAACTGTTGAATAAATCTAGACGAAACCTCAACGATACGCCCGGAGATTAAAGCCTAGAAATTACTTGGTAGAAGCAGAACTTACAGGCAAGCCTTGGAGATCAGGATCAACCTCGACGTGCCCGTAAGAACTCGTGAAAGCAAAAGATGGCGATGTCGCTGACAGTATAAAATTGCAAGTAGTAAATGCGGGTAAAAAGAGTTTGTTTATTGATTCTGTGATAAACTGTTTACAATGGCCGGATGTATATATTATACCCTGGACACCCTAACAGTTCACTACACACTCAACTTGCTGAAAAAGAAAATATCTAAACAAAGCTAATACTAAAGTACATGGACTCTATCTTCTCTCATTTAGAGTCACGTTCTGTGAAGATCCTCTGCCGACGCCAGCTTGCTTGCCTCATGTGTCGCCCTTTCATTTAGTTTCCTTTACCTTCACGTACGTAATCCAGCAAACGTGATATATTTGGAGTCATACATGTGCTATGACGTCACTTGCTTAACTAAACAAATGTTCCCTTCTCATGTGAATGACCATGCACCAAGAGATAACGCACTAGGAGATATTCACTTCGTTGATTAAACCATCAATACAGCTGCCGATTCTTCATTCAGAGATGAACCACCAGGCATAAGAAATAATTCTGATTCTTTCTCTTGGTTACCGATTCTTTCTCTTGTACTAGATGCCAATTCTTTATTATCTTTCTTGTACTAGATCGGTCTCCTGGTATGAAGCTTCACGTCTCCTTGCCATATTTTATTCTTTAATCTTCTTATATTATATTAAAGCTCCTGGATTTCGTGTCACGTACGAGTACAAGCCAAACCAAAACCACGTGCCTGCAATCTGTTTACCAAAATCCAAAAGCACTTTAACCAATCTTCACGGCAAGCAGCGAACTCAAAGCCATAAACAAATGATTTGCTACTGTAGCTAGAAAGGGACGTTCCATAGACAAGCCGATCAATTAACTCGGAATGCTCAGTCATGCTGGTTCGTTGCATACAATTTTTGCCGATCAAAGCAACCAGACTGAATCGTACTGTATTATTTCCTTCTATCTGTTATCATGCACGCGATTGGACCTACCGCTCCATGCAAATCAGATCGGCTCTCATGCTTTCAAATCAGATCGTAGAGTCTTCCTGCCGATTCTCTTGTACGTGGGGCTCTTTTTGTCTTGGACCGCCAGAATAATATCCCATAAGTTCCTTTTATTAATCGGCCGATCAAAGCAACTCCGATTTGGTCAAGGCCATAACATATCTTAACGTGCATGTACCCATGAGATATTTATCCGTATCTGCAAAACCTGTGCTCAGACTGATAACCGATCATCATGCATAGCAATTGTCGCTTGATCAACTTCTTTTTATAATTGGCTCAGCATATATAGCACAAGGAAAAATAGAAGCCAACTCATAGAATTTTATCGGTCAAAATCCGGTGTCAACAAGTGGTTGTGTCATCCCGGCCGCAAACTTACAATTCGCACAACAATATCTTGGGACCCTAAAGTTTTAATTAAAAACTTTTTAACTACAAAGTTGCAGATCGCGTCGAGGGCTACAATTTTGATATAAAATTTGTGTTTCTTCAAGTTCGTATGAAAAATCACGAATTATTTTTTGATATAAAGTTTTTAGATCGCCCTGTTTTGACCCAGATAAGACTCAAAACAAAGTTTGGATACCGGGATGACATAAGTGAATAAGTTTGAGCACTTAAACGAATGATTTGCAAATTTAGGGCCCAGGATGATACAACAGAACAAGTTTGAGGGCCTAAATGATCGAATTGAGAGTTTATAGACTAGTATGACACACCCGCGATAGTTTAGGGACCAATCTTACACTTTACTCTTCTCTAATCATCAAGAGATCAAGCAAGATCCGAAGGAAGGGATGAGAGAAATCTCTGTGGTGCAAGGAGCCAACATGGCGTAAGGTAGGGTTCACTACTACGCAAACCACTTTCTCAAACGGGCTATCACAGCCGGTTTTGGCAAATGTGGCTGTGATAGGGCATCACAACCGGTTTTAAGTTTAGTGGGGCAAGCAATATTCAAAACCGGCTGTGATGCCCTCTATCACAGCCGTTTTTTCTTAAAAATCGGCTGTGATGTGCCAGGCGACCATCAGAAACAGTTTGTGATAGTGGACATCACAAACCGTTTGTTATCAAAACCGGCTGTGATGTGCCTGTACAGTACAAAACCCTCTTTTCCCTCCTCTCCCCTTCTTCTCCAACCCGGCGACCACCCCTCTCTCAACCATTTTTGCTTCCCATTTTTACCAAATTGCTATCCAAAGGTTGGTTTTTTTGAAGAATCACTCCATCAACTTATTTTGAGGTGGGTAACTAGCAACCATTTCAATTTTGGGCATGTTCCATCTACTAGATTTTGAAATTTGTCATGAATTTGATGAATGGGCTTTTGTTCCATTTTAGAGGGCATTTCTTGCCAAATTTCAATGGGGAAAGTGGGATTTCTTTGAAGAATCACTCATCAACTTATTTTGAGGTGGGTAACTAGCAACCATTTCAATTTTGGGCATGTTTCATCCAGTAGATTTTGAATTTTGGCATGAATTTGATGTAGGGGCTCTCTTGTTCAATTTTAGAGGGGATTTCTTGCCAAATTTCAATGGGGAAAGTGAGATTTCTTTGAAGAATCACTCCATTAACTTATTTTGAGGTGGGTAACTAGCAACCATTTCAATTTTGGGCATGTTTCATCCACTAAATTTTGAATTTTGGCATGAATTTGATATAGGGGCTCTCTTGTTCCATTTTAGAGGGGATTTGTTGCCAAATTTCAATGGGGAAAGTGGGATTTCTTTGAAGAATCACTCCATCAACTTATTTTGAGGTGGGAAACTAGCAACCATTTCAATTTTGAGCATGTTTCATCCACTAGATTTTGAATTTTGTCATGAATTTGATGTAGGGGCTCTCTTGTTCCATTTTAGAGGGGATTTGTTGCCAAATTTCAATGGAGAAAGTGAGATTGGTTTGAAGAATCACTCCATCAACTTATTTTGAGGTGGGTAACTAGCAACTATTTCAATTTTGGGCATGTTTCATCTACTAGATTTTGAATTTTGGCATGAATTTGTCATATATATCAATGGCGTTGATTCATTTGTGAAGGTTGTGAAGGCTTACATCAACACGAATGATGGATATGTGTACTGTCCATGCTATGACTGCAAAAACCAGAAACGGTTTTGTAACGTCGAGCAGATCTGATATCATTTGTTGTCTAGGGCGTTCATGGCAAACTACAAGATTTGGAATAAACATGGTGTGGAAGGTGAGAATGAAACCACGCAGCAAACTACCCGAGAGAAGATTAGGGAAACATTTCACCAGCAGGCCACACAGGGAGTGAACTTGAAAATCAGCCAGAACCAGTCGAAGAAACATATATGGAAAACATCGGTGAAACCTTCGCCGAGACATTAGCTGCGGATGATGTGGTTGATGGTCTTGACCAGATGATACGTGATGCAGAGCTAGAATGCTTGGATGCAAAGAATCTGAAGAAGCTGGAGCAGATGAGAAAGGATGCCAAGACTCCGTTGCACAGTGGTTGTAGCATGTCGAAACTTGAAGTTGACCTCTTGCTACTGGAGATGAAGGCAACAAATGGTCTGTCAGACACAGGCTTTGACAATTTTCTGAATATTCTGGAAAAGATGTGTCCCAACCCTAACGGGTTACCGAAGAACAAATACCAGGAAAAGCAAATGATATGTCCAATTGGGCTAGAAGTACAAAAAATACATGCATGCCCAAATGATTGCATCTTGTATCGTGGTGACTATGAACAATTAGATGCATGTCCAGTGTGTGAAGCTTCAAGGTACAAGTCTGTATCAGCTATACATATGACCTGTGGTCGAAATAAAAGACCACCCGCCAAAGTCGTCTGGTACTTTCCTGTGATTCCTTGATTGAAGCGTTTATTTGCAAACCCAAAGACAGCAAAGCTTATGCGTTGGCATGAAGAAGAGCGTCTGAACGATGGAAAGCTTAGACATCCGACTGAAGGTTCACAGTGGGGGCTATCAATTATCATTTCAAGAAGAAATTTGCCAGTGAAATAAGGAACGTAAGGTTCGGCTTGAACTACTGACGGTATGAATCTTTTCAACATGGTTAGCAGCAAACATATCACCTGGTCTGTCACTCTTTGCATATACAACCTTCCGCCTTGGCTTTGTATGAAGCGTACGTATATTATGATGCCTTTGCTGATCGAAGGGCCAAAGCAGCCATTAAATGAAATCGATGTGTATCTGGAGCCACTGGTGGATGATCTTGTGAACCTATGGGGTCATGGTGTCAATGTTTGGGATGAGTACAAGAGAGAACACTTCACATTGAAAGCATTGTTATTCGTAACAATCATAGACCTTCCTGGCCTTGGTACTGTATCTGGCCATGCCACAAAGGGCTATAATGGTTGTGTGGTTTGCGTCGACGAGACCAACGTTAGATGGTTAAATAATAGCAAGAAGATGGTCTACATGGGCCATCGTAGGTTCCTTCGCAGAGATCACCCATATCAGCAGATCAATAAATCATTTGATGGGACAACCGATGAGCGCTCAGCTCCGAGTTATCGCGATGGCCACGAGATCTTTAAAATAGTCAGCAAACTTAATGCGGTATTTGGAAAGGGAAAAGGAAGTGTATGCGCACCAACAGACATTTTATGGAAAAAGAAGTCTATATTCTTTAGACTTGAATATTGGGAATTCCTAACTATTCGCCAGGCACTCAATGACATGCACCTAACTAAAAATGTGACTGAGAGCACCCTCGGAACATTAATGGCCACGAAAAACAAAGGAAAAGACTCACAGGAAGTCCGTCAAGACCTACAAGAATGGGGTGTCATGCCTATACTACATCCTATCATACAACCTGATGGGAAAAAGAAGCTTCCAATTGCTTCATGGATAATGAATAAAGACGAGAAAAGAAGATCTGTAAATTCTTTCATGAGTTGAAAGTGTCCATCGGATACTTGGCCAACATCAGGAGGATGGTCAACATACAGGAGTTGAAATTCAACATGAGTTGCATGAAGGCCCGCGACTGTCATGTTATCATGACACAACTTCTCCCTATTGCGTTAAGGGGTCTGCTGCCACCGAAGGTCAGGGATCCTCTCATAAAGTTGTGCTCTTTCTTCAATGCAATATCACACAAAGTCATAGATCTAGCAACGCTAGACAAGCTTCAAGAAGAACTGATCCATACCATAAACAGGCTCGAGATGCATTTCCCACCAACATTTTTTGACATGTTAGAGCATCTGCTTATTCACCTTGTTGCTCAGATAAAATCAATTGGTCCAATGTTCCTGCATAACATGTTTCCTTTCGAGAGGTTAAAAAGTGTGCTTAGGAAGTATGTTAGAAACATATTCAGACCAGAGTCTAGCATGGCAAATGGATGGGAGACTGAGGAGGCAGTTGAGTTCTGCACATACTATTTGGATCTTCCACAAGTCGGTGTGCCTGCAGTATCACGCCATGAGGGAAGGTTCACTGGGAGGGGGACGATCGGCCGTCATTCGAGCAGAATCGATGACATTGATGCTTTCACGCAATTACATTACACTATTCTACAGCAAGCATCTGTAGTTTCACCATATATTGAGATGCATATGAGAGAGCTACAGATCCAGAACAGAGCCAGGCAACAATAGTGGATCATGAAAAAACACAGACAATGCTTTGGCGACTGGTTAAGGCTGAAATTGACTGTTGGTAAAACCGGTTCTCGTGAGCTAGATTTGTTGGTTATGGGACAATCAAGTACGTTGACCAAGTTCGAAGGATATGACATAAATGCATACTCATTCTACACAACAAAGTAAGATGGAAAAAGTGTCAACCAAAACAGTGGTGTTCGTATCGATGCTTATGACAACAATCAACATGCAAAGATACTACGGGACCATTGAAGAGATATGGGAGCTAGATTACGGGCCCAACTTAAAGATCCCTCTTTTCTGGTGCAAGTGGGTGAATCAAGTGGCAGTCTTCGAGGACAAGTATGGTATGACTGTCGTCGATCTTAAGAAGATAGGCTACAGGGACAAACCCTTCATCTGGGCGAAAGATGTAGTGCAAGTCTTCTATGCAAAGGACCTCACTAATGATGGAGAACACGTTGTTCCTCAAGGAAAAAGAAAGATCGTCGGTGTCGAAGAAACAACCGAGGAAAAAGGGAACAACTTCAACGACATGCCTCCTCTCGGCTCTGATGTCGACCTACCTGTGTTTGAAGAGAAAGATGATGAACCGGCTTACGTCCGACGCGATCATGACAAGGCCGTCATCGTCAGTTGAATAATACATACTTATGTACTATTTAGAGTTAATTGCACTACTTTTATTTTTGTATTTAGAATTGAGGACCCGGTGTGTCCGAGGACCGGTGGATGGTCGCTTCCTGGTGTGATGAGTGATTGACAACGTGGTGTGGATTGACGTTTCCCTTGGCTCAAGTATTGCAGGTGTAGAATGCGGCTTGGTTGCATTGGTGCAGGTGAAGAACAGGCGCGAAAGGTCTTAGCCATGGCGGCCTCCGAGGAGCGGAGAGACAAGTAGGCTTGGTTCGAGGGACCCGATGGCCGGTGGATCAAGTGCGGTTCACATGCTGGCAAGAATGAGCAAGGGGACGTGGTTCCGGTGCGAGGTAGCGGCTCACAACCGAAGCTCGTACGCGGACGAGAAGCCGGTGCAAGGTGGCGGCTAACGACCGAAGCTTGCGCGCGGGGTTTGGTGATTTGGCCACAAAATCATCGGTGGACGGTTTCCCTTGGTTTGGGCCTCAAAACCAAGGACCGAGGACTCGACGTAGCGACGGCCCGGCCTGCTAGCCAGGGGCGGTCCAACCGCCCCCCAGGGGCGGTGTGACCGGTCTCACCTAGGCAGGTCGCCCGTGAGCGTCGAGGAGCTTCGATCCGGAGGACACGCGGCGTGATCGCAAGGCTTGCGTCGGAGGGAAGCTAGCTTGCGGTGGAAGGTGTCCCAGCCAGAAAAATCTTCGCGGAAAATGTCATATTCGCCCCTGAGGGGTATGTATCAGCTTAGGGGTAGTTTAGTCTTTCGAGCACCACCATTTGGACTATATTATAGACACCCTAGGGGTGGTGGCTGTTATCTCTTCTAGTTTTCTCTTTGGTTTTCTTTGAACTAGTTTTCCCCTCATCCCCTTCACCTAGAACTACTTCTAATCTTTCCTAGTTTTGTATAGGTGAATTCATGGTTATGTGATGGAGTTTGTGCTGCTCATCTTTGTGCCATGATTTGATTTCCCGAGCTCCTTTTCGTTTTTCCATTTTCGGAGGTATTTTTGGAGCCATTTTTGGGGGATTTTCGTTCTTCACTTTCTAGCCCGTTTTCTCTCGGATTTCTTTGGGGGAATCACGTATGAGTGCCTTGTGCCTCTTTTGCTGGTGATCCCTTGCCCCCAAACGCCGGGAATCGGTTTAGATTTGAAGTTTTCGGGATGAACTCGTGGAGGGTGTGTTCTTAGCTAGATTTGAAATCCCCGGAGTTCTAGGGAGTTAGAGGCCGAGATTTTTGGGGCATAGCCTCTCCTTGAGGTGTATATCATCTACCCAAAGTTTCGTCTCAAAACTCCAAGCCGTTTGGGAGATCCGTTCTCGAGTTGACCTTTTTCCCGTGCTGTCTGGCAAGACCGGTGCGACCGCCCTCGGATACCGGTGTGACCGCCCCTGGCAGGCAAGGGCGGTGCAACCGCCCCTGGAGAGAGGTGCAACCGCCCCTGGCTGAGAGTTGGTGATTCGTGTGGTTTTCGTTCGATTCGTGTTGGATTTGTTCGATTCATGTTCCGCTGTGTTGATCTTGTTCCTAGGGTCAGTAGCCTCACAGTAGCTACGTGATCTTGGCAAGATCGGTTGATAGGCTTTGGAGTTGAGTTGGGAGTAGCCGGATTCGTGAGAGAAATTTTTATCGGCTCCCATTCACTCCCCCCCTCTCTGGTCGCCTAATCGGTCCTTCAATTGGTATCAGAGCCGGTTACGGGTCTTTGCGACTCTAACCAGTCTAAGATCCAAAGATGGCGTACCAAGATCGGGGTTCCGGGCCTCCACACTTCGATGGGAAGAACTACCCGAACTGGGTTGCGCGTATGGGCGCTTTCTTGCGAGGCAAAGGAAAGTTGTTGTGGGATGTGACCAAAGATGAGAACTATGTCAATCCCACCAACTTAGATGCCCAGGATGCAAAGGATAGGTTTGAGGCAAACGCTAGAGCTGTTGACTACTTGTTCCGTGCTTTGTCTGCCGAGGAGTTTGAGCGTGTTTTGGGCGAGGACCTAGCTAGCCAGATCTGGCAGAAGCTCAAGGTAGCCCACGGTGGTGATAGCCATGTCAAGGCTAGGCTTTTCTCGATGTACAGGAGGGAGTATGAGAACTTTGCTCATTTGCCTGGAGAGTCGGTTGATGCTTTGTTTCAGCGTTTCACTTCGATTGTCAACAACATGAAAGCCAACATTACCGTGCTCCCATACTCGGATCATGACCGAGCTATCAAGCTCCTGCAAGCACTTGATAGATCCGTGTGGGGTGCCAAGGTTGAGGCGATCATGGAGTCGGCAAACTATGAGACTCTTTCTGTTGACGAGCTTTTCTCGAAGTTGAAGTCTTCCGAGGTGGACAGACAGTTGCTTGCCAAGGCTAAGAGTCCGACTGATCCCCATAGTCTGGCTCTAGTCGGTGGCTCTGGATATGGACATGCTAACACTCCTAGACACTTTGCTTTGTCTTCTCTTGTGTCCCTTCCAGATGAAGAGTATGAGGTGCTGAGCGAGGAGGATCTCGCGTTGCTCACGAGGAGGTTCGAGCGGATGTACCAGAACCGCAAGGGTTCGAGGCGTGCCGGGAGTACGTGCTACAGATGCGGGAAGATGGGCCACTTCATCGCCGAGTGCCCCGAGGAGATCAAGAACGACTACAACCGCAAGCACCGCCCGCGAGACGACCACAAGCACCGTCCCAAGGACGAGTACCGCTCCAAGCAGAAGAACAAGGACGAGAGAAGATCCAAGAACAAGCACGGTGGACACAAGAAGCACAGATCTCGAGCGATGGTGGCAGATGCGAGCGACATCGACACAAGCTCCACCAACACCTCGTCAAGCTCAAGCAGTGAAGATGAAGGCCGCGGCCACCGCAAGGAGAAGAAGAGCTTGAACCGCAACTTCAACGGCATCTCCTTCGCCGCCGTCGACTACTGCACCATGGCGCACGACTCCGTGAAGAGCAAGGACGACTCCGACTCCGACTCCGAGGATGAGGTATTGACAGATCCCACCTCTTTGCGTCAGGAGATTGCTAGGCTAGAGCAGTTGGTCGATAACCGCGATGATGTGCTTAGAAAGACCAACAAGGAAAAGAGGGAGTTTAGGTCCTTGCTAGGAGAGTCCAAGGATAGAGTGGCTGAGCTTGAGACCTTGCTTTCTGAGACTGGAAAGAAGGCTATGGAGTTTGAGTCTTTGCTTTGCGAGTCTAGGGAGAGAGCAGCTTCGCTTGAGTCTGAGATTGCTGTTTTGAAAGATGCTCCTCTTGTGTCTGATGAGGTAGAATGCTCGTTTTGTGATGTGCATATTGCTGATCTTGTTGTGCTTAAGGAGAAACACATGAACTGCTTGGATGAACTAGAGAGTGCTAGAGTTGAGCTTGCTGAGTTGAAGTCTAGGTCATCTTTGCTAGGTGCTTGTACTTCTTGTCCTGCTTTACATGCTCAGTTGCTTGAATCACGCACCATGATTAGTTCACTTGAAGCACAACTTAAATCTCCCATTGCGAATTCATGTTCTGCTTGTGATGTTGTTGCTTTGAAAAATGTTGAGTTAGAGCAGTGTGTGAATCGCTTGCAAGATGAGAATGATGAGCTGAGACAGTGTTTGGGTTGGTTGTCTGGTCGTGAGCCTCAGCTCAAGATGTTGATTGCGAGTTTCAAGAGAGCTGATGGTTGTGGTCTTGGTTCTGAGAAGGTTGGTGAGTGTAGTGGTGAGAAAGAGAGAGATCCAGAGAGCTCCACCGCAAACATTCCCACAAACCCACCAAAAACCATTCTCAAGAACACCTTCACACCCAAACCAAACCACCTGCTGAACAAGCTTGACACCACTCCAGATCCTCCCAAGTTTCCACCAAGTCAGAGAACTTTCAGAGGAGAGTGACCTTTGTGAGGAGTGGGGTTTACCAGCCGAGAGAGAGGGCACAGCCGAGAGAAACCCCAAAGCCAAAGCCAGTCCGCTTCCATTGTGAGCATTGTGGAAGGGATGGTCACCTTGAGGAGTTTTGTTGGAGGAAGAAGAGGGAGGTGAGAAGAGAGAAGGAGGTGGGGAACAGGGACAGGTACTACTCTTCTCGTAGTGTGCCTGTGTCTCGTTCACCCTGGCCGAGAGGCGACGCCTTTGTGCGTACAGTTCCTGTGGTTGCTAGTCGTGGTGTTCCTGTTGTTCGTGAGTTTGCTAGGCGGCCTCCGTTTCGCGGTCAGTTTGGTTCAGGGAGGTTCGACCGTAGCTTTGAGGCTAGGAGAGAGTCTAGGCCACGTTTTCCCCCGCGTGGTGCTAGAGGTCCGATGGTGAGAGACGAGAGGGTGTCACGCGGTAGAGTTGATTTTGCTAACCCTTCTTTTGAGCAGATGGCCCGACACTGGTTTGACTCGTTCTGTGCTAACCCCAGTGTCGAGTCATTTGCTCATTCTCGTTCTCGGTTCTGATTGTGCAGGTGGGAGGCTTGGAGAACTTTTGGTTGATGGATTCTGGCTGTTCGAGACATATGACAGGTAATGGTAAGTGGTTCTCCAGTCTCACCCCGGTGGTGTCCAGGCAGTACATCACTTTCGGGGATAAGGGTAGAGGTAGAGTGTTGTCAGAGGGTGCTATTCAGGTGAGCGACACTTTCATGTTGAAGCGGGTTGCTCTTGTCAAGAATCTTGGTTTCAATTTGCTCTCAGTTTCTCAGCTTCTTGATGAGGGTTATGAGGTTCGCTTTAAGCGTGGTGATTCGAAAATTCTTGATTCTCGAGGTGACCTTGTGTGTATGATCATTCCTGAGGGACAGATTTTTCGTGCTGATTTTTCTCGATCTTTTGGTCCTTCACGGTGTTTGATCGCTGGTACTTCTTCTGAGCTTTGGAAGTGGCATAGGAGATTGGGTCATGTGAGCTTTGATTTACTCACACGCTTGAGTGCTCTTGACCTTATCCGAGGATTGCCCAAGCTCAAGTTCGAGAAAGATTTGGTTTGTGCACCTTGTAGACATGGAAAAATGGTTGCTGCTTCTCACCCACCTTTGACAGATGTTATGACTGAGCGTCCAGGGGAGCTTTTGCACATGGATTTGGTTGGCCCCGCTCGAGTTCGTTCAGTTGGTGGGAAGTGGTATGTTCTTGTGGTTGTTGATGACTTTTCTCGGTATGCGTGGGTGTTCTTTCTGGCGTCGAAGGATGAGACTTTTGATTTTGTTCGAGATCTGATTTTGAGGTTGAAAAACGAGAGTAATGGTGGTGCCATGAGAGCTATTCGTAGCGACAATGGTACGGAATTTAAGAACACTCGTTTTGATGCCTTCTGTCGTGATCTTGGTCTTGAACATCAATACTCGTCGCCATATGTTGCTTGTCAGAATGGTGTTGTTGAGAGAAAGAATAGAACACTTTGTGAGATGGCTAGGACGATGCTAGATGAGCATAGGACTCCTAGGAAGTATTGGGCAGAAGCGGTGAACACAGCTTGCTATGTTTCAAATCGGATTTTCCTTCGTGCTTTCAAGAAGAAAACTTGCTATGAGCTTTTCCATGGTCGTTCCCCCCGTGTGAGTCACTTTCGGGTTTTTGGTTGCAAGTGTTTCATCTTGAAGAAAGGAAATTTGGACAAGTTTGAGTCTCGTTCGATGGATGGAATTTTTCTTGGTTATGCTAATCACTCTCGAGCATATCGTGTGCTCAATCTTGAAACTAACCAAATCATGGAGACTTGCGAAGTCACCTTCGACGAGACCATTCCGTGTAGCTCTTCTGTTTTGAGTGTGCAGGTGATGATGACTTGGGACAGCCCATCTTTGAGGAAGAACAGCCTGATGATGAAGATGATGAGGAATTTCAGGCACCGTGTGGAGATCGTGTACCTTCTACTTCCACTACTACCACGACGTTCGACGACGGCCCCTCTGCTACACCTTCGTCGAGTCGCGCTACCAGATCGAGTTCAAGTGGAAGCTGATGTTGAGGGGGAGGCAATCTCGAGGCGAGAAGCTCCCCGGCTGGTACAGAGGGATCATCCACCTTCGAAGATCATCGGGAACATGGATGAACGCACTACACGGTCGAGGTCACAGAACATCTCTCATTATGCTCATTCTGCTTTTGTCGCGTCTTTTGAGCCCAAAAATGTTGGACACGCTTTATCTGATTCCGATTGGGTCAATGCCATGCATGAAGAGCTTGAAAACTTTGAGAGAAATCAGGTGTGGAAGTTAGTAGAACCACCTCCAAATTGCCATCCCATAGGAACCAAGTGGGTGTTCAAGAACAAGAGGGATGAGAGTGGTGAGATTGTGAGAAACAAAGCGAGGTTGGTTGCTCAGGGGTTTTCGCAGCAGGAGGGGATAGATTATGAGGAGACATTTGCTCCTGTTGCCCGTTTGGAGGCAATTCGGATCCTTCTAGCATTTGCAGTTGCTAAAGGGTTCAAATTGTACCAAATGGATGTGAAGAGTGCCTTCTTGAATGGGGTGATCGAGGAAGAAGTGTATGTGAGGCAGCCCCCGGGTTTTGAGAGTGAGAGATACCCACACCGAGTGTACAAACTCCACCGAGCTTTATATGGCCTAAAGCAAGCACCCAGAGCGTGGTATGGTAGATTGAGAGGGTTCTTGCTGAGCAAGGGGTTTGTGATGGGAAAGGTTGATAAGACGCTCTTCTTGCTGAGAAATGGCAAGATCTTTTAATCGTTCAGATTTACGTGGATGATATCATTTTTGGTGGCTCTTCTCATGATCTTGTTGCCAAGTTTGCAGACGATATGAGCAGGGAATTTGAGATGTCGATGATGGGAGAGTTGCAGTTCTTTCTCGGGCTGCAGATCAAGCAAACCAAGGATGGGACGTTCGTGCACCAAAGCAAGTACACCAAGGACATTCTCAAGAAATTTGACATGAGCGACTCCAAGCCGATGACTACGCCGATGAGTACGACTACAGCTTTGGATGCAGGATGAGGACGGAGAACCAGTGGACCAGAAGGAGTACCGGAGCATGATCGGCTCCCTCCTCTACTTGACGGCGACGAGGCCGGACATACAGTTCAGCGTGTGTCTGTGCGCTCGTTTTCAGGCTTCACCGAGGACTTCACATCGCCAGGCCGTCAAGAGGATTTTCAGGTATCTCAAGTTTACTCCTGATCTGGGTCTTTGGTATTCTGCCGATTCCACTCTTGCACTTCATGGTTTTTCTGATGCGGATTTTGCTGGATGTCGTGTTGATCGCAAGTCTACTTCTGGTCAGTGTCAGTTTCTTGGTTCGTCTCTTGTGTCATGGTCTTCTCGCAAGCAGTCTAGTGTAGCCCAATCCACCACAGAGGCCGAGTATGTTGCTGCTGCTAGCTGCTGTTCTCAGTTGCTTTGGATCACATACACATTGAGAGATTTTGGCTTAGACATGTCCCATGTTCCACTTCTTTGTGATAGCACCAGTGCCATAAGCGTAGCCAAAAATCCCGTGCTTCATTCCAAAACCAAACACATAGAAGTGAGGTACCACTTTCTGAGAGATCATGTGGAGAAAGGAGATATTGAGCTTGCCCATGTTTCTACCCAAAACCAGCTTGCAGACATTTTCACTAAGCCACTTGACCAAGTTACCTTCACCCGCTTGCGAGGAGAACTTGGTGTGTGTGCGGTTTTCTGAGCTGAGTTTTGGAGGCTTCTCTTGTAGCATATGTATACTATTGTATCATCTTTGTATCTTGATGTACATTTTTCTTGCTTTTGTATCTTGATTTCATCTTTTGTATCATATCTTAGGATGAGCTTCTCCTATATGCAGTGATTGGTACAACTTGCTACATTTTAGAGTTTAGGCAGGCTGGCTAGGGATTGATTGTATGGATGGCTATGCTCTTGATGGTTTTGATATATATTCTTTGAGATAGTCTCTTTTTGAATTAAAATGATAAACTGAACTTAAATCTTTCACCCATGAGTAAATGCCTTTGCATGTCTTATTTGAGCCGAAATGGCTATATTTTGCTTAAGGTCATGCTAGGATGATATTCTTTTCATTTGGGTCAAAGATCGTTGTCATTGTAAATGTTTAGCCCATGTTTATCTCATGGAGGAGCATAAGCTTCTTTTTGTCGCAAAGACATTTCATGTACCATGCTTAATTTGAAAAACTTGAAAAATGAGATGTCTATGCATGAAAGAAGAAAGATGAGAAAAAGATTTATTTGAATATATTTATGCTCATGTCTCTATGCTTTCACCATTGCACACACTTGCACACATGGGTGCTAAGCGGTTGCATGTTGTTTGCCGGAGAAGTCTCCCATGAGAAGTGAACACATGGCTCCGTGCTTTGACATGACATGAGATAGATTTTGGGCGTTTATAATGATCTTTTGTCAAGAATGCTTGTTCTATCATGATCTTGGTGAGATGAAGCTTATTTTTGCTCAAATAGTCCATGTTTAGGACTTTGCTCATGAGGTGAACCTTTCGAAAAAATTGCACAAATTGATCATGGCTTTGTCAAATGGCTATATATCTTCACCTTCTTGACGGCAATGCCCTTATGATGCTGTGGCCTGTCTAGTTTGCCTGTTCTCTAACTTGTAGAATTTTGTATCGCTCATTGCCTATTTGAGAAGCTTAGAGTTGAAATTTTTGCATTTTTGCCTTGATTTGTGCATTGTCAACAAGGGGGAGAGTTTGAGCATTGGAATACCTTGCTGGGCACTTATGGAAGGTTTTCGAGTTGAAACGACATCATTCCGAGCATTTTTCTGAGATTTGCATTTTTGTGCTTTGACTGGGCAGGGCGGTGTGACCGCCCCTGCAGGGCGGTGTGACCGCCCCTGGAGCAAGGGCGGTGCAACCGGCCCTCCAGGGAGGTCACACCGGCCCTGTGCAGTGGCACGAGGTTTTCTGGAATTTGATCCATTTTCGAGGCATTTTCGCACGCACGAGTTCACTTGTTCAGGGGGAGTTTGCATCAATGCAGGGGGAGTGTTTTGAGTGATCTGAAAAGTGATTTGGAGATTCGTGACTTGTGTTTTGTGCTTTGCTCTTTTGCCGATGGTGTTGAGCCCTTTCGCTTCTTCTTGAAGGGTCGGCGTTTCTGGAGCTTTCTCTTGCGAAGTGACTTTGTTTCGGCTTGTCTTTGCTTTTAGTCACTTGCTTGAGTCTTGGTTTCGATTTCTTTTCTATTTTCTTTTCTATCTATGGTTACTATGTGTGTGTTGTCAATGCACTCATCAAGGGGGAGATTGAGGACCCGGTGTGTCCGAGGACCGGTGGATGGTCGCTTCCTGGTGTGATGAGTGATTGACAACGTGGTGTGGATTGACGTTTCCCTTGGCTCAAGTATTGCAGGTGTAGAATGCGGCTTGGTTGCATTGGTGCAGGTGAAGAACAGGCGCGAAAGGTCTTAGCCATGGCGGCCTCCGAGGAGCGGAGAGACAAGTAGGCTTGGTTCGAGGGACCCGATGGCCGGTGGATCAAGTGCGGTTCACATGCTGGCAAGAACGAGCAAGGGGACGTGGTTCCGGTGCGAGGTAGCGGCTCACAACCGAAGCTCGTACGCGGACGAGAAGCCGGTGCAAGGTGGCGGCTAACGACCGAAGCTTGCGCGCGGGGTTTGGTGATTTGGCCACAAAATCATCGGTGGACGGTTTCCCTTGGTTTGGGCCTCAAAACCAAGGACCGAGGACTCGACGTAGCGACGGCCCGGCCTGCCAGCCAGGGGCGGTCCAACCGCCCCCCAGGGGCGGTGTGACCGGTCCCACCTGGGCAGGTCGCCCGTGAGCGTCGAGGAGCTTCGATCCGGAGGACACGCGGCGTGATCGCAAGGCTTGCGTCGGAGGGAAGCTAGCTTGCGGTGGAAGGTGTCCCAGCCGGAAAAATCTTCGCGGAAAATGTCATATTCGCCCCTGAGGGGTATGTATCGCTTAGGGGTAGTTTAGTCTTTCGAGCACCACCATTTGGACTATATTAATAGACACCCTAGGGGTGGTGGCTGTTATCTCTTCTAGTTTTCTCTTTGGTTTTCCTTTGAACTAGTTTTCCCCTCATCCCCTTCACCTAGAACTACTTCTAATCTTTCCTAGTTTTGTATAGGTGAATTCATGGTTATGTGATGGAGTTTGTGCTGCTCATCTTTGTGCCATGATTTGATTTCCCGAGCTCCTTTTCGTTTTTCCATTTTCGGAGGTATTTTCGGAGCCATTTTTGGGGGATTTTCGTTCTTCACTTTTCTAGCCCGTTTTCTCTCGGATTTCTTTGGGGGAATCACGTATGAGTGCCTTGTGCCTCTTTTGCTGGTGATCCCTTGCCCCCAAACGCCGGGAATCGGTTTAGATTTGAAGTTTTCGGGATGAACTCGTGGAGGGTGTGTTCTTCGCTAGATTTGAAATCCCCGGAGTTCTAGGGAGTTAGAGGCCGAGATTTTTGGGGCATAGCCTCTCCTTGAGGTGTATATCATCTACCCAAAGTTTCGTCTCAAAACTCCAAGCCGTTTGGGAGATCCGTTCTCGAGTTGACCTTTTTCCCGTGCTGTCTGGCAAGACCGGTGCGACCGCCCTCGGATACCGGTGTGACCGCCCCTGGCAGGCAAGGGCGGTGCAACCGCCCCTGGAGAGAGGTGCAACCGCCCCTGGCTGAGAGTTGGTGATTCGTGTGGTTTTCGTTCGATTCGTGTTGGATTTGTTCGATTCATGTTCCGCTGTGTTGATCTTGTTCCTAGGGTCAGTAGCCTCACAGTAGCTACGTGATCTTGGCAAGATCGGTTGATAGGCTTTGGAGTTGAGTTGGGAGTAGCCGGATTCGTGAGAGAAATTTTTATCGGCTCCCATTCACTCCCCCCCTCTCTGGTCGCCTAATCGGTCCTTCAAGAATTAATTGCTCTACTTATGTTTTATTTATGTATTTAGAGATAATTGCACTACTTATATATTTAGAGGTAATTGAACTAATTTTATGCCACACATCCCATGCTTTTTTGTTTTAATTTTTTTGTGCACATAATATTTCAAAATATTAGTAATATTCATCACAGCCGGCTTTTATTAAAAACTGTCTGTGAAGACACCTTTCACAGCCGTTTTTATTAAAAACCGTTTGTGAAGAGAGTTTTCACAACCGATTTTTATTAAAAACCGGCTGTGATGTGGCACACCACCCGAGGCAAAAGCGGCCAGAACTTATTGCCGTTTCTGCACATGCCCGAGGCAAGGCTCTTCACTCTCGCTCGCTCGCCCCCGGGCTCTCAGCTCGCTCAAAGCTCGCATGGCCAAGGAAGTGCGAGCGCAGCAGGCAGCAGGCACTGCTGCGCTCGCACCGATCGCGAGCAGCAGGCAAGCTGCGTTCTCGCATGGCTCGTGAAGCTAAGGTATATATATGCATCTTTTTTCCTTCGGCCTATACATAGTTTCATTTCTATTATTGTCCCATAGTATGCATCTTTTTTCATATCTATTATTGTACGTAGTTTAGTTTTGGTTCGAGTGCATATATATAGTTTTGGTAGATTTGACATAGAACTAGATAGTAGGATGACAATTTTATATACACTATATATTTTAGTGCGATGATAATTTTTAGTTGAGTTATATTTGCCAAAGGTATAAAAACAATTTTCTTCCGTTAAATAGGAAAATATATAATGCCGAGACAGCGTGCAAGATCAAGTCGTGGTAGTATGTATCCGCCGCACCCAGGTATGTTGTCGGGAGGTCTGACTGCACCACCACCAAACCCTCCCAGACCGGTATTTGAAGGGTTCATTCCGCTTGTGCCTGAAATCCGCAGGGATTTGGTAAGACCTGATATATAATTTATTTGTGATTAAATTATATGATTGTTATGTCATCATATTGATTCTTAACTAATTTTTAAATGAGGGGATTAATGCAATTGAATGGTACAAAACTGTAATAACTCACATAAGTGACTCTTGTCCTATGGTGGTAAGAAGAGAAAGTGGTATAAATCGTGGGAGATATATTGTTTCTCTTTCAATCCAAGCCAGAGCTTTGCGCGACCCACATCCTAGTGAAAATGTTATTTTCCACGTGCAATCTAGAGCCTACACTCAAGAATTTGTTGTCGCACGTGATGCTGTGAGAAAAGCCCTGCTACAAGTGGAAAGTCATACACGGCATTATTTTTCGGACTACAGTTTCTTCAAGCTCAAAGCACTAGAGATGAATGAGGCAGACGTGACACAGATGCCTAAAAGGATTTCCCCTGCTTATGAATCTATTTACGTAAGTTAACTCTCCTGCATATGTTATTTTCCTTTGTTACTAAAATGTCAATTTTAACTCTTAATTTTCTATGTTTAACATATAGGATGACTTGTATAATGGATTCCTGCAGACAGAGAATGGTCTGAGAGAAGTGTTGCATCAGATCCTACAATAGTTGGGCTACTCATTCATACCGCCACATTTATATCTAGTAAATGGTGGATTTCAATCATGTGTAACCTTGACTTCACCAGAAGTGCCTGCGATGACAATATATGGTGAAACATTGAATGCGCCTTATAAGGCAAAGCATAGTGCATTAATATATGCACTAGATTATGTGGATCGTTATCTTAATATAAACATTATTGATGTAAACTATTCTACCTATCTCATGAGGGTACATGGCGTGCAGGGGTAGCTAGACTACTGTATTATAGTGTTGTAAGAGCATCTCCAACAGATTGAACTTCCCCTTTCCCCTTTCTTACTCTATAGGGGAATCCTCTTTCACATTTTCACCATTTAGGGGAGAAGGGGTAAAATCAGTTCCCCATTTCCCTTTCCCCTTTCCATTCTCCTGACACGTGGGACCCACCTGTCAATGGGTCTATGGACATGTCTTCTTCCTCTCCTCTCTTTCCTCTGTTCTTTCTCTTCTCAACAGCACAACACAGGACGGCGAGGCAAAGGCCGGCCGGCGACAGGCAGGTGCTCCGCGCGGTGGTGGACGCCGGCCGGGGCAGGGGCTCCGGCTCCGCGCGGCAGGACGGCCGGAGCAGGTGCTCCGCGCGTCCGCGGCCCGACCGGAGCAGGGGCTCGGCGCGGCCGCCGGCGCTGGGAATTCGTGCGGCGGCGGGCGGCGCACGGCAGGCGCGACGCGCGGCGTCGGGAAGCCGAGGCGCGGGCGGCGCTCGGCTTCGGGCTCGCCGGGGCACGAGCGGCGCATCGGGCGGTCTGCATCGGCCAGACAGGGGTGGATCGGATGGCTGTAGAGGAGAGGAGGAAAGGGAGAAGGAAAGGGAGGAGGAGAAGATTGAGAAAAGAAAGGGGAGAGAGAGGGGAAAAAAGGGGAAAGGGGAAAGGGAGAAATCAATCTGTTGGAGTTGTTTTTTTTCCTTTCATTCCCCTATATGAGCAAAAAGAGGAAAGGGGAAAGGGGAAGTTCAATCTGTTGGAGATGCTCTAAGGCCTTAGAAATGCGTGTTGTACTATCAATATGATATTTTAAGAATTTAATAATGTGTGTGATTATGTATGTCTTGAATAGTGGGTATGATGTTGTAACATTTTAATAGTGTATGATGTAAGATTTGAATAAAGTGTACGATGTTGCGAACTTACCACTACATCCAAACTTTGCACACACTCAAACATTTTTGGAAATGTTCATACAATATACATATTTTTAATGTATGCTATACACTAAGTTTAGCTTAGGGCAAGAGTCCCAATTTTTTTTGAGCTTTATTCTATTTACTATGAATTAAATTATTTTTTTGTTTGCAAGAAATAAAAATACATCACAAACGGTTCGAAACAGAAACCGTCTCTGATGCCCCCATCACAAGTTTGTGATGGAGGACATCACAAACGGTTTATGTTCCCAAACCGTTTGAGATGGGGGGCATCACAAACGGTTTCTGTTCAAAACCGGTTGTGATGCCTTTTCCCCAACTGATATAGGCGTGGGGGCTCCAATCTTCTGCCAAATTTTCTAACTCCCGCCCCCCGCTCGATGCCGTCAGGCTGCTCCGCCGCGACGCCGCCCCAACCTCTCCCGGGAGCGCATCTCCTACCGGCTCCACCTCGACGCCGCCCTCGCCGCTCCACCTGGATGCCGCGACCGCCTCCCGCCGCTCGACTTCGACGCCGCCCCCGCCGCTCCACCTCGACGTCGACCGCCACCGCAAGCTCCGCCTCCTGTCGCGCCCCCGAGCTCTACGATCCACGCCCGTCCGACCCGCGCCCGCCGCACGCCTCCCTTGTCCACCTCAGTTCCCTGCTCTGCCTCCAGTCGCGGCCTTGAGCTCCACGCCGACGTGGCTCCACCCCGACGCATCCCGACGCGCCCCGACGTGGCTCCACCCCGACGCGCAGCCAGACCCAAGGTGAGCTCCACCCCCTCAGCCACTGCACATGAGGTGTTCAATGAAATCTCCCCAAGCAGCTGAAACGAGATTTCGTGTATAACTTTTGCAAACTCCCCATATAAATGTTGTAGTTGGTATATAGGAGATGAATTTTTGTTAAATGAGCTAGGATCCAAACTGTTTTTTTAAATTTGGTTTGAGTAGGTTTTGGTTAAGTCTGGAATTTGAGGTATTTGGCTGACTTTGGGCTCGAATTTAAGATAGGTTTGATTTGAAACCTAAGGTTCGAGATGATTTTTCAAGAGTCCAAACTACCAATATTTGAACCATGATGTTGTTTGGGTCAGGTGTTGATCTAAACAGAAGTTATTAAATCCTAAAGATAGCTAACTGGTGCTGTCAACCAACACTTAGCCAAATTCTGAAGTTCCCCAAAAACAGGGGTTTGACTGGATTTTGACTACGATTTTAAACAAGTAAATGACGTTTTTTTATCAAACTCAACATGCCTAGATGAAATTACATACTTAAAGGTGTTATTTTCATGTTGGCCAAAAATTAGTTGCTTAAGTGTTTTTAATTTTAATTAAGCTCACAAAATGGTTAAATTGAAGAGGCTATACTTGGTCAATTTTTTTGGGTTTTGCTTCAAATTTTGAAACTGTCCGTAGGAAAGCCATTAATATATGTCTAGCATGTAGGGAAAACTTTATAAATCATAATTTTAGTTTATATTCACTTTATGTAGTGAAGATGCGTCATTTCACTCGGTTGAGAGCCCGTTATGGCAAAGAGGACGCGAACGAAGCGGAGAATGCTGGAAGGGCCCATGAAAAAGGGGAAGGTGCTCACCAGGATGGCGGAGATGATGGTGGTAACCACGAAGGAAGCCCTTCCGCGTACCTCAACCTAGACTTTAATGTTGACGGGGTACTTCTTTTGCACACACCTTTGCTATCATTAGTTTGGTGCCCTCAAAATTGATCGCATTAGTTTTGATCCCTGCACATACGAGCATGTCGAAAACAGGTCAGAGGTGACCGAACAGATCAGAAAGACCCAAGGGCAAGTGAGGTCGTAGCAAGATGCCCCAAGGTCGAACTTTAATACACGCAGTCGATGCATCCGAAGAGCCAGTAGATCCTATTACGGTCCAGGGGCCTTACAAGACGGCCATTGGAAATATTGTGAGGGACAATGTTCTGATAAAATATCAGAACTGGAACGGAAAGGAGAATCCGGCCTTGACAGTGCCCGAAGAGATCAAGGAATTATGTTGGGACAAGTTGTTGGAGAAATTTATCTTCCCGGGTGAGACGGCGCCGAAAGTAGCGAAGTAAAAGGTCTTGAAGACAATGGGTGAGAGATTTAAGCAGTTTAGGTGTTCACTGTACAAGCTTGTCAAGGCGGGAACCGAGCCAGACTGGGAACAATACCCAAGTCAAAGGCCTTACTGGAACGACTTTATTGCATACAAGACTACTGCTAAGGCCAAAGAAATGAGACATAGGAACACTGAAAATGCACTAAGTAACCCCCTCCCGCATACCTTGGGAACTCGTGGACTCGTTCGCAAGTTACCCCAATGGGATGCAGTGTTTGAAGAGATGGAAAGGAATGGTGTCGTGCCCGAGACCGTTGGTTGGGAGATGCGGGCTTTGATATTTGCTCTCTCCCATGGGAGTAGTCACGGTTCTGATGAAAGCTTGTGAGCAAAGATGAATGTGTTGAAAATGTGGTTAAACGGATCAAAGAAGTACGTGCGGATGTTGCCTCTGGTGCTTTTGTTCCAGAAAGGGAGCATGACGTGCTGACCCGAGCCTTGGGAACCAAAGAGCATTCGGGCCGCGTACGAGGAATGGGGTTAGTTCTGTGGGAACTTGGCTTCGCTGAATATTCAGACTCGTATAGAAGTCGATCAAGGTCGAAAGCACAGCGAGAAGCAGTTGTTGAAGATCTTTTACAGAAAGTTCGTGACGAAATGGATGCTTCTCACGTAAAGTTGCGTGAAACGATCCGCGAGGAGATTCGTGGAGAGTTGCTTGAGCAATCCTTGAGCCAGCGTTCTCTTGTTGCAGCTCAAGATGGCAGCGACATTCTCACTAGCCCAGTTGTGCCGCCTCGTAGCAGTTGCGGGAGTAACACGCATCCCCTTGTAGAAGATCCGAGCCAGAGATTCTCGGTGGATGAGATCACTGAACCAAAGACTTGTAACTTATACGTGATGTCGGGGTTTATCAAGACCAAGGTGGCCATTGGTCTTGCTCACCCATGCCGAGAAAAAGAGGTTTTGCATTGTCGTGAACTGCCGACCGGTTTTGCAAGAGTGACAGTTGACACACTTGTCGAGAAGAAATACGACGCAGTTGAGTTGGAAATTCCGGGGAAGGATGATAAGGTTAAGCTCAGGGATAACCTTGGATGCTTTGTGGCGTGGCGCAAGCACTACTTATCCTATAGTGATTCGGACTCTGAAGAGTCAGACGATGATGATAACACTTTCCTATCAGAGAGGGTACCAAGTCAGCCTAGCCCTCAAATGGATCATAGTCCGCCGCGAAATGAACCAAGTCAACCTCCAAGGGAAGAAACTCCGCCAAGGGAACCAACTCCTCCTCGCAGGCCACCTCGAAGGTCCTTGCTAAGTGCATTGCCTGAAAGTCCGGTGAGGACCAGAGCGTCATAGAAGAAAAACCAGAAGAAAAAAACTGGTGAGTGGAAGCATAACATCCCTCCTCCCTACTAAGGACGATATGACAGTATCCAAAGAAGCGGTTGACCACTTTCACAAGTTGTGCTTGGTTCCGCAAACTGGCAATAACAAACCGCCACAGTCAGACTTTGAGCGAATCACTGCTAAGAAGTCAATGTTGAAATTTAGCAAGCTAAAGCACCAACATATCCTTAATGAGGAGAATGCACGTAAGGCCCAATTTTGCAAGGAAGGCGCCATAATTGTGGAAGACTTCGACAAGCTGCAGAATCAAGATGTTCACCTCACCAGAGGTCCCAGAAAAGAAGCTTGGACATTTGAGTTATGCAAAGACCTAGTTTGCCTAGAAGAATTGGGTGGCCTACCGATGAAGATGAGGAATTTGCATGATTGGTACAAAGGTCATCCGGCGAGTACTTTGGAGTGAGGTACCCAAAGGAATTATTTGGCCTAATTATTGAAGGCAATCCTCGTCACGACAGGTACCTCAAATTGGAATCTCTCTTTGACTTGTACCAGCAAGATGTTCTCGATGTCCACATCATATTCCTGTGGTGCTTGTAAGTATTCTCACAGTACATTCTTTTCACTTGTCTTGCACAACACAATGCATTTTACAACTAGCTCCTTTTGTAGGATGGAGTCCCACTTGTTAAAAGAGCGTGGGATTAAAGACGTAGCCTTCTTGGACCCTGTTGTAGTAAATGAGAAAAACTTCGCGAATGTCGATACCCTGCATTATTTATAAAATGCTTTTTGCATTTTGAAAATGAAGGATAGCATACTTCTACTGTTTAACTTCATGTAAGTGTGTTCCTAGTTACACTCTATGTTTCCATTTTCTAACTGTTGTTAGTTACACGCTAAAAACGATTATGTGTCCACCCTTTGTTTATAGCAACAATTATGTTCTCTTGGATATTTGCATTCTTTAAAGTTCCATCAAGGTTTATGACTCAAAAGAGTGGCCTCTTGATATGATCGATCCACTCATGCACGTACTAAACAAGTAAGTAGAGACAAATCACTCCTTTGGATCAAAATTGATTGCATCTGCCTAATTTCATTCACTATTTGAAATGTCGTGTAGGGCTTTCACAATGTATTGCAAGAAGGAAAACAAATGGTTTCATAGACCCTTTGTCACAAATAAATTCATTGTAACACCTACCAAGTGGATTAAAAAGCAGCCGATGGGGAACAATCACTGTGGCTATTATGTCATGCACTACATCCACTGCTACACTGGCGATGAGTTTACCGCTCTAGAGAAACAGGTTTGTGGGAGTTTACCACTTTATGTGAACCTAGCTAGCGTTCGCGTCGTCTTTTACTTTCTCAGTACTTGTGAACTTATTCACCTTCTTCAAGTGTATCCGATATATTTTTTGCCATATGTTAATGCTTTTTTTATTCTCTAAGTCATGGTCTTGCTTGAATAACTCTTGTGCTTGCTTCACTAACTCATGTTGCAGGAAGCCGAGGTTGGTGTGACCGAGATAATTACACTTTCAGAATAGCTTGCCGGGTTCCTTCTCGAACATGTGGTAGACGAAGACGAAGAATACAACATTATGAAGGTGTGACATTCGATGGAACTTGTAATATATTTGATAGATGAACTCGTAGCAGAACTTGATATGTATCTATTGAACTTGATGTGTATGAACTTGATGTAATAACATTTAGATGGTTTCGTTGAAATGTTATATTTGAATGCATCGTGCTTTATATGTGGGTCTGAATATGTGATTGATATTTGTGGAATATTTGATATATATGCGAAATATATTTGATATATGAAAAAAAGATCACAGCTGGTTCTAGGCTACGGCCGGCTGTGATAGGCAATAGATCACAACCGACTGTTGTCTAGAACCGGCAGTGATACTTGCATGATCACAGCCGGTTCTTGACAAAAACCGGTTGTGGTCTATTGCCTATCACAGCCGGTTTTGCATCACAGCCGGTTTTTAAAACCAGCTATGATGCGGGGGACTATCACAACCGCTTTATCACAGCCGCCCCCCAAAACCGGCTGTGATGCCGGGTTGTGTAGTAGTGGTTGTGCACATGAACGGGCAAGCTGTGCCATGCACACATGAAAGACTATTTACATTTGGTTGAATCATTTTGTTGTTTTATGCTAACATAACTAGTTCCTGGTTCCTCAAATTTTCCTGTCAGTGGCATTGTACTTACACGCAATTGGATCATTCAAGGGTATTGAGTGTTTTCATATTATTTAATTCATACGTTTATCAATACTATACACTACGTCCTTTCCCCTGTTGGGGATTGATTTTCTGACGAACAGGAGTTTTCATCAAATTAATAGAAATTCGAAGATGTTTCGTTTTCAATTGGTATATTGGATTGGATGATGTCAAACCACACAAGAGCTTGGGAGAGATGATAGCAGTAACAGTAGACCAAGCCTCCTCCTGCCAACCACATGTACAACAGGTCAACAGTCTCATATATGGATGTTCGATCACCATGGTTCGGCTATTGGATTGATCACTAGTAATTTGCGCGCGCCCATGCGCGCGGCTAAATTCATTAGTGCATGGGTGAGTTATACCAATTTTATAATTACGTTAACCAATAGTAGCAAGTAGCAAGATGATGTTGTTATGAAATAGTCTCTTCAAAGCATCAATATATAAACAAATAAATGTAATCAGCATATGTATATGTACACCATAATCAAACAGAAAGTGTAGATTTTCAACCAACATCAGCAGGGGTTGTGCTAAATGGAACCTAAAATTCAGAGTTCATAGAAGGCAATGTATGTTTTAAAGATGAAGGCACAAGCCTAAAGAGCATCAGAACAGTACCCATGTACAAAATTGTGTGAAAACAAATGAGACAAAATCATTGTAAACAAATAGCTAAAAGGAATGTTTCCGTTGTCACAAAATACAAACTACATTAGCAGTTATAATATCAGGTCCATATCTTAAGGACAATCCATGTAGGAAAGTTGTGACGAATTTAAACTTAGAGAACCAAATAGCCGGAAGATACCGTTAGTATGCAATCTGAATCTTGCAAATAACATGTGGGTGCGCATCTGCAATTGTAACTACGTTGATCAAACAAACAAAAATTGAGTTGAAGTTTAAATCACAAGAAATATCTAGTATTAGTAAGTATGAAACAAGAAGCACAGATCGAAGAATTGTATGCACTCTATTCAAAGTTCAACTACAGGCTGGTTAGTACCTGTGAATAAAGGCGAAGGACTTAGATGTACAATCTGGAAGCTAAGATAGGCATCAGTTTGAAGCTGCAACTTTCCCCATCTGTTTCACAGAATTCAAATGCAACCACAAAATGTTTTATTATCGCATCTCAAAGAAAAAGTAGCATTAATCTTATAATTAGTGAAATGAAAAAGTATTTTGCTGGTTGCGATGCATGGCACACAGAAGAAATGGTAAACACAAATTGTTACAGAAAGGTGGAGTTATGCACCTAGTATTCTAACTAAGTACCTTACGATAAAGCAGTATAAGCATTTCGACTCAGGATGAAGAGGTTCTTAGTGACAGTCCTCTGAAATTAAGGAGGGGTCTGCATGCATGGTCCGATCCATGTCCTGTGAATCGTAGCAACTCAGCATATTCAGAGCTTTTTTGCATTAGCCAACTTCAATATGCATTTACTTTAGACAATAAGAAAAAGTTCATTTTAGGGAAGAAAGAAGGCCAAGGATCACATGGCTTCACTATGAACAGTCATAACTTTTATTTTTCTAGTCTAAACAATGGTCTATCCAAATCTGCTCCGCCAGTTGTGCAAAAAATATATTAATAGTTGGAGCAAAATATTACCAATTTTAGGACATGATAATAACGTGAGAATTTTGCCATGTTGGGAACTATATTATTGCTTATGGTGAAACAGTCAATTAAGCAATCAAGTGGCCTCACCGCAGGTGCAGGAAAAGGCTGCAGCCTTAAGCTTGTAATTTGACACATTTGTATGTTTGTTTGGAGAATTTTTTTTATTCTTGGACTCAGTTACGTCCTATAGTAAAAGTTAAAAGAGCCAACTGCATGGAGGGTACTAAAGTGGATGTATAGCTGTCTTACCATGCTTAGGGAACAAGGTAAACAGTGCAAGCATGCTAGAATACAATCCAAATTTTGAAGATAGAAGCTTGTTGATTCTACTGACACCCTTTTTTATCTTGTTTTGCCTTATTTAATGCATTAACAGTAGGTGAAAATAGGTATGAGACAAACATTGCAGATATAAATAAGGAAGGAAATTCTTAGCTATTTCTTAACATTGCTGCACCTGATGCCATTTTTCGTAGCAGCTACCAGGCAACATAGCTTTAAATTTACAATCCTCTCTTAAGAACATACCTCCCTGCGGCTTAAATTGTGTCTTTACTCTAATTTTTTTTAACCAGGAAAACACCATGGAAGCATCTAAAGATAGGTATTGCATCAAATTAAAAATGGGTCCAGAGTGCACTGAACTATTATAAACTGTAAAAATCAAAGGATCATCCTAAGGCGCTATTGAGAGGGCGCATTGACATTAATTTCAGACTGTAGGGAATAAATGTGGACACAATATGTTGGAAGGTGAAAGCATCAATGTTCGCAATAGTGAGCCACATTTGGCACACCAAAAGGCAAATGATCCATATTTTCTTTAATCTAAAGACTAAATTTGCACATCTTCAGGAATTACTTGGACAAGCACAACCTGCATGGTAGCTATTGAGCAAATGAAGGTATATTTCAGATCAGTAATGCATTGGTAGTAGTAGGCTACTACAAAATATATATATGTCAACACAGGCAGAGGACTAACAGAAACATATGAACATAGCATGAATGGCGTGTTCTTAGAATATCTTACCTAATTGTAGTAGTGACTAAACATTGTAGGCACCGAAAGAAAAGGGAATGTTTAACACAATGCCAGAACCTTGAGAATATAAATGAATGTAGAGTGGTGTAATTTAATAAATAAATAAAGGGAGTGACGAAAACAAGAAATCGAGTGAGTGTAGTACAAAAATATTAGGAATGAGACAGAAATAAAAGAAGAGCCGGAGAAAAAGAAGAAAAGGGGAAAGGTAGTTAAACCTATTAGCCATCCTGTAATTCTATAGGCAAAAGCAGTAATAATCCAAAGAGAGAAAAATATCCCATATACTTGGACAATGCAGCACTATTTGGACAAAATAGGCATGATATTTGCAACAAACCAGTCATATGGCGTATCAATAACCGGTTGAAATAGCTATAGGAATAATAAACACACAAAGTGAAGCAATCATTCAAGTTTGGTATGCAAAGGAAGCAACTATATAGAAACGACGACTAACTTCACAAGCAAAAGATATATGTTCCACACAGTACAAAGAAGAAATCATGAACTGGACCATTATTTCACAAACAGGCAGCCTAATCATGGCCAAACCGCATGCTCCGTAGATGCGCGGAATAAGTTGTTGCAGTAGAAAGAACAACAATTGAACTCAGCACTGAAACTGTCAATCTGAACTCACCAAAATGTGATAGGAACTAATGCAGAAGCAACAGGTTGACGCCGTAACACCCAGGAGTGAATCCCGTCGTCCAGCAAAGCCTTGCAAAGAAGGGAAATGGAATCTCAGATTAGGAATCACGTAAGAGTTGTAAACATTTGGCATACAGGTCAAGAATCAAAAGAACCAGAAACGATTTGGTCAGCAAATTAAATTGGAAGGACAAAGACATTGAACAGAAAGGGGAAAGAAGAAATAGGGAACCAGCAGAAAATCACGAATCCAAGAATGCTGCCAACAACTGGATAAAACCAACAAAAAAATCCTGAATCCACCAAGATCCGATAGGCAAATACAGAGAAAGAAGAACAGATGTCGTGAGACCCTACTTTCAAGTGGTGTTAGGAAAATAACGGGTACGAATCTAACGAAGAAGGAGAGGAGAGATGCATCCATGAATAAATAGAAAGGGTAACGAAGAAGAAAAAAAATCCAAAAACTGCTGGAATAAGCGGATTAAGCAAAACAAGAAGGTAACTGAATGAGAGAAATTTGAGTAACATAATATTTTGGATATGGAGCAAAAAAAAAAAGAAACCAACCTGAGAGATGTGAGAGGAATTAAGAAATTGGAGAAGGCCCTCAAGGAGGGACGACAGCAGCAGAGTAAGCTGCCAGCAAACCTTGCCTCTTCCCCGCGTTGGCCGCCACTGCCTCTTCCTCGGGCCGGCCATCGCCCTCCCCTGCTGAGCCTGCCTCTGCGCCTACCTCTATCCCCGCGTCATGTCGGCTGCTCGCCACCACGCTGCACCGCCTCGCCCACCATGCGCAGCTCGCTATGGCCGGAGCCACCTCGCGCAGCCTTCCAAGTAGCCACAATGGAACGCGTCGCGAGCTAGGGATTGGAACCCAGACTTGAGGACGGCGGCGAGAGCCAAGGGGCAGGGCAGCGGGAGGAAAAGGGCACCGGCGGCAATGCCAGATGGAGGAGAAGTGGAGAGACGAGGTGGGCCGGAAGGATGCCGTCGTCGTGGCTGGCGCCGACGGTCACCCGGCCATGCCCCCGCCACACAGTTCACCCGATGGTCGCATGACTCTATCCCGCTGCCAGTAGCTATGGGGCACGCCATCGCCCTCGGCTAGGCCATGGAGGGCGGCGCAGGGGAGACTGCGATCATGGCCCACGCCTCGCATCGGTCCTGCGCTGCACCCTGCCGGCGGGGAGACCCACGCTGCGTCGACGAGAGCGAAACAAAGGCAGAGACAAGAGCTCGGTGGCCTGGGGAATGTAAATTGAAGATAGTTTGGTTTCGGGAGAAGATGAGAAACGTCTAGATACAAGATATTTTGTGTAACAGTACATCATCAATGGGGTAAAAGACAGCCATTGATTTACCATCGCACGGGGTAAAAAAAATTTACTTACGTGTCCACGCTGAGCGGCCGTCGAGCCCGGCAGCTTTCATATATGTAGACTAGTAATGAGAGCGCGCCCATGCGATCGATTGAACTCAAAGTTGTACAAAATAAATAGGCTGCATAGAATAAAGGGTAGATATAGTTTGAGTACTAACTTATAATATGTGCACTGTTATCTTACACCGGTAGTGCTAATACATTGAGGACATGATTCATTGAAGAAATAATTATACAAGATAAGTAGTTCTTGTAATTGTAAGATCAAGCTGTGGAAGCTGTAGTCCATAACGACAAAACCATATATCGACTTAAATATATAACAGCCTGCAATGCTGCTCGCTCGTAGGCAGTTGATGGAGTTGGTTGTGGATTTGCCCAGAAGAATATTGTTTGCTTCAGACATTGTATCTCCACTCGGCAAAGAACAGAACCATCTTCAACTTCAGATATGAACGATGCATAAGGCAATGAGCATCGGACGGCCACTGCTTGAAGCAGGGAAATATAGGAAGCACAAACAAACATCCTGGCCTTCGATGGTATATCTGTAGGCGATGCAAAAATTGAATCGGGAAAGAAATGGGAAAAAAAGAGAGAAACAAAGGCTGGGGAACAGGAAAAAAGGGAGATGGGAAATAGCAAAAGGTCAGAGAAATGCTTGAGCATTAAAAAGGAAGGAAAAAGGGAGATGGGTAAAAGGTCAGACGTGGTTAATAATCACATCAACTCCAGAATAAGCGCTGCATAAATGGTCAGAAAATGTTGTATCAGACAAGATTATATGTAATGCAGAAATGCGGATTTTATGTAAACTTCAAAACAAATGTATTTTACCTGAATGCAGAAATAAGATAAGTGGAATAGATTAGCAGGTCAACATATGCTCAAGGAAGCTTCAGCACCGAACATTTCGTATAGAAATTTAATGATAATTTTATTTAATCAGTAGTCAAAATTCCATGGCTCTAAAGCCACGTACTTATGCAGACACAATTATAGGAACACTTAATATCAAAAGGTATGTGCCACAAGAATGTAAATAATTGTGACACTTGAACATAAATGCTCACCTTAACAGGGAGCAAGAAATCAGTATCTGTTTAGAAAGCTGACTCTCCAATATTGGCCATCTAAAAATCCAATAAACATTGCCAAAGCAAAGTATATCTCGGCGGCACATCACTTGGAGCCATGGGTAGCTCTAAACTTGCTACAATTCTAATTTATATTGTGAAAAATGGCCAAGCCAAGTTCAAAAAACTTCACAACTCACAATAATGAAAGGTTCAGAAAAGTTTCACTGTATTCTACTGAACAAAAGGAACAGAAAGGTTTATAAATCAGGCATGACTCCTATATTATATTAAGGACAACACCATGCAAGTTCAGAGCTTTGCTTTGGACATTGTTGCAGTGGTGACAGCAATGCAAGTTGCTGGATTTTGGCAAGGAGAAGAGATAAGAGATTTTTTTTTCACAACCAGAGACTTCAGTAACAAAAATTGATTACCATAGACAATAAAATGTGTGTCCAGTCTTAAGAAGAAATTAGGCACTGCATTACACCACTTGTTCCTGCTAAGCATGCAAAATTGAAAGAAAAGTTCAGAATATATCAAACCTGATATGTATGTCTCTCAGAATAACTTATGCATTTGAAGTGCTCAGGTTGGGACAGGGCATCAATATTTTCCCACTTGCATGTAGTTTGATCTGGTTCTGTCACTCCTCTTATTTTCTGACACATTTGAAGATACAATGAGCTGACTTCTTCGTCAGAGGAAATAATATAACATACAGAAAGTATTCAAGTAATATTCAAGTAATAAAGAACATCCTTAAAAAATATTCTCATGGATAGTGTAAATTTCAGATACCCCGAGTTCGCGTCTTTGCCATGGTAGTGGTCAAGTTCACACCTTACATTGATCCTCGAGGGAGCTGGCAATAGTTCCAGCAGCATCCACCACATGAACAGGCTGAATCCTATTAAATGGTAGCATCCATGTAACTTAATTGCTAGTAAAGAACCTTTAACATGCATGAAAGTAGACCATTCCATGCTCAGAACTCGTTTTCATGTCATCATGAGTATGGCAACAGGTCAACTAATTACTTTTCCATCTCCACCACTAGCAAGTGGTAGGAAACCCCAATTCTTTGCTAACTGTGCCTATTTGTTCGAGATATATTATTCTGTGATAATCTTGGTTGCAGGCCTCGCAATTATTGGCCATTGATGGATAGAAACAAAATTTAGGATAAATTCATCGCATATAGAAAGGGGGTATTAGTTATTGTTGATTTTAGCCTTTGGATGGTTCTGAAAAATGAGTTATCATTGCATATTCGGTAGTAAATTTGAGAAAAGATGATCACCTTACAAAATTGTTCCAGGATATTGATTCCTATCTTGCAGCTTTTGTCGTCAGCATTATGGGTTTAGAACATGGTGATACACCCATGGTCCTTACAAATCTATGTGGAATTCAGAGGAAAACATGAAAATATTTCCTTTTCATGGCAAGTGAAGTGTAACAACACTTTAGATTTTAATTGCTATATATTCATATAAGTAAATAAAAAAGATGAGAATGCATGAAAGAATCTAAATAAAACATGAAACAGCAAACGTTTATGTGACCTTTCTTCAGTTATGATGACTTACCCAGGAGATGATCTCATGAAACTGAACCGATCATTTTTACCCCAAGTAAGATAACCAAAAATTCAGGTCCAAAAGTTAATTATCAGGAACACCTGAAAAGTTTATGAATCTTTTGCACATCAGTAGCGTAGACCAATGAAACTGACTAAAATCCTTTTGCTGAATTAATCATTTGAACCACATATCACTGAGCACAAAAGTTCTATGCATTATCTAAGCACAAATCTTGTATGGTTCCGATGCAACATACAAAAAGGATTGCATAGGCATCTCACTGCAAGAGGTTTGGTTATTATGACTTTTTTTTAGAATACAGATGCTTTAGGCACAATTACATATCAGTAATCACCTTGTTTATTATCAAGGTGAACTCGCATGCTCCCCAAAACTGCTTCCCTGTACATTGTGCTGATTGCCGCGTGAGGTGTCGACATTCTACATGTGCAAGTTATTATTATGGTTCAGCAATCAACTAATCACGAACACTCACAAAAGCAGCTGCAATCCAGATGCGGAGTAGAGGCATATTCAACAATTTCTAATTAAATTACATGGATGTAGAGGCATACTATACACAAAGAAATATACAGTTCAGATTCTAGAGTCTGAGGCCGGAGGCACTTTAGCAAGTTACTTGCAGCCAATGTAATACAAGAGATTAATTGCTAGCGGGGTGCTAAAGATTCAGAGAACACTCAACCAGGGAGGTGCGGAGCTGCAGAGGAGGGAGAAGCAAATGAGGGAAATGCAAATCCGCACAGGAGGAAGGAGATTTTACCTCGGCCGTTGGAGCCGCGCACCATGACCACCAGCGGCGAGGAGCTCGAGCGGATCGGAATCACTGCGTGCGCGAGGGAGAGCACTAGGTTTGACGGCCGGGAGGTGAGGGAGCACTGATTTCGTGCTGCCGGGAGCGGAATCTGCTTGGTCGCCTCACGGGAACCTTGGGGCCAAGGCTCGCCGCGCATGGAGGCCGCCAGCCAGCAGCCGCGCACCGCCGGCCATGGGAGCCGCCGTTCAACCCCGGCGCGCACTGGCCGGGCCTGGACCCCGCGCATCGAGCTGGGACCGATTGCCGCCATTGGCAGCTCGTCAACCCCCGCGCGGAGCTAGGGCCGCGCGCCAGGCGGACGCCGACCGCGCACCAGTGGTCCCGGTCGCCGCCACTCAACCACTGCGCCTCACATGCCGCCGCCATGTGGCGGCCTGGAGCAGGCGCTGCGTCGGATCCGCGCCACCGGCGTCGGCCCTACCCGACGCGGCATGGGATCCGGTTCCTCTGGCCACTGATTTTGACGAGGCAAGATGAGGGGGAGAGAGAGAGCGCGGAGAAGAAGAGAGAGGGAGGAGGAGGCCGCAAGGAGATGCCGGCGGCGAACGAGGCGGCCGGTCCCGGTGCGGACGACGGGACGAGGCAGCGGCAGCGGCCGCCGCCTCCGCCCCACGCCTCCGCCACACCCGCCGCCGTCGGTGTGTGGTGGGGAAGACGGGGTACGAGATATTTTCGCGGAGGACCGCGGGTTGGATTTCAAGGATACGTGGGGGCTAAATGCAAAATGTCGACAGCAACGGTCTATCACCAGCCGTTGGATCGCTGATCGGACGGCTGAAAAAAATTTAGCTGACGTGGACCAGTTGAAAAGCCGGGGACTCCGGCGGCTCTAATAACGGTAGATATCACATAGAGTTTGTCGCTTTGGAAGTGCTTAATTTCACCTTGTTACTCCATACAGATAGTTTCTTGAATATATTAAGTACTCCAAACACAACCACATTCCTGTATTACAGCGACAGCAACAGAGTCAGAAGAAGCAAATATATTAAGTACTCCAAACACAACCACATTCCTGTATTACAGCAACACACTACAGAGCCTTTTCGTTCATCTCTCCTTATTAAGTTGAGGTTACTACTATATACATATACACAAACGAGAATGAACCTGTAAGGCTGTAACATCCTAGAGTGCAGAGCATACGACATCCACAAAAAAGTTGAAAAACTAGTGAAAGTAGAAATGTTTAAATGATTGCGAGCATCCATTAAGCATGCATGGGAGGCAACAGGAGCTGTTACCATGGGCCAAGACGATCATGTTGCAATCACCGGACAGTTGGGTCTGCTCTCAGCGTATACCTGTTATCGTGTGCCGCAAAATTTGGTGTGATAAGCAAAGAACTGTGGTGAAGGCAACTGAGGCCCCATACGTTCGTTTATGCTTATCTGAGAAATGATTATCTGAGAATTTTGATTGTTTGAGAATCTGCTGTCAGAAAAATCCAGTGGCTGAATATAAGCATGTTCGGCAACCCCTAATTGTTTTTAGTAGATTATCTGTTGTGAGTGTAAAATGACAAGTATCCTCCGTGGCTGATGATAGCTCATTTGATCCTTGGGTACGATCAGAAGATGATTTTCACAACATTTTTGAAGTTCCTAACACAAATCTTTTAATAAAGTAATTAGCAATATATAAAAAGTCATTGAACTAGCCACGTGGCTTGGGATAAAATAATATTTCTCCAATTTCTCAATACACAGGCACGTACCAGAGGTGGCCTCCAATTTCCCGTGACGCAGAAATAAATTTTCTAGTCCCCAGCACACACTCTCTCTCTCCAATTTCTCGTTGTCCTTCTCACGAAGAACATACAAGCACTCGAAGGGGGGCAGCTCCTCCACCATCATCTACATCCCAAGCCATTAGCCATGCCTCCTTTCGCTACCTGTACGGATCTCATCACGGGATCCAGAAGCACATCCATCTCACTGCAAGTGCAAGCTCGCTGGATTCCTACGCATGATTATGCTCCCTAACACTCAATGGATCAGACAAGGGTTAGTTGTGTGTTTTGATATTTTTTTAAGTCATATGTTTATCGATCCTGTACACCAGCTCATTTGTGCTGGTTTGAATTTTATTATGATCAACCAGCACTGCAATTTCTAATTGCCTGGCGATCAACTAATGATATTTAACTACAATTTGTAAGATACGTCTTTTTTATTCCCAGTTGCACAGGTTAGTGAGCAAATATAGATTGTAGTGTCGTATCTTTTTCTGTGCATATTATGGTGCTGAGATCGATCTTATTTTTCCCAACAAAGATGTCATTATTTGCAAATTACATGTTTAGATGAAGCAGTCATGTGTAGCTATTATATTTCCTACTGCAACAATAAGTTGTAGCATGGGGTACAATATGGCGAGATCATGAGACCAACTGCTTTATCACTATTCAAATTTTCAGATGAACTGATGGAACAATAAATCTCATTTTTTTATGAAATGAAAGGAATTAAAGAATATAAGAAACGAAGAAAAGAAGTTTTATTTGTAGAGCAAAAATTGAGCTATCTCCGTCAATGTTTTCATGATAATATCAGAAAAGATTAGAGTCCATGTCGCTTCTATGTGGTGGCATTACTTACATTCTTGGTCTTACAGAAAACCTGTAGATATCAACCAAATATAGATAACACAAAACTGACTAAACCAAATTTGGGCTAGCTACGGTAAATTAGGCGCGCAAGTAACGATTTTAATGCAAAATGACGACCAGGTGCCGCGGAACTATTCTCCTCGTGCTTACATATACAACACTAGACTATGACTTCTAGTGCAGTACATTGAAACGAGGTCACTATATATGGGCCAAGAAGCCTGAAACTGAAGCAAGAGTTGTGTAGTACTCCTATAAGTAAGGGTGCACGCTATATGTCGTAGCAATTAGCAAGAAGTACATAGCGCGCTGCACCCTGAGCCCGCTGCAGGAGTATATGCACCTAAAGAAACCGAGCTAATGGACTGCATATAAGTAGATGTAGCAACCAACAGTTACTAATGACGGAGTCTAGTTGGGCATTGGAGACATTAGGAATAAGGAGATTCACCAGAAACTCAGGACAGTTCTGGCCCCCGTCGAACATCAGGTTCCTTTCCCCGGATCTGAACGGAAGGGCCATTGCTTTTATTCCCATTCTCTAGTGCGTGCCCTTTCGTCTTGAACGGTTTGTCATGGACCGACAAGTGATCGTCTATTAGTGTTTCAATGTCATGTTTGCTTTTTTAAACCTATTTCCTGGTAGCAGAAATGATTTGACAAACAACTTGTGTCTGACATTGTTTTATTCATAGTTCGAAAGTATGGCATGGATTTCTTTGACTATCTAACTGGAATTTTAGAGTACACCATTTGTAACTTACAGGCTGGGATGATGCACAGTCCACGCGTATTAGTTATTTCATAGTATTTTTTCTGACCATGCCTTAACATTTTTTTCATTACTCAAATTCTGTTGACTCTTGTACAAGCACTGTGGGCATAGACAATAAGCATGAGAGACACGGAACAAGACAACTGATCTGCATATGCCTATTTATGTGATATGAAAATGTTGGGCTGTGTATGTGAGAGGGCCCATGAGCCCATAGGTGATGTATGTATATATGCCTATCTAGCTGTAATGAAACAGAGCTCTAGAGCTTTCTCCCCAAATCGACATTCTTCATGGTGTCAGAGCCATGGCGATTGCCACAGCCCCTCGATCCGCCGCCGGCGACCGGTGGTGAAGCTTGACGCTGCATTTGGGGGCGGCGTGGAGACGGTGCGCAAGTCGGCGACGGTGGAGCAGGTGGCCGCGGAGGTGCGTGCAGCGATCCAGAAGGTGCGCATCGCGAACGGGTGGAGCCAGGCGGAGTGTATCAGCGAGCGCGCGGAGGTGGTGCAGGAGTACGAGAGCGGCGGTGATTGCGACTTCAAATCGGAGCAAGGTTGTGCCTCTGAGCACGTGGTGGAGGTGTGGAGCTCGGTTTGGCTGGAGGCGCTGTCCAGTGCTGTGTGGAATCTGTGTGCGCGAGCAGCAGGGGGAGCACACGGTGGAAGAGAAGGAAGCAGGTTGCAGGCACGCAGGTGCTGCGCGCGGAGGCGAAGTGGCACACAAGGAGGAGGATTAGCCGTGTGGTAGTGTTATTTCAGGGAGTAAGCGGCAACAGAGAGGCTCGTGTAGCATTGGCGGCAGTTCTGCTGCAGCTTCCGCTGTGTTGCTGACTTGTTGCAGCTGGGATTTCGTGAAAAATTGGTGGAGATTGGGAGCAGCTGCTGCAGCTGGAGGTGGGGCGCTGAATAGCGAAGGAGGAGAAGCAGCAGGTTCTGTGATTGGAGTTTGCTGCAGCAAGATAGAAAACAGATATTGTTGCTGTTTGTAAAATCAAGCAATGGCGAAGAGCAGGATTGAGCATGTCTTTGAGAAGTTAGCTGAACTTTTCACAGCTAAAGAACTAGAGGAGGTTGCTCAAGTATTTTTGGCGAAAAACGCAGAAATATTGTCAGCTTCAAAAGAGCCAAATGAAGGGAACAATTTTTCAAGGAAGAATGAGACGTCAACTGTTCTCGGTAATCTCGTCAACCTTGCTCGTCCTGGCACAGGTACATTTAGTGCAAATTGGATACTAGACTCAGGCGCATCTAGACATGTAACAGGGGCATTGGGCGAATTCGCATCATATACCCCATTCTCTCCCACTTGTAAAGAAACTATTCAAACTGCTGATGGAACTGCTCAACCTATTAAAGGTGTGGGTACTGTTAGATGCACTCCATCAATCGCACTATCATCAGTTCTATATGTTCCCTCCTTTCCTGTCAATCTAGTATCCATAAGTGCTTTGGTGGATCATATGGATTGTCGTGTTACTCTCGATCGAGAGAATTGGTTAATTGAAGAAAGAAGAACAGGAAGGGTGCTTGGAAGTGGTACAAGACGAAATGGCTTATGGTTCTTGAATAGAAGACCAGATAAGTCTTCATGCAGCGCTTTGACAGTGACTACAAGTGAAGAGGAGACTAAGGTAATACTTCAACATTGTCGGTTGGGTCATATGTCATTTGACACTATGAGCAAAGCATTTCCTGAAATTATGAGCAAGGTTGACAAGAGCAAGTTAGTATGTGATGCATGTGAGTTTGGGAAGAATACAAGAGCATCCTATATCAGTAGAGGACTCCGAAGCACAATGCCCTTTGCACTGGTCCATTCTGATGTTTGGACATCCCCGGTGGTCTCCATTAGTGGAATGAAATATTTTGTGACATTTATTGATTGTTATTCACGTATGACATGGGTATATCTCATGAGGCATAAGAGTGAGGTACTCAAGTGCTTTAAGGATTTCTATGCATGTGTCAGGAATCAGTTTAATACTCAAGTCCGAGTAATCAGAACAGATAATGGGACTGAGTATGTGAATAACGAATTTGCTAATTTCCTATCGACTGAGGGAATATTGCATCAAACTTCTTGTCCAGATACACCTTCACAAAATGGAGTGGCTGAAAGGAAAAATCGTCATCTCCTAGAAGTAGCACGGTCACTTATGTATACAATGAATGTGCCAACATTCTTATGGAGTGAAGCAATTTTGACTGCTACTTACCTTATTAATCGCATCCCGTCAAGAGTAATTGATATGAAGACTCCTTATGAAATGCTATTTGGAAAGAATGAATTTACTGTTCCACTCAAGGTGTTTGGATGCACTTGTTTTGTTAGAGACCATAGACCTTTAGTGGGGAAATTGGATCCACGTGCGATAAAGTGTATCTTTGTGGGGTATTCTTCAGGACAAAAGGGCTATAAGTGCTGGAGTCCTAGCGAACGACACCTGTTTGTGACTATGGATGTTACATTCAGGGAGTCTGAGCCTTTTTATGGAGAGAGAACGGAGTTGAGTTCTCTATTCTCTGATCTTGATACTTCCATCGTATCTGGTGATTGTCAAGAGGGGGAGAAAGAAGCTTCAGATAATGTAGAAGATGATAGCCAACCAAGAAAATGGAGGCTATAATTAGAACAATTCCACGCTCGGTGAATGAATCTAGCCTCACAATAATTAGAACAATTCCACGCTCGTTGAATGAACCTAACCTCACAAATGCATGTGAGTCTGGCCGAGAGGGGGAGAACAGTAATGCTCAAAGTGACCTCATTCAACAACAACTAAGGAGTCTGGAGGTGGTGACAGGTGGTTCAACATCTACTCAGGTAAATGACCCTATAAGTGAGAGGTTGCAAAATAAAGATACTTCAAAAGTATATACAAGAAGAAAGTTTATGTCTCAAGCTGCAGAGTTGGTTCCGGAGCCAACACCTATACAATGTCCTTCAGCCCCAGTGCATGAAAGTCAACAAGAAACCATTGATGTATCTTCAGCCTCAGAGATTGATGTTCAAGACTTGTCATCGGATGATCTACCCATTGCATTACGAAAAGGTGCACGAGATAAGGCAGGAGTGCCTCCTTCGAGGTATGGGTTTGAGCATGATATAAGTAACTATGTCTCATATGAATCTCTATCGCCTGCATATAAAGCATTTATTGCTTCGTTACAATCTGCACAAGTACCTAGAAATTGGAAAGAAGCGAAAGAAGATCCTAAATGGAGTGAGGCCATGTTGGAAGAGCTGAGAGCTCTTGAAAAGAATAAAACTTGGGACCTTGTGAAGCTACCTCCAGGGAAAAAAATTGTTAGCTACAAGTGGGTATTCAGTGTGAAGCAAACTCCTGAAGGCAAGGTTGAAAGATACAAAGCTCGACTTGTTGCGAGGGGATATAGCCAGACATATGGTATTGACTATGATGAGACGTTTGCACCGGTGGCGAAGATGAGCACAGTAAGAATTTTGATTACTTGTGCAGCCAATTTTGGGTGGCCATTACATCAATTGGACGTAAAAAATGCTTTCTTGCATGGTGACCTCCAAGAGGAAGTGTACATGGAAATCCCCCCTGGTTATTCTAAACCTGAGGTGATTGGAAAGGTTTGTAGACTACAAAAATCTTTATATGGCCTAAAGCAATCTCCACGAGCATGGTTTGATATGTTCAAACGTGCACTTTGTGGTATGCAATACAAACAATGCAATGGAGATCATACGGTTTTCTATAGAAATTCGGGGCGCAAGATCACAATCCTAGCTGTATATGTGGATGATATCATCATTACAGGTGATGATGATGGAGAGATCATACGTCTCAAAGAGAATCTAAGTAAGGAATTTGAGGTCAAAGATCTTGGTCAACTTAGATACTTTCTTGGTATTGAGATTGCACGGAATCCAAAAGGTATTGTTCTTTCACAAAGAAAGTATGTTCTAGACTTACTCAGTGAGACAGGCATGATTGGATGCCGGCCTGCATCAACACCAATTGATTCGAATCACAAGTTATGTGCTGACTCAGGTACTCCAGTGAATAAGGAAAGATATCAGAGGCTTGTTGGGCGTCTTATTTACCTATGTCATACAAGGCCAGATATATCATATGCAGTGAGTGTTGTGAGCCGGTATATGCATGACCCAAGAAGCGGGCATTTGGATGCCGTTTATCGGATCCTGAGATACCTAAAGAGTAGTCCAGGAAAGGGGTTGATGTTTAAAAGTCATGGTCACCTAAACGTGGAAGGTTACTGTGATGCCGATTGGGCTAGTTGCCTTGATGATAGAAGATCCACATCAGGTTATTCTGTTTTTGTTGGTGGAAATTTGATCTCATGGAGGAGCAAGAAACAATCAGTTGTATCTCGTTCGACAGCCGAAGCGGAGTATAGAGCTATGTCTCTTGCAGTTAGTGAAATACTATGGGTAAGAAATCTCTTGTCAGAATTGAATGTGCTAAGGAGAGGCCCCTCGTGGCTCTGGTGTGATAATATGTCGGCCATCAACATAGCAAACAATCCAGTTCAGCATGACAGGACGAAGCATGTGGAGATAGATCGCTTCTTTATTAAGGAAAAGTTAGATGATGGAACAATTGTGTTAAGACATGTAAATTCGGGATGTCAAGTAGCAGATTGTTTAACTAAAGGCTTAGGAGTAAAAGAGTGTAATCTAGCATGTAACAAGATGGGAATGATAGATATCTATCATCCATCTTGAGGGGGTGTTGGGCTGTGTATGTGAGAGGGCCCATGAGCCCATAGGTGATGTATGTATATATGCCTATCTAGCTGTAATGAAACAGAGCTCTAGAGCTTTCTCCCCAAATCGACATTCTTCAATGAGAGACACGGAACAAGACAACTGATCTGCATATGCCTATTTATGTGATATGAAAACCACGTATATACTCGCCCCTTCGTGCTTCAATCATCGTTAAGTCGAGCTTACTAGTATGTGTTTTACAAAACAACATGAATGAACCTTTAACAACAGAGCATAGCATCCTTGGTTGAAGACACAAAAAACAAAAAGATGAAAACGAGCGAATCTAAATGCTGTTGCCCCATGCGTAAATTCTACCGTTATATCCAATGAGCTTGGATATAACGTCAGGAGCTCTCACCGTTGTTCCATAGAACACTCAATGCTGGGGATGTTCCTTGCGTGACAATACTACTACACCCACATCACAGCCAGCTCTAAAACCTACGTCACGGTGTGGGATAACATTGAATTTAAAGTGGCGGTGATAACAAATCCACCAAACTCGATCTCCTTGTCCACCGATGAATCGGACTCTGATTCACCCCACTACTAGAAAACACAACCCGGTACTGCCAAACAAAACCTGACCTGCACTGCTACAGAAACGGTTTTTAGGCACGGGCGTTTTGGGGTCTCCTAGCGCGGGCGCCGCGCCCGTTGCTGCTTTTTGCAGCTAAAAATAGCGCATTAGCAGCAACGGGCGCCGGCCCGTTGCTAGAAACACATTTGCACGGTCGGACGATAGCGTTCTCCGTTGCTAGAGAAGAATTTGCAGGATCGGACAACGGCATCGCCCGTTGCCAGAGAAAAATTTGCAGGATCGGACGACTGGAAGGTCCGTTCCTCAAAATCAGTTTGTAGCAACGGCCCTTCCTATCAACCGTGATTACAAATGAATTTAAAACATAAAAAAGGAAAAAAAAAGGAAAAATGAAAAGAAAAGAAAAGGAAAAAATCGTCGTCGCATCGGCCGGTGCCTCGCCGCCGACGCAGCGCCGGCAAGCCACGGGGGCGCCGCCGCCGCCCTCCCAGGCCGGGGGAGCACCACCGCTGCTCCACCCCCGCCAGCCAGGGGAGCGCCCACCGCCGCCCATCCCGCACTGGTCTGGAGGACGACCGCCTCGCCGGCTGCTGCTCCCCGCCCGCTCCGTCCGGGGTCGCGCCGCCGCCGCCCAGACAGGGGGAGCGCCACCTGCATCGACGGGGGAGGCCGCCCGCGCGGCACCTGCGCCGGCCGGGGGCGCCGCCGCCGCCTGCCGAGCCCGGCCTCCGGGCAGTTGCTAGAGGCGCCACTGCCGAGCCCGGCCTTCGCGCGCCAGCCGGGGAAGCTGCCCGCTCACACGCCCGCGCGTCGGCCGGGGACGCCGCCCGCGAGGCACCTGCTCCGGCCGAGGGTGCCGCCACCGCCCGCCGAACCCGGCCTCCGTAGTCCGGACAGTTGCTGGAGGCGCCACCACTCGCACGCCCGCGCGCCGGTCAAGGCCGCCGAGCTCGGCCTCCACACGCCGGCTTGTTTGAGAACCAGAGAAGACATAGAAGAAACGGTGGGAGGGGAAGAGGATAAGACACATACAAGAAACGGTGGGAGAGGAAGAGGATAAGCCCGAGGTGGTCACGTAGGATCCATGGGAGAGGGGTTCAACCAATGAGAGGGCTCAGATTTGAAGTTGTGGATCGCTGAGCGGACAATGGGATGACCCGCACCTACAAATGATCATTTTTAGGTGCGGGTCATCCCATCGCCCGCGCTTAAAAATGGTCTCTATTTTTAGGCACGCACCATCCCATCGTCCGCGCCTACAAATTCATCTCTAGCAACGGACCAAATGCTACAGTGCATCCCAAGCTTTGTAGGTGCGGCTTGACTTTCTGTCCGTGCCTGAAAAAGAAATGGTTGGCCTCTACAAATCGTTTATGTAGTAGTGCTGCAAAGTGGGAGAAATAAAGAAAAATGGACCGTTTTCATGAGTTCGCCGCACTAGTGCGGTTTGGGTGGATTGGGCTGGGAGTAATTATGACAGCATGCAAGTTTTACGGTTCCGCTGCAGATATTTTCGGTCCCGCGATCCACAGGAGCTGGGCACGTACAACGGTATTTATGAGGTCGTCTGTATAGTGCCAGGTGAGCCAAATCATCCTACCTGTACACGATTAAATGAGGGGAGATAACCGTGCCGTCGTCTCATGAGGAGAAAATTGGAATTTTGCCATCCTCATAAGTGGGCTTCGCTGTTTTGTCATTCCGCAAATTGGTTTCGCCCGTTTGCCATTATGAAATGGTGTCTAACTTTCCAATTCATTTGATGATTTCTCCAACAGTAAACCACGTGAACAGACCATTTTACCCCTGCCCTCTCTATTGAAATTGCTGGTGCCGTTGCTGCCCAGAATCACCAGCGCCGCCGCCGCCCAGATATTCTAGCGCAGCTGCTACCCAGAATCGACGTTGACTGATTCAAAAAAAAGGCATTGGCCCCCAAGCACAGATCCATCCATCCATTGATATTATATTGCCATGCTACAGCAGTGGCGGGACCTTGGTTGGTGGCCGTGAAAGGAAGGGGCAGCGACTGGAATGGAGAAGCGGCGGGGGCTTGGGGCCGGCGGCGGCGACTGGAAGGCAGCGGCGGGCGACGGCGGGGTCGGCAGGAAGGGACGGCGGATGCTTGAACCCCCACGGGCAGGAGGGGGCGGTGGCACCGCCGTCACTGAGAGAGAGAGAGCCAGGGAGCAAGAACTGGCAAGGGACGGAGATGAGAGATCAGATGTGATGGATGAGGTCTCGGTTCCGTGTGAGGGGCCAAGGGCAGTTTGGTCTGTTCACGTGGTTTACTGTTGGAGAAATCATCGAATGAATTGGAAAATCTCAAAATGGCATTCTACCGGTTAGACACCGTTTCATAATGGCAAACGGGCGAAGCCAATTTGCGGGATGGCAAAACGGCGAAGCCCACTTATGAGGATGGCAAAATTCCAATTTTCTCTCTCATGAGGTGCCGGCTGCGGCTCGTGCTCCCAGGTTATACCGATGCCCCTTCAACCGTTGTAAGTTTCGTTGCACTATCTGAAAGACATTTAGTGCCGGTCATGGTAGAGCCGGCACTAATGTGCAGGGAACAGTGTCTTTGGAGCAATGTTAGTACCGGCTTGTCACTAGCCGGCACTAACGTGCTACCCGGGCCCACCATTCGCAGAGAATATGCGAATCTCGCAACGGTCGGGTTGCACGTTAGTGCTGGCTGGTGGCTTCAGCCGGCACTATCGTGACGCGGGAATATTAGTGTCGGCTGGGGGCTTCAGCCGGCACTAAATGTCAACAAATAGTGCCGGCTGAAGCCCCTAGTCGGCACTAACGTGCCCAACATATATCAGCCTTCTTCCTCTCGAGCCCGAGCCCAATCATTTGAGCTCGAGCTTCTCCTCTCTCCAATGGCGTGTTAGAGGGGAGGTGCTGCCCAATTTTTGTCAAATTTGTGGTGATTTCACTCATTCAAGTGGAGTAAAGGTTAGCAACTTCATCCTCTTTGGTTTCACGGTTTTAATTTTTCATTTCATGCTTTGTAGATAGAGAAATTGTTGATTTAAATCATGAAGGGAAATGAGAATGATTTTTTGATTTGTACATTCATTCATTTGAGATATATGTAAATCTTATTAGAGAAATATGACACATATAGATAGTTTGTGTATGTCACATTTAGAATTATATTTTTAATTATTTTATAGTGTGTATATTTTTTGACCGTGATATTAGTATGTATATTATTATTAAAAGAAAAAATCTTAGGGATAACAAGCTTTATTGTTGATTTAAAGCATGGATAATAAGCATTATAGTTTTTGTATTAGATAGTTGTGTATGATATATTTATAATTTCTACACATTAATTTGAGAAGGTTATTAGATAGTTTGTGCATGACATATTTAGATTTTTTATTATTACATAGTGACATATTAGAGAGAATTCAAAAAAAGTCACATTGTTATGTTCTAATATTTTTGTAATATGGTTCTGGACTATTTAAAAAAAAGTCATGTTGATCAATATGGCTTCTACTGCTGAAGAGAGTGGTGCTGGTGGCGGTGACCGTCGTACGCCTGAAGACAAGAAGAAGAAAATCGGATCGTGGGAGAAAGCAATGGTTCGTTTTTTGAAAAAAAAACAAACGAAAAATATGTTGAAAGGGGCGAGGACCCAGGTTTTGATCTTGAGAGTGTATTGCGGCGCTTGGCACCATGTCCTACAGAATCGACACCTCCAGCTCCGCCATCTTCTTCAGCGCCAGGAAAAAAACTCTCACAGCATCCTGATCCTGCTTTCCCATCCAAAGATGGTTGAAGATCGAGCTCGTGTTGCTTGTTAGCTATTGAGAAATTTATGTTCATTTGAATAAATAATTGTGGTATAACACTTATTAAGGTTTTTTGTACTTGGTGTAAGTCATTTTTATGGATAATTTGTGTTGGAAGTTGAGACGTTATAATTTATATGTTATTGTAATAACAATTAAGTTGATTTGAGTTATGCAGGATTAATTTGTGTTTTTTAATACGTCAATTAATTGCAGATGGATCGGCAATGGATGTACAGCGGACGAGCAACATCAACGTGGGTTAATGGCCTAAAATCTTTTCTCGATGCAGCAGAAGCCAACAGATCACCAAAGGGTTTAATGTTCTGTCCATGCAATGTTTGCCAAAATACGATACAATACAAGAAAATAAATACTCTATGGTCCCATATTTATGAGAACGGTTTCATGAAAAGCTATAACGTTTGGACTAAACAAGGTGAGATTGGAGTTATGATGGAAGATGAAGAAGATGACGCTGGCGCTGATGACGGTGATGATATCACCATTCCGGACTAGGTGTAGGTTCAACAAGCTGGTGGCTTTCGTGATCAACCAATGGGAGAGGGTGAAGCAATGGGAGAGGGTGAAGCAAATGTTGCACAAGAGGAGACACCTGATGAGCTAGGTCAGGCACTGCTTGATGCTCAGAAAGACAGTGAAACTGTGAAAGAGTCATTAAAGTTTGAGAAGATGCTGGAGGATCAAAAAAGGCGTTGTACCCTGGTTGCAAACCGGAGCAGAAAAAGTTAGGTACCGCGTTGGAGATGTTGAAATGGAAGGCAACTAATGGTGTCACCGATAAGGGATTCAGTGAGCTATTAAACATTGTAAAGAACATGCTTCCTGAGGGTAATGAGTTGCCGTCGTCAACTTACGAAGCTAAAAAAATCATTTGCCCTCTTGGATTGGAGGTACACAAGATTCATGCGTGTCCTAACGACTGTATATTGTATCGCAGAGAGGAATACGAGAAGTTGGAATCTTGTCCAGCTTGCAAAGCATTGCGGTATAAGATCAGGCGAGACGATCCAAGTGATGTTGATGGACAACCAATCAGGAACTTGAGGCAGAAGTTAGCCAACGCCAGCCACAAGCAGCTCCTAATTTGGAGAACAGTCCGGCCTCTCAGTGGCACCCTAGCAGTGTCGCTTCGACGGAGCTCCCTCTCAGTGATGGAAATGAGTTAGTTGCGGACAACCAAGGACTCCCCGTTGACAACATCACTGTTAGGGCCAAGTGTGAGCTACTGTATCTTCGCGGGAAAAAGCTCAAAATTTGCGCTCATGGTTTTGCGGAACCACCGGAAGAAGGCGGTATGTTACATTGTCGGCCGATTCCTGCCGGATACGCTAAAGTACATGTTGACCGCGTCGAAGACAGCTGGGAAGACCTGGACCTCCCGATCCCTATAAGTAAAAAAGAAGCGGACCAACAGCATGCCATACACTTGGTTTGCTTGGCCAAAACGTGATATAAGATTGGTGGAAGCATCCATCGATTCCACTCAGTGTTCAAGACAGAGGGCATCAACGCCAGCAGACAAGGATCCGAGTGTTGAACCACCAGCACGGGATGCCAGCCCGGATCCACCGGCAGCACGGGATCCTAGCCCTGATCCGCCGTCGCCACCGGCAGCACGGGATCCTAGCCCTGATCCGCCATCACCACCGGCAGCACGGGATCCTAGCCATGATCCGCCATCGCCACCGGCACGACGGGACTCCAGTCCGGATCCGCCATTGCCACCGGCAGCTCAAAGCAACCCCAACCGACCATCACAAGCCGCATTGTCAACTCAGAGGAAGAAATGAAAGGCAAACATGGTACCTTCGGTCAACCCAACTCCTAAACATAAGAGAAAAAAGAAAGAAAAGGCTCTAGTTGAGGTAAAGCCAGAAGATCCGGTTAAAGCTTTTTTTGAAAATCTGAAGGCCAAGAGAGCGGCTGCGAACAAAAAGCTATAAATAGATCCAGTTGGGAAAGCACATTTCATCAAAGAGACCCTACCAGTGGAGGAAAAAAAGAATCAGATTATGATCGGCAGATCAGAAAGTGCCACGCCAACCCCAGGAACTTGAAAAGAAATGCAAAACCCATTGCCCAGCTCGGAGAACAGGCCAAACAGTCGATCCCTTCGCTGATAGTGCATCATGAAGCCCCTGTTAGTGAATCAACAGATCCGAGGACCTTTGCCGGGGATCTTACCGCGGCTCAATTGCTAGGGCAAGCTCTACAGGAAACCTGAGGCAAGAAAAAGTTTGTACTTGGTGAGCCTCTCATATGGCCAGAGTTGTTACCGTATCTATCAACGAGAATGGCGCAGTTGCACAAATGGTATGCAGTGTAATATCGAAATGGAATTGACATGCTCTTGGCTCGAATCAAAGACAAGCATTTTTGGCGGGGGCCAGTGGATATATGGATCGACTTCGATGCATTTTATGATTTGTTCCATCAAGATGACCTTCACAAGTGCCTCATGAGTGTATGGTGCTTGTAAGTGTTTCTGCTCGTTTTATTATTTTATTTATTCTTGGCGCGTGTTTGTTGACTAATCTCTGCTTTTGTGGTTTTATTTTTCTGTAGGCAAAAAATTAAAATTGCCCGTCAAAAGAGGTCCCATAACATCGGCTTCCTGGACCCCGATGTTATACACGAGGAAACCGTCAAGAGAAAATCTTGTGACGTGGTCGACAATATATACAGAGGCATGCGTAAGCAAAGCATGTGTCCATTCATTCTCTTGCCATACAATCATCAGTGAGTCCTTTGCCACTTTTTAAATACCTTCAAAATAATAATAATAAATAACTATTATAATAAATAACTGTTTGCTATTCGGATTGACAGCCAAACGGTCTGGATCTACAATTCATTGAGGTAGGATAAATCATTGTACCAAGACCTCATCAACCTGATCAACAAGGCATGGTTTCGCTTCCTCAGCAAACACTTAAAAATAAAAGACCAACTCGATCCTCTAGATTTTAGGACTGACGAAACGGTATGACCAGACTCTCTTATCTTGTGTCATTCGTAATAAAAATTTATTATTCTATGCCATAACCCAGTTTCTTACAGTGCATGAGATAGGAGCAAGAGAACAACTTGTGTGGATACTACGTATGCGAATGGATCGACACTTTTGTGAGTGAAAGGGGGCAAATGACGCCGGAAAGATTCGCGGTACGTGAGCAAAATCAATTCTGGTAATTAATTTAAATTCATGATTTTTTGTTCTCATGATTTCATCTGGAAATGTTACAGTGTTGGTCCATGAAAGAAGATCTGATCGAAGAAGCTCGGGTCAGGGCAATTCAAGAATCTATCTGTGGATTCGTGCTCGATGAAATCATAAACAAGGACAGAGAATTCTATGCCGATCCCTACTCAAGCGTCGTGGCAATTGAGAAGGGTATTCACAACTATTGATTTCTCTCGTGCATGAAGTACTTGTAATTTCTTATTTGTAATATTTCAAGTACAAGTACTTTGTTGGATCTTTCAAATAGTATAGCGTGATATATATATATATATATATATATATATATATATATATATATATATATATATATATATAGAGTATATATATATATCGTCGTAATGTAGTACGAACGCAAATAGTACAAATACGAATAACGCAAAATAGTATAAATACAAATACTATGTAGACGCAAATAGTACAAATACGAATACGTATAAAAAAAGAAAAAAAAGGAAACAAAAAATGGAGAGCTAGTGCCGGCTGGGGTTACCAGCGGCACTAAACTGTCTTCCCGAACTAGCAGCGGGGTCATGCAGTTTAGTGCTGGCTGGGGTTACCAGCCGGCACTAAAGACTGCATGAACGTGTTGCACGTTACTGCCGGCAAATCAGTGCCGGTCACAGCGCCCGACACTAAGTGCCTGTGTGACCGGCACTGATATGAGCTTTTTCCAGCCTGTGTTGCCAGCAGTGGATCGGCTTCCTATGATCGAGTGTGGGTGCTGTGCGTGGGCAATGGCAGCCTCCGGCCAAATCTGTCTACGCTTGCTTCTTCTCCAAAATCTCAGTTCTCTACTACTCAGGGTTCTGGGATTCGGTCCGAAATGACCGAATCCCACCGAAATTCGCCCATCTCTATCTCTTTCGAAACGAAACTTGTGCTCCAAAATTCGAATATTCCCTAGAATCTAACCGAAATCGACCGAATTTCACCCATTTCGGTTGGAACCGAAATTTTTTCGAAATTGAATCCCAAAACCTTTCTGTATTGTATCTCCCAAAGCTCTCGTTAATTTTTATAGAAAAGGGAATATATATTAATATCCCAGCCGCTGCATCGACCAATGCATATAGCCGTTCCTTATTACAAGCTTATACCGAACAAAAGCCACGGAATTAAGAAAACAAAATGTTGGAAATCCTCAAACAAGTAAGAGTCTTGATCCTCGCCATGGAAAAACAAATTACATGGTAATTCTGTCTGTGAAAATCCACCCATGCTTTGCAAAGACTTCCATGGCTGCAGTCTAAAGCATCCTGCATCCCTCAGACAGTGCAGGGCGTTCCTCCATCTTCTGTAGTTGCGACCAAAACCGAATCCAATAGGCCCCTCTGAAAAGTACCTGCAAATAAGAAGGCACTAGGCCCTTGTCAAAAATGACTTCATTCCTGGAAATCCAAATTGCCCAACAGATGACACTTGCACCAACTAGAATCTGAGATCTAAGTTTCTTACTTATCCCAAGTAACCAGCCCTGAAACATGTACTCCATGCTAGTGGGTGGTGATAAGTTAAAGCAAACTTGAACAATTCTCTAGATAAATTTAGCAAGGTGACAATCAAAAAACAAATGTTGAATGGTCTCATTATGTGAACAGAAAGAACAACTCAAATTGTCGTGCCATTGTTTGCGGGCTAAATTATCCTTGGTTAAGACTACCCCTTTGGATAAATACCACATGAACACCTTTATTTTCAATGGGATCTTTAGCTTCCAAATTTCCTTATTAAGAGGTAGAGCTTGGGATACTAAAAGAGCCTTGTACATGGTGTGTACCGTAAACACTCCATTCTGATGGAGCCCCCAAATAAACCGATCTCTTTGATTAGATAACTGAACATTCATCACCATGGCTACTATTTGATGCTAGGCCTGCAGATTACCACCAGTGAGAGACCGTCTAAATGCTACATTTAACGGTATTGTAGACAAAACCGATTGCACCATAGCACTTCTTTTTCTTATAATATTGTATAATGAGCGGTACAAAAGTTTTAAATGTCGGGTTGTATCCCAAGCATCCTCCCAAAATCTTATTTGTGATCCATTACCTAGAGAGAAACTTCCAAGTTTAAAGAACTCATCTCTAACCTTCATAAGTCCAGCCCAAAGCTGAGAGTCCCCTGGCATATGTTGAACTCGTGTGATAGTTCTATCCGATAAGTATTTTCTTCTTAAAATTTGCTACCATATCCCATCATAATTGGTTAAATTATATAGCCACTTGCTAAGTAAACACTTGTTGTGGACGTCCAAATTTAAAACACCCAGTCCTCCTTGATCTTTTGGAGTACAAATCACGCTCCATTTAGCTAGCCTATATTTCTTTTTATGCTCATCACTTTGCCAAAAGAATCTGGATCTATAATAATCTAATTTTTTCAGGACACCCCTCGGTATCTCAAAAAACAATAGCATGAACATAGGCATACTACTTAGGACTGAGTTAATCAAGATCAAACGTCCACCAACAGATAGGAGTTTACTACGCCAACAACATAATCGTTTCTGAAATTTTTCCTCAACATGCCTCCAATCAATATTGCGAAGTTTACGGTGATGCATAGGAATTCCCAAGTACCGAAAAGGCATGGCGCCAATATCACACCTAAAAACTTGCGAATATTGGAGTTCTAATTCCTTTGCAGCCCCATAACAAAACATCTCACTTTTATGAAAATTAATCTTAAGCCCGGATAATTGCTCAAACACTGAAAGTAACAACTTCATGTTTTTTGCCCTCTCAAGATCATTATCCATAAAATGATGGTGTCATCCGCATATTGCAGGATAAACAGACCGTCATCAACCAAATGAGGGACTACTCCTCTGACTTGGTCCTCTCTCTTAGCTTGATTTAAAAGCACTGCTAACATATCAACAACTATATTAAAAAGGATAGGAGATAAAGGGTCTCCCTGTCTAACTCCTTTTTAGTTTGGAAATAATGCCAATATCATCATTTACCTTTATAGCAATACTTCCCCTAGTCATGATCTTATTAATCCACTCACACCGTGTGAGAGAATCCTTTCATTCTAAGGACATGTTGCACAAAAGGCCACTTCAACTTATCATATGCTTTCTCAAAGTCTAGCTTTAGAATTACACCATCCATTTTTTTCCTATGTAATTCATGAATTGTCTCGTGCAAAACAACTACCCCTTCCAAAATATGTCGACCCGGAATGAATGCAGTTTGAGAGGGACCAACTAGTTTTTCAGCCAACATTAAGATTCTATTGTTAATTACCTTGGTGAAGATCTTGAAACTGACATTGAGAAGGCAAATTGGTCGATATTAATGAATTTTAATTGCATCTTCTTTTTTGGCAAAAGAGTGATAACTCCAAAGTTTAGACTATGTAATGGTAATCTTCCCTCATGAAACTCATGAAAAAGAGCCACTAATTCCGGTTTAATTACTTCCTAGAAAAATTGGTAAAATTCTGCTGGGAAGCCATCCGGACTAGGTGCCTTATTGTGTTCCATCTGAAAGGTTGTATTCCTAATCTCTATCTCGGTGAATGTTGCCTTCAAAATTTCATTTTCCTCCCTCGAAACTTGAGGTATATCGTCCCTCATTGTCTCGTCCAAGGTGAAGGAATTTGAAACATGAGGCCCAAACAACTCTTTGTAGTATTCTGCAATATAAGACTTAAGGTTATCATCGCCTACAATTGTACCTTCCTCCTGTTCAAGATTGTACAATTCTTGTTTTTCTATGTCGTCCATTAGCCACAAGTTGGAAATACCTAGTGTTTGCATCTCCCTGCAGTAACTTTGTTGCTTTCGATCGTTGGAGCCAATAGATCTCTTCCTCTCTAAGCAATTTTGTTAACTGCCCTTTAAGGTGGTTTCTTAGTTCAACCTCATGTGGTAGCAACAACATAGTTTCAGCTTTTATATCCAATGCATCAATCTTATTAAACAAATCTGTTTTCTTTTTCCTGTCTTGAGACACTATATTTCTTGTCCATCCTCTTAAATAACGTCTCACTCGTCTAATCTTGTTTTGCCATCTCTCCAACGGTGTGTGCCCCTTAGCCTCCGACTCCCACACCTCTCTTACCAATCCGTAGAAACCATCTTTTGTAAGCCAACCTAACTCAAATTTAAAAAGTCTAGTATTGCCTCTATGAGATGGTTCACCCGAAGTTAACAGTAAAGGTGTGTGATCTGATAGTTCACGAGTAAGTGCATGAACCGATGCCAATGGAAATTTCAATTCCCATTTCGTGGAAACCAAGATCCTATCTAGTTTTTCATATGTCGGTACCTCTGAATAATTAGCCCATGTAAATCTTCTACCAGTCATTTCTATCTCTCTCAAATTTAAGCTTTCTATAATAGCATTAAAAAGTGTCGACCATTTATCATTATAACGATTGTTATTTTTTCTGATGGATTTCTGATGATGTTAAAATCTCCTCCGACCATAACGGGTAACCCCTCACAACTAGTGCAAGCTCGCACCAATTCTGATAGAAAAGCATCCTTTTGGTCCTCTTGAGCAGCCCCATAGACTGACATGAGGACCCAACGAAACCCATCTACCCTATTTGTGAGGGAGAAACGTACACAGAATACAAAGAGCAGCAACATATTTTCATATACAAGCCTACTAGCCATGCTAAATATACAAGCTCAAACAAAACTGTGTCTACTATTGGAACCTCAAACAGCATGAAACAAGCAAAGTGCTCATGATATGAAGCAAAAGCTTTGAAGTTGTGCAATTCAAATTCTGTAAGCAAATTGTTACCAAACAAAATCTAGATCTGAGGGGCACTAGGTTTGACAATTCACATGCAGAAAGGTTAAACTTCATTCTCTGCATCCAGTCTTCCTTCTTCAGCTGCAGCATGTAGGTCTCCTAAAAGCCCTTCCAAGCGATCAACACTGTCATCCTCTCTCACATCCTCACCAGGTACGGAACCAGCAAGATCAGCACTGCCATCATCTCTCAGATTTTCCCCATAGCTGGACCCAGCAAGATCAGCATTGTAATGAACATCAATAGGCTGCTCAGAAACATCAACATTAATGAAGCCCTCACCATGATGAACCCAGCGAGTATAGCTACTATCCATGCCATGCATCAAGATGTGCTTCTTCACAAGAGACTGAGGATGGTACTTATGATTCAGGACATCTCAGCACACGTGCACCAGATTTCAACATTCTCCCTGAATTTTCCTTTAACAAACTTCATAAATTCTTTGACACCATCCATGTATTCAGTGGAAAACAATCTGCCATGAACCCAGCTTCGATCCATCTAATCTAGCATTGCAGCAAAAAAAACACAAATTGACAACTTTACACTAACTCAAATCTGTACATTCAACAAATTTCAGAAAATTTCATACCATCCCCTTAGCTGTAGTGTCACCGATGCCTTCAACGCCTAAGAAGTGGCCAAGTATCAAATTCAGCCTAAGGTCTGAAACACAGCATAATATTTCTCTTAAAGTAAATGAATTGAACATGTACACATTCTTGATAGAAGAAAACATCCACATCTATGCATTGCAAATTTCAGAAAATTCCATACCTTGCTTCAAGCACCGCAGCAACCATCAATGGTGGGGAGGTGCCACTACAGGAGAGTGGCAGCGCCCAGCAGCAGGAGCGCCCACTGCAACCACGAGGCCGGCAACCAGAGCGCCGCCACCACCGCCACGTCGGCCGCCAGCCCCGTCGCAACATCGCGGTACGTGCACCTCACCTTGATCAGTCGGGTCACGTCTTCTGCGTCCTCGGCCACCGGCACGTCCTCGAACAGCAGGAACCGCCTCTCCTCCTCGGCGTAGAGCTCGCCGACGTCCACTGTGGCAGCGCGGCCGACGTCGTCGATGCGGCTCTCGTAGCGGCCCGCCTTCACCTCCCTGACAAGCCTAGCAGCCTCACCGCAGGTCTTCCGCCTCCGCTTGGTCTTCCGCCGCAGGTCCACAGCGAACGGGGAACGGCGGCGGCACGACTGGGGGGCGGACGGCGGTGGCGCGGCTGGGGGCCGGACGGCACTGTCGGGATGGATCTGAGGGTCCCTGAATCTCTGTTTAACCAACGAGATCAAAATGTATATTAAAACCTAACTTCAGGGTATCATCACAACTCTCATTGTAGCTCAGTGGTAAGACTCTTTCTTTGAAACCTTGAGGTCGCGTGTTCGAGTCCCTGAGAGAACATCAATTTTTGTTGCTTCATTAAACCAACGTTGTGAGCGGGCAGCCTCTGCTAACGGGCCGGCCTGCTGACGCTAGTGGGCAGGAGGCGGCCTGTTAACGGGTTGGCCTGCTAACGGCGAGCGGGCCGGCCTGCTGGGCCAGAAGGGCGACCGGCTGGAGAAATTTCGATATTTGGCACCCAATTCGAGCGCCTCACCGTTCTTGACACCCAATTCGCTCACCTTTCAAAATTGGAGACCGTGAGCACCAATTTCTTCGAGATGAGGGACTCTCGCACTCTGTCTCCATTTTTTTAGTTCTGACACCTAAAAAGCCACACGAACTGACGACTATGCCCCTGGCCCTATCCTTTTGGACGAGTGGATCGACTGGCTCCTCTCGTGCATCTCTTTTCTCTCCAGAAGAACGAGATCTCCTGAAGAATAGAAGGCATGCTCGGCCATCCTCTGCTCAATCTGGAACAATGGCTGCAGAGGTGTGGAGCCGCGTGAAGCAACTCCATGAACCCCTTCGAGGTCCCTCCCGGGTGAGGCCCGAATCCCTAAGCATCCTCTCCTCTGTGATAAGTTGTTTGATTTGATCTGGGGGAAGACGCATCCATGACTGATTAGGACGATTAGAGTAGAGTTCTCATTAGACTACTGCTAACTGATTCATATACTTGTGTTTTTTTGTCGGTACTCGTTAGGATCGATCCGGGTGCAGCATTTAGATTATGCGTTCAGATTTCTTCATTCTCAGCCAAGCTAGATGATGGGACTTCTGTCTATGTTCCACAAAAATATGTGGAATGGATTGTTGACCACCGCTGTTGTAATTTGGAGACGATAGAAAAGGAAGTGGCAAAAAGTGTGGATTGGGGAAGCTTGCAGTGCCTCAAAATCAATGAATTTGACATGGGCAGTGGTGGTGAAAGGGAATTGGTGGACGATAATGTTTTGGCAATTGCTTTCTCTGAAAAGAAAACAGAACAGAAGCTATTTTTATTTGTGGATGTTGAGGACAAGCCTGCAGGAATGGTTTCTAAATCAGGTGTTTCAGAGGTAGTAATGAGCAATGCAGTCACAGATACTGGTAGTGCACAAGTAAATTCATGTAGTGTTCCAAATGTTCCTCATGTAATTGATTGGGACAGTCTTGAGATAGTTCCAATTGCACAAGAGCATATAGGTGTTGCAGCTCCATTGATGGATGAATATGCTATGTATGAATTTGTTGGTCTTAGAGCAGAGGACGAGAGAGCAGAAAAAGAAAAGGCCGAGGCGGCGGCGGCAACAGCAGCAAAGGAGAATGAAGTTGTTTGTGATATAGGCATAGAAGGTGTTGCACTGCTAGTTGATGATCTGATCCCTGGAGAGGATTCTATTGGTTATGATAAGGAGAACCCCCCAATGGATGTTGGCACCATATATAATTGTATGGATGAATTCAGGTCAGCTATTAGGCATCATGCTATAAAGGGGCAGTTTGAGTTGGGTACAGAGAAATCTTGCAAGGATAGATTTAGGGGATACTGCAAAGCTGATGGCTGTCCATGGGCTACTGTAGGAAGGTTGATGCCTGATAAAAAGCAAGTCAGGGTATATTTTTGAAGCAGTTGCAAAAGGCATTTCAGACTTGCATATGCTGGTGTTATTAAACCACTAACTGACAAGTCTCAATGGGCACATGTGGAATTGTAGTTCAGTTTGAGGCCACCTTTGCAGAAGAGACCTGTTGGGAGATAGAGGAAGAACAGGATACCTGGCTGTATGGAGTCCAAAGGCAAATGGCAAGTGCAATGTCAGAATTGCCGTCAACTTGGCCATAGGACTACATCACCAAAGTGCCCTCTAAATGGAACCAAGAAGAAGTAACCTTGCTGTCATAGGACTTGTATATTTTCATTGTTGCAACCAAAATACAATTTGTTTTATTTTTTGAATAATGTAGGAAGAGCCGTGGCAAGGCCAAGCCAGGGAGAAAGCCAGGTCAGGTTGGTACAAGTCAAGAGGACAACACCACAAGTACTCCTAAAAGACAGAAAGTTGTAGTGGATGAAACTACAAGTACTGCATTGAACACTAGTCCTGGCCCATTAACTAGAAGGTAAAAATAAAGCATACTAGAAACCTCTATTTTCATGATGGTAATAGTAATTGACAATTGTTCAATTTGTCATAGGCAACTGGCATTAAGCAAGGAGGTTGGAGCATCTACTAGTCAGGTGGTAAACACCACCACAACTACAGAAGTTACTACTCCAACTAAGAAAAAGAGGGCTGTCAAGAAGATCACTCCAAGGAAGGCAAAGAACTGAAAGCCATGATGCAACACCTGTCGGCATGCTTTTGTTTTGTTAATCTAAATTCAAGAACTGAACCTTTGTTTGGATGTCTACTATGATGGAACCTTGTAATGATATTCAGGAAACTATATATGGACCTGGCTTCATGCTTTTGTAATATTATCTATCTAAATTTCCGGACAAATGCATGACTTCTATGTTTGTATGTTTTATCCCTCAAATATACCATCTGTATAAGGGACATGCTGCCGAAATTTCTAACAAACAATTCACACACAGAAGAGGCATCATATTTTTTTATACAAAGAAGCTCCAGTTCAACATCGTCCCCAATTCAGTGCAGTCAGATACAAGCTCATCTACTTCATTCCAACCAAAGTATGGCCAACAATAGGAAAAAACAAATTGACACTAGTCAATACAGCACAGAAACAACTAATTCTAGGTGTCCTTCCAGCTCCAGTCCTCATGTCTGCCACCTGCTCCTTCACCTCGTGTAGTTCTGGCTTCACATCCTGAATTTCTTGTAACAGCTCAGCTTCCAGCAAAGAGTTTGAACCTAAATATCCACGTTTCTTTAGGTACGCTTCATATTGCTCCTTGAATCTGTACATATGACATGATGTACTATCCAGAAAATGCAATTACATGCTTATATCATCCAACAAATAGATTAATTTTGGACACAACCAGGTAAGAAACAGAAAAAACACTTACTCCCGGAATACTCCTTGGGCATTTGAAATAATGCTTGCCAAGATTCTTGGTGGAATATCTGGTGGTGTCTGCAATCAACCTCACGTCCTTGCAGAAAGGGCAAACTATCAAGGGTAGGCCGGTCTCATCGTCAAAAACGAGATCTTCTTCGAACACAGGCGCTGGCGTAACAGCAAGCGGCTGCGTTGGTGGCGCAAGAGCAAGCGGCGCCCTAACCGTAGCTGCGCTGGTGCCGCTCCTGCGGGCGCCCGAGGACGAAGATGCCTGCGACATCACCGGCTGCAAGCTGGCGGTGAGCGGGAGCAATGGCGACGATGGCGGCGATATGTCTGAGCGGCGGCAGCGGCAACAATGGCGAGGCTGGACTACATCAATCGAGCCAGTCGATCCACTCGTCCAAAAGGATAAGGCCAGGGGCATAATCGTCAGTTCGTGTGGCCTTTTAGGTGTCAGAACTAAAAAAATGGAGAAAGAGTGCGAGAGTCCCTCATCTTGAAGAAATTTGTGCGCACGGTGTCAAATTTTGAAAGGTGTGCGAATTGGATGTCAAGAACGGTGAGGCGCTCGAATTGGGTGTCAAATGTCGAAATTTCTCGGCCGGCTGACGTGGCGGGGCGGCCAGCTGACGTGGCGATGTGGTGGCTGACGGGGCGGCGAAGAGGGGGCCGGCTGACGTGGCGGTGGGGCCGGGTGATGTGGCGGTGGGGCCGGGTGACGTGGCGGTGGGGCCGGGTGAACAAGTTTCAAACCCTCATGATGCATATTTTTAAAAAACATTTTTTATATGGAATTATAACAAATTTTAATTTATGTTGCCGACGGATTTGTGAAAACCGTCGCGATATTTGGGCCGAATCGTGACGGATTTGATTAGCCATCGCGATTTTATGGGCTTATCTGGGCTTAAACCCAAATGCTAACATTTCTGAAACCGTCGCCAATAATCCGTCACGATTTTCTGGGCTTAGAGCAAAATGCTAACATTTTTTTTGAAACCGTCGCCAGAATTCCGTCACATATTAAATGTTATGTTGTAGTGTTATTTGTTAATTTGGAGATAGAATTTTGCATTATTCATTGAAGACAATCAAAATTTTCATCTATCTCCTAGATATCGAGTAGTATGGAACATATAAGTCTAAAAATAATTTTGTGTGAATTTTCAATTTTTTTTTTGAGTACATATTTTTCCATTGGAATTACTTTCAATAAACATGTAGAAAATTTTTTAAATGATAGAAAGTACCAAATGTATTCTAATTTTTTTCGAAACTCCTACACAAGAACTTATGCATATTACTATGCATTTAAAAGTATATTAGGGTATGTTGGATTTTTGTATTTGCAAGTTACTTCAAAGGTTGCTTTGAAAATGAAAAAGAAAAATCTTAAGCAACAAAAAGTCCGGCCCAATAACATTTGGCCCACCAGAGGACACCGTTTCTAACCGTTAAATCTAATTTTGGATGGATCAGAAGATCCGTGCATCAAATAAATATACACAGACCTCAAATCCTATCCTCTGCCACCCTGGCTCCCTCTCCTCAGCCTCCTCCCCTCCGCCTCCACCTCACCTCCCCTCTGCCACACCTCCCCGCCCCTCCCGCGCGCCACTCGACCGCCGCCACCCATCCATGTAGGCCCGGCCTAGGCGGCGCGCGGGCCACTGCCATGGACATCTCGTAGACATAACTTGTTACAACCAAACAGAGCTTGATCGACACAAGAGCACAAAGGACTAAAAATAGAGAAACACTGAAAAACACAACTAAGCAAAGAACTGATTAATCGATATTGACAGCGACCAAAGAAAGAAATGTGGGGGGCGGGGGAGGGGGGGGGGGGGAGGGGGAGGGGCCCCGCCAAACCCAAACAAATGACCTCTAGCAACATCTCAACCTACACAATAAATATCATCACTGCAGCCAGTGACTCATACTACCAACCAAGCAGGGTGGCCAAGCATCCACCAGAACTACCATCATGACCGCAAAGCATCCGCACAACAAGTGAGTCACAGGCGGCAAAGCATCCGCCAACACCACGATGCATCCGTGAAGCAAAAGATACTGGCAACAAAGCATCCGTCGATGAAGCCACAGGCCCAACAAACCACGGTGACGATGTTGTCGGAAACCACGAGCAGGCACCACAGATGACGATGATGACCCCCAGTAGGTCACATCGTGACGAAGCTTCCAGAAATAGAGGCATGGATGCATACCAGGAGGCCACAATGGCACCCTCAAGAGGGCTACGATGCACTAGGCACCGCCATCGCCTGGTCATTGCACCAGATAGGTTTTCACCCAGGGATCTGAGTGTAGAACACCACATCTTCCATGCCAAGAACATCCGAGAGCTAACCATGAAGCACACAAAGACGCCCCGACTGAACCCGAGCACAGATTGGAAGGAGGGTGTGCGCACGCCGGACACAAACGGACGCCCAGCGGGCGAGGCCCACTAGCGACACCCGGGTTCCGTCGAGACACACCTCGGCGGCGGCGGCAGGAGCGGAGAGAGTGGCCCATCGAGGGCACAGTCCGCGGCTGGCAGGAATGACCGTCCGCCAGCCTCGACGACAAGCCACCCTGCCCCCAGGTTAGGAGAGCGCGGATCCAACGCCAGAGGCCGGGATGCTGGGACGCCGGATCGTTTCTTTTATGCTCGTGATGGATGAAGCAAGAGAAAATGGAACACCGCACTCACCCTTTTGTGCATTTCTCCTCGTTTAGTTGACATTACTACTATATATACCTACACGCCTAGTGAATGAACCTGTAACATCCTATTGTGCCTACGGAACTCAAACAAGGATGGAAAAAAAATGTGTGGATTAACGTAGGAATGATGCTGAGACTGGTGACTGTGATCCTCAAATTTGTCAGCAAGCCTAAATGATCGGGAGCATGCAATAGGCATGGAAGACAACAGGAGCTGTTACCATGGGCGAACAAGCACAGAGAGCAATCATCGCTCAGTTGAGTCTGTTCCCTGCATGTCTCGGTTATCAGTCGACCCGAATGCTTGTGCGTTAAGCGAATAATGGAGGAGCGGGGAACTAAGTATGTTTGAGCTGGAGTTGGGCAGCAGTTGCACCAGAGAACGATAGAGTTCGGTTGCATTGTAACTTGCATGCAACAGTCTGAACCGCTGTTCGATGTTGAATGAAATGTGATTCAAAGTCCTCTCACGACATTCCGCTTCTGCTTCCGGTGTCACCAAAGCTTGTCATCAAATCTCGTTTCCAAATTATATTTACCATAAACCAGGGCAAAAGTGTAATACTGCACCGCCGAAATCGAGAAACCAGGTTTTTTTAGAAGAACATGTATTGATCTTAGCACAGTACACCGGCTCTCTTACAAACAAGAACCCAGAAAAAAGAAAAATTATAAAGAAGATTAAAACTCTTCCTAATCATCTTCCTCGACGACTTCAGGGATCTGTTCATCACCGCCGTCCAAACCGCTTCCCAATCGTCGCTGGACGCTAGAGCCAAACTCCACAAAGTAGAGGCCGCAGAAGAGGGCTTACTGCTAGGCGCAGATGCCGAGTACAACGCCTCCCAAGCGCATCGGCCAACTCCGGCACCCACGACGCAACCTTCAAATCCAACGCCGGCAACCCGAGCAAAACTCGGATTTCCACCAGAGATCATATTCCTCAGGATTGAATAGGTCAGCAACATCATCACCTGAAGAAGACGACGATGCGCCAACCCTGGACTCCAACACAGGTCTCCCTGACCTCTCCAATGGCGTCGGAGTAGATCGCCACCGGAGAACGAAAGAAGCCGGGAGAAATTATTCCCCTGCAACGCCGTCTCTTCCGCATCGCCGACGCCGCCAGGAACAAGAAGCCGCATAGGAGCCACGCTCCTCCGGCAAACCCTAGTTCCGCCGCCAAACATCGACGGTGAACAAACCCTAGACCTAACACTCGATTAAGGACTCGATCTACTAAAGCATGGACCCCCGCTTCTCTTGCCACCGGCTAAAGGCCGGCGACGGAGGGAAACGGGGGCCAGAAACACGAGTCAGACGAACAGGGAAATCGAGAAACCAGGTGATTTGGTGACAGCAAAGGAGAGCCGCTCACGCCGAGCTCTGGATTCCAGCAGCGTGACTATACTCACTAGCAGTCATATAGTCTAATTCAAGGATTGATTCGGTGTTTATTAATTTAGGAGAAAAATCTAAATTTCACCTCTCAAGTATTGTCAAAGTCTAGATAATCCCCTAGCTAAATTATCATTTGGTTCATTACCGCCTAATGGAATTTATCCTACTGATATTTCACGCATAGGAAGAATTTATTCTATTGATGTTATCATAGGGTTGTATTGTTTATGATATGTGTTATTATCATGTAATTTAAAATCCAGTCGAGGAAGGAAGGGAGCTGTCGTTCATCCTCGATTTGTCCTATTTCTATTTTATTTCTATTTTGCTGCAGTATTCTGTTGTGTGAACATAATGTGTGCATTGAAGGTGTATGATGAAATGCCCACGAAGAAAGATGTGTGGTATTGTGATCATTGTGGAAGGTCAGGTCATCTGACAGCCTATTGTTGGGATATCTATGGCAAACCAACGCTCTATCATAATGATAACATTGTGTTACAAAGTCATCAGGCAAGTAATAGATGCACAAGTGATGAATTATGGTTGATTGATTCGGGGGCCTCGAAACATATGTTTGGCTCAACTAGAAATTTCCGAATGTATGTTCCATGTAAGAGAAAGGAGTGTGTTAAGTTGGTTGATGGTTCTACTCAAAATGCTTCAGGCATAGGCATTGCGCAGTGTACCTGTGAATCTTCTCTGAGTAAGCACTGCTACAAGGGAATTGAATTGTTGCGTTCATTTTTATCCTGTGTATTGTGTGTTTACAAACCTTAAAACCGGAGAAAAGGTTGCAGAAGGAATTATAAGTGAGCCTTTTACCTGTATGCCATTAAAAAAGTTCGTCTAGACCTACATGCCACTAAAAAGTTCCTTCGCACCGTCATGCCATCCACCTAAACTTTTTTGACCCTTGAGTCATTCCGTCTCCATTCCGTCTGGTTGTTACCGTTTGGGAGTTCTGACATGTGGGACTGGCCAGTAAAATAACGATTTTACCCTTGCCAGCATGTGGGACCCACATGTCATTTTTTTTTCATTTTCCTCTAGTGGGCTCCACCTGTCAGTGGCATATCTCCCTCCTCTGTTTCTTCCAACTCAGGCAGAGGGCGGCGTGCGAGCAGGCAGGGGACAGCGGGCGGCGCCACCCGCTGCTGCGGCAGCCGGCGGCGGCAGCCCGATGACAAAACGCCCGCCGTGCCCGCGGCGGCGCCATGGACAGGGCTGGCATCGGCGCGCGAGCAGGCAGAAGGCGGCGCAGGAGTAGGTGGGGGACGGCGGGCTGACGGAGGCGGCCGGGCGTGCAGGCGGCATCTTCCCACGTTGTCTGCATCTTCTTTCCCCTGTTGCCGCTCCATGCCTCCGCCGCTGGCTGCGCTGCGCCCTCCTCCCCTGCTTACCTCGCGGCCTGTCACACCCGGTTCTGAAAACAAAACCGAGTGCACACCGTATGTATGACAGGATCAAGTTTCACACATACGGCAAACAAAAAGTGAATAATAGAGACATTATCATGTAAAAGGAAATAAATAAAGAGGCTATCAGAGTATTACACAGCTCAATCCTGGAAACGGAGGCTCCAACTCCACAAGCAGACGACTAAGGATTGCGTACGCCTAGAACTCAGCAACATCTTGATAGAACTCCAGAGTAGTTTGCTTTTTCTGAGCAACATTGTTTATAGCAAGGGTGAGCACATGTCGTACTCAGCAAGTGTGGGGAAAGTATGAATGCAAGGCTGAATCAAGGAACGACTGAGGGTTTAAAGCGGTAAGAAATTTTAGTTGGTCAAACTTTTATTAGAACATATTTACTAAGATATAAGTATATACCAAAACCCACATTAAAAACATAGCGCCACAAGAATATGGCACAAGCATAACCACGATTTAAGTCCATCTTCAAGTTCAATTATCATGTGAGGGTCCAGGCCGTTCTTGACCGTGAGCACGGCTGATATATCAGTTTTACACTCTGCATAGGTTGTACACTTTCACCATAAGTCGCGTAAAAGTCCAAAAGAACTTTAAACCCAACCACGCTGTGCTGGCCAAGCACGTATCACACTACCGAGGTGTGACTGCATAGGGACGCTACGAGGCCTTTACAAAGATTCTCCAACAAGGTTTAGCTCGCATGGTTCTTGTGTCTGGCGCTCCTAACCCTCCCTAATAGGCATGTACCTTAGCAAAGGCTACTTCCCAAGAGGACCGGGCTAGACCGCGACTCCGTCCCCCCCTTGCCCTTATCAGGTAAAGCTATCCCAGCTAGAGTTTCTAATTATTCAGCCAAGACCAGAGCCCATTAGTCATATGGTTGTACTGTTTTCCCGGGTGGTCGCTCCATGTTCCGATTAAATCATATGATCTTGTATTAACCAGAGGTATATAGCATAAATAAAGCATGTTTATCATTGTTGTTCATTGAAACCACCATAACCCAGTATAGCAACTAGCATAGCTACCCAGCATAAAGATAAACCCAGGTTGACAAGAAATTATCATAAAAGACTAGGCAAACCTTAATAGCATATGTAAAGGTGATTAAATATAGTTATTGGGACAAAAGCACAAGGACACACTTGCCTTAATTCCAGAGAATAGCTGCTCAGATTATCTTCAGCTCTTCAAGCTCTCGAACCACGTTCCTTCTACTCGTAGCAATCATCCAACCAAAACAAACATTCTAGAGCAAACAAATAAAGATAACTAAGAACAATACACCAATCAAAAGAAAAGCTTTCAAAGAGCGTACCAAACGATAGACTCGTTGCTACGAACGTGAAACGCAAGAAAACTGGAGACGAAACTACTATCAAGTGATTTTAATTGAAAAGCAAAACAAGACTAATTGCTTCATTTATTTTAATTAACAAAACATACTTGTATTAGAATTAACTCCAATTATATTTGTAATTGAAAAGCCGTAGTAACTTAGCCATATTTTATTTGCAATTGTTTATGTACAGATTATACCAATTAAACAATTAACTTTAGAAAAGAAAAGGTATATGAAACATCTAATCGAATAATTTTATTACACGTGTTCAACTAAGCAAATTACATTTAGGAACACATTCATGTAGATGTTAATCGTATTAACTTTATTTAAGAAAATGAAGTATAAGCCTAATCATATTTTATTTAGAAAAGACATGTAAAGTAAGCATTAATCATATTAATATTATTTAATAAAGTCGATATATAGCCTAATTAAATTTTATTCAGAAAAGGTAATTAAATAAACATTAATCAAATTAAACTTTATTTTGAAAGCACGTGGTATAAAAGCTATATAGATTTTAATTGCAAAACATGTCTATAAGCAATTAATCAAATTAATATTTAAATTAATTTATAAAAATATAACTATCATGAACAACACCACTAACACGTAATTTAAGTAATTACAAGTCTAATGAAACAAGAACGGATCGAAACGGATTTAAAACGTGGAAGTTATACCTAAAACAAGGCTGCAGGGACTTGATCGCGATTAACCATAGACTTCAGGGGCTAGCTGAGAAGATTTCCTAGACTCAGTGAATAGTCACCGAGAATAGACCCAAGATCGGGGTTAAATCTGCAAAGATGCAAGGCTTGGGTTAAATTGAAAGGATCGAATAGATTTAGGGGGTTTTCTGTAAAGAGCTAAGACACAAAGAATTTCTGAGAAATTACAGGGGTTCTCGGGGTCCAATCTGCGAACCCACCAGGCCTTCTTCCTCCTCTGCCAGAGCACAGCCGGCGGCACTGGCGGCCAAATTCGCCGGCGGTCCGGCGGCGCTGGGGCTCCGACGTGGTAGGGCAAAGGAGGAGGAGGTCGCGGGGATCTTGTGGAGCCGCTCACCGGCGTTGGAGACGGACGGCAGCAGCCTGAATTTGACGGCGGGCGGTTCGGTCGGCCTGAGGTGGCTGGCGTTCGGGTGACGGGGAGGCGGCGAGGAAGGGCAGCGGACATGCGGCTTGTCGTCGCCGAGCTTCTGGTGGCGTTAGTGGAGCTCGTGAATCACCGCAGCGGCAGCTCCCTGCGCCGGCGGCTTCGGGCGACGGCGTTGCGCGAGGCGAGGATGAGGCGGCGGCATTTTCAGCAGCAGGAGGGCACGCAACCCTAGGGCGACGGCTTTATAGTCGCGGGGCGGGGCACGCGTAGCGCGCAAGCCGAGGAAACGGCGGCGGCGCTGCTGTGGCCAGGAGGCCGATGGGCCTTGGCGGGCCGGGTCGAGCCCGAACCGGGCCTCGTTGGCTCGGTCCGAGGAGGAGGCGGGGCCCACCAGCCAGAGAGAAGGGAGGCCGGGGCAGGTTGGTGAAGCGTGTCGGGTCGGGTTTGACTAGATCCGGCCCGATCCGTTAAGGATTAGGTTCATTATTTCTGAAATACCTTTCAATGCCGAAACAATTTCCAGAAAATCTAGAAAAAGTTTTTAAAGCACGAAAAATACTCATAAGCTCCCAAAAAATTCTAAGAAAAATCCTAGAGATAGATTGGGACACGAGGAGCCCAGATAAAATATCTAGAGCTCATGAAAAGGATTTTAAAGCCTTCTAATAAATAGATTAAGCTCTAGGAAGAGGAGAATAATTTCCATAAAAATCTAGAAAATTCTCAGAAGCACCTAAACGTTTAAGGAATGCATTTTTCAAACCTTAGCACTCATAAAACACCAAGATGCAACTCGGCATGAATGCAACACTCACAACAAATTTATTTAATTTCATAAAGACTAAAAAGAGAGAAAATCATTGTTTATTTATTCTCTAAATTCACATCCTGAAATTGGAGAATTTCAGGGTGTGACACGGCCTGCCGGGATCAAGGCCTGCCCCTGCTCGATCCGGAAGGTGAGGAGGTTGGGAGAGGGAGGGGCGCTGGTGAGGCTAGAGGAGCGGCGGGCATGGGCCGACGGAGCGGCGGCCGACGTCGAGGAGGAGGGGCGTGGGGAAGAGGGCCGACGCCGGGGAGGAGAAGGGGTCGGCGAAGATTTTAGAAAGAAAGGGAGAGGAAGAAAAAAACTGACATGTGGGCCCCACATGCTGGCAAGGGTAAAATGGTCATTTTACTGGCCGGTCCCACATGTCAGAACTCCCAAACGGTAACAACCAGACGGAATGGGGACAGAATGGCTCAAGGGTCAAAAAAGTTTAGGTGGATGGCATGAGGGTGCGAAGGAACTTTTCAGTGGCATGTAGGTCAAGACGAACTTTTTTAATGACATACAGGTAAAAGGCTCATTATTAGTGATGGTATCTACTACCTTAGAAAGGAAAAGGTGGATTCAACATTTGCTGTGGTATTAGCTCGGTAGGATCGAAGCCCTCTAATACAGCTAGCAGGGGGGAGAATACAATAACAACAACAACATAGCCTTCTGTACCAAGCAAGTTGGGGTAGGCTAGAGATGAAACCCAAAAGAAACAAGGATAAGAAAAACATAAAACGGTGGAAGACCAAAGGTAAGGTTAGGGGTAAAAAAAAAGAAACAAAGATCACGGTTCAAGCACGTTGATTGCTAGTCTCCAAGCGCTTCTATCATAGCTAATTCCTTGGAGATATTCCACTCTATAAGATCTCTTTTGACCGACTCGTCCCAAGTCAGTTTAGGTCGATCTCTACCTCTCTTTACATTACCTACCCTTTCTAGAACCCCACTACGCACTGACGCCTCATGAGGCCTCCGTTGGACACTGTCCAAGAAAACTTTTTCACCCTAAAATAGATTCTGGAAGCTCCACTGAATTTTGTATCCTACTTAGACTGTAGCTCCTAAAATCATGATCTTTTGTCAGAAAATAATTTATGAAATTATGAAGCTAATGCAATTTTGATGACATCAATCGGATGTCGACCTTGAGATATAAATAAAAAAAGCAGACAACATCGGATGGTGTCGCGAATTAGCCTAGCCCTATTTTCGAGGTTAGACAAAATATATTTAGGGCTAACTAACCAAACTTCTCAGATCAATAACTTGATGCCCTAGCACGGTTTTGGATGGATTAAAACAAGTATAATTACATTGATCAACAAATCAATCTAAATCCAAAACCAAGCGTGCAAGATTAAAAACGAGAGAGCGGGTAACAAGATTACCAACACATCGATATGCAAACCTTGATCTTTATTGCTTGGATGTGTTCAAAAGATCCAAAAACCCATACAAAGATATGCAAACCTTGATCTTTATACAAGCATCCATACAATGACCTTTACAAGATCCAAAAACCCAAGATGAGACTCCTCGCTCCAGGAAAAAAACAGAAAAGCCGTAGCCTCCTTGCTCGTCGTGCTGCAAAAACCCTCGCACACAACTAGGAGTCCGTCTCCTTTTATTGTAGATATGGCTATAGGAAAAAACATGGCTATAGGAAGGAAAGTATCAGGTACGAGTACGAGTTGCTCCATTGTTTACAGGGTACTATATCGGGAAGGGAATGATCAACATGATACCCCTGTGGCTGTATAAATATTACCATCGACTCAATGTAGATGCAACAACACTAATAAGAAAGAGACCATAAAATGAGCATAATCCTGGTGGGCATGGCTGGCATCAGAAATTTTGTAGTTAGTTTGTTTCTTAGCTATTCGAGGCACAGATGAAGATTCCGTGGACAAGCGTGATGTCACAGTGACACATGCATCGGTCCATTAATCGAGTTAAGATACTAGAACAACGAAGAAACATAATGTTGGTGTGTCAATGTGGACCCCTTTTGTAGGAACCGTTAATTCGCACCAAACCGTAATGTAATGGCCACTGAGGTAGACTTAAGAGTCAGAAAATTTATGTTTAGTCGTTGCTTTACTTCATGGTTGCTCATACTATCGATGCATTTGCTCTCTCACAGTGGCACATCCGCACATGCACCAATCCTTCAGAGCATACTACTATAGTCAGGAAGCAACTGCATGTTCCTGCGCACTGTTCGCGTCCAGGCCTGCACCCGCCGCCCCGACCGCTACCAGCCCTACTTGTGCTTCCCTTTGCATCTTTCATTGCCCTTGCTTCCTGCCTACCTACTAGTCAAGATTGTCGTGCAAAAACAGGTGTAGTTCTGAGTTCTCCCGCATCCACACCACGCGTCCATCTCCTCCAGGCTCCGGCCACTCGTCTTCGGCAGCCACGCGCATAGGAAAATGCATCCATCAATGCCCAACCGATGGGGAGGAGGAGTAGGCGCCAGCTCAGGAGTCGAAAAGGAGTAACGAGATGAGGACGGAGCACGACTTGATCTCCTCCACACGAGGTCAGCCTCGGCACCGGTGATGGGGCGCATCAGCTGTTGGGCTGAAAAATGTGTGCATGTTGAACCTCTATATAGATGGATGTATGGGCCAGGCACAATGGCGGCCCACTGCCCGGCACTAGCCCTAGCCTAGCCCGAAATCCATAGTACCATGCCAACCCGGCTTGGCCCGACGCGCATGCCGGACTTAGGCTGCCATTTTGACACACAGTGCCAGCCCGAGCCTGGCACGATTTTGGGCCGCCACGAAGATGGCCCGATCTAAAGATATCTGCCATAGATCGTAGTGACAGATGTAGGATGATAAATCATTGGAGATAATGTTGTATAAAGGGGGGAAACAATGTTGATTCAGTTCGTCCTGCTTGTGACGGGTCAAAATCATGCGATTGCGACCATGGCTCTACGCCTCTACCTCTGCCCTCCACTCAACTGCGACCATGGATCTGAGTTCCAAGGTATGAAAAGATCCTATTTGCAGAAACCTAGCTCTGTCATATGGATGGTGACATGGTGTACCCGTGCTACTGTTTAATCTTTTATGATCAATGAATAATTGAACATTGATAATAATTGGTGTGTAGCATGTAGGAATTATGGATCCATCATTCATGGGTTGATTGATTATTGATGCATTTGCATATTTTGTCTGTAGAATTATTAACAATGAGGATGAATGGGGGTATTGCGTCTCTTTCTTCGGATAGCAGCAGCGAAGAAGCTTGCTGCAGCTTCATTTTTCACCTGTTCCTTCTGCAACAGTGGTGGAAGAGGAAGATCAAGAGCAAGAAAGAAGGAACTGCACTTTGTGTAATTACCTGAAATATGCATTTTGGTATGTTTGCCATACTACCCTCGTCGCAAGGTAACTAGCTTGCCATCTCACTGCGATGCTGTGATATAACTTTCATAAAAAAATTTGTGCATATATATGTTAGGATACAAGAAAAGGGCGACCTTTGGTGCAGTGGTAGAGCTTCACCGCCTGTGACCGGAAGGTCCAGGGTTCAAGCCCCAGCCTCTGCAAATTTATGTGCGGGAAAGGATGTGCGCTAAACAACCTGCCCCCAGACCCCGCATAGTGCGGGAGCCTACGGCCCTGGGTATGCCCTTTTTTTATATGTTAGGATACGAGCTAGGGAGAGTAGAAATTGTAGCGAGAGGAAGAACCAGAGATAGAATTCACGAGGAAGGATTGGAGAAGAGTTCTAGTTTTCGGTTACAGCATATTCTGCGGCTTGCCAGCCAAACGCAACTCATATACGCAATGCATACACGCATGCGACTCACACTTGCCACTCCGGGCCGATCACTCGTGGATTGGGCTTGCGTTGTCGAGTCGTGGGCTGGGCCGTCCTTGTTAGACCGTCATCGTCACCAGGATTGGTGACAATATATAGAACGATATAATAAACCTAAGTAACCACAAGAGATGCGTACAAACGTTAATTGACTTGATGAGCCGAACCATAAAACAGTACAATTTGAAGATATGGTTGGTGTGTGGTTTATATTACAAGTTTCTTCAACATTACGAGTTGCAGAGAATCAACCATTTTTAAGTTTCAATTTTTTTTTTTTTACAGATTGGATTAGAAGGAACCATTTCATTCACTAAGCCATTGTGCACATCCAAAGTAACACACTGTCTTAAGGAATTTTGAAGAAACACTACTTCTTATCCATTCCATCAAATCCATCAGCACAAGTAGCGACCGAGAGGCAGCAGCAAATTTGTGGTTAGTTGGCTTCATATACATTCCACCAGTTGAACTGTATAATTAGGAAGTTCATATATATTTTATTAAACCCATGCTAACTCGATCAATCAAACTTCAGGCCCAGAGAAGCAATGAGTGCTCCATGCCCCTGAATAAATGCTAGCACACAGCGCCTTCGTGGTACGATTGCTCGTCACACGCTATGCCATCATACCGTAACAGGGATGTCACACACAAGGAAAAGGGACCGTGAGTTCTGCTGTGGCAAGATGTACATGCTGCGTCTCTTCTTCGAGGTGCACAAAAAGAAGCTCAAAACACTGAAGTATTACAAGTATGTTACACAGTTCGACTTTACAAAGCATAATATTGGGCTAAAAAAGCGCAGCAGAGTACGTACAGTAGAAAGAGGAGGGAAAACAAAACAACAGAGTATGTAGTATGGGGGACTAGAAGAACGATGGACTAAGGTCGTTCTAAAAGAGTAGAAGAATATACTGTAAAATTTGTCTTAAAGGCAAGGGAGCCCGTAGCTAAGAAATACCGTATATGGTTGTCTAATTTGTTTCTTTTATATATAATTTCATAAACGGCAATGGATTATACGTAAGGAATCGGTACTCATATAGTGTAAGAGGGGAGGGGTGAATTAGATACTTCTAAAACCTTAACCTATGGAACAATATAGTTTGCACAAAATATAAACTAAAACATTGCTATCTAAATATGCAAAATGAGATTTCTCTAAGTGTTTGCACCCTAGAGCCAATCCTAACAAGATACTACTCTATCTTTATCTTTACCTAATGACACCTCGAGACTACGTTGGAGCACAACAAAGGATATGCTCACGGTAACTAAGATGAAATCCTACTGTTAATGTCTTGACTCATCGTGAAGGCTCTTGCCTCAAAGGCACTATTGCCAAGTCGGATGAGACACTAATCACAAAGACAAGCCTCACCTCACCTACTCTTCTGGTCACCTTCATGCTATATCCTCTTAGAAGCTTCTAAAAAAAGAATGGGGACTCCATGTCCCCCGCACACGGTTGCCATCACCTCTCCAGACCAAGCTGGAGGGTCGAAGACCTGCCAACGAGTCACCAAGACACCAAGACGTCGGCCAATACCTCTTGTACAAGATAGTTCTCTATAGAACTAAGTATAAGGCAGCAACACCGCCTTGCTCCCTCTCAATCTAGGCATATCATAGCACTAACACTGTTCTAAACTTGTGCTAAAAGCCTTTAGATGATCTCTTTAGCACTTTAGTGGGTTGGATGTGTTATTGATGTGCCTTTAATTCAGTAGGCTCCTCGTGACTCCAACAACTAAATGGGCGAGTAGAGGTGGTATAAATAGTTCAGACACACTAAGAAGAGTCATTGCCAAAAAGCACTCCACCGGCTACTTAAGTGTTCAATGGACCGGATGATCATCCAGTCACCACAGTCCAGTTAATGCTCATCCAATTCAAAGCCCCTATGAGTTCTTAGCCAAATTCATTGCTTTTTGCAAAAAAAAAAAAAAAAAACCCACCATTTGAATGAAAATGCTGCGATTTGGATTTCATCCTTGCAACCTAGAAATCTGTAAATTATATGCTTGACAAACCATTGTGACTATGTTGTTATTCAATTAGCAAAATCAGAAATGCATGGCGCATGGAGCCACGTTGGCTACAGTATACGATGGAGACGAGAATTGCAATTTGCAAAGCAAAAATTCTTCTCTTCTTTAATATATAATTTCATATATTGGCTTTGGAGGCATGTGGAGCTTATAATTCAGTGGCTTAATGGAAACGAGGGTGAAATGATATGATTTCATATATGTTCCATTTCTGTTTTGGCGAAGGGCAAATAAAGGCACAACAATCCAAGGCGAACGTAACACATCGTGATTCTTGATATTGTGGAAGAACAAAAAATAGAGATAGTTTAGGAAAGTTGAGGACGAAACCTGTCTGTTGTCTGTGGTTGACAGTCCAGATGCTTGGGAACTGGTAATGGCGTCCTCTACTCCACCTGCTATGGATCGACCTGTTTCTTTAGCGAGGAAGGTGATCTCAGTTCTAAAGAAGAGGAGTACCACCAATGGAAGTGCCTGGCAAGGCCCTTTGCCGCCGAAAAGGGTTTCACCACCGATTACGCTTGGGGATTGTCCTGTCAAGAAGGTTTCACGGCCAAGGGCCGACGAGATGCGGCGTCGATCGACGGTGAAGGACGACGTTCAAATTTTGAATCAAAATCATGTTGCCGATCCACTTTTTTCGCTGGGCCGCCGCAGGACTGGTGTCTGGCTCAAAGATGGGCCATCGTGGACCCATGTGGTGCTCAGTTCAGCGGTAGGACGCCTCCCCTCCCGAAGGGGTACGCTACCTGCACAATACCGATCAAAGACAGGAGGCGGCGGCGCAGAAACCCTAGGCGACCGCCTGACCTACGCAGCGATCGTGATGGCAGGAACAGGCTTCCAGGGCGCCGGGGGTGTCAATAACCAGCAGCAGCAGGGTGGCTTCCCAGGTCAGGCCAGCGGTGGATTCCCAGGTCAGGCCGGCAGTGGCTTCCAAGGTCAGGACGGAGGTGGTTTTGGTTTTCAGGGTGGTTTCAATGGAGGAGCAAGGGGGCAGTTTGCTCAGGGTCAAGGATGGGGAAGTGGATCGCAAGGTGCTGGAGGGAGTGGTATGCACAGCAGTGGATGCCACCAGGTGCGGGTTTTAACCAAGCGCAGGGATTCGGCATGCAGCAACATTTTGCGCCACAGGGTCAGAACACCGGCAATGGTATCCCACAACAACAACCGCAATCTTTCTTCCCACAGGGCACCAACCAGATGGGCAATGTCCAGCGCCCTCCTCACGATTTCAATCCGAGGTATGGCCCTGGGAGGGGTGGACAGAGGCAACGTGGCAGAGGTCGAGACAGGGGCAGAGGAAGGACTCAGTTTGGTCGAGGTTATGGTGGACGTGGGGGTGGCCAACAGCAGCCGGTAACTCAGGTACAGCCACAACACCAACCAGCGATGGGTCAAGTGCAACAGCAAGCTCCACAACCTTTAAACATCACTACTGAAGTTCCTGTCCCGAGTGCTATGCAGCTGCAAGATGGGAGTTCATCTGCACCTATGCATGATGCCCTACAAGCTGGGATGCAAGAGACAGAAGTGCAAAGGAAAGAAGGAAAAGAAATGGAAACAGAGGGTAAGTTAGCTGGAGAAAAAAGGAAGAAAAAGAAAGGGAAAGGAAAACCGGAAGATGCATGGTGCTTCAAGTGTTGTTCTAAAGGACATGTGTTAGCCGACTGCACTACTCCTTTATTCTGTGATATTTGTGAGAGTGAGGAGCACGTGGCTACAAAATGTCCATTGAAGAAGAAACCGAGGCCTGTTGCAGTTGCTGTTGGGTATGCTGTGGATGATCTGGGATTCTACCATATACCGCATGGCCCAATTCATGTGTCTAAGACGGACAGCAACACGGTTTTGATTAAAGTGGAAGGCGGATCGTTAACGGAAGAGGAGTTGATAAGCCATCTGAGAAGATTATTTTCAGCCAAATTTGAGTGGGATGTACAACTTCACGCACCAAATAAGTGGGTGGCACCGTTTCCCTCAAAGACTGAGTATACAAGGGCCATTAACTTTGGGTCTGCAGATCTCAAGAATGGAATGCGTCTGAGCTTTGAAAAATTTGAGGGGGAACAGGAGTACTTCGGCCATGAGCTTCCAACTATTTGGATGAGGACAGCGAATTTACCTAAGGTGCTTAGAACATATGAGGTGCTGTGGGCAATTGGAACAATGTTTGGTGCTACGGTGAAGGTGGACATGGTAACCACAAGGAAGAGTGACTTTGGTAGGTTCAAGGTTGCAGACTTCATTGGCCCTTGGACCTCTCTTGGAGAGGGCGCTTGCAGGGCTTAAGGATGCAGGTCGGGTGGTGACAAGCAAGGAGGTATCGGAGGTGGCAGGTGGAGCTGATGGGTTTATGACACCTTGCTCCACGATGTGCACAGACCTCCATGGCACACCACTTAGGCGAAGCAAGAGACGTGCGGCATCAGTGGATGAGGATTCTATTGAAAGGGCAGCGAGGCTCGTAGCGAAAAGGAACTTGGAACTGGATGAAGTTAAATCTTACAGTAATTCTATTCTTTCTTTTTCAAATGAGCATGTCACAGATGAAATAAAGAACATAGGTATCTCGATAGGTAAAGATGCTTCTGCTGTTCAATCTTCTGTTATGCTTTTAAAACAAATAGAGAAAGAAAGATTTACGGTTGAGTCTGTCTCAAAAGCATGCCAGGATTGCCACTTAGAGGTAGATGATTCAGATAGTGACATCGACCGTTTGGCCCTAGGTTCCCTTTGCGGGGACTTAACAGAGGAGCTAATGGATGATAATTGTCTGGATCAAGATGTTTTAGTTAAGCCTCCTAAGAAAAAACAGAGTTCTAAGATTAAAGTAGCAGGTAGGGCTGCGAAGAATAATAAGATAAAGCAACCTCGAAAAGGGTTGGAAACCAAAAACAAACAGTGTCTAAATGAGAGGAATTTTTTGGAATAGCAGAGGTCTTCGAGACTTGGCTAAAACTAATTTTCTTTGTGACATTGCTGTGCAAAAGGATCTAGACTTTATTGCCTTACTCGAAACACACAAAAGAAACTTTACTGACGAGATGCTAAGTAACTTTTGCGGTGGTAGAGAGTTTTTTTGGCATTGGATCCCACCTAGAGGTAGATCAGGTGGCATTTTGATGGGGGTTAATGTGGCAATCTTTTCAGTTGAAAATATTCAAGTGGGAGATTTCTTTGTAAAGTTTCATGTTAAAAACAAATGTGATGGCTTCCGGTGGGTTTTAATGGCTGTGTATGGAGCAGCTCAACCCGAACACAAGGACAACTTTCTTGCAGAATTTGTTAATTCGTGTAGCATAGAAACTCTCCCGCTAATGGTAGGAGGTGATTTCAACATTATTAGAAATCTAGAGGAGAAAAATAATGATAGATATGATAGCCGGTGGCCTTTACTGTTTAATGCTTGCATTGAAACTCTAAACCTAAGAGAGCTGGCACTCTCGGGTAGGAAATTCACTTGGGCAAGTTCAGCAGAGGTACCGACTTTTGAGAAACTTGATAGGATATTAGTTAGCACAGATTGGGAACAAAAGTTTCCTACATCCACAGTAGAGGCGCTTACCAGAGAGCTCTCAGATCATACACCCCTTTTCCTAGATACGGGAGAAGCTGTCCATAGAGTTAATAACCATCAATTTAAATTTGAATTGGGATGGCTGTTTAAGGACGGTTTCCATGATATGGTAGCTGAGGTGTGGCTGAGAGAAACTCGGGGAGAAACGCCAATGAAAAAGTGGCAAAATAAAATAAGGGCTCTTCGTAGACATTTGAGAGGATGGGCAAAAAATTTAGTAGGTGAAAATAGGAGAAAAAAAGGCCTTTCTGTTAGACAATCTAGATGTTCTTGATAGGAAATCTGAAAATGTGTTTTTATCTCAACAAGAGCGAGAATACAAAAGTTGTCTCACAGCCGAGTTAACTAAGTTGCTTAGGGAAGAGGAGATGTATTGGCTCCAAAGATCCAAGGCAACAAGGCTAACACAGGGAGATGACAACACAAAATATTTTCAACTCTTGGCAAATGGCAGATACCGCAAAACTAGGATTTTTCAACTAGAACAAGATGAGGGTGTAATCGTAGGCGAAGATAATCTGAAAACATATATAACTAACTATTACAAAGGTCTTTTTGGGTCTCCAGAAAGTAATGATTTCCAGTTAGATGAGAATTTTATAGTAGATATTCCTCAAGTCTCAGTCATAGAGAATGAAATACTTTCTGCTGCTTTTAGCGAGAATGAGATTAGAGAGGCAAACTTTCAAATGGAACACAATAAAGCACCTGGTCCGGATGGATTCCCGGCTGAATTCTATCAGAATTTTTGGGAAATCATAAAGTCTGATCTTTTGGCACTTTTTAATGAGTTCCATCAAGGCAAATTACCTCTACACAATCTCAATTTTGGGGTGATTACTCTATTACCTAAAAGAGCTGAGGCGGTTAAGATCCAACAGTACAGACCGATCTGTCTGCTCAATGTGAGTTTTAAGATTTTTACAAAAGTACTCACTAATAGGATTAACTTAGTGGCACAAAAAGTCATAAGGCCTTCTCAAACAGCGTTTATGCGTGGTAGATATATTTTGGAAGGGGTAGTGGTTTTACACGAAACGCTACATGAATTGCATAAGAAAAAGAAGAGTGGAGTTATTCTAAAGCTCGATTTTGAGAAAGCTTATGATAAGGTGAAATGGCCTTTCTTACAACAAGTGTTGCGTATGAAAGGCTTTTCACATAAGTGGAACTCTTGGATAGATCAAATAACAACCAAAGGAGCAGTAGGGATAAAGGTTAATGATAATATAGGTCATTGCTTTCAAACAAAGAAAGGAGTTAGACAAGGAGATCCTTTATCACCTATTTTGTTTAATATGGTCGTAGATGTTTTATCCATATTAATCTCTAGAGCAAAGGAAAATGGGTCCATAAGAGGATTAGTGCCTAATCTGGTCGATGATGGCTTATCTATTTTGCAATATGCTGATGATACAATTATTTTTATGGAAAATGATCTAGAAGAGGCTAAGAACATGAAGCTCTTGCTTTGTGCTTTTGAGCAACTGTCCGGCCTAAAGATAAATTTCCACAAAAGTGAAATGTTCTGCTATGGTGAAGCCAAGGATCTAGGGAGGGAATACTCGCACATCTTCGGTTGTGACATGGGTGACCTCCCTTTTAGATACCTAGGTATCCCAATGCATCATAGAAAGCTGAGAAATTCTGATTGGAAACAGGTAGAGGAGAGATTCCAAAAGAAACTAAGTGGGTGGAAAGGAAAAATGTTATCCGTAGGTGGACGTTTGGTTCTCATTAACTCTGTTCTTAGTAATTTGTCAATGTTTATGTTATCCTTCTTTGAGGTCCCTAGAGGCGTTCTTAAAAATCTAGACTACTACCGGTCTAGATTTTTTTGGCAGAACGATGGACATAAGAAGAAATATAGACCGACAAAATGGAGTGTATTATGTACACCAAAAGACCAAGGGGGTATGAGAATCTTAGACTTAAACTTACAGAATAGATTTCTCCTCAGTAAATGGATTTTCAGACTTATTAATGAAGATGGAATCTGGCAGCGGCTCCTTAGAAACAAATACTTGAGACATAAAACCATTACCCAAGTAGATTACATGCCTGGTGATTCTCATTTCTGGTCTGGTTTGATGAAAGTCAAAAATGATCTTTTGAGATTGGGCAGATTTGATCTAGGGGATGGATCTCAAGTTAGATTCTGGGAAGATAGCTGGCTGGGAACTACATCTTTTAAAGACCAATTCCCAGATTTATATAATATTGTACGGAAAAAGAGCACCACGGTAGCGACTGTTTTAAGATCTAACCCTTTGAATGTTGCCTTCAGAAGGTCTCTAGTTGGAAATAATCTTCAATCTTGGCAACGGTTGGTAGCCAAAATAGTTCATGTCCAACTAACGACCCAACGAGATAGGTTTGTGTGGCATCTACAACAAAATGGCCAGTTCACAGTCAGATCAATGTATAAGTCGCTTGTGTTGCCAGTTAATTTGCCGTATAATAATATAATCTGGAAGCTAAAATTGCCCTTAAAAATAAAGATTTTTATGTGGTACCTTTTAAAAGGAGTTGTTCTAACTAAAGATAATCTAGCTAAAAGACAGTGGAAGGGAAGTGTAAAGTGTTGTTCTTGCAATTTAGATGAGTCAATTCAACACCTTTTCTTCGATTGTTCCATAGCTAGATTTATTTGGAGAATCGTTCAAGTTTCCTTTAATATCCAACCACCTCGCAACTTTGAACATATGTTTGACGGATGGTTAACAGGAGTAGAAAAGAAACTTAAACACAAGATTCTGGTTGGAGCATCCTCTTTATGTTGGGCAATTTGGCTAACTAGAAATGACATGATTTTTAACCACACTGGAGTTGTTAATCCTATGCAGGTCATCTTCAGAGGGACACACTGGATCCGTTTCTGGTCGTTGCTGCTGAAGGAGGAAGAGCGACCCCAAGTTACTATGGGGTGTCGTGTGCTTGAAACCGTCGTCATGCAAATTTTTGCCTCAAATGGATGGTCTTTTAGTAATAGACTTGGTGCTGTCTAAATACTTTCTCGAAACAGCTTTTAAGAGTGTTTGTTTGGTCACCTTCTGGTGCTTCTTTGTAATAACGAACAGCTATATGCATTGGTTGATGCAGCGGCTGGAATATTGAAAGATATTCCCGTTTCTAAAAAAAATGTACATCACTAATTTTTTTTAATATGTGTGGCAAAGAGAATGGGGGTTTTATGTCTCAAATAATTGTAAAATTACATATTCGTTCCATCCTCACTTTCTAAATTACTTCTGTGCATTCGAATATAATTTTCTTATAGTAGGGTTACTCAAGCGTTAATTTGAAGGTTCAGTCCAATCGTGCCTGATAATGAAGTTGACCATCATAGATTCAGTAAAAAGTGCAGAACAGGACGTGTGCTAGAAACAATTTGTCATCGTAAAATGCATGAATTTCCTACTATTTTGACGCTGACTTAAAAATGATTTTTAAAGTGTGCTGCAGTTGTATGTTTGTACAAGGAACTGGCAGCCTGTACATATCAAATAACCTTATGGACCATTCAATATTCCCCTTTTAGACAAGTATAGTCCCGAAATCTTAAATTTATATCCAATGGGACCTCAACCGGCTGTGATGCACCGTTCGTTCCGGTTTTGATGAACCGCCACTACAATAAAGATTCGCATCCGTACCGGCGCGAAACCCTCATTCATACCAATTATTTAACCGCTTTCTTTTAGCCGATACGAATGAGGCGGTTATTCATGCCGGTTATTTAACCTACAGATTTGACAAGTTATTCTAAGCGGTGGATCTCGCACCGGTGCGGATAGTAAATGTGGGAATTCACAAATCAAAATGGCAAAAATATTTTTTGTAGCCCGGGAGGCCACCCCGAGCTACGGTCATGGTCGCTAGTTGCTAGTCAGAAGTCACGTGTATTTCACGGGAAATACATGCGCGTGCGGTACCTAGCCTTTGAACTCATGACCTCCTGCCTCGCACGAGCCTTCTTTATTGCCTAAAGCTTAGATATATTATTTGTGTATCTAACTGACTTCAAACCAAAAAAACTTTCAGCTATAAAGTTGTAAATCTCATCGAAACGTACAAATTTCGTATATAGTTTCTCTCCATCCGAGACTATATGCAAAAGTTACGATATTAAGAATGCAATCAAAAATTTATACACCGATACGAATGACTTACTCGAAGAGGCCCATTTATTACCGGCGCGAATGGGACGATGCGAATGATGGTCTCTCTGGTAGTGTGCTCCAAAGCTAGCCTTTTTTGGTGTAGTAAAGTGGTAGTTCTGGGTCAACCATATTCTTGTTGGTTTGGATGGAGATCGGCTTGATGTCATGGAGAAGGGTCAAACTCAACCTAGAACCTCTGTATATAGTTTCGGATGGGTGCGCTGTGGAGTTGTGGTAGGCCACCAGCAAGTTAAGTTTCCACATGCGGACATGACTGCAGATATATATAAACACTATGATCCAACCTGTCGTTCAGTCAAGTTTGCACCTATATATATACTCCTATATATATACCAAGCTAGAAGCTACAGTCCTCAACAAGAGTGTAGTATACATGTACATATGTGGTACAAATTGTGAAAAGCTTGGTTTTGCATGTGCGTTCGAATGAAAAAAAATGAAATCCCGCACACTTACAAAAAGCTTTTAATTACTTATGCAAAGCCGATATATAGGCTTGATAGGCATCAGGAGAAATGGCTATGGATCCTTCCTGGGTTAACGTAAGGTATGAGTGGATCCGTCTGCCAAGCATAAAGAAAGGGCAAGCCAGCCTCCGACCATAATTGAAAGAAGAAGGTCCATCTACCAAACATGACGGATCTAGCAGCCCTGAACCATTGATGTATAGACGCACTGTATGGACAACCAGCAAGCTCAAATTGAGCCCTGTAAAACTCGCCAATTGGGCACCTTGAAGGATCTCTGAAGCAGTTTAACGGGGAGATGCCATTGGTTGCTTGCTTCGTTAGTTTGGTATATTGCTGCTAAATCCGATCCTTGTATATTCAGAACTGCGTCATGACTGTTGCAGGACACTCATAAACTCATTATATAAACGCGATGGAGGAGTAAAGGAATTTTTCATTATATCCTACAGTAACCTGCCAGTATCTCTAGTTCCTTTCAGTATCTATAATTGTGTCCAGTCTCCATGCTTCGTGTGCTTGAACTAATAATAGATCAATTTCCAACCCAAAAACTCATAGATCATTTTGACAGAATAATCTGGGCAGTACAAATGGGCGATCGTAGTTAGCTAAAAACACAGAGACATCTCCCACGGTCAAGCTCAAAACTGAAATGATGAATAGCATAATTTTGAAATCCGAATGGAACAAATGACACCGTACTTGATGAAAAGAGTATTTCTCCTACAATTTGAATGACCACCGAAACCTATGCGATTGCTTTACAGCAGCAAGAGTATTGTTCTGCACGAGCACCCCACTTGTTGGATGTCAAGTCATGGTTCGACTACCCACTATTGTACAACATCTGCAGGGCTAATCCACCATCCATCTCCCACAACGGAAAAAGGATGGGGAAATTCAGCCAAATGAAGTGTATAGAGTGATGGGGAGATTCGGCCCAATAAGGCCTCGTTCGGTTACAAAGGAACCGTTCCACCCGGATCGGGTAGATATAGCAAGAAATTTGTAATAGGTACAGCAAGAGACCGGGATTTGTTTCGGGTCGTGAACCAATTTGCTCATGATAGGTACAACAAAAGACCAGGATTGGTTCCACACCTATTGACTAGTTGATTGATTCCCAGTCTTTTGTTGCAGCAATCATGAACAAATTGGTTCATGACCCGGAATAAATCCTGGTCTCTCGTTATACCTAGCACAAATTTCTTGTTATAGCTATCTAATCCAGGTGGAACGGTTCCTGAGGAACCGAATGAGCCCTAAATGGTTTCGCCATGGCCCGTAAGTTTCCTTAATTTTTTTATCGGGCTTACGTCATTAAAATCAACAAAAATGAGGGGGAATGCGGGATCGAACCCGAGAACTTGGGGTCCTTGAAAGGATGAGGGGGGAATGCGGGATCTAACCTGAGAACGTGGGGTCCTTGAAAGGAGCGATCTACCATACCACTAAACCAATGTCATTTGTGACTCAAACCAAGTATGAAAATATCTATGTATGTAATTTGTTTCATTGTTATCTTTTATATTTCATTTCATATTTTATTTATTCTTTTGTTTGTGTTTTATTTCACACATTTTTTATTTTGGTTTCTAATTCCGTTCCCTTTTATTATGCTTTTATTTACTCTTTCTATCATACGAACTTTTTTATTTTGAATTTTACTTTCTTTGTATGTTTTCTAATTTTTATTTTTGTTAGAACATTTTTTATTGTTTTATTAATATTTTACAATAACTTGTTTGCCATGTCAGGGGCGGGCCCACTTGGTATTCAAGGGTATTCATTGAATACCTATTATTTTTGCAAAAAGATCAAGTATATATAGTGTATGCATGTATATGATTCAAACAAATAGAAAAATATCAAGATCTTAGGCCAGCCTACCTCCCTTCCTTGAATTGAGCCAAACAGCCCAACTTCAGGCCGGCCCAATACTCCTCATTCCCCTCTCCGGCCCATGCCCATCTCTCTCACGCTCAACCCTCAGTATGACCGCTCCCTGCCTCCCTCCCCTATGTCCCTCACGCTCTACTCGATTCACTCAAACCCAACCAGCAACCCTAGGCGGCGAGCGGCGGCGGCGGGCAGGGAGGCGGCGGCGGTGGACGGCGACTTGTCTGGAGGGGGGGAGAGCTGAGGACAGGCCGGCAGGGAGGCAGCGTGCGGCGTGGCACCGGCACGGGCGCACGGGCACAGCGGCAGGCAGCACGTCGCTCGTGGCAGGTGGCCGGGCAGCGCACGGCCACGCTTTGACTAGGCCTGGCTACGGCCTACGGCGCATCGGCCATCCGAGGGCAAGAGGGCAAGTCGACAACTGGCAACAGGAGTGCATCGGCCATCCATGCGCATCGGGCACCCGGACCCATCTCGCTGTTCATCCTAAAATTAAACGATTGTCGATTGGTATGTTAAATTTCTGAAATTCCCAATCCCATATTCATAGTTCTGCATATTAATAATTTGTATCTTGAGAATTGAGTGAATTTGTGATAAACTCGGGTGATTTTAATTTGTTGGTCTGAGGCTGAAACATGAAGAGGAAAGAGGGCAAGGGCAATGCTAAAACTGATTTGAGGCCTTTCTTGGCTATGTCTCTGTGTAATTTAGGCTGTCTGAAAAAAAATTTATCCTTAAGAAATTTTGAATACCCAAACTCAAAATCCTGGGCCCGCCCCTGTGCCATGTGAAAAAATCTTGTATTACTTTTGTTCGTGTTTACTATTTTATGTTTTCTCTCTATTCAGTTTTAACTATTCTTTACTTTATCTTTCTTTGTATGCTAACATGTTCGCCAGTTTATTCATGTACAAAAATAATTTGTATTAATGTTCATGGGGCATACCTATTTGTTCGCACTGCTTAATAGTTTTATTCGTTGATCATTTGTTCGTTATATATTGATCATGTTTCTTTTATAGATTAATTTGTTCGTAAGGATAAATATTTTTGTTCGCACTGTTATACTATTTTGTTCGTCATATTTAACTTTTTGTTCGTATAAAATAATTATTAGTTCATGTTATGCAAATAATTGTTCAAAGTAATAATATTTAATTATTCCTTATTTAAGAAAACATTTTTTAAATATCATGTAAATATAGTCAAGTGTGATATTGTTTTCGTAAAAGAAGTAATGGTGCAATTATAATTTAATTTTATTACTTCGTATGGATTTATAATTTTTAGTTTAAAATTTATATGCATGTAGATGCTCTCCTCAGTGTTGTCTCGTTATCTTTTATTGCAAGCATGCCCACACAGCTATGCCTTTTGTATTGTGCTGTTGTGGAGGAATTTATTTATACGTGCAGGCGGGCCGCCCTACCATTGGATGCACTGCTGGGACGCATGGGTGGACCGTGCTGTTGGGACATGTACTGGTGTTGTCCTTAAAGATGATGTTTAATCGTCCCGGCCCATGTTGCTGGCGTATATGCTGGTGGCGAATGGGAATACAGGCAATGCAAGTTACTTGGATGATACAAACATCACCTAAGTCAGGCACATACTAGTTACCCCAACAAGTAAGGGAGAATCGCCGCCGCTGCTCGTCTTCGGCCCCTTGTCGCCTTGCTCTGCTGGCCACGGCCCCGTGCACCTCCTCGCATCATAGGTCAGATCCAGCCATCGCAACCTACCACTCGCCGTCGCCACAACTAGCGCCCGGTGCCGCAGCTCGCCGCTGCCTTCGCGTTTCGCCTCGCCGGCCGCTGAACCCTGCCGCCGCTCCTCACTGCTGGAGGTGAGGGGTTGCCCCCACGTGGCTCCTTGCGCCACAGGTTGGATCCAGCTGCCACATCCGCTGCTCACTGTCACTACAACCCACTCCCGCTGCCACAGCTCGCCGCCGCCCCCGTGCTTCGCCCTGCCAGCCACTGAGCCCAGCCTCTGAGCCCTGCCGCTGCTCCTCATTGCTGTAGGGGAGGGGGCGCAAAAGGGGAATGAGAGGGGCGGAGAAACGGGAGGGGCAAAGAGAGGAGATGGGAGGAGGAGGAGGAGGAGGAAGAGAGGGCGTGAGTGGACGAGATGGGAGGGGGGAGGAGGAGAGGGCTCCGGTGGAGGAGAGGGGATGGAGAGTTTGCTGGAGGATAAGGTCGGGTGGGAGGGAGGGGAGGGGGGACGGGCGGATGCCAAAGAGCAGCCAAAAGCGGAATTTTGGGTCCGAATTCAGTATTACAACCTATTTTTGGAAAACAACCGATTGTGATGGCCAGACCAAAAAAAACCAGTTCCCGTTTTTTACAGTTAGTTGCCACACTAGCCTAAAAACCGGTTGTGATGCCCTATCATAGCCGTTTTTTTAAACCGGTTGTGATGACGCGTTTGTAAAAGTGGGTTGTGGAGTAGTGCCAAACGCAGCTTCCGGGTCTGGGGAAGGCGGCGCTAGTAGCTTCAGGCAACAGACGGTGATTCTATCGCGCGCGCGTGCCAACTTATCACCTAGATATGGGCCTCCCGCCTCGCATATATGTTCTCTCCATTGATACCTTGATCATGCTGCGAACTTCGATAACACGTTTGTTCGATAAGCTGCAGTGGAAGACACAACTAATATAGGGGATAAGGTCCGATCCACAGCTCCTTTGTACTGTTCTTTTTTTCTTTGTGGGGTTAACATGTTGATGCTTGGAATAACCCGACGACTTCATGGGTTCAATTTCTACCTTGTAAATAACGTTGATAGATGAGTCTGTACATATTGGAAATGTAAGTATTGTTCTACAAGATCTGATGCTAAGGCATACTAATATGTAAATCGTTGATGCTCCTATGTAATAATGTGAATAGCTAAATCAGGCTGCATACAAACAGGTGTAAACCATTTGTAAAATACAGCATATCTAAATCAATTATAAAAACATGACACAAACTGAGAATGGTTCAACAGTACGATAATGATCTAAATACATTCCCAAGGCTTTTCCACATGCCTAAAGTACACCACGGGTGACGATAAGAATTATAATACTTTGCATTGCATTTAAATGGGAAACAAAGAAACATTCAAGTATGTTTTACACATGAATTTTGGCATTGTTGTTGTTGCTCACTCCCTTAGGGGTTGATTTTCTTTTAAAAGAACACATCCAATAAATTTTTTCTAAGAGTTCAAATATTCAGTATATGAGCATTGGGTTTCATCTTGGCACAATTGGATATCTTTGTACGTGTGGTGGTAAGCTCAATGTGTATCAGTTTTATACAGTAACCAAACAACATATGTATGTAACGAGGCTAAAGCAATGCATCCAAATAAGTTTAGAGGAGGTTCCATGGGATGGGCCCATTTTGTCGGACCAGGCAACAATAGTGCACGCATCCAATGACATCTTTAAATACTGTACACTTATAGCTATAGGAAGGAAAATATGTACAAGTGGTTTCATTGTTTGCAGGGTACTATACATATCAGGCAGGGAGTGATCGACATGATGCCTCTGTGGCTGTATATATAGTGCCATCGGATCAATGTAGACGCAACAACACTAACAAGAAAGAGACCATGAAAAGAAGCATAATCCTGGTAGGCATGGTTGGCATCAGAAATTTTACTATTACTTTGTTTCTTAGTTGTTCCAGGAGCAGTTGAAGACCACGTGGACAAGCTTTGAAATCAAGTAATTATTATAAGAGACTAGAACAACAAAGAAACATATTGTTCGTATGTCGATGCGTGCCATGTTTGAAGGAATCTGTCGCGCCCAACTGAAATATAGATAGCCACCTCCACCAGTGTTCGTCGCCGCAAACCTTGGGTATCAACAGAGATCCTAGTGGTAGCGCCCTCCGGAAATCTTGAAACCTAAAGAACCACCGTCTAGACCACCCGCTACGGCCGACCGCAACCTCGCTGTCCTGCCCACCCACACCATGTGAAGCCCTGCGATGGCATCGAGTGGCAGTGGCGCGAGCGCAACGGGGAAGAAGGCGAGGTCGAGGTGATCAGGCGCATCAGTTATTGGTCTTTTTTTTGAAAAGGCCAGTTATTAGTCTGAAAAACACATTCGTGTTGAATTTGGACCTTTGGTGATGTACCAAATTCACCCACCTACTAAGTTACTATATCAAAATGAGTAATTGGAGAAATGATGTACCTATTTGCACCCATGTGGCAAGGTATTGCACCCAAATAAGCAATATGAGAGATGATGCACCTAAGAGTACTCGCTTGCCAAGTTTATATACTAATTGTAAATTTAACTCTTTTATTTGTGCTATCTCTGGTTAATTATAAGACCAAACCTGTTAATTGGAACATGAAGAATCACACAGGAAAGCAGTACAACCAGAAGTATTATATGGCTTTGACGTTTGATATTAACTAAGTGAAGTTAGTGCTTTATAATCTTAGCTAAAATAGCAGATTGGGTAATAATAATAATAATATAAATAATAATAATAATAATAATAATAATAATATCCTGCATACAGGCCTGGTTGAGTGGTCGCTGGGCTGCCGGTGTCAAGCTGGTTTATTACCAGTGTCAAAGCCTGTAAATAAACAATATATGGGTATGAGAGTGTCCGGAAAAATCGCCTCCCAGACCCCTCACTCGGCCGGACCACGCTGCGAGGGCTGCAACCCTCCACCCTGGTTGTTGGCCTGGTCATCTTGTCGCATCAGGGCACACCGGATCTTGCCGACAGGGCCGCAGTCGCCCACGCCAGCACCGGAGCTGGTCAGACCATGTGCACCAGTCCTGCCATTGCCCCGTATTGCAGGCCGACACTCCCGCCGTTGCATCGTGCACATCGCAAGAAGAGAGGGGGCAGCGGGAGGGAGTCACGGGCGAAGAAGGGGAGGGGCGGCGGTAGTGGAGGCTGGTGGAGGGCACGCACAACGGTGAAGCACAAGGAGGGCGGCAGAGAGAGAGAGAGAGAGAGAGAGTTAGGGTTAGGCAGGCAGGCGGGGGTGTCTCTGAAAAAATGACGCAGGGTTACGGTAAAACTAACATCGTTGGCAGTTTTTTTTCTTCTTGTTGCTGAAATAAACTTTAAAACCATGATATTTTATTAATATGTTAAATGTTTAAGCTATGTGATGTTCTGTTCATGTTGAATATGATGTTGAATGAGGTGTTGCCAAATGAAAATTTGAATATTGTTGTTATGAACGTCTAGCACGTACATGTGCATATTCCATTAAATGTGCAGATGTTGTTCGTGCAATTCGTTCGTAACAATGCTGCATTACTTATGGATCCAATGGCGCGCAACAATTTTGTTTGGCTGCCCTAACAACATTCTAACTGGTGTCTATCCAAACTGGTACTTATAGGTTAACAAATTAACTGCTTCGTATACGACAATCAAACACATCGATGTTTATCTAAACCGGTAGATTTATGGAAACCTAACTAGCCGGTACATCTTTAAATACGCTTGGAATATTGGACTAATCTAAATGGTGTGGAGGATATTGGCATGTTTATTAAGTCATTTGTGTCGGTTATATCACCAGCTCGGAATAGCACCCCCATTCGCATCGGCTAAGGAGAAGCAGTCCTGTCACCGGCGTGGATGAGGGTCACCCCCATTACTCATTGTTAAGGTTAGGTTGAAGAAACTACCATTGGCTTATAGTATATGCTTACACTTCATTTTTAGCATTGTTGTTGTTGCTCACTCCCTTGAGGTCATTGTTACCTTGGGGTCATTGTTACATTCAAGGTTGAACCTAACCTAGATTTCTTCTTGGTATATAATTGTCAGCTTTGCTATAGGTGGTTTGCTTAAAAGAAAGTATTTCCAATAACCTTTTGATAAGAGGTCAAACATTCAGTTGTTTGGCGCGCAGTATTGGTATTGGATATCTTTGTTGGGGATTTCTCTTCAGAACGTGACGGTAACCTCAATATGTATCTGTCTTATATAGTAACCAAACAACATCTCTATGTAACCTTTCACAAAAAAAAACATCTCTATGTAACATGCATGGCTGAGGCCAAAGCAATCCATCCAACAAAATATGTTCACCGCAGGTTGCATGGGACGGGACCACTTTACCGGACTAGGCTATAGCCACACTGGTGTGTGCATCCAATCACGTGTTTGAAAACTGTACACAAGGCTATAGGAAGAATTATTTGCAGGGTACTATATCGGGCAGGGAGGAGTGATCGACATGGCTATAGGAAGAAAAGTATATATCAGGTACCATCGAACCAATGTAGATGCACAGACACTAATAAGAAAGAGACCATGAAAATGAATGTAATCTTGGTGGGCATGGCTGGCATGAGAAATTTTATAGTTAGTTTCTTTCTTAGTTGTTCCAGGAACTGTCAAAGATATGGTGTGGACAAGGTTAATGTCATAGTGACACATGCAACGGTCCATTGATCTGTCATATGGCAAAGGCATAGGATCCGGTAGTTCATACTTCCAACGTGGACAACAACATGAAGGCAATGCTGGTGACGAAGCGCGCAACAATGACATCTTTAAATACTGTACACTTATAGCTATAGGAAGGAAAATATGTACAAGTGGTTTCATTGTTTGTAGGGTACTATACATATCAGGAAGGGAGTGATCGACATGATGCCTCTGTGGCTGTATATATAGTGCCATCGGATCAATGTAGACGCAACAACACTAACGAGAAAGAGACCATGAAAAGAAGCATAATCCTGGTAGGCATGGTTGCATCAGAAATTTTACTATTACTTTGTTTCTTAGTTGTTCCAGGAGCAGTTGAAGACCACGTGGACAAGCTTTGAAATCAAGTAATTATTATAAGAGACTAGAACAACAAAGAAACATAATGTTCGTATGTCGATGCGTGCCATGTTTGAAGGAATCTGTCGCGCCCAACTGAAATATTGATAGCCACCTCCACCGGTGTTCGTCGCCCCAAACCTTGGGTATCAACAGAGATCCTAGTGGCAGCGCCCTCCGGAAATCTTGAAACCTAAAGAACCACCGTCTAGACCACCCGCTACGGCCGACCGCAACCTCGCTGTCCTGACCACCCACACCATGTGAAGCCCTGCGATGGCATCGAGTGGCAGTGGCGCGAGCGCAACGGGGAAGAAGGCGAGGTCGAGGTGATCAGGCGCATCAGTTATTGGTCTTTTTTTTTGAAAAGGCCAGTTATTAGTCTGAAAAACACATTCGTGTTGAATTTGGACCTTTGGTGATGTACCAAATTCACCCACCTACTAAGTTACTATATCAAAATGAGTAATTGGAGAAATGATGTACCTATTTGCACCCATGTGGCAAGGTATTGCACCCAAATAAGCGATATGAGAGATGATGCACCTAAGAGTACTCGCTTGCCAAGTTTATATACTAATTGTAAATTTAACTCTTTTATTTGTGCTATCTCTGGTTAATTAAAAGACCAAACCTGTTAATTGGAACATGAAGAATCACACAGGAAAGCAGTACAACCAGAAGTATTATATGGCTTTGACGTTTGATATTAACTAAGTGAAGTTAGTGCTTTATAATCTTAGCTAAAATAGCATATTGGGTAATAATAATAATAATAATAATAATAATAATAATAATAATAATAATAATAATAATAATATCCTGCGTACAGGCCTGGTTGAGTGGTCGCTGGGCTGCCGGTGTCAAGCTGGTTTATTACCAAGGTCAAAGCCTGTAAAAAAACAATATATGGGTATGAGAGTGTCCGGCAAAATCGCCTCCCAGCCCCCTCACTCGGCCGGACCACGCTGCGAGGGCTGCAGCCCTCCACCCTGGTTGCTGGCCCAGGTCATCTTGTCGCATCAGGGCACATCGGATCTTGCCGACAGGGCCGCAGTCGCCCACGCCAGCACCGGAGCTGGTCAGAGCATGTGCACCAGCCAGTGCCATTGCCCCGTCTTGCAGGCCGACACTCCCGCCGTTGCATCGTGCACATCGCAAGAAGAGAGGGGGCAGCGGGAGGGAGTCACGGGCGAAGAAGGGGAGGGGCGGCGGTAGTGGAGGCTGGTGGAGGGCACGCACAACGGTGAAGCACAAGGAGGGCGGCGAGAGAGAGAGAGAGAGAGAGAGAGAGAGAGAGAGAGTTAGGGTTAGGCAGGCAGGCGGGGGTGTCTCTGAAAAAATGACGCAGGGTTACTGTAAAACTAACATTCGTTGGCAGTTTTTTTTCTTCTTGTTGCTGAAATAAACTTTAAAACCATGATATTTTATTAATATGTTAAATGTTTAAGCTATGTGATGTTCTGTTCATGTTGAATATGATGTTGAATGAGGTGTTGCCAAATGAAAATTTGAATATTGTTGTTATGAACGTCTAGCACGTACATGTGCATATTCCATTAAATGTGCAGATGTTGTTCGTGCAATTCGTTCGTAACAATGCTGCATTACTCATGGATCCAATGGCGCGCAACAATTTTTTTTGGCTGCCCTAACGACATTCTAACTGGTGTCTATCCAAACTGGTACTTATAGGTTAACAAATTAACTGCTTCGTCTACGACAATCAAACACATCGATGTTTATCTAAACGGTAGATTTATGGAAACCTAACTAGCCGGTACATCTTTAAATACGCTTGGAATATTGGACTAATCTAAATGGTGTGGAGGATATTGACATGTTTATTAAGTCATTTGTGTCGGTTATATCACCAGCTCGGAATAGCACCCCCATTCGCATCGGCTAAGGAGAAGCAGTCCTGTCACCGGCGCGGATGAGGGTCACCCCCATTACTCATTGTTAAGGTTAGGTTGAAGAAACTACCATTGGCTTATAGTATATGCTTACACTTCATTTTTAGCATTGTTGTTGTTGCTCACTCCCTTGAGGTCATTGTTACCTTGGGGTCATTGTTACATTCAAGGTTGAACCTAACCTAGATTTCTTCTTGGTATATAATTGTCAGCTTTGCTATAGGTGGTTTGCTTAAAAGAAAGTATTTCCAATAACCTTTTGATAAGAGTTCAAACATTCAGTTGTTTGGCGCGCAGTATTGGTATTGGATATCTTTGTAGGGGATTTCTCTTCAGAACGTGACGGTAACCTCAATATGTATCTGTCTTATATAGTAACCAAACAACATCTCTATGTAACCTTTCACAAAAAAAGAACATCTCTATGTAACATGCATGGCTGAGGCCAAAGCAATCCATCCAACAAAATATGTTCACCGCAGGTTGCATGGGACGGGACCACTTTACCGGACTAGGCTATAGCCACACTGGTGTGTGCATCCAATCACGTGTTTGAAAACTGTACACATGGCTATAGGAAGAATTATTTGCAGGGTACTATATCGGGCAGGGAGGAGTGATCGACATGGCTATAGGAAGAAAAGTATATATCAGGTACCATCGAACCAATGTAGATGCACAGACACTAATAAGAAAGAGACCATGAAAATGAATGTAATCTTGGTGGGCATGGCTGGCATGAGAAATTTTATAGTTAGTTTCTTTCTTAGTTGTTCCAGGAACTGTCAAAGATATGGTGTGGACAAGGTTAACGTCATAGTGACACATGCAACGGTCCATTGATCTGTCATATGGCAAAGGCACAGGATCCGGTAGTTCATACTTCCAATGTGGACAACAACACTGAAGGCGATGCTGGTGACGAAGCGCGCAACAATGAGCACAGCAAAGCCACTGCAGAGCAACATGGCAAGCTCATCAGCAGCGACGAAGGGTCATGTTGGCGAGCATGAGCACACAGAGGCGGCCGAGCAAGTCGGCCGCCCAGCTGGCGGCGAGGGTGGATGCCAGCATGAGCTGGTTCATGGAGCCGGACAGCTTTGCTAGCTGGTTCGTTTATAAAAAAAGAGATATACCTAGAGCTCAACCAGCCAACCCAACAACTACCGACCCTAGGTGTACACCTAGAGCTCAACACTACTACACAAACCACTATCACAACCGGTTTTTAACCCCCATCACAACCGGCTTTGGGGGGCGGATGAGATAAAGCGGCTGTGATAGTCCCCCTATCACAGCCGGTTTTAGCCACAAACCGGTTGTGATGGGGGCTTATCACAAACGGTTTTTGCCCCCATTACAACCGGTTTGTGGCTAAAACCGGTTGTGATGTGAATTATGGGATTAAAAAAATAATTCTAGCATTTTTTACAGCACACTATCTCACAACCACATTACATTCACTAGCACAATACATCAAGTATATTACAAGTCCATACAATACATAATGTATGTTACAAGTCCATACAAAGTTCACATGCATCAAATTATTACTGTTGTCGTATGAGTACTTAGTAGCATTCAGAAAGGGAAAAAAGAACAGCCACTTTTGTACCTTTGCAGCTCGAGTTCTTGCTCTTGACCACTTGGACATTTGAGCTGATGGCTGCATTAGCACTTCGGCAGTGCTCCATCTACAGCTGCAGCTCCATCTAAGACATGTAAGCAAAATTCATGAGTGATGATAGGACACAATCACACAAGAAAAATCTACCAGCAGCTTCTGCTCTACAACTGAATATATATTGAGTTAACTAGTAGTTCATCTAATGGCCATACTGATCTACCAGCAGCAAGCAAAATCGATGGCAAGGACAAAGGCCAAGAGCTGCTAAAGCTCTACCTAACACAGGTTGTTATTCTTTTACCAGTATAAACTGTTACAGGGAGAGGGATTTCAAATTTACCTCATTGGTTTAAAGCCGGAGTTGCCTGAAACTGGATGGAACTGGGCAATTTGGAGAGAGGAAAGTGTATAGATACCTAGAGTAACATAAGGAACAAATAAATAGATTGGTATTCCAACCGGAAACTCCCAAGCAAGAGTTACGAGGCTGCAATGAAAGAATGACCAGCTGAAAGAGTTACGAAGGCGACAATGTTGTCTATCCTTTACATCACCACATAGCAGAAGTTTGGAACACAATTACTAGCTAAACTATCTCAGAAATCACCCTTTTGTTACTCTACTAACATAACAAAAACATCAAATTTCAATATGATTAATATGTGCATAGATCTGCTTCGAACATCAACAAGAAAAATTTAACAGGATTAGGTCTCTAGCTCCTAAATTTCTTGCCGAAAAAAGGAGCAAGGAAAACAATACAGCATCTTTGGATGAGGCAGAACGCGGAGACGAGGAGCCGGATGAGCACAACTACACGGTGACGGGAAGGAGCGCAGGGCTCCGGGCGGCGCTGGATCGAGGAGGTTCTGGTGGCCTCCCCCGCTGAAGCCGCCGTTGCTACGCCTGCGGAAGCTGGAGCCGCCGTGGCCGCCACCGCCGGATCCGTCGAGGCCGCGCCCGACGGAGCTGTTAGCCATGCGCCACCGCAGCGCCTCACCCCGCCGCTGCTCCTCACATCTCCAGTGAGGGGCGAGCGGACGGGAGAGGGGAGAGGAGGTTGAGAAGCGCCAGGATGGGCGGCGCGCTAGGGAGGGAGGGAGGGGAGGGGAGGGGACCGGCGGCGCGCTGGGAGGGAGGGGACCGGCGGCGCGCTGGGACGGATGGGACCGGCGGCGCGCTGGGACGGATGGGACCGGCGGCGCGCTGGGGAGGGAGGAGAGGGGCGATGCACTGGAGCGGGGGCGCAGGGGCGGTCAGCGCGTTGGATAAGGGTCGGGAGGCGCGCTGGACGGGCGGACGCGAGGGGAACCAAAAGTGAAGTACATAAAAATTTCGGGTCCGAGTTTAGTATCACAACCGGTTTCTATTACAACACGGCTGTGATAGTATCAGAACCGGTTTGTAATAAAAACCGGATATGATGTCAGTTTTCATAGCCGGTTTCAGCATATAATAGACTCATTCGCTTAAAAACCGGTTGTAATGAGGCATCACAACCGTATTTTAAAAACCGGTTGTGATGAGGCGTTTGTGATTGTGGTTTGTGTAGTAGTGCAACCAGCCAACCCAACAACTACCACCCGAACCAACCGGCTAGCCCACCCACCCGCGCCCGCCCAACCCCATCCGCGCGCCCGCACCCGACCCATTGACCAAGCCCCTCCCCCGCGCCCGGCATCAGCTTAGAGCAAAGCTTATAGAAGTCGCTATGATGAGAAGGCCCACAACCAAATAATGTGACACTATGGTTCTGCCCAATCCCAGTTGCCGAGGGGCTTTCGCGCCCGCTTGTGCCGGCGAGTCAAGACTCGCCCGCAGCTCTCTCTCCTACTCTATCTCTCCTCCACGTCGGATATTTGATGACGAGGCGGGCGTTTCGTCGGCCCATAATACCTGCTCTTATCCATTCCTTTCCCCTTTTCTCAAGCGTGCTGCGGCGGCGGCGGCGGCACTGTGGTTGGGAGCTGCGGCATTTACTGCACCATTCAGGGTGCCTGAAGGCATTAATTTAGAGCGCAGGCCCTGGCACAGGCATCATCTATTCATCTCTGTACCATGTAGCTTCCTCCGGCAGGTCAGTTCCTACATATGTATTCCCAAGTAATAAACACAAATAATTTGCTTGATTCTTCGTTCCTGGTGGCAGGGAGCAGGGGATTTTTCCCCAGATGCCGTTCATCTCTCCAGTCTATCCCGGCAAGAAGAGATGGATGCCGAGTGAATCCACGGCGGCGGCTGTGGACCGATCTCCCCAGCTACGCAGCGGATCGGCGTCAGCGGCGGTGGCGGCCGACGGCCGGCTTCCCGAGCTTCCCCAGCTATGCGAACGGATCCACGGCGGTGGCCCGAGCTTCTCCTGCTATGGCGCGCTGCGGTCGTTGCCCCAATTCGATCACCTTCAGGTTAGTGGCCACGCTCATGCAGTCGTTCCCATCCATTTTGTGTGCATAAAACTTCTTGTGTTTCGGTTTTGCAGATCAATTTGGATTGAGCAGCCCTTTCTCATGTTAGCTGGCCCATTGGATTGTGCCGCACATCAACTACCCGAGGACGTGCTAGAGGTTCAGAAAAGACAGCATTCCGTACTGATTTCCAACACTTCTTGCAGATTAATTTTTGAAACAGGTTTCCTATTGCAGATATGGTTTGAGGAGCCTATGCATTCTTCCTTTGAGAAAAGAGTACTATACTGCTGCTTACTAGTGAGTATATCATATCTAGGGTACTATGCATTCTTCCTTTGAATGTTCACGAAGTAACTCACATGTCAGCATGTCCAAAAGTAATTTTAAATATTTAGAGAAGTAATTCATCTTAGTGTCACCGCAAGTAATTTTGAATGTGCAGAGAAGTAACTTTCAATCCAATTGAGTTTGTTTCATCATCATGTGCTGACTGCAGAAATTGTAGTACTACTCACAATTCTGCAGAGCACTTTTATCTTTGACATGGGTACCTAGTGTTTTGATCCCGCTGCCACTGATGCATAGTATTGATGGTTCAGATCGACATGATGCATGGGCATGGCTCCCTTGCAAATCCGGGCAGCCATGGAAGAGAATCAAGTGAGGCTGCGGTATGGCCATGGCGGAGCGATTTTTACAGTTGTAGTTGCGAATCTGATGGCTAAATGGCTGGATGTAATCGCCGAAGCTTCGCCTAAGATAAGACTGCCTCTGTGCTTGCCGAAGTTGATGGTTAATGTAAAATGGCTGATTGGTTTGATGACGCTCATTGCTGATCTTCTTTTTGTATATCAAATAATTACTTCTTGTGTTAATTTGAATGGCAGTTGACTCCTTCATAATTTCCATTGTGTAACCGCAAGTATGATTGAAAATCCGACTTGCTTGGCATTTTTCTTGTTTTTTATTAGGCAAAACTATTACTGTATATAATCGATAAGTAAAAGGAAAACAATTTTTTTTATTCTTTTGAGATAATTAGAGGAATTATTTCTCCATTGTCTTATTATTACCCTTTGAGATATCTAGGAGTAACTATAGATGACACTGGAATTTCTAAATTATCGTGAAGTAATATCTCAAATATAATTACTCGTACTTTTAGTGAAATTTCTGTATCATCAAGATGTAAAAAATTCGTGCTAGTAGATGGCACGTGGTTGTTAGCTATAGCTAGCACATGAAACTAGGATCTACATCAAGGTAGTTACATGAGAGAATGAAATCAGGGAAGAATAAATACTCGTGTGAATATAATGCGACATGATCTCAATATAGAAACATTGTTGCCAAAACAAAATTCATAGCCACCAATCCGACACACAAACTACAAATTTTGGATCGAGCAAAGCCATCAGGACTGTCTTGACTAGGACAGCGCATGACACTCCGAACCATATGGCAGAAGTAATTTCATCGAAAGCAAGAAGTAATTAACAGTCTCAAGCAAATCTTTAATATCCATGTCAACCATCTTATACCGTGGCTATCACAAGAAAAAAGTAGTCAAAATATAAAGAGAAATTCTTTTGAAGGTCACACACGCCATGTGTGCATATAAGTATACAGTACAATTATATCAAGAGGTAGAATTCCATGAAATATCTTCCCGTTTTTAATGCTGTGGAATCGGCAAAGCTCATTTGTTCGTGTCTCTCCCAGAATCACGCTGCACTGTTGCATGCATGCATATATGTCCCCCTCGCAAACACATCCGTAAATTGCTCCCTGAAATTCTCCTACGCATGAAAGTATGTGCTCTAGAATCTCACTATCCAAGGACGTACGCAGTGTATACCGCCGGTAGCATCGAGGAGATGGATATCGATCAATAATCTAGCAGACGATGGCTGGGCTAATTGGCCGTGCTGCCCTCTGCAGTGCCCTTGCCAGGCCGCCCATGATCGATGTCCCACCGCGCTGTCCTTGCGCATACACAAGATGGAGTGATGGACCATCGACACGTCAATGGATACGTGGAAAGACACACGATTTTTACGTCCACAACTTCGAAACAAATAATATTTTACTCCCTGATACCCAAACAATTATAACTGCACCGAAAATGAAGTAACACCACGGCCAAGACGGGATTTGGGGGAGGTCCGGCGGCTGGGTCAACACTGCCGCCATTGAGTATATAATTGGCAGCTTTGCTAGGTGGTTTGTTTTAAAAAAAATATTTCCAATAACCATTTGATAAGAGCTCAAATATTCAATTGTTTGGCTAGTATATGTGCGACTTGCATTGGGTTTCCTCTTGGCAGTATTGGTATTGGATATGATTGTTGGGGATTTCTCTTCAGAAAGTGGTGGTAAGCTCAATATGTATACAGTGACCAAACAAGATCTCTCTATGTAGCATGGCTGAGGCTAAAGCATCCATCCAACCAAATATGTTCACCGCGCTTGCATGGGATGGGCCCCACTAAAGGTATTCTCTCAACATGCAAATTGTTCCAAGTTACTATCCACTAAATTTCTCTCAACATGCAAGCTGTCCACGTCATCATCCACTAAAACCATCAATTTATGTCTTCTACTGATAATCTGTGGTTAATAGCTTCCATGCATGATTCTCAAGTTGTCCTCTCTCAATAAAAACATGTTGGCTATTGGAAGAAAAGTACCATCAGGTACGAGTTGCTTCATTGTTTGCAGAGACGATACTATATATATCGCGCGGGGAGTGATAGACATGATGTATATATATAGTACCATCGAACCAATGTAGATGCATCAACACTAATAAGAAAGAGACCATGAAAATGAACATAACCTTGGTGGGCATGGCTGGCATCAGAAATTTTATAGTTAGTTTGTTTCTTAGTTGTTCGAGACAGAGATGAAGATTCCGTGGACAAGCTTGATGTCATAGTGACACATGCATCAATCCATTAATCGGGTTAAGACACTAGAACAACGAAAGAAACATAATGTTCGCGTGTCGATGTGGACCCGTGTTTGTAGGAACCGTAAATTCACGCAAAACTGTAATATAGACGGCCACTGCGTTAAGACTTAAGAGCCAGAAAATTTATGTTTAGTCGCTGTTTTTTTCTTCATGGTTGCTCATGCATACTATCGAAGCATTTGCTCTCTCACATTGGCACATCTGCAGATGCACCAATCCTTCAGAGCATACTTCTACAGTCAGGAAGCAACTACATGTTCATGGCATCATGCATCATGGAGCCGGACGCTCTGGTAGCTGGTTCGGTTATAAAAAAGATAATCCCAATCAATTTATGGTAAGATCCCAAATATTTAGTTGTTTGGTAGGCATATATGCGACTTGGGTTTCCTCTCTTGGTAGGATTGGATATCTTTGTTGGGATTGGGGGATGATTTGTCTTCAGGACGTGGTGGTAAGTCTCAGTCTTATATAGTAACAATGTAACATCTCTATGTAACATGGCTAAAGCAACGCATCCAACCAAATAATAAGTTTAAATCATGGGATGTGCCCACTTTACTGGACAGGGCTACAAGTACTGGTGCGCGCATCCAATGACGTCTTTAAATACTGTACACATGGCTATTGGAAGGAAAGAGTCAGGTATGAGTTGTACCGTCGACTCAATGTAGATGCAACAACACTAACAAGAAAGAGACCATGAAAACGAGCATAGTCCGCCTGGTGGGCATGGCTGGCATCAGAAATTTTATAGTTAGTTTGTTTCTTAGTTGTTCGAGACAGAGATGAAGATTCCGTGGAGAAGCTTGATGTCATAGTGACACATGCATCAATCCATTAATCGGGTTAAGACACTGGAACAACAAAGAAACATAATGTTCGCGTGTCAATGTGGACCCGTGTTTGTAGGAACCGTCAATTCGCGCCAAACTGTAATATAGACGGCCACTGAGTTAAGACTTAAGAGCCAGGAAATTTATGTTTAGCCGCTGCTTTTTCCTTCATGGTTGCTCATGCATACTATCGAAGCATTTGCTCTCTCACATTGGCACATCTACAGACAATCCTTCAGAGCATACTACTACAGTCAGGAAGCAACTACATGTTCATGCAAACCGGCCATTCGCGTCCAGGCCTGCATGCACCCGCCGCCCCGATCGACCGCTACCAGCCCGGCCTTCTTGTGCTTCCCTCTGCATCTTTCATTGCCTCGCCTCCTGTCTACCTACTAGTCAAGATTGTCGTGCAAAAACGGGTGCAGTTCTGACTTCAAGTTTGCATGAACATGTAGTTGCTACGGGTGCAGTTCTGACTCAAGTTTGCATGGGGTGGACCCAGTGGGTAGTCCAGGTTACCCCAGGACTACTCTAAATTTTGGCCCAATAAGTTTTGACTACTTTCAAGTTTTAACCCAAGCTAGCATAGTGACCGTGCGTTGCTACGGGTGGATTGACAAACATTATCATACATTAATACTAAATATGATTATATACAAATATAATATACCATGCACTCTTTATGCTACTTTTAGATAATTAGAGTAACAACCTTGGTCTCGGCGCTACGATCACGCGTGCGCAATAAACATCTAGAAACATATTTCAATCATGTAAGATACCAGTTTCTAAAGGTTGTATCGACTTAGATGTATAAAAAAGATTAAATTCCAAGGCTTATAGGAAATGTTTCCATAAAGAATATACTGAGAGTAGATTTGTAGAAAGTCATAGTTCTTATTCAAAGCTTAACGTGAATTTTAGAATTATGTCTGCAGTTTTGTCCAGTACATCCATTGTCTATGCGTGCCCTTTTTTGTTTTTACTTTTCTCCAGGCGCTTCATATTCGGTGACAAAGGCAAACTGCAGCCTCCAAATTTCAAATTGTTACTGAAAGAATGAAGTGGATCAGTCTAAAAAGTACACGTTTTTCAAACTTTTCATGAGGGAAAGAACAAGATAAATAGTAAAATTTTAGCTCATCTCAGTGTCCATTGGTTCGGATAACCATTATTATATTTAGCATCAAGATGAACAAGCTGGAGGTTGAGATAAAAACCTCCGTTATTCTTCTGTCTTGTTTTTCACGCGCACGCATAGCTGGTCCTCTAGTGGACCCCACAATGGCACCTTATCCTTTCCTTCTCCTAGCCTCTGACAATCTCCCATGGAGTCTCCGCCGTTTCTTTTTTCTATCTGCATCTCGCCGAGCAGGAGCGGTGGGAGCACTTCAAGCGACGCACGCTGGGCTCAGAGCTTCTCGCCGGAGCACGTACCTCACGGCTAACGGATCGGAGCTCACACGGCCGGTGGAGCTTCCGCGCCTACATCTTGTTCTTTGGTTGCGCGTGAACATCGAGTGGATCCACGGTGCCAATAGTCAAGCAGTGCAGCGCCACGAGCAGCGAAGAGTGGTGGGGCGTGCATTGAGCACGGCTGGAAGGCGGCCGAAGATGCAGCGGCGCGACAGTAAATTTAACAGGATCAAATAACGCATAATGCATTACTAAGTAAGAAATAAAATGCATTATAGATTGTTAGGAGGCTTCCTCCAAAGGTAGAGGTTGTTGGTTGGTTCAAACCCCGTTGATCCATTATTTTTTAGGGATTCTCAATTATTTTGAGGGATTTTGGATGGCTGTTTTTGTTTTCACCGTGGTGTGCTGGTGCGACGCGTGCCCGTTCCCGTTTTTTTTTTGTCCAGGCGCTGGAGGTGGGAGTGCGGTTTTTATTGAACTTGTTTCGGTTTCGGTACTGTACATCGATGTTTACTGTTGTCGGACCATAATTTGGACAGAGACACTCCTTGCTTTATTATTAGGTAAAGATAAACCCAACAACAGGACCCAGCCCAGCTTGCTAACGCAGAACACTCGTTCCGCACGCTGCAGCCTCGCGCCTCGGCGGCTCGGCCTCGCATGTTGCGGCTCCCCTCTGCACTTTGCGCTACGGCATGCCGCCCCCGTCCCGGCGTCCCCCAACCGCCTCACTGGCCTGGCCCTCAGCCGACGGCGCCCTGCCTCCGACGCCCAGTCGTGGCCGATGCTCCCCCTACTAAAAAAACATTAATGGAGACGGTTTTTTACATTAACGGAGGCGGTTTTAGCAACCGTCTCTAAGCTGGGGTCTTTGTTAATCATCGATTAACAGAGACGGTTTCCCTCTGTTAATAAAACCGTCTCTGTTAATGATTTTACAGACTAAAAAAAATTGATTTCGAATCCTAATTTTGTGGGGCCACACATATTACAGACATTCATGTCGGATAAACACATTACATCCATCCATGTTCTTATTATCATCACACATATATAACCCAGTTATTACCTGGAAGGTCTCAATATGAGCATGCTCAAGTAACTGAAGCTCCAATGTTTAGAACAAGGGCTTTAATGCAAAAATAGACCTATATTCCCCAAAAAAACTTGTAGTGGGACAGCAGCCTATCAAAATTCCAAAAGTCAACCTGAACTTTCCTACTTCCATGTTTTAAAACATGTTACATTGGGATATTAAAACAGTAGGTCCACTGGAATTCATCATTTACAGGGGCAGTTGCTCCTACTTCCCTTTGGTATGTCATCATGACGCTGAACAACACGCTGCAATTCATCATTTAGTCCTAGAGCCTGAAATAAAAGGCTCTCATCACTGCATAGAGAACACAGGCTTATGTCATCACAGATCACAGTGGTAAAATTCAAGGCAAAAAATAGCAGCAGAAGAAAATCTCACCCTGTACTGTTAACAATATCCATGACACGAGATTGATATGATCGGCACTGCACAACAAGGTCAGCGATGACCTCCTCCCTCACACCCTACAATATAAAGCACAATCAGATCAATCTGCAGCAAAGAGCATTGGCATACTAAATGAAGCAAAGAGACAGGAGCACAAGACTGCTTTTTGGAACAGATCAATAAATCAGACCGTAGAACAGGTCAGCAAAAAGAATGAATCACCAAAACGAAGTTGAAAAAAAATGACCATATGGATGCATTGAAAGCACTTCAAAAGGCTCAGTAGCCCCAAAACCATGCCAAGGACTAAAAGTGTGCTGAAATCTCTATTAGTTATTCCTGAGCCAGCACCTAATGGAAATATAAATAAGTAGCATATGCTCAGGAAATGGGCAATCAAGGTAGCATCACACAATTAGGAGTGAAAATTACATTGATCGTAACAATTTGAACAAGCATGAATGACCTCAAATCAAATGGTTTACAACCATTTTTCCATAGTATACCACTAAGGAACTAAGTCCTAGTCAAATCAAATGGTTTATAGCCATTTTTCCATGAAAGAAGAGAAAAGAGCAAGTTTAGGAGAGCTGATTAACTATAAATCATAATTTGCATGGCAACAGTATAAAATTTTAATCTTTGTTAAGAGAATCACCTCAGGATGTCTGTGGTCCAGAGCATTTAACATCTCATCTAGCACATCCACAATTCCTCTAGCACTTTGAATCTCACTTAGACTGTACAAAATAATGGACAACAAAAATAAAGTTAGATATAACCAAAATTGGTCTGCACATATGCTGATACAACCACAACCATGAAGTGTGAAATTTTCTACACAATCATAAAATTGTTTGACATGACTATGAAAATTTGGCTCTTGTAAATTAATGGGTAATGCGCTGTCCTTAAACTTGTCCCAAATTCTCATATAGGTCCATAAACTATCAAAGTGAGTATTTGGATCCTTAACCTTTTCTAGTGGTGCAACATGGACAAGATAACAAAATAAGGTGCAACTTGTATAGAAACATTTGTCACTAAAGAAAGATGAATAATACTAGTATAGTACTCCTTTCAGCATTCTTACATCAAACATAAACAAGAACTCAACAATACAAAAGGAACTAAATCAGAAAGATTAGAGATCAGAAATTAAATTGGAAAGCAAATAAAGAATACCTCAAGGCAGCTGCAGAAGAGGCAGGTACCTCAATGGCTGAGTTTGAGGAGGCGTAAACAATGGCACTGAATTTTCCTCACGAGGTGGAAAATCAACACCTGCAGTCTGCAAAAAATGGCAGCAAGCTACCCTAATTATGGTTCGGCTAATTCATAACATTCTGCAGCAAAAGAATTCATAGAAAAGATGGAATAGAGCATACTAAAAATTTTGAAAATGGAAAACAGTGTAACTAGAACACGGCGATGATTGCAAGCAGGTAAGAACAGGAGAAAGAGTTCAAAAATAAATGCTGACGGTACCCTGAGTTCTTGGTAAGCTGCATGATACTGTGGATATCTTCCAGAAGGACCTCCAAAGCCACTTGCATGTGTCAATCAAACTCAATATCTTCTCCCGGACATTTAAATCTGGCTGCAAATATGAAATAAAAATCAAATATAGATGCATATGAATGTAGACAAATATTATTCGATCATTGAATTAGTAGCTTGCCAAAAAAAACATAGAATGGGTATTATTATCACCTTTTTTCTTTACTATCTTAACCATTTCACTTAATATGTCGCGTTCAACGATCAGTTGGTGAACAACATCCTCTATAATTTTTGCTTAGTGTCTCCAGCACCTGAAGAAGACAGCCCATATAAGCTCAAGAAAATAAACGGGAACACCAACATAAAATTGTATGTCCATAATTTTCAAAACCGAACGGCGCCGCTGGCAGGGGAGGGCGTGGCCGAACGGCGTGCCGCCGCCGGCCTGGGGAGGAGACGGCGGCGCGGTCGTCGGCGGAGGTAGGAGGCCGGTGGGGGAATGGAAGGGGAGGCCACCGCGCAGATCTGGCCACCAGCCCACCACAGAGGCCGCTGGGCGCCGCCAGGGGGATATTGCTCGCCGTACCGCCGGGGACCAAGGAGCGCCGCCACGGCCCTCCACCGGACGGAGAGACCTCATGGCCGCGGCGCGGACGGCATGCAGGGGCGGACGAAGCAGGGGCGGCCGCTGCCGGCGGTGGAGGGACGAGGGCGGGTAGCGGCGGACGGTCTGCGTCGGCGGATGAGGCAGGGGCGGGCGATGGTGGTGGAGCAGGAGGTGGAGGGCGTCAGCGGCGGAGTAGGAGGAGGCAGAGGCACGCAGGCGGTAGGGATGGCGGCGCTATCGCGGAGTCGAGGACGACGGGAGGAGATGAGCGGATGGGAGTCAGGAGGAGAGTGGATAAGGCAGTGGGGAGTTGGGTTAGACTTTGGGTTGGGCTAATTTGATGGGCTTTTTCATTTTTAGGCCCACTAGTTCAACCGGTCCTCTTTCATTTCTTTTTTTACATGTAGTATTAACGGAGGCTGTTGCGTTACAAAAACCGTCTCCGTTAATGTAGTATTAACGGAGGCGGTTGCGTTACAAAACCGCCTCCGTTAATGGATCGTCACCGCCTCCGAAAATGATGGGCATTAACAGAGATGCACGTATTTTGCAAGTGTCTCTAAAAATATTTTAAAAGTGTCTTCTAAAATGTTTTTTTTAAGTAGTGCCTGGCGGCCAGGCCGCGAGGCACAGTCCGCGGCAGCCAACGCAGCTTGCCGTCCGACGCCCGGAGGTGCCCCCATTCCGGCATTCTCTAATCGAATCGAGTAATCTGCCTGGTACGTCACTGCTATCTACTCCTCTCCGCTCAATATTGATTGCGGATTGAAAATTTCAAATTAGATTTGGACAGTTAGTGATTAATTTGTGCATTTCTATTGGCTGATTGGTATTGCTATTGAATTGTGCGAAGAACAAAACAAGAAATCGTATGGTTGATAAGTTTTTTTTCGATAAGGAAGCTTTATTAAATTTTAAGGCATTACATCGAGTTGATAAAAAGTCTTGAAATTTATTGAATATGGTTGACAAGTTATTGAAATTTAAATTTTAAGGCATTACATCGATAAGGAAGCAACTTCCGACCTCTGCATATGGTTGACAAGTTATTGAATAATTTTTTCCTCACATTTATTGAGCATGACATTTTCTGTAATGTAAGTGAGGATGAAATTATTCGTAATTTCATGGCCACGAGTTAGCGAAAATCAAAAGTTTAGATTAGTTGATTATCATAAACGTCTATTTATACATGTAAGACCTTTATGAATGTTGGAACCTTTATGTTGTAATCTATTCGAGTTCGAACTAATTTATTGCTGTTATGAGACTTTTTTAATGTGTTAGTATAATTTTAATTATTTTATACCGTGTGTTTACCGAATTGCTATTAGATTATACCGTTTTGCCTTCTGAAATGTTGGTCAGGACTACCCAAGATTTAAATCCTGGGTCCGCCGCGCATTGGAAAGTGCATCCAGTGTCGCCCAACCAATACGGGATACCGGTTGCGATATGGGAGGAGAAGCGGGCGCTTGCTCAGGTGTGGAAAAGGAGTGAGGTGAAGAAAGACTTGATCTCCTCAGACGCAAAGGTCGGCCTCGGCGTCGGACGGGGCGCATCAGCTGTTGCGCTGAAAAATGTGTGCCTATTGAACCTCTATAAATGGTTGGATGTATATGTATAGATGGCCACCGGCATGTGGCCCATGCGCCTATAGCACGACGATTTGGCCCGACACGAGCACGAGCCCAACACGGCCAACTTCGGGCCCGTGTCAGCCCAGCACGAGGTCGGGCCGTGCCTGGGCGCCAGCATCGTCCCACTGTGTCGGCCCAGCACGACCCGAAGCGAGTTGGCCCGAGGCGGCATGGTGGGCCGGGATGCGGCGCAGCGGCCCAATTGGCCAATTAAACCCATAACAAACCTCTTTCCAGTGGCCCACCCTCTAACCCTAGCCGACTCTCAGCCTCTCCCTCACCCCATCCCCCCACCCGGCCGCCACCAACACCCCATGAGACCCAGCCGCCCTACCCTCGAGATCCCGATCTCGCTCCTCGCCGGCGACCCTCCGTCCCGCCCCTCCAATCCCCTCCAATCGGCGTCGCTACCCCTCTCCTCCCCACCTCAAATCGGCACCACCGCTCCTCTCCCCTCCTTCAACAGGAACAGCGGGAGGCGATGCAACGACGACGAGCGGCAGGACGCAGCACAGCGATGGCGAGTGGCGGGAGGCGGCGCGGCGACGACGAGGGCGACCTGCGGGATGCGGCGCTTCGACGGCCACCTCGAGCTGTGGGATGCAGTTGCGAGAGGCGGCGGCGACGGCCACGGCGGGCTGGCACGGCACGGACGACATGCTTGGCTGTTGCCGTGCCATCGTGCCAGTGGCGTGCCATGTCGGGCGATCCACATGGCCATCTATAGCTGGATAGGCCACGCACAATGGGCGGCCTACTGCCCCGTGAAGGACCGATTAGGCGACCAGAGAGGGGGGAGTGAATGGGAGCCGATAAAAATTCATCTCAAGCGATCCGGCATTTCTCCCAACTCAACTCCGAAGCCTACAAACCGATCTTGCCAAGATCATGTAGCTACTGAGAGGCTACTAACCCTTGGAACATGATCACAGCAGCGGAACACGAATCAATCAAATCGAACACGAATCGAACAAATCCTAACCACAACAGCTCCTCTCGGGCAGGGGCGGTCACACCGCATGGAGGGGCGGTTCGAGCGGCCCTGATATGCTCCCAGCTAGGGGCGGTCAGACCGCCTTAGCAGGGCGATGAGACCGGCCCGATCTGGAGCCTCAGGAAAAACCTAAACCAAAAGTGAACTCGTGAATGGATCTTCCAAACGGCTTGAGCTCTTAAGATGAAACTTTTGGTAGATGATATACACCTCAAGTAGAGGCTATTCCCCAAAAATCTCGGCCTCTAACTCTCTAGAACTCCCGGAATCTCAAATCTAAGGAAGAACACCTCCATCTCGGGTTCATCCGAAAAACGTCAAATCTAGAGCGATTCCCGGCATTTGGGGGCAAGAGATCAGCAAGGAAAGAGGCCCAAGGCACTCATGTGTGATTTCCCCAAAAAAATCTGAGAGAAAAACACCCTAAAAGTCCATGAACGAAAATCCAACAAAAAGACCAAAAATAGCCACAGGATGAACAAAGAAATCACCAAAGAGAGGATGGGCAAGAGCTAAATCTTCCATACATGATGAGGTTAACTTCTTTACAAAAAAGACTAGCAATCCTCCCACATCCTACCCTCTTGAAGATTCCACCGATGAAGCACTAGCTAGCCTATGGAAAAATAGAAAGGGAAAAACCAAAGAAAATAGAACTAAGCCAAGAGAGATAGCAGCCACCAACCCAAGGGGGTCTATTATATATTCCAAGTGGTGGTGCTCTAATGACTCAACTACCCCTAAGTGATACATACCCCTCAGGGGCAAATTTGACATTTTCAGCGAACATTTTTCCGGCTGGAACACCCTCCACTACAAGCTTGCCGCATCAGCACCAGCATCAAAGGAAGCCAGACTGGAATATTGAACTATTGTAGCAATTTCTGAATATTTGAACATTCCATTGCACGACAATTGATCATAGTGGGATAATAAAATGTACTATAAGGTTATTGCTCTGATCTGTTCAAGGCCCTACACCTGTACAAAAATCTTTGCATCCGTTGTGTGGTTGATACTCTTCCAGATTTGAAAGATTTCCCCTTACAATACAAGTGAAATTAACATATTGCATTGGATCCGCAAACAAATTGGTGATTTGCAATTCTGATTCTAAGTTCGCAAGGAGCCAAAGGACAAAAACTACTTGTTTCAACGCAGGGCAGGAGATGGAAAATAACATCGCTGTGTTTGCTTTGGAAAAAGAAAAAAGGATTCTGGATGGCAAAGGACTCAACTACTCACGTTTGGTTGGAGGGAATGGGAGTTTAGAGTTGAAAGACTAAAATTGTATTGTTTGTTTTATGGGAATGAAAATTTTAGTGGGATGGGAAATACGAGTTTAGAGGATCAACTCCCACCAATTATTTTTTAAGGGGAGATGTGGGAATTCAGTTTAAGTGGAAGATTGATACATCTACACCATTGACTATGACTTAAGATACAATTCCCCACCTCTAAACTCTCATACCAAACAAAGGATATAAAGTCTATTTTAAACTCCCACTTTTAATTCCCTTCAAAAGCCAAACTAGGGATGCGAGTAAAAATTAAATTTCCAAGTGAATTCTCTCCACCAAAATTTACATGCTCCTTTCCATTATTTAGCATAAATAAGTTGGCTATATTATCTACTCACAAACTCAGAGTACACAATTTCCTGGATGCAACCAGGGATATAATGCCAAAAGACCGAATAAGCAGAGAGCTAGCTCACCATCGAGTCAGCACATGAGCCACCGCATTAGCACTACGAGTTACATGAACAAAAGACACAGAAGAAAAATTGCATGCCAGTGATTTGATATCAGCTACTATGGAGCCTGTCATGCTTCTATCTCTAGCAGGTGCATTTATCATCATAATTAATGCAAGACAATCAGATTGGATAATCACACTGCAGAAACCTTCTTCGAGTGCAAAAACAACAGCACAACACAAAGCAAGAGCCTCTGCAACTTCTTGTGAGGTGATACCATTAAAAGACTTACGACAGGCCATTAGACAAACACCCAAATGATTTCGAAACATCATCCCAATAGCCGAACTCGAAGAGGAGGTAAAGATTGCTGCATCAACATTAATACAAACAAAATCAGGCGGCGGTGGAGCCCATTTCATACCATCCTTTGGGACTGCGTACCTAAGTGTGTGACTCTGTACCAAACAATGCATAGCAATCATCTCCACATACGCAAGTACTTTCTTTACTGTTCTTGTTGGACAACTTTTGTACCAGAATTTCTCACATCATTACAAGCTTCCCGAATATGCCAACACACTACAGCCACTGCTACTGCTTGTAGCTCATTGCATCTGTCCAGGAGATCAAACAACCATTGATTTGCATTTATCATATGTTTCCTATGAAGATTAATATCAAACTGATGTTTCACTCCTTTCCAAATAGAAGCAGCAAACTGGCACATAACAAAGCAATGTTCTACTCTTACAGTTTTGCCACAGAACAACAATCAGGACTAGCCGGTATATTGTGCCTCTGCAGATGGTAACCTGTAGCAAGACAATCATGTGCTATACGCCAAAGAATAATTTTCATTTTACTTGGGACTTTCACATACCAAAGTTTCTTCCATTGTTTTGCAGCATGCATGGTGTCAGACAGCATTCCCTTGCCAGAACGACCTCTTGATTCAAAGAAGGTGAGGGAACGTGCAAGATTATAGGCAGACTTAACTAAATATGTGCTGCTCTTAGTATGCACTATTGGGAATGAAAAAAGCATTTACTGTATCGTAGTCCCACTGTCTAGTCACTGGATTTACAAGCGCATCCACTGTTTGATAAGTTGGCATAGGCAAAATAGGAGACACCAGCCCATGTATTTCATTCACCACCCAACGGTCATTGCAGATCTGAATACTCTTGCCATTACCAATACCCCCAAAGTATTCCATCCATTAGGAGCTTTCTACCATGTAAAATACTGCGCCAGGTGTAAGAGGCTGATCGGGGTGAGCTGGCATGCCAAAAATCAGTGAAAGGAAAGTATCCACACTTCAACACTCTTGCTCAAGAAGAATCTGGTTCAGTAAGAAGTTTCCATCCTTGACGGCATAACATTGCTTGGTTAAAGACTTGGAGACCACTAAAGCCTAGACCACCAAAATATTTAGAAGAAAGCCATTTCCATGAGTGCCAATGCATCTTCTGGCAACTGGCTCCGCTTCCGGCAACTGGCTCCACTTCCTCTCGCCCGGCGATGGCGGCTGCTTCGTAGGGATGCCCTCTCTGGCGCCACAATGCCGCTCCCTGCCCGGTCCTGCATCCGGCTCTGGTACAAGAAGCTGGATGGGTCCGCCATCTTTGGCCGTGCTGCATCGGGGACGAACCTCGTCATGACGAGGCTGCTGCTGTGCTCACTGGACCTCGTCGCGGCACACGTCGCATTCCGACTGAGATTACGTATTGCGGTGTGCAAGCCCGGTGCCGCCTCATGGTGGTCGGTGTTCATGGACGACCATGGTCTGCCTCATCTCTTGGGCGCCATGGCGTTCCACCGGGGCAAGCTCTTCGCGATCGGCAAGAACTCGGGCAACCTCTACGCCATCGGCATCGGCATGGACTGGAGCACGGGGGATCCATGGGTTTCTCATATCAGGCTAGTCATCAGCACCGTTCTTCCCTGTCCATTTGCGATCATTCCACGAGGCTCCCGAATCTTTTGGGAGACGTTGTTCTACCTTGTGGAATTGCATGGAGCGTTGCTGATGGTGCGTAGAGGCATGCAGAGACAGTGGACGACACGGCCAGCTCGACGTGTTCGAGGCCGATTTGCAGGGGTGTAGGTGGACTCAAGTGGATACCGTCGGGGATGACCAGGTGTTGTTTCTATCTGAGCACCATTGCAGGTCTCTTGTGTTTCGCAACTTGGGATGCCCAGGGATCGCGTCGTCTTCTTCGAGAACGATGATGAGGATCGCGGCTGGTTCAGGGTGGAGAACGCGAGCAGCTCTTGCATTGTCTATGACGTGAGAGACCGCAAGCTAGCTTGACGACACCCTTCTGCCAAAGGCCTTCCGCTGGAAGCGTGGCACGGTGCACGTGACGTGGCTCTTCCGGAGGACTCGAGTAAAGCTATTAGAACATGAGCTGTTAATGCCTCCATCCACTGGTATGGTCATCTGACCCTAATATAGTGGTCATGCCAAAAGTTTCTAAATCGGGAAGAAATGCATAAACCATTATTTCGGGGTAGGGCATGTAAATATCTGTTAGGGGGTATGATTTTAGACTTCTTTTTTTTTTGCCATTAGAAACTTTTCCATTTTATTGGTTTAAATTAATTTTCTAGCAGTTATTCCTTTATGACACTAAAAAAATTGAATGGCTGATAAAAAATGGTCCGACCTTAGGATGGCAAAATGGTCTGCGGTGTGGTAGAGTGAAAAACACAAAGGTGTGGTAGAGATAAAACACAAAGTCACAACGTCCAATAGACTAAATCGGTGAGTGGAGTGTGTAGCACACAAAATCATTCTTCGTGTGCCTAGAAGGGGAGGGGTGAATTAGTCACTTCTAAAATTTTAACCAATAGCAACATCTAGTTTGTACAAAATATAAGCTAAATCATTCTATCTAGATGTGCAACTATGGTTTCTTCTAGTGTTTACTTCCTATACCAAAGAGTTTTGAAATCTAGAGCCAATCCTAACAAGATACTACTCTATGAAAGTAAAGGCACTCAAGTTGCAGTAAGGGCACTCAAGTTGCAAGTATGAAATGCGGAAATATAAAGGAGAGGGTTGGGAATGCAAAATTGATGTGACGATTTGTCCCGTGGTATTGGTAGGCAAATGCCAGCCCTAGACCACATTGGAGCTCCACAAAAATATTCTCCCGGTCACCGAGATGAGGTCTCCCGGCCGAGGTCTTGACTCCACAAAGGCTCACGCCAAGTCGGATGAGTCACTTGTCACAAAGACAAGTCTCACCTCCCCTACTCTTTCGGTCATATATGATGTCGTCTCCACTAAGGAGCTTCTCCATGAAGGAAGGGGTCTCCACGTCCCCCGCACATGGTCGCCATTGCCGCTCCACACTAAGCCGGAGGGTCGAACACTTGCTGGCAAGTCATCAAGACTCCAAGGCGCCGACCATGCCTCTTATACAAGGTGGTTCACTCTAGAACTAAGCACAAGGCAGCAACACCTTGGTCTTACTCACTCTAGGCCTAAACTTAGCACTAACACACTCTCTAAGCTTGTGCTAAAGCGTTTGGATGTTCTCTTTTGCACTTTGGTGATTAGGATGTGTTCTAGATGTGTCTTGCTCATCAATGCACTCCTGAACACTCTAGCAATTCCAAATGGGTGAGTAGAGGGGGTATATATAGTTCAACAACTCGGGAGAGCCGTTGTCCAAAAGCAACTCAACAGCCATTGCCCAATCATTCATCTGATCGCCTAATTGGATCATCCGTCCCTCTGAACCTGTTGCAGACTAGCCGTTGCGCCCATCTGCCCATGCATGTCATCATTCATCCGATCGCCTATTAAACTCCCCAGTCGGATCATCTAGTCACTGATGCTTTTGAAGCTCACTCCAACGATCACTTGCCTTTGACCCCCTATTCATCCGATCCATGATGGCATGCCTCCACTGGATCATCCGGTCGCCTGTTTGATATGAGACTTGATCGTCCGGTCGATCATCCGATCACCCATCACATCATCCAGTCTAGCTAACTCCTTCGTGCCACAGCTCGCATCGCTTCTGTATGCTCTCTGGAGAACTTGTGATATTTTCTTTTCTTCTTCTGATGGCCTTTGTCATCACCGAATCGGATCATCCAGTCGCCTAAGGCTTCACAATCTAGAGCCAACTGGTTGATCACCTATTCGTTAGATCCATGCGAAAAACATGGCCATTGGATCATCCGGTCGCCAATGCCTTTTGTTGTTCCTGTTCAGGGCGACCCTATCATTCGATCAGTTCAACTCAGGGCCGATCGGATCATCCGGCCACCTTTATACAGCTGCGACTCATCCAATTCAAAACCCCTTTGAATCCTTGGTGAAATTCTTCACCTGTTTACAAGAACTCTAGATCTTCAATATAATTTGGATGAAGACATTGCGACTTTCATCCTTGGACATAAAATCCTATGAATCACATGCTTGACAAACCGTTAGTTCCAATGACTATATTATCATTCAATCACCAAAATCACAATTACATAGTTAATGCGGCCATGTTGGTTACAAAAATTCTCTTTTTATTAATTATCAGTTGAATTTCAAGTATTCAATGCTGACTTCGGGGGGATCTAGTTGGACCAAAGTGGTGATCATCGGGGACATGCAGGCGCGCTATTCCTATGCGGATGCCACTACTACATGTCTCTTTGCGTTTGGCAGCTCTAAATGCCTAGGGATTGCATTGTCTTCTTCGAGAACGATGCTGATCAAGGATTGCAGCTAGTTTGAGGAGGAGAGGACAAGTTTTTGCGTCGTCTATAACATCAGAAACCACAAGCTCTATTGAATCAGCCTAGCCCAGCAGATTATTTTCCTCATAGAATACTATTGAATCATCCCAGAATCAGCCAAAATCAATAGACTTTTCAGCCCAGCCCAACCAAGCGAACAGGGCGTATACCCTTCCCTCCCTTGCACTGGAAGAGTGTGGCATGGCGCGTGCCACACGGCTCTTCCCTGAGTCAAGTAAAGCTGGTACTCACCCAGCCACCACATGATTAGTATGCAGTACATCTACTACACCAGTAGAGCGAGTATGGTTTGTGGTCACTGTGATAAACTCATGGTTAGATTTCTCTTAGATCTCTCAATATATGTTCAAGGAAAAGTTGTGTTCTGGTGCCTGGTCAATATGGGAATTTCCCGATTAAACATGGGTACTCATCAATCAGGAAAACCTTAAAATTGTTTTCGAGTAAATACCGAGAACGGACAGAAAAAAAATAAGGACAGGATAGGAGCACAGGAGCCGGAGAGAAGGTGCACCGTGCATGGGGACCATCCTGACCCCCAAACACACGATCATGGAGACCAATGCAAGTAGGTGAGCAGAGCAAGAGGCGATGGCAGACTGACCAATCTTTATTGCTAGTCTCTATCCAGAGCATTATTGGTTTCATATGCTGTATGCCCGTGTACGTGCACTAATGTCAATCACAATCAAAGCCATGACCATGAGCGTGTCCGTGGTCTCTAGGGTTGGCCATGTTGGATGTTACTGACGTTCTATCTGTGCCAAAAATTTTATTCTGCGATTCGGAGTTGACGACTTGATCGTTGACTAGAGAAAGAATGAGACCTGACTTCCTGGATAGTACAAAGAGCTGTCCAGTTCCTACATCACTTGAGTTGATATTTGACTGGCTTGTAAGACCTCCTCCAGCGGTTGTTGAAGTCGCCGGCTGAAGCAATTTTTTAATCATTGCACAGTGCAAAAATGGTCAGGCCAGCACTTGGGTCGGCGCATATCGCGAACGCTGCCCGAGGCCGCTCCTCTCACTCTGGAGCATTTAAATAGGAAGTTCGTATATAAAATTTGGTTATATAACTAAAATTGTGATCAATTCAGAGTTTGTTCTGACTCTGTTAAGTACATATGCCTTGTGCTACATGCATCACAACCATTTGACAATAATACTCATCATTACATAATACAACGACTTCAACAAAACATAAAGAACCCCAAGGCAAAATCACACAATTTTCTTGATAGTTCTCTAAATTTATTTACTACGACGTTGCTTTGCCCATCCACATTTAATTTGTAGTGTTCCTCCTAGCAAACTTAACCCAAGTGACAGCCACAAACACATATACTTTGTCATACAACCTACCGACAAGGCAGATATAAGCAATTCTCCATGCTTTCTTGAATATCAGGACAAAGAGCACAATCCAAAGGCCAAAGACAAACCCTGACCCAAGTCCGTAGTAAAAGAACACTTGGTCAGCATTCTTTTCACATTCTTGTTGATTTCTCTGCTCTGGTGTGTTAATCCCCGAGCAATTCTTTTGAAGAAGAGGACCACAAAGAAAGACCATTGTTTCCATAGTACATGGATGGGGTTTCTGTATAAAGGGTTTCAAGTTGACGACCTGATGGCACCATTCCTGTAAGATTGTTATATGACAGGTCTAGATAACTTAAATATGTCAAATCTGACAAGCTTCGTGGGATTTCACCGGCAAGGCTGTTCATTGACAAGTCGAGTGATTCCATTGATTTCATAGATCCAATATTCTCAGGAATTTTTCCACTCAAGTGATTCCATGATAAATTTAAGTTCAACAACATACTAAGAGAAGCTATTTCATCTGGAATTCCACCAGTTAAGTGGTTCAGCGACATGTCAATTCCAACCACATCCACTACTCCATGTGATCCATATTTGAGGACTTCATGCTTCATCACAAGGGAAAATGTATCTTGCGACTCATCAAATGCCAAGGTTGAGTAAGAATCATCGGTACCTGATTGATCTTTAAGAGTCATTCCTACCAAATTTGAAAAAGATGCTGGAATAATTCCTGATATATTGTTAGACGCTAAATTCAAGTACTGAAGTCCTCTAAGATCTGTGATGTTGACCGGAATATGTCCATAGAACATGTTATGACTTAGGTGCAGAATGCGCAAGTTCACCAAGTCTCCAATCCACCTTGGTAGTGATCCATAGAACTTGTTCCATGAAAGGTCTAGGAAAACCAGTGATGAGAAGCTTTGGCATATGAGAACAGTGAGGTAGTCCTCCCTCGAAAAAATTGTGTGATAAATCCAAGAATTTCATCTTTTGTGACTCACAAATTGATTCAGGAACTTGACCAGTAATGAAATTGAAGGACAAAGTTAGATTTTCAAGATTTGGAGCTGCAAATCCCCACGGTAAATGACCTGAAAGAAGTTCATGGGGACGTCCAATATTCTGAGGCTTCTCGGCAGCAGCGGTATCTGGCCACTCAGTCGATTGGAGCTGAAACGTAGGTATTCCAAACTAGTAAAGTTCTGAATCCCGGATGGAATAGCTCCACTAATACTGTTGTTACTAAGGATAAGGGTAATTAAGCTGCTTAAGTGATCCATATTATTTGGAAGCATTCCAGTCATATTATTGCTCGGTGAACTCAAGACAGACAATTTGCTAGCTAGAAGAACAGTGTGGTAACTTCTCTACGAACTCTGTTATATTCCCAAACGACAGACTGTATTCAAGACACATGCTTTCCAGTTCACAGAGATTTTTCATGTCCACTGTCAATATGGCTGCATTTCCATTATGGGAAAAAGATAGGTGTTGGAGCGACACCATTCCTCCAAGTGCATCAGGGAAGGGACCATCAAGATAGGTTTTATCTAGGTAGAGTAATTTAATATTTGTTACTTTCCAAAACCAACATGATGCAATTGGATGGCCAAAGTAGTTCCCTGTGAGATCAAGGTCCTCAAATTTGGTAAGGTTTAGGTTTGGGATTGACTGATTTGCACTTGGAAGTGAACAATTCATAAGTGTGATGTGCTTCAGGGTTGGAATCATGTTCACCACAACAGGCAAATCAAATATTGTGCTGAGAGTTACATTGCTCATGTCAATATACTCCAACATTTGTAGATGGCTTAGCCATGAGATATCTGTCGAATACGTATTCCGCGTCCAACTGAGGTCAAGATATCTCAAGTTTGAAAGGTTCCCAAGCTGGGGAGGAATTCTACCAACAAACGATGTAAAGGAGAGGCCCAGGTGTTCCAACTTCGTAAGGTTGCCGAGCAGGGATGGCACTCTACCGGAGAAAGGAACGTAGGACAGATCAAGATGTCTCAAGTTTTTCATAGAACCCAAGAACTCCGGGACACTACCGTTAGGCCCCTCCAGGGAGTTTGTGCTGAGGTCGAGGTACTCCAAATAACGCAAAGAAAGCAAGGACGGACTTATCTGGCCAACCAAAGGTGGAGAAGAGAACTGGGCTCCGTTGAGATCAAGCTTGACCACATGGTGGCCAGTTTGGTTGCTACAGGTTATGCCTGCCCACCGGCAGCAATCTTGGTGTGGTTGCCATGAGATGAGGAGATCGATGGTATCGTTGGTAATGCCATGCTTGAAGGCCAGCAACGCGTCCCTCTCGTGCTTTATGCAGCTAGAGCTAACACTTACAGCAGCTTATTGAGGCAGCTGTGTTTCAGCTAGAATGAGGAAGAAACTGAAGGTGGCAGCAATGAGCACTGCGAACCTGCTGGCAACAGAGCGATGCATGCTGGTATATGGAGAAGTGACCCGTTATGAGTTTGTGTGTGTGCAGCTAGCCGACGGGTTGTTGCCTTAGAAAGGCACGGTAGCTGAGAGCTAGAGTAATTGGCAGGAAACTACTGTATATTGAATTTGCTGACAGAATACGTGTGAAGTTGTATGTCAGTCATCACTTGCGGACTCCCTACTCACATGTTGGAGTACTTGTATTTCACACGTATCCTTGAAAGTAGAAATTTTAGAATGCTTCGAATAATGAGAGCCATCCATTTTCAGAAATCGGACGGTGAAAACAAAAGGAGTACCTAAACAGAGGTACCAAGAAGTATCAAATCCATACTAAAATAGAAAAGATACCTCTCGGTACCTCTGGATACTTCCTGGTACTTTTACCAAAGGCTTAAAAACAAATTAAATTAATGGGAGGAACTGGTGGTTTCTCTCAAGCACCGTAAAAATTCTCATTTATTTATAGGTGTGCGAATGAAACTTGAAATGCAGGAATTCTATATAAATTATATAAGATTTTACAGGAATTAGTTCATCTTTCGCTGAAAAAAAAAACCTAGGGAAAGAAAGTCTCACTTTGCAAAGGGGCCTAAAGTAGCTGCCACAGCAAACAACACACAAACTACAATGAATAACAACACGTCACCATATCCGACAGTTTGAAGACACGTGGGTGGCTCCGCCTCCAGGATGTTAATAGCTGCTCCTGTCTCCCCACGCCTGGGTCCCATCTTTGTCTGCCCGTAGGAGATAGATCCAGCATTTAATAATATCATAAAACAGCCTTATAATTCTTTGCTCCAGGCAAATCAAGTAATGAAATTAGTCCCTCAAATCACGACTTATAAGACGCATACATATATCAAAATTTAAACTTTGAAACTTTTAATCAATAATTTGGCAAACAATTTTTAGTTATTATAGTACAAGTTAGATTAATTAAATGTACTATATAATTATTATAAATATATAAGTGTAAATAATAAAATATAAAATAAATAAATTTTTAAAGTGTAGTTTGGAATACCATGTCATAATAGACCGTGTCCTTTTCAGAGACGCAGAGACAGAAAGCACGGATACGAAGCTCCCAGATACGCCCGGTAACAGGAGTATATCGCTGGATTACTTTGGCAGTGACAGCACCACGTGCATAGGCAAACTCTCCAGTTCCTCCCACGATAGCCCATTCACTATCATTTTCCCATGCTTGATCTCCAAGCATCTTAAGGCTGGACCCCTTAAACCTAATTAATTGATTGATTAATAACTAATTAATCAGCGTAGCCAACCGTCAAAAAAAAACAAAATATAATCACAAAAGTCTCAGCAAATAAACAAATAAATAAAGCGTAATGTTCTAGTTCGAAAGGCAAGCTAACTATATATATCAAGTCCAAAATAAAATGAAAAATGTGGTGAACTAAACCTGGTGTCGGTAAACACTATGCTGTGACAGAATAGCCAGTGGTCGTCGTCACTACCATCAGCGACGTGCATGCCTCGGGCACGTCCAACAAGGTTTGCATTAGCGGCAGTACCATCACGTATTGTAAAGTCATCAACAGCGATCGAACCAAAACCGTCCGGAGGAGACACAACAAATTTTTCGTTACTACCGGTTGTTCCATCCGCCCGCTGGGTCATGTACAAGTGGAAGCGATGCTCTGTCTGCCTGATGTCCAGGCAAACGCCACTCTGGTAGTAGGCAGGATTAGAAGCTTCTAACTTCTCCAGTTCAGAAGCTTCTAACTTCTCCAGTTCATTGACAATGCCCTTTATATCAGGCCTCTCTTTTCGTTCACCCTTAACACATCTCAATGCTATATCGACACAAGTCTTCAGTTGCCGGATATCTGTTTCTTGTGATGAAGAAGCGCCCTGAAGCTTTTTCTTTGACTTTTCAGTTACCTGCAGAATTTGAAAATAATAACATTACAACCAAAGGTAAGAGCTAGGTGGTGCCTGCAGAAAAATTAACAATTTCCCTTACAAACTCAATAAACTGTTCAGGAGGCAATTCATGACGGCGGTCATAGTAGCCTGTATTTCCGACCAGCATTTTTATAATTATAACCCCCAAACTGAAGACGTCAAACTTCTTCGATATAGCACCATCATTTATGTATTCTGGTGGCATGTAACCTCTTCGTTCATGGTATCATAGAAAATATCAAAGCCACGGTTAGTGAATTAGCTAGGAATGAAAGACGCTATTTTAGAGCGCATTACCAAAAATATATATACACTAATTGGCTTAGGAAATGATGCATGCATCTACTTACGGTGTTCCTTTGAGAACCTTAGTTCTGTGGGTTTCTGTTGAAGCAACAAGTCTGGACAAACCAAGATCTCCGATTTTTGCAGTCATGTTCTTATCCAGCAATATATTAGCAGGTTTCAAGTCCAAATGGTAAATAGGTTTCTCCTTTGCATTATGCAAGTGGTTTAAGCCCTCACAGATCCCTCTAATAATTTTGTAGCTTGTCGGCCAGTCAAGATCACAAGATTCGTCTACATACAATGGAAAAAAGGACGACAAAACATTAATTTTAAACTGCTGCCCAACCAATTGCATGCATGAAAAGTATTTTCAGCGAATAGTACGTGCTATACCTGAAATATGTTTATCAAGGCTTCCACCTTGCATATATTCGAAGCAGAGGAGTCTTTGGATATGTTCAGCACAAACTCTCCTTCCTTCCTGATCAACATACGTTTGCTGTGATTCATAACAGTAGCCAAGTAACCGAACGATATTCTGATGCTGAAACTCCATAAGGTTTCGGGCTTCGTTGTCAAACTCTTTACCATCTAGCAGTCCCTTAAGCTGGCGGAACTTCTTCACAGCAATCTCTTCCCCATTATACAAGGCCTATGTTAGTTGTGATCTATTAGCCAGTTAGACACGGAGCATGCTTCAGCAGTGGAAAAACAAAATTAAGAAATAATGGTACCCAGTACCAACACATTGAGAAACTAAGAGAGAAGCCGTTCTAAATCAGCGGATATGTTTAGAATTCGTCATACCCGGTAAACTTCTCCATAACTACCACTGCCAACCTTTTGCGCCTCTGAAAAGTTGTTGGTAATGGTTTGAAGCACCTCGAATTCAAATTTAACGACCATGTCCTTACCCGCACGGCTCACCTTGGTTCCTCTTCCTGCTGAGACCTACTCCTATGTAGTCACACAGGTTAGAAATAGGAGGATTAGCATCTTCTTTGTGGAATCGAGCATAGAAGGATATCTTGAAGATAGATAGCAAGAGTAAAATTGCCATACATATTATTTTCACAAAGATGCATCACTAACCTGGGCAAAGGATGAACGGAAAGCACTATATTTTGCTCCTTAGAGACGAGGACTGGAAAAAACATGGAGTTTACCTAAAGTTCTCCTTTTTTAATGGCCGAATGGACGCATTCGTTGAATTGACTAGCTCGGCGTGTCTTGACAAGGGGTCTGGCCTGCAGTGGCCGCCGTCATGACTCATGAGATTGGACAGGAAGTGGGGACGTGCAGGAGCAGGAAATCAGTGGAGGAGAGGTGTCCACGCGTGCAGAGAGAGGTAGCAGAAAACGAGTGGACGAAAAGTTTTATTTTTTTAATTAGTTTTTTCATTGCATCTCATCTAAGTAGAGCTATAGTATGTGTTTTATACATAAACATGTCATCACACGCACTCAAACCTCACACACACGGTATACAAACAAACCTGCAACTATATCTAGACAAAAAAGCGAAGCTGAGAGGTACTTAAGATTAGTAGACTTTGAACGCGGCGAGCACGGCACTTTACTATTGTGGCACAAGATCAGTAGACACTGAACGTGGCGGGCACGTCACTTGACTATTGTGGCACAAGACCGGTAGACTCTGAACGTTGCGGGCATGCCATTTGATTATCATGGCACGTCTGTGTGAGAGGCAACAGATATTTTTTAGGGAAACACTGTTCGTAGCGAGAGGCCCAGCGCCCATGCTGGGCACGGAACCCGGGCAGAGGTCTTTGTGGTGAAAATTTTAGGCCCTGTTTCCACAGTCTTGGGCTAAAGGTGAAAGCGAGATGAGAGAGAGTAAAGAGCTTGATTGGTTGGTTTTCAAAATTTGCCATGTCAATAATTTGGCAAGCCAAAAAAATACCAAAGATTTAGCAAGAAAAATGTGAGAAGTTGATAAGTTTTGCTAGATAATCAAATACTAGCTAAAATCGTAGCTTGTCAAATCTTTAATAATTTTTTTCCAAGTTTTGGCTTGCCAAATCCTTAACATTGCAAATCTTGGTAGACAACCAACTAGGCCCTAAATATGACTCCCTCTGTCCCAAAAAGAATCCAATTATGAAAATCGTGCCGGTCAAATTTACTGAAGTTTGACCAAATTTATAATTATTAATATTAACATTTATGTCTTAACCAAGATTTATTACGTAAATATATTCCGTCATTAATCTAATTATACTTATTTTGTGTCGTAAATGTTAGTATTTTTTTTTTGTAAAACTTTGGTCAAAGTTGAAATGAGTTAACCACTCGGAAAGCGAGAATTACATTCTTTTTCAGACCGAGGGAGTATCAATATTGATACTGTTTCTTTATCTTTATCTTTTAATAAAAGATATAATGCGTTGAACCGAATATAACTTCAGAAGCTAGAGATGCCCAGGTACTACAACGTCTGGTCCTCACTAACAAGCTGCTGCCAAGTCGCGTAGCACATGGCTGGCTGTTCGCCGTCGCACGGCCCACCGCTTGACCTTGACCTGGGCCACAGTCACGCGGAACGCGGAACGTGGCCGTATTCCCCTTTCCCAGAAATTTCGTTCTGGAATGCGGAACGGGAACGGCGCGGTACGGTCGCAGGAACGTGGCTGGGTCGCGTTCCGCGCCGAGTGCCGCCAAGAGCGGTGGTTCTGCCGAGAGGGAAACTGAAGGGGGAGGGAGACTGAAAAATTTGGACATGAAAAGACGGAAATGCCCCCCTTTGTGGGCTGGAGCCTAGACTACAGGCCCATGTGGACTCCTTTTAGGCCCATGATGCGCTGCTGGTGTGCCGAAGAAGCCAGAGATGGCAACGGCTACACACGTCAGTTCAGGTGGGTGTGCCGAAGAAGCTACTGTAGAGTCCTGCCGGCCACACACGTTTTTTTTTTAAAAAATGTACTCTGTACCCGTGCCAGCACAGCTGCGGTGCTGCACGAGTAAAAATGCCAACGGGTAAACGCGTGACCAAATAGACAGGTCGAAGGTCTTGTATCAAATCAAATTCTTTTTATAGTTTGTATGTCCAGAGATTCACATAGCATCATTATAGGCTCCTTTGGTTAGATTTTTAGAATCTGAATTAAAAAAATTCAGAGTTGGAGTTGATTCTTTGAAAGATATTGCATAAATCTTTTATCTGTCGACCTGAAAACACATGAGAGTTGCGCCTCATTGTAGCCTCGTTTGGTTTCTATGATACTTCTAGAATCAGAATTTAAAAAATCCATATTTCATTTGATGTTGTATCTGCGTGTTAAAATTCACTATAATTAGTCCGATGGATGGGAGTCTAAAATTCTAAGAATTTTTCATCCAGATTCTAAGTCTCATAGGAACCAAATGACACCTGTATTAATTAAGAAGAAAAAGGACAAGAACCCATACGACCCCCACAAACATCACACCTGTTTTTCTTTTCACTTAAACAGGTCCAGTAAAAGATAGGCCCCTTTTTCACGCCCCCCTTTTTCACGCCAGCAGATCAAACAATCCTCGGGCAATCAAATGCTGAAATGCACCAGATTCTTCTAATAGTCACAGCACAGATGATCACCAACCAGCTACACCACGAAAACCTAATTCATGAGAATTAAAAAGAAAGGGACCATTTGCCTGAACACTTCACATGCAAACAGAAGCAAAGTAGACACCAACACAACGTCGATGGACTGAACAAATATATAAAACCATTCTTCAACATAACATGAATGCTAACTAAAGCATTCGCCCATCAGCTGCTTACTAGTAACACAGGTTCCACAATACAGCAAGCTAGCCAAGGACATAGATAGGTTTTTCCAGCAATTTTATTACCTCCTGCATAAACTACCTACCTGCTCCATAGGAACAAGCACATGATAAAGTACCTCAGACAAGGCAGTCCTTAGACCAGTGCCCAGGCTGGTTGCATTTGAAGCAGGCTCCCCTCACTGCCGACTGACCGAACAAGCCAAAGCCACCATTGAAATCACAACCATCGGATGAAGCTGATGGTGGAGTAGGCATCCAGTTCGAGTGTGCAAAGCCTGTGGCACCCGCACTGCTGGAGGTTAGCATGCTGGAGCTGTAGCTTGCAGACAGCTGCACTAGGCCAGAAACGATTTATGCTGGCAGCACCATTTTACCGTGCTGGCGGTCAACATTGGCATAAGCATTTGTGCTGAGTGCTGACGGGCGACATAAGCGTCCGCCAGCACAAATGACATAAGCGTCCTCCATTTGTGCTGGCGGGTGACATAAGCGCCCGCCAGCACAAATGAGGATTTGTGCTGGCGGGTGCTTATGTCACCCGCCACCACAAATGGATGATCCGGTCAACTATTTTCAACGCTTGGTCTTTTGAGCATAACTTTCTACTCCAGAGTCCGATTTTTATGATCTTGGACTCTATGAAAAGCTTATGAGATGCTTTATAAGATTATCCAAAAATCCATCCCATTTGGAAAAACTAAAACTCAAATCATGGCAGTACACGAACTTTATGGAATCATTTTAGTGAAAATAAATTCAAATAATATCTAAATTTGATCCAAAAACTATATAAATTGGTATGTGATCATTTTATGAGTGCACAAACTTGACATAAAAGTTTCAATGTGTTATAAGAAAATTAGATTATATATTGTTCACAAATGTATACTTTACCTACAACACTTCATATAACACAAGTGAGGCTTTAGGTTTGTGAACTAACTTAGCAAAAAAGATTATCATATATATCCCAATATAATTTTTACATCCATAAGACTATATATATACTCGTTTACAGAAGTTTGAACAACTTTTAAGTTAATCTACAATTGCATTGAAAAATTAAAAAAGAAAAAGAAAAATATAAGTTGAACTTTGCTGACGGGCAATAATATCACCCGCCAGCACAGTTCTTACGTGGGAACCTAAAATTCGTGTGCCAACGCTTCTCCCTCTTTTATCTCCTCTTTGCTCCCTCGCCCGGCCTTATCCTCTCCACACATGTCTCCCTCATCCTCTACTCTCCCGTCCTCACATCTCTCCCCTACCTCAGCGGGCGTGCGGCTGGCCGCGCCGCCAAGCGCGGGCGCCGGCGTCCGGCGCGACAGGCCAGCGGGAGCGGCGTCGGGAAGCTAGCGCTGCAACGGGGGTCGGAGCCGGCGGCCTGCAGGAGCAGCGACGGGCGGCTGGCGCGCTGGGCGGAATGCGCGGGTGCCGGCGGCCACGAGGATGACGGATGGAGGCTGGCGCGGGCGGCGCATCGAGCCGGCAGGGGCAGGCATGCCCCGCGGGGCAGCCGCATGGGACGCCGGCAGGGCACGGACACCAACTGGTGAGCTCACATCCGCCTCCCCCTTTCTTTTCTATCAATGCGTTCAATCATGGTTGCGGCAGATTGCTATAGTCTGCTAAGGATTGGATTCTTCGCATTGATTTCGTGTACTACTAACTTGATATTCATCCGTCCTCGAATTGATTCGGTTCTTAATTTCTTTACTATACTAACTGCAGATGTAGCACAGATATGGACGACTCTCGTTGGGGGAAGGAGGCATCAGAGGGACGCCGATGTTGCTGAGCACCGAGCAGCGGGCCAGTGGCTGACGAAGGCAACGGCAAGCGCAGAGGAGGGGCGGCCGGTGCGGGCGACCATAATCGAAGGAGCTGTGGCCGGTGCAGGCGACGGCAAGCGGAGGAGCCGCGACCGGATTCAATGATTATTTTTGTTTTTGTTGGGATTGTTTTTGTTTTCTCATCAATTTTGTTCTCAGATTTTAGCCTCAAATACGCTTTTCTTCTTCAATACTCGATGCCAGAGACGGTGCAGGAGGGAGGTGCAGTAGGGGCGCTGGGCGCTCGCTGCTTGCGGCTGCGGCTGCTAGCAGCATTGTTTTTTTGCACGCTGAAACAATCAGCCCTGGCGGGCCATTACAACAGCCGCCAGCGCAAAACAATATCAGTGCTGGCGGGTGTTTAAGAGGCCCGCGAGCATAGATACTATATATGCTGGCGGGTGAGCCGCCGGCCACCACATATTGTCATTTATGCTGGTATACGAGTGTTGGCGGGTGGCTCACCCGCCAGCACAAATACGATTTGGCGATTTGGCCGCCACGCCAAATCGTTTATGGCCTAGTGCTGGAGGTTTGCATTGCTGGAGGTTAGCATGCTCTGTCTAGCTTCCAAATTGGCAGAACCAACATTTGGGTGTTGGACAAATCATCCTTCGGAATGGGGCATGAAACATCCTTCAAAAGCTTGTTGGTCTCTTCCAGCTTCTCGACACCAATGATGGTGCATTTCACACGCTGCTCATCGTTATAGGTTTCCTCATAAACTTTCAGCTTGAATAGATATTCATGCCAAAGGACCACCTGCATGATTTTATTGAATTTCGTGACATCTTGTTCTACATTTCGTATCATGAAAAGCTCTTGCGCCGTGTGGCCAAATTTCGCTTCACCAACCTCTTGGAATACAGTAGCGTAAACAGCACCAGTCTGATCCTTGATCTGACAAGGAAGCAAGTACCTGTACTCACAATTTTCAGTGCGCTGATCGCATCTATCACAATACCATGTACCATCAGCATTTCTCGTCGCCTTTTTGTAGCATCGGTTACCATTAAGCTCCAAGGTACAAGCTTGATAACAGAAATCAGCCCCCAAACGTGAGAGTACAGCCCTAACAGTGATGAAGTCAGGCTTATCCGATCGCCCCAGGTTCTCATCCTTGATCTGTGCAATTGTTTTCAGCACATAATTCCTGCTCATGTTTGATATTTCCCGAGACAAAGAAATGCGAGCAATATTCTTTCCTTCAGTTATGTACCACTGCTTCAGCCTTTCAGCCACTGGAAAGTCTGGGTTTACTTTTAACTGAGTTGAGCTGATTGTGAGCACAGATCTACCATTGAAATCACTAACACGGCCACCTTTCAGAGACAGTATAGGGTTTGAACCAGAATCACACAGCAGCTGCAGTTGATGTCCCTCTGCATCGCAGAATTTGCCCCAGAGGATTATTTCCATCATCCGAACAGACATGTCTTTCAGTTGAAGAGTTCTTTTCTGGGTTTGTGTGCCATCCTTTCGCATCACTATGGCAGAAGGACCAACTGATGTAACAATTCCAATCAAGTCCACAATAGCACCTGCCTCAATATTCTCAGTTTCGCTAATCTGCCGGAAATTATACTGCTGCCTAGGGATGTTGCTATCATCATCAACGCACGCTTCAATAGATGATGTGAAATCCAGAGTTATTTCATACTCGTGATTCAAAGAGTTAAACTTCTTCTGTGCTGGTCTCACCGACCCTCTAGATATCAGGTACACCTTATCAACCTCAATGAGGTCAAAAAACTGATCAGCCTGTGCATTGAAGCATGTTACACGGATTTCTCCACCCTGTCCATCAAGGAGATCAAAGGAGAAAACTTTTCCAGCACATTTATCGTTCTTGTAGTGCCTGAGATCAGTCTTTGCAGTCACCCTAGCCTTGATTGTCCATGTATTTTGGTAGGGGTTCATTTGAGCCACTGGGACAAGACGACTTGCGTCATTCTTAGACACAGGAGCTCTATTCATATGCCCTGGAGGAGGTTGCTGACAAAAGGACTCTGCAGGTTGGCCATATGTATTCCCAGGACCACCACTGCCACCAGCCATGGAAGGAACTGCAAACCTTTGGTTCTGGTGAGAATTCAGTGAAGGTTGCTGCAAGTTCGACTGCACCATGCCCACATTCTCGATTTCGCTTATCTGCTGGAAGTTGTACTGCTGCCTAGGGATGTTGCTATCATCATCAACGCACACTTCAATAGATGATGTGAAATCCAGAGTTATTTCATACTCGTGATTCAAAGAGTTCAATTTCTTCTGTGCTGGTTTCAACGACCCTCTAGATATCAGGTACACCTTATCAACCTCAATGAGGTCAAAAAACTGATCAGCCTGTGCATTGAAGCATGTTACACGGATTTCTCCACCCTGTCCATCAAGGAGATCAAAGGAGAAAAGTTTCCCACCACCTTTATCGTTCTTGTAGTGCCAGAGATCAGTCTTTGCAGTTACCCTAGCCTTGATTGTCCATATGTTTTGGTATGGTTTCAATGCACTAACAGGGGTAATGGCAGTATTAGCTTGAGCAGCATTGTCCAGTAAGTTGGTGACCTGCTCATTAGGCTGGTTTCTCATCTCATAGGGTTTGGGGTTTCCCATTATGTTGCACTCACTTTGCAGAACATAAAGTTTGGTAACAATAATGATCCTGAACAAAAGATAAAGGCATGGTCAACTAAACTGATAAGAGGCAATCCACAAAAAGGTGTCAACAAACTAACATTCAAATACGATATTCTTCTCTTTAGGAGATGACCAGCCAGCTATAATAGAAATAGGTATTTCGAAGAACTGACTCAAATTATAGAACCAAAAGTTGGGGAAACAACGATTCTTGAAATATTCATGAAACAACAGTAACCCACTTCGGATCTTAAAATTCAGCATATCATTAAATCCAGATTCTATTGATGTATGTTTTGTCGTTGTTCCAATCATGTGATTAGTTAATGTCCTGTCCAGCCTGTGATGGCGCAATCCCGTGATGGTGCAATCCTGGAGTGTGTTTCTGTTCCTGTCCAGCCGAACACAGTTTTTGTAGGCTGGAATGGATCCTAGACAGGATTAAAAATCAGACCAGGATTGAGTGAAGGAACCGGTTCCACTTGATCCTGGCCCTGAACGGTTCTGGACTGGAACAAATCCTGAGGAAACGAACGGGCCCTAAGGCACCATCCTGATCCAACCAGCCATCAAGACATACTACTACTACTTACTGCATATATAGAGTGCACCATGCTCCCAACAACTGCTTCACCTTGGAATCACCTAGCGGCTCCCGCACGATCACCGCTTGTATGCTCACTAATAACGCATTGATCTAGTGCTCAACACCCTAGAGGCGGCTTGTAGTGCTTGCGACTCCTAATCAGTGCGCACTCTGTTTGTAGTATTTCTAACTTGGTGATGATGATGGTCCTGCAAAAGAAAATACAAGATTATAATAGGGAGACAGGAACGATCAACATAACTTCCAAACAATAAGGCACTAGGAAATGTAGACACTGTAGATAAATGCTGTTAGGTTATTGCAAGACATGTTCAAGGAAGGGGCACATTTTTCTCAACTGAATGAGCTGAAATAAGATTCATGGTCCAACAGTGCCACTCCTTCAGATGCCACTCTTGGGAACGATGCCAACATTTAGCTTACATAACACAACTTTTATTAATAAATTCAAAGAATATTGGGACATCAATGTAAGCCAAGTGCTAGAATAGTACAGTTAAATCCATAGGGGGGCCAAATGTTGGCATAACTTTTTTTGTAAGGAAGCAAAGACCACCTGTGTTTCTATACTCTCCAATAGAAACTAATCTACACTGCACATTTAGTACAGATGCTGCAATTCAGTTAACAATGACAGAAAAATGCAGCTCCAGAAAAGACTGGAATCGAAGCCTAGTCTGTTTGTAACTGTAAACTTATGTCGGTACCAATTTTACCTAGCAAATGCAAAAAAAAAAAAAAAAAAAACACACACACACACACACAAATTCCACATCTCTAAAAGACGAAATCCGCACCACCGCATCTGGCATTTGATTCTGCCACGTGTCCATCGTTGGAGACTCGCAGTCTCACCCCCTAGACTACAAATCCTTGGATCATACGCGAATTCTCGCGATCCTGGCTTCCCCTGGGCCTCGAACTTCACTGCGCTTGCTCATGCTCATGCGCCGCCGGCTACTGCACCATCCAAACCTCGTCGGATGATTCCGTTGCCACCTGTTCCTTCGCCCGCTCCGCTTGCACCGGGCCGCGCGCCAGGCTCGATGTTGCTCGCGTGCTGCGCCGTGAGGAAACAAGATGCGAAAATGGGACTGTGACGGTGACTACAGGTGGCAGCACGGTAATTAACACCCGCGCGCTCGAGCCGCCGCACAAAGCAGGACTGCCTCATCCGGCCGCGCACAAAACTTGCACCGGTACGGTACGGTGTCGGCGCTTCGCCAAAGGCGACCTCGTAGCGCTGCAGACGGTCGAGGCAGGGCCGTAACGAACGCTAATGCTAGCTCGGCAAGCTCTCCACCACCACCACCAGCTCTCAGCTCCCGACATCTCGTGCTCTTCAATTCTGTTCGATTAAAAGTGCCCATTTTCCCAGACATCCTTTTGTGTACAGCAGTACAAGGTATAAGATATAATATAATGCATTATATTTGTAGTAGGACTAAGATCTATCTCAGCTCCCGACGTCTCGTGCTCTTAAATTCTGTTCGATTAAAAGTGCCCCAAGCAGGCTGTGTTTTTCCAGACATCCTTTTGCGTACAGCAATACAAGGTATAATGCATTTGTAGTAAGACTAAGATATATATGAAGCTAAGTAATACAGATATAACAATTGCCATACTAAGTGTAGAGAGACAACGTAGGGGGCAATGCACCGCACACCCTATACGAGGGGTGGTCTTTCATATATATAGCCGGGATGGCTTGTAGACTGTCTCATTGAGGTGACCATGAAGAAACGCATTCTTGACATCCAGTTGATAAATGGGCCAAGCACGAGAAGCAGCAATACTAAGAACAACCCGAATCGTGGCAGGTTTAACAACCGGACTGAAAGTTTCATCGTAGTCAATGCCATACCGTTGTGAGAACCCACGAACAACCCAACGGGCTTTGTGACGAGCAAGAGAGCCATCAGAGTGGTGCTTATGCTTGAATATCCATTTGCCGGAGACAACATTGGCACTGGGTGGACGGGGAACAAGACGCCAAGTTCCATTATCCATCAGAGCCTTGTACTCATCCACCATGGCGGCACGCCAGTTAGGATCAGCGAGTGCACTGCGATAATTAGCAGGAAGTGGCGATGCTGTCATGGCGGAGAAACCCAGGCGCTGAGGCGGCAGAGGAAGAGTCCCAGTCTGCAGTCGGGTGACCTGACGAGAGGGAGGAGCAGCCGGCAGAGGAGCTGGTGAGGGAGCCGCGACCGGTGCAGCCGGCACAGGCAGCTGCAGTGGTGCAGCCGGCGGCTGAACAGGAGGCGGCGCCTGAACAGGAGCCGGGCGGGGACGCCGGCTGTACTGGACGGTGATCGGCGGGCGAGCCCCACCAAGTGCCGCAGCGGGGCCAGCAGGTCGAGGTAGTAGACCGGCAGCAGCTCCAGGCTGCTGGTGGGAGATAGCAGGGGCCGGCGAGGTGGTAGCGGCCGGCCTGGTGCCAGCAGATGTGGAGGCGCCATGGGCCGAGAGCACTGGACCGAGCCAAATGATGGCCGAGTCCTGCTCCAGGGTGTCGTCGTACATCGGTCGTTGGAAGGGCCGTTGGGAGGGCCGTCCCGGGGTGCCAACTGAAGAAGCTGGCATGGGCGCTGGAAGGCGATCCTGTAACAAAAAATCAAGTGACTCCGTAGGCGGGTTTGCAGCCGCAAACAGAAAGTGAGACTCATAAAAAACCACGTGACGGGACACGATCACTTTACGAGTAGATGAAGGGTAGCCGATGAACACACAGGCTGATGAGCGGGGACCAAGTTTATGGGGTGTCGTGGCACTGAGATTGGGATAGCAAAGACAGCCAAAAGTCCGAAGCGAGGAATAATCTGGCATCTTGTGATAAAGAAGATGATAGGGAATACCGTGATGGATTGAGAAGGATGGGCGCCGGTTTAGGAGGTAAACAGCGGTGGCCAGAGCCTCTGCCCAGTATTGCGGTGGCATGGCAGCATGGAGCAGGAGAGTGCGAACAGCATTGTTTAGTGTGCGTAGCATCCGTTCGGCCTTGCTGTTCTGGGCTGGCGTGTAAGGGCAAGAGGTGTGAAGTATGATGCCGCGACTACCAAGAAAGGTAGAGGTGGCATTGTTGATGAACTCTGTGCCGTTATCTGCCTGAAAGCACTTGACAGGCAAGCTGAACTGGGTGTTAGCATAGGAAACAAAATTAACAAGATGTGTATGCACGTCTGATTTATGACGAAGAGGAAACGCCCAGCAATAATGGTTGTAATCATCCACAATCACAAGATAATATTTAAAGCCAGACATGCTAAGGACTGGGGATGTCCATACATCACAATGAACGAGTTCAAAAGGTGCAGACGAGCGAGATGAAGAACTAGTGTAAGGAAAATGGACCTAGTAATAGGCCATTAGTGATTTTGGTGATTGTATGTCAACATCAACCCATGGACTAACGACGTTTGCTAGTATATAAGGTTTAGTTGCATGGATGCATTAGTGATGGACTTGAATGAATCAAATATCAAAAAAGGTCATGAAGACATACACAAGGCTTTAGAAGACCTTTGGGAATACCAAGTCATCATAGAAGAGAAGCCGGGAAGAAGACACGCGAAAATCTGAAGCAAATCATACTGAAAAAGAGCACAGGACAATCTGATAGTGAGCAGAGTATGAATCGGTGGTAATGGTCCGGTGCTCATTGAGTGATTAGACACATTAAACAAGGTCATGAGTGTCACACCTGGTTTTAGAAAACAAACCGAATGCAAGCTATATGTGTGCCAGGATCTAGTTTCACACATACAGTGACATCATTAGTGAATAATAGAGACAATATCACGTAAATGAAAGACTTACTAGAGACTATCAGAGATTCACAGCTCAATCCTGGAAACGTAGGCTTCAAACTTCACAAGCAATCGACTGGGGGTTGCATAGACCTAGAACTCAGCACATCTTCAAAGAACTCCACAGTAGCTTCCTCCTTCTGAGCAACATTGTTTATAGCAAGGGTGAGCACTTGTCGTACTCAGCAAGTGTGGGGAAGGTATGAATGCAAGGCTAAATCATGGAAATGCTAGAGGTTTAAAGCAATAAGCAATTTTAGTTGGTCAAACTTTTTATTAGCATCTATTTACTAAGGTAGAAGTATATACCAACCCACATTAATAGAAACAAAGCGCCACAAGCATATGGCACAACCATAACCACGATTTAAGTCCATCTTCAAGTTCAAGTATCACGTGAGGGTTCAGGCCGCTCTTGACCGTGAGCACGGCTGATATATCAGTTTTACACTTTGCAGATGTTGTACACTTTCATCATAAGTCGCGTAAAAGTTCAAAGAACTTTAGACCCAACCACGCTGTGCTGATCAGGCACGCATCACACTACCGAGGTGTGACTGCATAGGGACGCTACGAGGCCTTTACAAAGATTCCCTAGTAAGGATAGCTCGCTAAGGATTCAAAATCTGCGTGATGTATAAACCTCTCCAATGGGCACACCTTAGCAAAGGCTTCCTCCCAAATAGGGGCCGGGCTATACACCATCTACAGTCTCCCCCTCTTACCTCTTGCGAGTAAAGCTACCACAAACTAAAGTTTCTAATTAATTAGCCAAGACCAAAGCCCATTAGTCTCATGGTTGTACTGTTTTCCTGGGTGGTTCTCCATGTTCCGATTAAGTCATATGATCTTGTATTTAACCAGAGGTATAGAATAAAGTAAAGCATGTTTATCATTATTGTTCATTAGAAACACCATAACCCAAGTATAGCAACTAGCAGTGCTACCCAACATAAAGATAAACCCAGGCAAATAAGGAATTATCATTAAAGACTAGGCAAATCTTAATAGGACCCATCATATTAATGCAAAGCATATGCAAAGGTTATTAAATAAAGTTATTGGGACAAAAGTATCAAGGACACACTAGCCTCAATCCCAGTATAGTTGCTCAGAATATATATCTTCAACTCTTGCTCTTCAAACTCTTGAACAGTGCTTCGTCTACTTGTAGCAATCATCCAAAGCAAACATTCTAGAGCAGACATACAATCAACAAACAGAGACAACTAAGAACAATACACCAATCAAAAGAAAAGCTTTAAAAGAGCATACTAAAGGATAAGGCTCGCTACTATGGTCACATGAGCGCAAGAATTACTAAAAAAAAGGACATGAAACGAGAAAGATGCGAGTAGTATAAGGCCGCGGAGATAAAGTCGCTATGAAGAGACTAATTGAATTAGAGGCTGACATAGTAATATATGTAACAAGGCTCAGTTGAACAGTGTGTAATTTGAGGAGCTTGTTTGTGAACGAGAAATTATATGGAATTAAGTAATCAATGAAAATTGGAAATGTGTTGCACGGGAGCAATGTTGGCATATAATGCATAAATATGAAAAGAGGAATATAGGGGTAGAGTAATAACGTGAGGAGGAATTGCGTTGGCTGAAACAAAAACATACATAATTCTTGGGTTCAAGGATGATAAAGAACAAAAGATTTATGAGGTTGGAATTACACCGGAGATAAAATACATAAATTATCCTACTTATTTCGTCAGAGGAAAAGTCAATCATTACTGCATACAAATGATCTCACCGCGATGTCATCCTTGCAAGGCGGCTGGCTTCTTTACTTATGTACGTACGTGACTTCCTTCCACTACAACACAACATTTATTCCGTGACGGAATCATTCTGTCGCGGATTGTCGATTTTCCGTCGCAAATTAATTTCCGTGACGGTTTCGGATTCTGTTATTGATTGAACGTCATTGATTAAATCGATCGACAGATCTTAAAAAACCGTCGCGGATTGAACAATCTGTGACGGTTTCATACCGTCGCAAAACAGACCGAAGCCCACTCAGTCCAGCCCAAAGCCCAGTTTTACCGACGGAAATAACCGTCACGGATTGCTGTTGATGTGGCACCAACGTGGGCGACGACGTGGCAACCTACGTGGACGATGATGTGGCAGCCTACGCGGACGATGACGTGGAAGCCTACGCGGACGATGACGTGGCGCCAGCCTGGACGACGACGTGGCGCCAGCCAGGATGATGACGTGGAATTTGTGCTGACGTGGCTGCTGACGTGGACATTTGACTTTTCTGATTTTTGACTGGACATTGACTTTTCATTCTGGGCCAATATTAGAAGTGTGACGCTTTCAGCCCAAATTTTCGGCCCATATACATTTAGCCCACAATGATTTCTTTTTAATCATTTCAGCCCACAAATATTCAAATAATCAGTGACTTCAGCCCAACCAACAAGCCCACATAATCAACCTGAATTCAGCCCACATAATCAACCAGAATTCATATTTCAAACAAGAATTCAGCCCACACCTCAAGTTTCATCTTGCATCAGAAGCAAGGAAAGCGTACAAATAAGCCAGACAATAAGTCTAAAGACAGCAATAAGATTGCAACCAGACAACAATAAGTCTACAGCTCCAGCAACCCAACTCGACCAGCAACATCTTGCATCATACCATCTTGAAGTCCACCAGCTCCAGCAATTCCTCTAGCTGCTAGCAACACCAAAAACCAAAAATGTAAGGCAGTGAATTGGCAGTGCGAATAAGCCTCTAGCAGTGTGCATAAACCAACAAACTGTAGCAATGAACTAGCAGTGTACTAGCAGTTTACCAATCAACAGAAGATAGGCAAAATCTATACCATTCAATCTGACATACCATTAAGAGAACTAGTGAACTACATGATTCTAGCAGTGAACTAGTGAACCAATCAACAGAAGATAGGCACAAGCTTATAGACAAAATCTGACATACCCTTAATTCAATCAGCTGGTAGATGTTGAACGAAATCTCCGCTCCAATCTTGCTTCAAACTCATCTTGCTGCTTCTTCATCTCCTCCTTGTCCTTTAATCTTGCCTGCTCAGATTCCTTTGCTTTCTTTTCCAAATCATCCACCTTTGCACGAAGATCAACATTTGCTTGCTTCTCCACTTCCAGTTGTGCTTGAACTTTCTGTAAAGTGGACCTCGGTCTTGCAGTCTTGATCCCCACATTCTGAAGGAACATGTTCTTCTTGGTGTTGTCCTCAAGTACAGCAGCTACAACCTCAGTCGTGGAGTTGGGTTCTTCACCTTCTCCTGGTGGTGATGTCAACTGAGCTTCCATTTCATCCTAGCAACAAAGTAGCAAAGAATGGTCCTGACCATGAAACCGACTAACAAATGGAAACAACGTCAAAAGAGAGCTGACTTACAATAGCCAGTTGCACATTAGGCGTGTAGCCTTGTGTTTTCTTGCTGAAGTGACACAACTTGAACAAGTCAAGCGCATTGGGTTCCTTATCCTCAAACTCGCCTCCCTGAAAACAATGTTTACATGGAGCAAGATTACTTGATTGGCAAAAATACTTGATGGCAATAATGTAAGAAACAGCAAGTTCACATAAATATAAGTTCACATAAACAGCAAGTTCATTTAAGAATCAGCAAGTTCGCATTTATCATTCATATTAACTACCAGCAAGTTCACTTTTTCAACAAAATTGAAAATTTAGGTTAAAACAAGTTCACTTGAACTACCAGCAAGTTCACTCGAACAAATTAAACCGCAAGTTCACCTTGAACAAAATTAAACATTTACTTTAACTACCAGAATAGTTCTTGCAAACCAATGAGACTAAAATCATTTATATTAACTACCAGGAACAGAACAAAATGGATATGCAAGCAAAATGGACATGGCTAACATACCAAATTTTCTACAAAAACTGGGTAGCTACATGAGCCTGTTGTTGAAGGGAACTTGACCTGAGCCCTGTTGTTTTTGTTCTTTTGGCATTGCTCCTGCATCATATACACAATACAAGTTACACAAGTGCTAAAGTATCTTATGTGCATAGCAAGAGTTGGTTTTTGTACCATTTTTTTGGCTGTACTCCAGTACTCTACCAGTTTAAGCCACTCTTCGTCACTTGTTGATGTCACAGGAGAGGTTTTCGTAACCAAATGGAGTGGATAAGGATCAAAATGCTCTTCCTTCAACCTATGTCGCTGGTTTCGAATTGCAATTTTCATCATTCCAAGGCAGCCTTCCTTGATTACAGGATCTTCTGTGTCTATATCAAACTTTGCCTATTCAGACACAACAACATATGTATAAGAAACTTAACATAACAGCAAGCATGAATACATGAACGGAATCAGATCAGCATGAAGACATGAAAATTTAACATGACAGCAAGCATGAAGACATGAAAGCTTACACGAAGGCATCCCAAATATTTTTGAATGACCGCCTCTCTCTTCTTGTAGTCCTGCCAGCTTAAGAGTATAGGCACATGTCCCCTGACTGCAATGTTGCATTCGGTGGCATACTTGGCAGCAATAACAGGTGTCAGCGGTCTAATATGCCCCTCAGGTATGATAATTGGCAGCTTGCCACGACGGGATCTGGTTATCCTCTGGAGGCCATGACCCATGTTAGTCCCTCTGTTCCATGGCACCTCTGCGCAATAATTAGAATTCAGCACTAAAACTAGTATATACGGTGATATGCAGCAAGGAAAAAATGAGCAATCACCTTCATTGGCCATCTCATCGTTGCATTCATCCCTGGTGGTGTTAGCAGACTGGGGGTTGGCATCGACTACATCTAAAAAGAAGCAGCAAGTTAGATTCTTTATTATCAGCACAAGAACTAGTATATATGGGTGATATGCAGCAAGGAAAATAATGAGCAATCACCTTCATGGGTCATCTCATTGTCGCACTCATCCCTGGTGTTGTTGGCAGCATGTGCCCCATCACCTAAAAATAAGCAGAAGTTAGATTCTTAATCATCATGTTATCAAATGTTCTAGAATGCAAGCAAGAAACATGGTACTAGAGACTCACCTTCAATAGTTGCGGGTGAAGGTGGCACAGGAATGTCACTTGCTAGCACACTTACATTAGGTTGGGCAGTGCGTTTCTTTGACTTTGCGCGTGTAGTAGTAGGCTCCATATCTGCATAAACCCTCTTACGACTCCGAAATTTGAGTCCAGAAGAAGCATCTAAAGCTTGGTTGTTCGTCTTAGAGCCGTGCTACAAACAGAAACATGGATTAGTGAACAGAGTATGCAGACATCTATATTGCACTAGTAAGCACACAACAATTGAAGCCGGAGAATGAGGAAGAACTGTCACCTCAGTAGTAGTGGTGGTGCCATCTGATATGTCTCCTTCAGCAGCAGCATCTTGTAAAGGATCATATTCAGATCCCGAGTCTTCTCTTGTTCTTTGATATCTCTTGTTCTTATCTTGAGCAATGGCAGAGGTGTTTGGATACACAGAAGTTTCTTGAAGCCCGAGTTGTCTCAACCTTGCACTGTTCTGCATACACTGTCTAAGGCGCACCTCTTCATATGGATGGATTGCAGGTGGAGTTCCTAAGTGACAAGAGAAAACAAGAACAGATTAGTCATAGCTCAAATGAACTGCACATATATGTACTATATTGAATATTGGTGGCAGGGAGCAAATCAAGACATATGTCTAAGGCGCACCTCTTCATATTGAATATTGGTGGCAGGGAACAAAGTCACAAATACTAGTAAACTATAAATAATTATTACAACAACCCTAAGTGCAGCAGAAAAAAGCAATAAAATATTTTCAGGCACCAACTCCAATTGAAGATGCTCATGAAACAAAATTGGAGGAAAAGAAAGGGTAGCCAACACAAATTACACTAGCATACAACACATATTGATGCCATGCAAGTTTTAGAAACAACAAATAACATTGCACAGACAAAGACATGCCATCTAGTGTTATCAGTCACATTCAATGGCCAACATAAACCGCAATAAGCTAATTTTGCACTAAAACTTGCATCACGCTACATTACATGAGTTAAAAAAATCTAAGTCTAACTACATACATGAGGTCAGAGGACTGTCCCTGATATACTACAACTTAAAAAAGTATCACTAGTGGATGCATTAAGGAGTCAGCCTGCACTACATATCTACTAATTACAACAGAAATGAAGAAGCATCAAACACCATTTCAACAGTTACAATATATCTACTAATTCAACCCACAAATGAAGAGGGGCAGGTGCTCACTATTTTGACAGTTACAATATATGAGGTGTCAACATGTGTAGTGCAAACAAGGTCAAACCTAATTAAACATTCTGAACTAGCCTTTGCAATCTAACTAGTTTCATGAACACGAGCAAAGATTCAGGAACAACAGTCAAACTTAGTCTGAACTAGGCATCTCATGCACTGATAATCGCAACAGAATCTCATCCAGAGTGAACACAAGCACAAACCTCTCATCGGAGACCCGGGCACTGGCTTCTTTGGACCACCCTTCGTTGGCATGGTGCAAGTCCTTGGTGTAGGGAGGGGGCTTGCAGTGGCGACTGGTGCGGTGGTGCTGGAGAGGGCGTGGAGAAGGCGTGCTGGCAACGAGCGTGGAGAAGGCGTGGCGACGAGCGTGGAGAAGACGAGGTGTTGGTGAAGGTGTCCTCGCAGTGGCGACGGGTCTTCAAGCCGCCGCCGGTGGAAGAGGGCCGCCCGCGCCCTTGCCTTCCTTGCCCTTGCCGCGCCCTTGCCGTCCTTGCCGTGCCCTTGCCGTCCTTGGTATGGCTCCTCGCTGGTGGCTCCGCGCCCTTGTCGCCCTTGCCTGCGCCCTTGCCGTCCTTGCGGTGGTAGATGGAGCCCTTGTCGCGCCCTTGCTGTGGCTCCTCGCTGACGGTGGCGGCAGATCTAGAGGAGGCGGCTGTGGCGGCTAGGGTTTGGAGATGGGCGGCTGCGGCGGAAATGAGGAAGGGATAGCGGACGAGCTGGGATAAGATGACTAGAATGGGAAATTACTGGCTCGCCCTTCTGTTGTGTATTGGTGGAGACGAAAATGTATGGGTAATATAGTCATTTTACGCGTGATGATTTTGACTGCGGCCGCGCCCGCACCCGAGATCGCGCCCGCGCCGTGCCGAGTTTTGGAAGCCTCTAGAAGGCCAATGTCAATGACGAATTTTTTTCAAATTAAACTTTCATCCCTTGAATACCTAAGGTACTCGAGTCCAAAAAATTCAAACAAAATGTTTCTAGAAAGCTAAAAACACGGGTAACAATCTTAGATATTGATCACCCTCGGAGCTTCTATGGTTTCATTACAACTCAAAAAAGAAAAAAGCCCAAAATTAATGTTTGACTAATTTTAGAGCCTACATAGTAGCATATAAAAATTGAGAAAAATGTCAACAATTCATCATTCGATGTGTAGTATTTTAATAAAATAACATTTGTCACAGTTGTGTAACAAAAACTGAACTTGCATCACAATATGATGAACGTGGTATAAATACAAATGTATTTGAAATTCAAATAGCATCTTAATATGGTCTAAACATTCTACAAATTGACGTGGCAACATAATTTGGGTCCCTAAACTTGTCATAAAATTTCAAATGGTTTTGACAAAGTAAGGATATACATAGTGTACAAATCCCTACATCCCACACATAGTTTCATACAATGTTACTTGAACATTGAAGTTCTCCATACTTTATAATATGTTTGAACTCATATGCATTTGAAATTTGAACACAACCTTGGTTTAACCTTTCTATTGTGAAATATGAAGTTTCATTAGTAATTGCTAAGGAAAACAAATATGTTTTATACGTTGTACTTATAAGGTACAAGATAAGGCGTATATATAAGATCCATGAAATGAAAATATATACTAAATAATATGACAAATGAAAAGATGGCGATTTTAGAAAAAATCAGAAAAAAAACCCATCAAATTTGGATCAAGCATGACAGATTAAAACCAGTTACAATATTTTATTACAGATTAAAAGGAGAAACACGACCTGTTCTTCATTCCAATAGAACTGGGCCAATCACGTGCTGCCATGTGGTGGGCCTGATGTGTTAATGATACATATAAAAAAGGGATGGAATTATCAAACGCGGGCGTGGTGTAGCGGTTAAGTGTCGAGCGCTGTGAAGGTCGTGGTCTCGCGTTCGATTCCTGGGCGACCCATGTTTTTTACTTACTTTTTTACAAATTCTCGTATTATACAAAAAAAACATCAAAAATGGGGTGCGTATCCAGGATTCGAACCGTGACCAAAGAACACCAAATTCAGCACCCATACCATTGCGCTACCAGAGAACTTTCGTTTGCATTAGAGCTACAAATTTATTTGTTTTTTGCTCTGACCCCTCATTGCCTTCCGCCGTCCATGAGCTCAATCTATCATGCACCATTAGAACACTGTTTCAATGGGTCCCATAGGTCAGACACTCCCTCGTCTCCTCCGATGCCGTGGACCTGTGGACTCGTGGACCAGGGAAATCCCCCTCTTCTTCTCCTCTCTCTTGACCCAGCCTTATCCTCTCTCTCTCGACCTGACCCATCGCGCCGCAGCACCTCCTCTCGATCCGCCGCCGCCGCCGCAGCACCTCCTCTCGATCCGCATGGAGGATGTCGTCCCGGGAGCTCCGTGCTCTGGTGGATCTGCAGAAAAGAGATGGGAAGGAGCCGGGTGCTGGGGAAGGAGCCGTGCTCCGTGCTCTGGTGGATGTCGTCCCGGGAGCTCCGTAACCGGGGGTTGGTTGCTGGGGAAGGAGCCGGGTGCTGGGGAAGACTAGTCGCCGGGGAAGAAGCCGGGCGCGGGGAAGACTGGTGCCTCCTCCTCCTCCTCCCCAGTCTGTAGCGCGGAGAAGGTGATTGAGAAGAAGGGGAAGGAGAAGGCGACTGAGAAGAAGGAGAAGCTTAGGGCTGCGTGCGAGAAGAGGAAGGAGAAGGCGATTGAGAAGAAGAAGAAGGACCTGGCTAGAAAGAAGGTTATCTAAAATTTGTTTTTTTAGATATGAAATTCGCTGCTGCTGATTGCTTGCAAGATGAACATATACCTAGTAGATATTTCTGTGTTGTCTGTGAAATTTGCTTAGGGCTGTTGTTTTTTTACATATGAAATTTGCTGCTGCTGCTGCTGCTGATTGTCTGTGGATATTTCTGTGTTGTAGCATTTGTAGACCTAGTAGATGCAGTGTGTTTAGAACATAGGAGAAGATGTTGTGCAGTATAGCATTGGCTATCAATGTGCTGAATTTGTTCCCTTCCAGCTAGTGCGTGCGAGAAAAAATCTAGCCTAATTGTGCTTTTGGAGGGAGAGTGTCTCCATTTGGTTCTATATAATAGCAAAAGAGTTTCATTTTGGGTTGATGAATAAAACCAGGCCTCCAATGCATAATTGCATTTTTCACAATTTCATATGTTTATGCCTTGAACTTATGCCTTGATTGAGAGAGTGACCTGGATATATTTATGCCTTGAACTTATTTCACAAAGAAGATAGCTGAGCTCATGGTTCTGCCTATTAGGATATAGACAATATGCCAATGCATTTTTCACGATTTGTTTATTACCTTGGTTCTATCTCATGGATCAGACCAATATTCATTGTTTTAGCTTTGAGTAGCTTTGAGCTGATTGATCTTTTTTTGTACATATTGCATCGTCACACGGCCTGCAACTTGCACAATAAGATAGTTGCATCACAGATGAAGATCAATGCACTTGCTCATGAGCTGGCAATGGAAAAGGCCAGGAAGAAGGAATTTGGGCGTGCACTGATAGAGTTGTCCGGGAAGGCAGCTTGGGGATGGGAACAAACTGGTACTTGGTGGAAGGCCTATTAGGATCAGCATGTTTAGAGTTCTAGCATCAGCAAGCATTAGGAAAAATATTTCTATGTAATGTTGGTGTTCCTGCTAATTAAGTAGCTCATATGTGTCCTGTGTGATGATTGGATCATATATTTGTGTTTTGTGATCTAAAAAATGTGTTGTTGGACCTGAAAACTGTGTTGTTGGCCCTGAGAATATGTTTGTCTCTTGTACTGATAGAGGGTATTCATGTTTGTTCTTGTTTAGGGTCCCTTGTAAATTCCCGTGTTATGAAAAAAATAAAAATAAATGGGTGGGAATACAGGATTCGAACCGTTGCCTCCACGCACCAAGCCAAACAGCCATACCATTGCACTATGAGAGTAGATTCGATTAGGTTCCATCTCAAAGTCTTTTTATTCGAATAGTCCGCGCCCCTTCGTATTCAACCGTCCGTGAGCCCAGTCTGTCATGTACCTACCCTTGTCGTGGGCCTGAGGTCCCACACATCAGGGACACATTCTCGTATCCTCCGCCGCCGTGGACCTGTGGACTCATCTCTCTCTCGCCCCGTCTCGCGCCGTCTCGTCGCCGCAGCAGCACCTCCTCTTGATCCGCAGTGCCGCGCCTCCTCTCCCGTGACGCCGCGATGACATCCCGGATTCGCCGGATGCGCCAGGCTCTGGTGGCTCAGCAAAAGCGAGATGCCTTTGGCCGTTGGAATCTGAGGAAGAAGCAGCCGGGCGTGGGGACAGGCGTGAAGAAGTCGGCCGCGGCGAAGAAGGCAGGTGCGGGGGAAGAAGCCAGCCGCGGCGAAGAAGGCGGGCGCGGGGAAGAAGCCGGCCGCGGCGAAGAAGGCGGGCACAGGAAAGAAGGTGCAGGCTCTCTTGAAGAAGGCGATGACTATGGAGAAGGAGAAGGAGAAGGCTTTCTTGAAGGAGGCGGAGGAGAAAGGGGTGGAGAAGGCTAGGGAGATGAAGGTAATCGTCCTGCCGATTCTTCTCCATCTCTCGATCCATTCACTAGGTGGTTCATGGTTGATTCTTGATTATACTCAAACGAAAACTGCAGTATAGTTGTGATCAGTAGTTCAGTAGTTCATGGTTGATTCTTTCTTGATTCATGGTACATCCATTCACTAGGTCGTACTGCTGCTAGTATAGTTGTTATCAGTAGTTCAGTAGTTTTCCCCACTTCTGAAGTTCAGTAGTGCAGTAGTTTTATCTGTTTCCAGATGGGATACTATAATATATGCTTGTTATGGTCAACTGACATGGTTGATTCTTGATTATACTCAAACGAAAACATACAAAAATGGAACTCTTTTGTAGTGCTTCGTTAAACTCTTTTGTTTGTTCCTTTTAGTTTAGACAGAAACCATGTTAAGCTTGTTTATTAACTGGAATAAGCTAAAGACCAAGAATGTTAAAAGAGAAAACACGACGATCCTAACTGCCCTGCACACAATATAAGTGGGCAAAAAAACATTCAAGTTTTATAAGTTTATTAGTTGCTGACTGCTGGTCCCTTCTTCGGGCAAATAGAATGTGTCAGTTCATGTACACGCGAACTTCTGTTATGTGTCTAGAAATTGTACATCAGAGGCTTTATTAGTTGTTTATGCTTTACTAGTTGCTTGTCCAGAAATTGTTTATGCTTGTACAGAAACAAATGTCAAGAAATTGTTTATGCTTGTATAGAAACAAATGTCCAGAATAAGGATCTCTTATATTGTTCTTTACATCTTGCAGGCTCACATGAACTTTTGGGACTTGCACAAAGCGGTAGCCAAATCACAGGAGGAGATCAGGGCACTAGGGCTACAGCTTGCAGATGCCATGGAGAAGGAGGAGGCCATGGGGATCAAGACACTTGAAGTTGATGAGCTCAAATATGAGATTGCAATGGAAAAGGGCATGAAGGAAGTGTTTCATCGTGCCTTGAAAAAAGTTGCCAAGGCAACACGCCCCATCTAGTGGATGAAAGAGAGCTGCTAGCTAGTTGAAAGTCCTTTAGCTTTTGGTGGTAGCTGGTAGTTCAAAGTCCTTTAGCTTTTGGTGGTAGCTAGTAGTTGTAGGTCCTTATGCTTTTGGTGGAAGCTCTGTTAGGATAAGGCAAGCACAAGCAAGGAGCAGAATTTTGTCCATGATCTGTTCTTTGAAAAATGTTAATGATGACTGGAATGACTGGAATATTATGTATGATGACTGGAATGCTTTGTGATGACTGAAATGTTATTATGTATGATGACTTGCCACTTTGTGTCTATATGTATTTCTGTTATGTATGATGCCTGGAATGCTTCTGAAATGTGTCTCTGAAATTGTGTCACCTGGGAAGTTCCTAGGAAAATTAACTTCTGTTATGTGTCACCTGGGAAGTTCCTGCTTCTGTTATGTGTTCCAATAAATTTAACATATATGCATGGGAAGCACAAGGGTAATAAGGAAAGAAAAATTGATACAAAGTCAGAGACATGCTCTGCTCATCTCAAATACAACAAATGTCTGCTGCTAAACAAAAACAAATACATTATCATGTCTGCTTGTTAAATAAAAACACAATGATACAAATTGAAGCTATTATTCATCATCACTGTCAACGTCAATTTCTTCAAGTTCATCATCGTTTTCATACTCCAACAATGTGTCATCCTCCTCGTTTTCGCTGTCTTCGCCATCACTGAATTGTGCTACTTGTTGCTTTTTTTCTTTCACGAGGCGAGCAATATCAGCAGCTTCAAATATAATGGCTTGTTCATCATCTCTATTCATAGGCTTGTCATATGTAATGTTTGAAACTACTTGTCTTCTACCATCATCTTCACGTGAGTCATCCTCTTGATATGCAGGGGCATTGTAGTGTACATTATCAACTTCCCTGACATTGTAAAGATGCCTATGGTCAAAAGTCTGGACAACTTGTCACTTTTCTCCCCACTTGGTGTCTGGCAAATATAATACCTTTCTAGCCTGAGTGGCCAAGATAAAGCAGTCATTCTTGTACCATAGACTTCCAATATTGATGCTTTTGAAAAAGTCATCATCTTTGAGTTCAGTCTTTTTCCCATCCAATTTGAACCAGTCACATTTGAACAAAACTGCTGAACTATCATCCTCTAGATATTCTAACTGGACAATCTCTTTCAAAGTTCCAAAAAAATAAATGGGCTGACCATTATGTGCCCCTTGTGCCATTACTCCACAGTTTTGTGTCTTCTTATTCTTGTCACGATCGACAGTGTTGAACCGCACACCATTCACGACGCATGAGGAATATTTCTTGACTCTGAAATCTGGACCAGATGCCAAGGCAAAGAGATCATCATCCACGTCTTCTTCACCAGCATTTCTCAACTTCATGAACTGTCACATGAAACACACATATATTAGAATCTATATAAAAAAATGGCTAGTAAAATAGTGTGAATGTGAACTAACATGGTTCCTAAACCAAGTTTGGAATCCTAGCCGAAGTGATTTTTCAATGTTAGGCACCCCATCTCTCTCTAGTTCTTCTCTGAACATTCTGAAAGAAAAGGCAGGAGTTAGCATATGCCTCAAAGTAGCCATACATGAGTATTCAAAGAAAAGGTAGTGATTATTAGAACTTACTGAACATATTTCTCAGCTTGCTCACAGTTGTTGAGCACATACCACACCATTTGATCAAAGCATGTCTCATCATGAACATATTGAGGCGCCGAAGTAAAATGAACTCCATGACCAAAGACATCAACACCATAGGCCCCTTCATCAGAAAAACCTACATTTCTTGGTCCCCGATTAAATCTTGTTTCCACACCATCCATGTACTTAGAGCAAAATGTCAAGCATTCATCAGCAATATATGCCTCGGCAATAGAACCTTCTGGTCGTGCCCTGTTCCTCACATAGCGCTTCAAAGTATACAATCGCCTCTCAATTGGGTACATCCACCCATATTGCACAGGTCCTCTCAACAAAGCTGATGAGGACATCACTCCTTCGGATGCACATAACACGCCTCTGTTGGATATTCAAGGTCCAATCACTAGGGCTCGCGCGCGGCAATTGAATTTAGAGGTGAGCTCGTTCCTAAGCACTTCATTTTATGATTTTGAGAATAGATTGCTACCTAATGATTATATTGTGATTAGGAACCAAGGAGAGGACCAGGAGATGCATGAAGAAGGGCTTGGAGGCGTGGAGTACCAGAGAGGCGGTGAAAGTCAAGGTGGAGGCCCAATTCAAGTTGACTTCGAGTCCACCTCGGAGTCCAAGAGCAGTCTGCCTTAGATTGGACGCCTAGCCCACATCCGAAGTCCGATTTCGACGATCCACATATGGTTGGAAAGATAATTTCATAATGCTTCCAATGGCGTTGGTCTCAGGCCCAAATTCGTTCTGAGTCGTCAGGAATCATCCGAGGAAGTTGGCGTCCAGAATCTGTCCCGGTGCTGCGACACCGTATCTTGGCCTTTGGGCCGTGTATCCTCGTTGAGCCCATTAGGGGCGCGTCCAGGGAGGGAGTCACGCCCCTAACCCCTATATTTCAGTAGCTGCTGCCCTCGTTAGGGTTTGGGGGTTTTGCTTAGATTATTCTGTCAAGAACAGTTTCGCCGTACATCGGTTTGTGAGACCCCAACTCGTGAGATTAATCATTCATCTGCAATTCGGTTGCATTCTTTCTTGTTCTTGCTTGTGTTCTTCGATTCGCAGGCAGGGATTAGCCTTCTTGGCGAGGTCGACCGAGCATCGCCGGTCGATAACCAGAGGAGACGTTGTGCTGCGATTGCGAGGCTTCAGGACGCGTTGTTCGGAAGCCGGATCGACTTGTGTAGCGACTCCACCAAATCGAGAGTTATCAGAACCTTTCGGAAGATCGGGAACCCTAGTCCCCATCAAGTGGTATACAGAGACAGGTTTACCGTCAGGTTCGCCTTTATCCTAGTCTAGTTTGTTCCATCGTCCTAAAACTCCAGAAAATTGCCCTACAAAAATATTATTCATCGTGTTTCCGCTGTCCCATAACCCCTCTTGTGCCTCGCAATTTTTCTTTTCAGTTTGTTTTTCTGAATTTTGGTCCCTTGTCGTGTCGTTGTGTTCGCTGTCTAGTCTTGTTCATCGGTCTAGTTTGAGTCGAGTCCAATCTCTGTGTTGTGTCGTGAAGGAACTTGGTTCTTTTGCTTGAGTTTGACCACCGTGGGTTTTTGTAAAACAATAGATATCTGATCTGGTGGGTTCCTTTGTTTGGTAGCTGCGTTGAAAATAGACAAAAGGAATTTTTTTGCATGTGCCGAGAAAACTTGCTTTCCTTGTTGCCTGCGCCATCGAGGGACAAGCAGGTAGAAATCCTGTTTCCTTTTCTCTCTTGCGATCAATCAAGATAGAAATCACTTCAAGTTGATCTTTGCCTTTGTGTTTTGTACCAAAAATATTCAAGGTGTTGTGCAGCAAGAAATATCCAGTCCAATTTCTTTGCTGCATATGCTTATCAATTATCATAGTCTTGCACCTTTTGTTCCAGGAAACGCCTACTGAGTTGGTCGAGAGTTTAAGTGATACGTGTAGAGAAGCTTGGCTGGCATATTTTGCTTGACGTCTTGTGTCATTGATTTGCAGCACTTTCTGGTAAAAAAAAAAGAAATAAGGAAAAGGCAAAGAGGTTCAGAAAAAGTGAAGAAAAAGCCGCACACAAAATAAGAAAGAAAGAAAAAAAAAAGAAAAGAAAGAAGAAAAAGAACAAAAAAAAAATTCAGAAGTGCTTGCATCCTTTTGAGTCCTTGTGCTGAGTTGTATTCTTGCTTGCTTGAACTAGGTCCGAGACGAGTTTAGGCCGGCGGCATTGACTAGCTTGGGACTAATTTTCAGTTTTGCAATTCTGAATTGAATTATTGCTACTCCTTGCTACATATATTTGGCCTTCCTATAGCTCCACATATTACTTTTGGACAACAAGTTTTTGACCTTGCAATCGCAGAGCACGCCTCCTCGGTATCCTTTGTCTTGCTGGTAAGAACCTTGTAAGAGCTTGATAAGGTGTTTCCTTTTGCAGGGTTGATTGAGAGGCACCACTGTCCCAACGTAGTAGATTATTAGGAATAACATTTACTATTTGTTCCTGTCTTTGTGTCTACAATGCCAGGTGACGACGGAGGTGGCTGTCCTACAGACTTCAATGAGTGTGTGAGCCAAGATCAACTACGCGAGGCCATTGAGCAGGGGCAGAAGACAATGACAGATGCTATCACCCAGGCAATCACGGTTGCCATCAAGGACCTCAAGTTGGGAGAGATCGTTGAGCGGTTGGATAGACGGATCTCGGAGCTCACTGACAGGATAGTTGCAGTGGAAACTCGTCCCCCACCCATGGACGATGAGGATGTGGTGTATGATAATCAGGGTAACATTGATGTGACCGCCACCAAAGATAAGAAACTTCGACGTCGTCTCCGCACCAACACCACAGGTATGGGTGGTAACCGCACTCCCGATGACCCTTATGCTAAGGTTAAATTTACTATACCTTCATTTTCTGGACATTACGATGCGGAGGGATATCTTGATTGGGAGATGACAGTCGAGCAAAAATTTAGTGCACATCTTGTTCCTGAGCAACATAGAGTTAGACAAGCCACTAGTGAATTTAAAGATTTTGCAATCATTTGGTGGACTGGGTTAGTTTCAGCGGGTGTTGCACCGATTACATGGGACGAACTTAAGGTTGCTATGCGTGATAGATTTGTTCCCCCTTCTTATCATAGAGATTTGCGTAAGAATTTGATGCGCTTAGAACAGGGAGATAAATCTGTCCAGGAATATTATGGTGAGCTTCAAAAGGTTTTGATGCGTTGTGGCATAGTGGAGGGAAACGAGGATGCTATTTGTCGTTTTTACTCACGTTTGCGGCGCGATATTCAGGACATAGTGGATTATAAGGTTTTTAACTCCGTCAACGAGTTGTTTCAGTTAGCTATGTTTGCAGAAAAGGAGTTGCAGGGCCGTGCTTTGCAGGGCAAGAGCAAGGTCAGCACCACATACACTCCGCGTTCGGCGCCATCTTCCGGGCTGACCAAGCCAACCTATTTTCGGGCTCTCCCTCCCACGAGCAAGCGAGCCGCAGATGCTGCAGTTTCCACACCGCCTACACCATCACTCGCACGACCTTCGGATTCAGGTAAAAATTCTTTGCAGGGGCCTGCACAAAGTGCCTCTTCCTTTGCTTCGACAGGTCGCAAGACCACCCTTCAGTGCCACCGCTGCAAGGGATTTGGCCATTTGCAGAAGGATTGCCCAAGTCAGCGAGCATATATTGCTACAGAAGATGGAGGTTACATCAGCACCTCTGACATTGAAGATGAGCAAGAAGATGCCGCTACTGAGGATGGAGATGTATTTGGCAGTGAACATACGGCGGCTTTTAGGAGCATCATTGTACACCGTGTGCTCAGCACACAATTACAGCAACCAGAGAAGCTCCAACGTCATAATTTATTCCAGACCTTCTTTGTTATCCACAATCGAAGAGCACGTGTCATCATTGATGGAGGTAGTTGCAATAATTTGGTGAGTTCAGATTTGGTCACAAAGCTTGGCTTGCCCACACGCCGACACCCCCATCCATACCATATTCTTTGGCTTAATGATGCTGGGAAAGCTAAGGTAACATACACTTGCAGAGTTTCTTTTTCAATTGGTTCCTACGTTGATTATGTAGATTGTGATGTGGTACCTATGGAAGCTTGTTCTCTTTTATTGGGTCGTCCTTGGGAATTTGATAATGATGCTATGCACCATGGTAGAAGTAATACATACACTTTTGTGCATAAAGGAAAGAAAATTACTTTGTTACCTTTGACCCCTGCTGAAATTGTACAAGCTGATAAAGAACGAGCTACTACCTTGAATGATGCTAAATCTGAAAATCAGCAAGTAGCTAATTCTGTTTGCCCACCTACAGAGGATAGATATGCACCTGATTCTAAGGACAAGGGAATTAAATTGAAGGGTGGTGTTATGCTTGCACGAAAATGTGACCTTGCTGAAATTTCAGATGAGGATATATGCTATGCTTTGATATGCAAACGTGCTTTGTTTTCGCTTGATGATAGTGCTAGCACTTTGCCTCCTGCTGTCACTAACATTTTGCAGGAGTATGAGGACGTTTTTCCAGCTGAGATACCCCCGGGATTACCACCTTTGAGAGGCATTGAACATCAAATTGATTTGATTCCGGGTGCAACCTTGCCAAACCGTGCTGCTTATAGAACCAACCCCGCGGAGACTAAGGAAATTCAGCGACAAGTCCAAGAGCTCTTGGACCGTGGGTATGTACGTGAAAGCCTTAGTCCTTGTGCCGTCCCAGTGCTTTTGGTTCCTAAGAAAGATGGTACTTGGCGTATGTGTGTTGATTGTAGAGCTATCAATAATATTACCATTCGATATCGTCATCCTATTCCTAGGTTAGACGACATGCTTGATGAGTTGTGTGGTTCTATAATTTTCACAAAGATAGACTTGCGTAGTGGTTACCACCAAATAAGAATGAAACTTGGCGATGAATGGAAAACAGCATTTAAAACCAAATTCGGGTTGTATGAGTGGTTAGTTATGCCTTTTGGTTTAACCAATGCACCTAGTACTTTCATGCGCTTGATGAATGAGGTTTTGAGGGCTTTTATTGGTCGGTTTGTGGTGGTTTACTTTGATGATATATTCATTTACAGCAAGTCTTTGGATGAACACATGGAACACTTACATGCTGTTTTTGATGCTTTGCGTGCTGCACATTTGTTTGCTAACCTTGACAAGTGCATCTTCTGCACCGATAGAGTTTCTTTCCTTGGCTATGTTGTTACTCCACAGGGAATTGAGGTGGATGAGACGAAAATTGAAGCCATTGAGAGCTGGCCGCTGCCCCAAACCATCACACAGGTAAGGAGTTTCCTTGGACTAGCAGGTTTCTATCGCCGCTTCGTCAAAGATTTTAGCACCATTGCTGCACCGTTGCATGAGTTGACGAAGAAAGGTGTGGTGTTTCATTGGGGAAAAGCACATGAGGAGTCCTTTGCCACTTTGAAGGATAAGCTTACACACGCGCCATTGCTGCAACTTCCAAACTTTGGTAAGACTTTTGAGCTAGAATGTGATGCTAGTGGAGTTGGCATTGGTGGTGTTTTGATGCAAGATCGTAAACCCGTTGCATACTTTAGCGAAAAATTGCATGGCCCTATTCTGAATTACTCTACGTATGATAAGGAATTGTATGCTCTTGTGCGTTCTTTACAGACGTGGCGTCATTATTTGTGGCCTAAGGAATTTGTTATTCATTCGGATCATGAATCGCTTAAGTATCTTCGTTCTCAAAACAATTTGAACCGTAGACATGCTAAATGGGTTGAATTTATTGAATCTTTTCCTTACATCATCAAACATAAGAAAGGAAAGGATAATGTGATTGCCGATGCTTTGTCTCGACGCTATACTTTGCTGTCACAACTTGATTGTCGAATTTTTGGGCTTGAATCAATAAAAGAACAATACGTGCTTGACCCCGATTTTAAAGATGTGTTGCTGAATTGTAAAGAGGGACGATCTTGGAACAAGTTCATGATCAATGATGGATTTGTGTTTCGAGCTAACCGCCTATGCATTCCAGTTGGTTCCGTTCGTCTTTTGTTGCTGCAGGAAGCACATGGAGGAGGACTGATGGGACATTTTGGTGCCAAGAAGACGGCGGATGTTTTGGTCTCACATTTCTTTTGGCCACAGCTGAGGAGAGACGTCGAGCGGTTTGTTGGTCGCTGCACTACATGTCAGAAAGCTAAGTCTCGTTTGAATCCACATGGTTTATACATGCCTCTTCCTGTTCCTTCTATTCCGTGGGCAGATATTTCAATGGACTTTGTGTTGGGATTGCCTAGGACTAAGAGGGGGAGCGATAGCATATTTGTCGTGGTGGATAGATTTTCTAAGATGGCACATTTTATACCTTGTCATAAGACTGATGATGCTATTCATATTGCTGACCTCTTTTTCAAAGAGATTGTACGTTTGCATGGTATGCCTTCTACTATTGTTTCAGATCGTGATGCAAAATTCTTGAGTCACTTTTGGCGTACTTTGTGGAACAAGTTGGGTACCAAATTATTATTTTCTACCACTTGTCACCCACAAACTGATGGACAAACAGAGGTGGTAAATCGCACTTTGGGCACCATGTTGAGAGCCGTTTTGAAGAAAAATTTGAAGATGTGGGAAGAATGTTTGCCCCATGTGGAATTTGCATACAATCGGGCAACACATTCTACCACAAAGGTAAGTCCTTTTCAGGTAGTGTATGGTTTCAACCCTCGTGCTCCTATTGACATCTTGCCTTTGCCTACTAGTGAAAGGGTTCATGGTGATGCAAAGGAACGTGCTGAATTTATTTTGCAAATGCATAAGACAACTAAGCACAACATTGAAACAATGAATGAAAAGTATAGAATTGCTGGTAGTAAAGGTAGAAAAGAAGTTAAGCTTGAACCGGGTGATTTAGTTTGGTTGCACCTAAGGAAAGATAGATTTCCAGATTTGAGAAAGTCTAAGTTGATGCCTCGAGCTGCTGGTCCTTTTAAAATAACTGAGAAGATTAACGATAATGCATACAAACTTGAGTTACCTCCCGAGTTCGGGGTTAGTCCCACCTTTAACATTTCAGATTTGAGGCCTTACTTGGGAGAAGAAGATGAGCTTGAGTCGAGGACGACTCCAATTCAAGAAGGGGAGGATGATGAGGACATCACTCCTTCGGATGCACATAACACGCCTCTGTTGGATATTCAAGGTCCAATCAATAGGGCTCGCGCGCGGCAATTGAATTTAGAGGTGAGCTCGTTCCTAAGCACTTCATTTTATGATTTTGAGAATAGATTGCTACCTAATGATTATATTGTGATTAGGAACCAAGGAGAGGACCAGGAGATGCATGAAGAAGGGCTTGGAGGCGTGGAGTACCAGAGAGGCGGTGAAAGTCAAGGTGGAGGCCCAATTCAAGTTGACTTCGAGTCCACCTCGGAGTCTGCCTTAGATTGGACGCCTAGCCCACATCCGAAGTCCGATTTCGACGATCCACATATGGTTGGAAAGATAATTTCATAATGCTTCCAATGGCGTTGGTCTCAGGCCCAAATTCGTTCTGAGTCGTCAGGAATAATCCGAGGAAGTTGGCGTCCAGAATCTGTCCCGGTGCTGCGACACCGTATCTTGGCCTTTGGGCCGTGTATCCTCGTTGAGCCCATTAGGGGCGCGTCCAGGGAGGGAGTCACGCCCCTAACCCCTATATTTCAGTAGCTGCTGCCCTCGTTAGGGTTTGGGGGGTTTTGCTTAGATTATTCTGTCAAGAACAGTTTCGCCGTACATCGGTTTGTGAGACCCCAACTCGTGAGATTAATCATTCATCTGCAATTCGGTTGCATTCTTTCTTGTTCTTGCTTGTGTTCTTCGATTCGCAGGCAGGGATTAGCCTTCTTGGCGAGGTCGACCGAGCATCGCCGGTCGATAACCAGAGGAGACGTTGTGCTGCGATTGCGAGGCTTCAGGACGCGTTGTTCGGAAGCCGGATCGACTTGTGTAGCGACTCCACCAAATCGAGAGTTATCAGAACCTTTCGGAAGATCGGGAACCCTAGTCCCCATCAAAAGCCTCATCAGGTAAATGTATAGCAAGATGCATCATAACATCAAAGAAGGCAGGGGGGAAAATTTTCTCAAGCTTCACCAAAATTACAGGGATCTCTTGCTTCAATTCTGCCAGCACATCTTTGTTAAGAGTTTTGCTGCACAGTTCCCTAAAAATCTCCCAAACTTTGCTATTACTTCATAGATATCCTTGTCCAAAAGTCCTCTCATGGCAGCTGGTAAGATTCTTTGCAACAGAATATGACAATCATGAGTTTTTAGCCCTTGTACCTTGGTCCCATCAGCACTTAGACATCTTGAGATGTTGGAAGCAAAGCCATCTGGAAATTTTAGCTCTTGTAGAAATTTACAAAAGGCCTTTTTCTGATCATTGTTCAAGGTATATCGACCACGAGGCATCTCACATGAATCTCCACCCTCTCTAATTTGCAGCTCCTTTCTTATTCCCAAATCTTTGAGATCAAGTCTAGCTTTAGCTGTGTCCTTTGTCTTCCCAATTATATGGAGAATTGTGGCAATCAGGCTCTCGCATATGTTCTTCTCAATGTGCATGACATCAAGATTGTGTCTTAGCTTCAACTTATACCAATATGGCAAGTTCCATAAACTAACCATCCGGCTCCAAATTTTCACACGGCCACCTTCAGAACGCTTCCTCTTCTCACCTACTCGCGGCTTCCCCGATCTAACATGTGCAACCTACTCCAACTCAGCCAACAACTCTTCTACAGAGAATTGACCTGGTGGATCATTGCTTTCATGAAGGCCAGCAAATTGATTGTTCATTCGAAGGGGATGTCCATCTGGGAGGAAACGGAAGTGTCCAATATACCCAATCTTGCTCCTCAGGCCATAGGAAAGAGGGTGCTTGTCACAGTGAATACATGCAAAATACCCTTTTGTGGTACGCCCTGAAAGAGTGCTTAAGGCAGGATAATCATGGATGCACCACAAAACTGCAGCACGAAGGTTAAACATTTTGCGACTAAGAGCATCATAAGCACGCACACCTTTCCAAAGCTCAAGCAAATCTTCCACAAGAGGCTCCAAAAATACTTCAAAATCCTTCCCGGGGCATTTAGGACCTGAAATAAGCAAAGCCATCATAAAGTTTGACTCCTCTGTGCATGCCCAAGGTGGAAGGTTGTATGGCACCACAAACACAGGCCATATGCTGTATTTTGTGTTCTTTTCTGAAAATGGATTGAACCCGTCAGTTGCTAGGCCAAGCCTATGGTTTCTTGCATCTCTTGCAAAATCTGGAAATTCTCTTTCGAAATCTTGCCACGCCTCACCATCAGCTGGGTGGGTCATTTCCTTTTCACTGGGCTGCCGCTTCAGCTTGTGCCATTGTGCTTGTTCTGATGCTTCTTTGGTGGCAAACATCCTCTTCAGCCTAGGTGCCAATGGAAAATGCCTCAACACCTTCTGTGGAATCTTCTTTCTTTCTGCATCTTTCCATCTCGAAAGACCACAAACGGGGCAATTGTCAAGGTAGGCATATCTCTTTCTGAACAAAACACAATTATTGAAGCACACATGTATTGACTCATATCCAAGACCTAACTCCTTCAAATAATTCTTTGCTTCGTTATACGATTTTGGTAGTGTGTTGTTTGCCGGGAATGCTTCAGCCAATATCTTCAGTATTGCAGTGAAGGCAGAATTGCTTATCCTGTATAGTGACTTCATATGAAGAATTTGTACCACAAAAGAGAAACTTGAAAATTTGGTACAGCCAGGATAAAGCTGACGCTTTGCCTCTTCCATCACTCTTTTGTAAAATGGCTCTTTGTCATGAGGTTCTGCATCACCATCCTCATTCTCTGCATCTTGTCTTGCTTCTTCTGCTGCAGCATGTAGGTCTCCTAAAAGCACTTCCAAACGATCAACACTGTCATCCTCTCTCACTTCTTCACCAGGTATGGAACTAGCAAGATCAGCACTGCCATCATCTCTCAGATTTTCCCCATAGCTGGACCCAGCAAGATCAGCATTGTCATGGACATCAATAGGCTGCTCAGAAACATCAAAATTGAAGCCCTCACCATGATGAACCCAGCGAGTATAGCTACTGTCCATGCCATGCATCAAGATGTGCTTCTTCACAAGAGACTGAGGATGGTACTTATGATTCAGGCATCTCGCACACGGGCACCGGATTTCAACATTCTCACTGAATTTTCCTTTCACAAAGTTCATGAATCCTTTGACACCATCAATGTATTCAGTGGAAAACAATCTGCCATGAACCCAGCTTCGATCCATCTAATCTAGCATTGCAGCAAAAAAAACACAAATTGACAACTTTACACCAACTCAAATCTGTATATTCAACAAATTTTAGAAAATTTAATACCTTTCCCTTAGCTGTAGTGTCACTGATGGTGGAGAGGTGCCACTTCAGGAGGAGTGGCAGCGACCAGCAGCAGCAGGAGCGCCCACTGCAACCAGGAGCGCCCAGCAGCAGGAGCAGGCCGGCTACCAGAGTGCCGCCACCACAGCCATGTCGGCCGCCCGCCCCGCCGCGACGTCGTGGTACGTGCACCTCACCTTGACCAGCCGGGTCACGTCTTCTACGTCCTCGGCCACCGGCACGTCCACAAACAATGGGAACTGCCTCTCCTCCTCGGCGTAGAGCTCGCCGACGTCCACCGCGGTGGCGCGGCCTTCGTCATCGGTGCGGCTCTCGTAGCAGCCTCGCCGCAGGTCTTTGCTCCGCTTGGACTTCCGCCGCAGGTCCACAGCTATGTTAATGGTGGCGACAGCGAACGGGGGACGGCGGCGGCACGGCCGGGGGCCGGACGGCGGTGGCGCGGCTGGGGGACGGTGGCGGCGCCAATGGCGGGCGCTGTCGGGAAGGGAGGGGGATGGATCTGAGGAAAATCCTTTCCTGAATCTCTGTTTAACCAAACGAGATCGAAATGTATAATAAAACCTAACTTCAAGGTACCATCACAACTCTCCTTGTAGCTCAATGGTAGGACTCCCTCTTCCAATCCTTGAGGTCGCATGTTCGAGACCCTGAAACACTATCATTTTTGCCATTGCCACTTCATTAAAACGACGTCGCGAGCGGGCCGTGGAGGGTGGGCAGGAGGTGGCCTGTTAATGGGCTGGCCTGCTAACGGCGAGCGGGCTGGCCTGCTGAACAGTTGCGAGCGGGCCGCAGGCGGCCTGCTGGGCCGGAAGGGCGACCGGCTGACGTGGCGGGGCGGCCAGCTGACGTGGCGATGGGTGGCTGACGTGGTGGCGAAGAGGGGCCCGGCTGACGTGGCGGAGGCGAACTGGTGACGTGGCGGTGGGGCCGGCTGACGTGGCGGTGGGGCCGGGTGAACAAGTTTCAAACCCTCATGATACATATTTTTTAAAAAAATTCTTTATATGAATTATAACAAATTTTAATTTATGTTGCTGACGGATTTGTTTAAACCGTCGCGATATTTGGGTCGAATCGTGACGGATTTGATTAACCGTCGTGATTTTATGGGCTTATCTGGGCTTAAACCTAAATGCTAACGTTTCTGAAACCGTCGCCAATAATCCGTCACGGTTTTCTAGGCTAATCTGGGCTTAGAGCAAAATGCTAACGTTTTCTGAAACCGTCGCAAGAATTCCGTCACAGATTAAATGGAATGTTGTAGTGTTCGCAAGACCACCATCCAGCTCTTCTGGGCTCCATGGCCACATGCACTTACAGTGTAACATGCATCTTCGCTATTGCCAGGGAAAGATCGAGAATAGATGGCACACCGAAACGCTACAAGGTATGAAGGGTGCGAGTGAGCAGCAGAACGGAAATAAAACTGAACCTGGAACGTGAAGGCACGGTCACCTATGGCGAACGATGAACGGCGGAAACGGAGGCGGAGTTCGAAGTCGACGAGACGTGCCACGTGCTCCTCCCATGGCAGCTCGATCACAGGGACGACGGACTCAGTAGTCAGCAGGATGGCCTTGGCGATGGCTTGGCGAAGTTTGCGGCAGGGATAGCCCCTTCGCCAACTCCAACGCACGATCGGATTAGGGTGACAGCGATGGAGGAACAGGCTTTGTGACGGCGCTGACGCTCCCCGTGGAGACGATACCCTTCCTCGGCGGCCGGAAAACACGAACGGGGGACAGCAGCTACATGATGTTGTGGTGGATCCATGGCACGGATGGGCCAGCTTCCCGGCGCCGCGGTGATGCTCCGGGCGGCAACAACTTCTCACGACGAACTCGTACTTGATGCGGTGGAACGGATGGCTGGTGATCAAAGGTGCAGCGCTAGGCCTTGGACTTGACGAGGTCGACGGCGGTGGCTTGCAAAAGGCTAGGGCACACGGGTGGAGACCACAATATAGATGCAGAAGAGAAGGTACGGCGGCAGCGGCAGCAGCTTCAGCTTTATACACCGTGCGTTAGATCAGGTTGTCGAACTCGGGTTCGAGTCCACCGGCAAACGAATAAAACATGGAATTATATTCAGGCCACCCACAGCAACCAGACAACGTTGGCGTAAAAGTCAGGACTCCATTTTCCCTTGTGCGATGATGCAGAGAACAGCTAGTAACCACGTTGCCTGCTGGTGGTGCGCATACGTACATGTAGGTGAATGGAAAAGGAATCGTTATTGCTCAAGCATGATGCATGGCATCATCAGGATACTTAGGCAATAAAATAATGTGGCAAAAGAATTAATGTAGTGTGACAGCTTCTGTTGATCTTGCGGTGAGGAAAATTCATGGCCATGCATATGGGTGGAAACTGGGCAAAATAAAGGAAACTCATGGACGGAATCTGATCGTTGATGCACTGCGGCAAACGACATACGATTGAGTTTACACCTCGTTATCATCTTGTACGGAGAACAGAGGAATTTAGAGAGAGCTTTCGGGACACGAGAAATCTAAATAAAATATTTAGAGCTCGTGAGAAAGAATTTTAGAGTCTTCTAATAAATAGAATCAACTCTAGAAAAATCAGAATAAATTTTGGAAAAGTCTAGAAAATTCTCGGAAGAACCTAAACTTTGGATAAACGCATTTTTGAAACCAGAGCACTCAGGAAACACCAAAAATGCATCGACATGAATACAACACATAGAGAACGACTTATTTAATTTTAGAAATCAAACAGTTGCTTTTTTGTCTACGCTAAATTCCCTGTAAAATAAATAAATGTTAGAAAATTTTGAAATTATGAGAAAATCATTGTTTAATTTATCTTTCTATTCACATCCTGAAATTCGGAAATTTCAAGGTGTGACAATGAGGACTTGCACAAGACACTAGAAGACCTTAAAGAAGCCCAAGACATCATAGAAGAAAAGCCGTAACAAAGATACAAGAAGAAACAAAGAAAAGAGCATATGACAATTTGATAGTGAGCAGAGTATGAATCGGTGGTAATACTCCGGTGCTCATTGGGTTAACAGAGGATGAATCGGTGGTAATGGTCCAGTGTTCATTGGGTGAGCACATGATGATACGGTGGTAATGCGACGGTGCTCATCGGATAAGTCGGTTCTTATCGGCTCGGCTCGCGATCGGCTCAAATTCGGCCCTGCATGGTTTGAACTATTACAACAGGATGGTCCGGTGGTCCACATAAAATAGCACCGGATGGGTCGGTGCTCCATTCAAAGTAACGGCTAGTGCAACGGCTATATTATCAAAATAGTCCGGTGCAATGCGACGGTGCTCAGCGGATAAGTCGGTGCTCACGACAAATTTCAGCCCGTTGGAGGAACGGCTAGTTGAGTGGCTTGGGGCTATATATACCCCCTTCCCCAGCCATTTGGAGTGTGCTTGAGCATTGGGAAGTTGTTGGAAGTGGTTCTACTCATTTGCAAGTGCTCATTCCACCAAAGTGCTTAATAGAAGATCTAGGTGATTAGCATAGAGCTTAGAGCTTGTTTAGTGCTAGTTTAGACCTTATAGTGCATTGCTTAGGTGTTAGCCTAGAGTTAGGCGAGGTTTGCATACCTCCTTTGTATCGGTGCTTGCGCGCACCAAGAGTTGTAAGTTTCGGGGCTTGTAAGTCTTGCGAGACCCTCCAACCGTGTTTGTGGAGTGGCCACCGGTTACTTTGTGATAGGGAGGTGAGGCCCTAGGCATTTGCCAAAGCTCAACCAAGTGGAGGCGGCGAGGAGCATCCGGGAGAGGCTAAGCGGAGACCCACTTGCGAGTGGGGAAGTCCCGTAGGCTATCCTACGGAGTTACTCAACCGGGGAGTTCATGCCCTTGCGCGGGCCGTCCCTTTGAGAGGGGCTCCAACAACGAGGACTAGTGGAAAGCCGTGGCTTTCCGATACCTCGGGAAAAATCGCCGTGCCGGGAGTTTGTTTGCTCTATCTCTTTACATTCCGCATTACTTATTGCACTATATTCCGCATTTACTTTTCCTAGAATTGCCATGTGTAGTTGCTAGGATTGGAACCTAGGATGCAAAACTTTTGACGGTAGAGTTAGCAACACATAGAAAAACCTAGTGCACATTTAGATAGAAATTGAAATAGGTTTTTATATGTGCTCTAAGACTTAGTTTTTTAGAGACACGTAATTCACCCCCCCCCCCCTCTTAGGGTATCACGGCCCCTTCAATTGGTATTAGAGCCGGGAGCTCATATTTGGACCATTGGCTTCACCGCCATTGAGCAAAATGACATCTAAAGAGTTAGAGAGTGATGTAGGCAAGCCTCCACACTTTGACGGCACGAACTACCCCTATTGGCAAGTATGTATATCTTGCGATCTAGAAGCTAGAGGGTTAGGTGTTTGGAGAGTGACGGAAAAAGGGATGAAGCCCCTTACCCGGCCCAACAACCCCACAAAGGCCGATGAGAGTGAGTTACACCTCAATGCCATTGCTCGAAATTCAATTCTTGAATCTCTTAGCATGGAGGTGTTCAATAGAGTGTACGACCTCAAGAGTGCCCATGAAATTTGGACAACTCTAAAGGAGCTTTACAATGGCTCAATTGACGTTAGGGAACAAAAATATTGCTTGCTCAAAAAGGAGTTTGATGATTTTATCATGTTGCCTAATGAATTAGCTAATGACATGTACTCATGCTTAAATGTTATTGTCAATGAGCTAAATGCTTTAGGTTTGACCAAGCTAAGAGATGGTGACGTCACAAGAAAGATCCTCTCGGTGATTCCAATAAAGAAATAAGCACCGATTGTTACATACTTTCATTGCGTTGAGAAACTAAATGACATGAAGCCCACAAAGATATTGAGCCGGGTCACCGCTCATGAGATGTCAATGAATATAACCAAAGATCCTTCTCCTTCAACTTCAAGTCAAGAAATTGCCTCATCAAGCAAAGAAGAAAAGAAGGATGAGAAACAAGAAGAGAAGGAGAAGAAGGAAGAAGAGCTAAAATCTTCCAAATCAAGAAAGAAATCTCATGTGCAAGAATCAAGCTCAAGTTCAAGTGAAGCTTCAAGTTCAAGCTCAAGTGATGAAGATAGTGACAATGAGGAAGAAGAAGACGAAGCTACTAGTAGCGCTCCCTCGGATGATGAAGTAAAAGATCTCATGATAGGAGTGACAAAGCTACTAAGGAAGCTAGAAAAGCATGGGGTCTCCATGAGCAAGATTACTCACCAACCCAAGATGAAAGAAGCTAAGCATCATAGATGTCTTGGGTGTTGTGAGAAGGGCCACTTTATTGAATTTTGCCCACTCATGGAAGAGAGACGCAAGCGACAAAGAAGAGAAAGGAAAGAGAAGAAGAAGAAGAGCAAGGAGGCTCTCACAAGCATTAGAATGCATCTTGATCAAGTGAACAAGAAATCCGGTTGGGACGCATCTAGTTCAAATGAAGAAGACAACCGGCGCAAACCAAGGTCCTTCTTGGCATCATCAAGCTCATCGCACATTTGCCTGATGGCCAAAGGTATGAGTGATAGCGATGTAAGTGATGATGACTTTTCTCCTTCCATTGACGAGCATGCGGATCTTGTTTGATCACAAGAGGTAGCTATTAAGAAACTTGTTTCTAACAACAAGGATCTTAAAGAAAAGTTGGCTAGCTCATCAACCAATTATCAAGAATTGGCCAAAAAATTTGATCTTATCTTCAATGAGAATGATGAGCTAACAACTAGAATTGAGAACCTTGAAAAAGCTAAAACTATCTCTCACAATGCATCCACACTCTCATTTGATGAAAAACCTAAAATGGATGCATCTACTTCTTGCATTGATTTAATTGATGAATCTTGCTCACCATCTTGCAATGAGAATGTTATTTTAGAAACATGTGATGATCTCATTGCCAAAGAAAATGATGAGCTCAAGCAAGAAGTAGAGAAGCTCAAGAAGGATTTGTCAAGCCTTAAGAAGAATGGAAAGGCTAAAGGTAGCAAGAAACAACATTCTCAAGATAACCGTCCAAAGATGGTGAAGAAGCTTGAAAAGGGAGAAACCGTGACTTGCTACTCATGCCATCAAGAAGGCCACAAGTCCTATGAGTGCGAGAACAAGAAGAAAGGGGAACAAAAGAAGAAAGTCATCTCCAACACAAACACCAAGCCTTACTTGAAGGTTGACAAGAAGAAGAGCACACCATATCTACTAAAGAAGAAAGACGACAAAGTGGTGGCTCACATGATCAACAAGCAAGGCAAGGGGTGGAACAAACCTATTTGGGTACCCAAGGATATCATCACTACCATGAAGGGCTCCAAGAAGGTTTGGGTTCCAAAAGCGACTTAGAATTCGTGGGACTCGGGAGGATTTGGAGACTTGGCCACAAGTGAAAAGCATTTCAAGCAAGAGCCAAGTATCTCAAGATTTGGAGTACGTTGGAAATCATTTGATCTCATACCCAAATCCTCCCAAAGTAGCTAAGGTAACTAGATTTAAACTCATGCAAATTCAATTAGCATCTAGTTCCTATACTTGTCTAGGATTGCATATGCATATTTAAATTCAAATGCATTGCCGAGAGTAGACTTTCATATGGTAGGTTGCTTGTGCTTCTCTCTAACCCATGAGCAACATACATGGTTTATTAGTTGTAGGAAAATGGCACTAGATTCTATTTCATATCCTTTGTGCCAAATTTACAAGTCATAAGATACTCCCAATGTCGTTATTGACTAGTGCATGTCTTTCACAAGTAATTCATATACTTGTATGCACAAATTTAGGGGGAGCGATCTTATGGTTTGTGATTTTGAGACTAACATTGTTTGCAAGTATATCATGTATATAGTCTCATGTTGCACGAGAAGAATCCCCGGAGATATGCAAGTTTCTAACTTCAATTGGATTATCATTCAAATTGATATATCTTGTTCTCAACTGATATCATGATCATTGAATTCATTTAGAGCTATCTCCATGCATAATATAGATTAAACTCCTCATCTTGTCTTAAATGACTAGTTGTGCATATGCTTTGCCATCCACCACATGTATGCACACACTTAGGGGGAGCTTAGTCTATGTTATGTGAGTTTCATGATTATGATCTTGGTTGCCTTCCACATCCAAAAGATCATGATCTATGAAACTCTCCCATACATAAAAGTGTTTTTACTAACAAATTCCACAAGTTTTGGATGAGTTGTGGTTGTAGGACAAATTAGGTGAAACAGGGGCCAAACCTGGCTCAGTGCCAGGCCGGCCGGCCTACCCTAGGCCGACCGGTCTCCCCTGGCCAGGTCTGGCCACGCCACTGATCCACAAGCCAAGTTGAACATCAAAGATGATCAGGAGACGTGCATTTGATGTCGGTTTGATCCAAGGACCCGAAAGGCCTAGGGTGGGATGAACATGGATTGAAGGACCCACAACCTAGGATTCTCGGACAGCTTCAACCGAATGCAACCGTTACCGACTTCAGGACATCATCAGGACCGTTGCTGCGAAGGCCGCTGCCAGTTGGCACCAGGGCCAGGCTGGCCGGCCTAGGCCAGGACGACCGGCCTCCCACCGTGGCCTCCACGCTTCCCCCTTCGCGTGGATGCTAAGCTGATGGTTAGCTTGATGATGACGCCGGGAACCGCCCTTGGAAGGCTATAAAAGGAGCACTCATCCACCTTGGGAGACACACACCACACTTCTCAAGTTGATACTTGAAGGGAGCTCTTGTATCCTTTCCATTTCTTAGATTAGGATTAGAGTTGGGAGTAGAGTCGAGTCGAGCTTAGCTCGGATCTTCGGAGTCTTCGGAGTTCTGGTAAAGCTCTTGTATCCTTTCCTTCTTTTGAAGAGTTTATTCAATATAGTTACCTTCTCTATTTTCAGAGCTTAAGTTTATCTTTTGTCTTTTAAATCTTGCTCTTTTAGAGTAAAGATCTCACTCTCTTTTAGGGTGAAGTTTACCCCCCTTTAGTCTTAGTGTAGAGTTTAGTTTAGCTCTACCGGGTTTTACCTCGCGGGTTTGCTCGCCTTGACCGGGCCGTAAGACGCCTTAGGGAAGACGGGGATTTCTCTTGACAGGCCTCAAGAGAAATCTTAATCATCGAGTGCGGACGTGGTGTCCGGCTTGTTGATTAACTAGGAAGTGTGTTGCACCCCATGGAACTGCAGTGGTAGGCGGCAGGTGGTGACAGCCCTGTCCGTCCTTCGTAGTCCACCACGTTCGGGTGTACTCATAACAGTAGTGCTGAGCCCGGAGAGCCCCCTCTCTCATCCCGTTCTGAGGTTCTCCCGTTCTAGCCATCGAAGCGAGCTCTGTTCCCGGTATCTAAGCTAGAGTCTAGGTTAAGGTTAGAGTGTCTTAGCTCTGTTATAGGAAGTGTCTAGGTCCGGTCTCTCCCAACATCTTTCCTTTTCTATAGATTTAGGTGCTCCTGTGTGTCACTGGTCTTTCAGACCTTCTATCCGGTCATTCATTTGACCATTATCCCAAACCGTAGAGTTTGTGCCCCTGGGTTTAGTGGCTTGATATTTCTGGCAAGATTTATCATCTCATTCTTCAATACACTTTAACCACTCTGCTTCCCTGCGGAAATATAAATACGATACCCTGGGATAACGTCCTAGGTGAAGTGCTACAACGAGATATATTCTGTGCGCTTGCAGAATCCATTGCATACAATGATATATCTACAGGCTCTTGAAGCATTGCTAAAACGTGACGCTAAGGAGTGCCAACAACCAGCAATCCCCTGTAGTGTCATCTAGTTGAGCGAGGCGATGAGGGAGCCCTGATCCCACCCACCGGTCATGGTAGGAGGGGCGAACGTCGTGTGCGCCTGCGGCAGAGGCACAAGCGGGGGGTGCCACTGTGGTTGATGCTACCACTGCGGCTGCGGCTGCGGCGGCAGACCAGCCCACGGGTTCACACAGAACCACGGGCCGGTGGGAGAAGCGCCGGAACGTCCGCCCGACGAGGCCGGAGACGGCGCCAACTGCTGCTGGAAGTGGCCACCGCCGCCGTTGCCCTTCCCTTTGCCCTTGCCCTTGCCCTTGCCCTTGCCCTTGCCACTGCCGCCACCACGATTAGAGGTGTTGCCGGAGGAGGTGGAGCGGCAGGAGGGCGAGGTGCAGGAGCTAGGAGCAGAGGCTGGAGAGTCGACCGTAGTGAGCACGGTGTCGGAGGAGACCTTGGCGTCGGAGGCGAGGCGAATCTCCTTGAGCCGGAGCGTGTTGTGCGCCGAAGTGAACGATGGAAGGACCGCCAAATTGGCGATGATGTCCGCCGAATTTGCAAAACGCCAGTTGAGTCCGCGAAGCAAATTGAGCACAAGTTGAGGCTCGGAGACAGCCTGGCTGACGTCGCGGAGTGCATTAGCCGTCTGCTTCATCCTCTAAGCGTAGGCGTCGATGGTGAGATCGCCCTGGACCATGGTGTGGAACTCCTGACCCAAGACGACCGCGCGGGTGGCCTGGTTCGCCTGGAACAGAGCGGTGATGGCGATGTAGAGATCGCGCGCCATCTGGTTCGGTTCCATGGCGAGGTCGAGGACGCCGTCGTCGACGCACCCATACAGCCAGCTCTGGACACAGGCATCGGGTTGCGACCAGGTGCGATCAGTGGGTCCGAGGAGGAAGCACGGCCGGTGGTGCGGTGGCGAACAGGTGCGGATTGCAACCTGGACGGGCGGTGGCGGCGCGCCGGGCTAAATCGGCGGCGTCGGGAGGGGTTAGGGGGCAATGTGCCGCACACTCTATAGGGGGGGGGGGGGGGGGGAGGGGGGTGGCCTTTCATATATATAGCCGGGATGGCTTGGAGTACAAGTACATGGAGTGCAATACAAGCCAGGCTATACTCCGTACATATCTAATACATATCTATGTATATCTCTAATACTAAGCACAAATGCTATATTTTATACAGCAGTAGATTCATCGAGGATTGATTGATTATCTATTCTTTATGCACATATAAAATCATCATGCACTTATAGTAGGACTAAGATATATGAAGCTATGTAATATACATATAACAATTGCCATACTAAGCACAAAATCTTTTCCGATATAGTTTTTTATAGTGAAGCTAAAGTTTACCTGTCATTTTTGGTATACAGAGTGTGGAACTGCATTTCTCAGATGAACAACCCTTTCTGGGGTTTTTCAAGTTGTTGAAAAATTGCTAAGATTAATGAATCACTTCACCCATCGAATTAAATCAATACCTGAATCATTGGAACGAGATAAAAGAAAATTCTCTGCTAGAAAGTTTCCTGCATGCATGTCTAAATGCCCCTCATGTTTTGGTGCCTTCGATATAAAATCCGTCAAGAGTACTGCTGTGTTGTATAGAAAAGCAATGTAATAAAGTACATTGTTTGTTGGTTTACCGGTGATGTCTGCTTATAGTTAAGTTTTAGAGGTGTCTCCAGCTTGTGAGGCTGCATTATAGTTTTGCTTATTACTACAAAAATACTCCTAAGAAACTATTACCATTTAACCACATCACAACAAACCGTACTACTTGTTGGAAATGTCAGATAATAATGAGTAATGAATTTCTCAAGTCCATCGTAAGATGCATCCAATAACGGGTAGTAGAAAATTGCTCATTAATGAATAATGAATTCCTGAAGTCCATCTTAAGATGCATCCAATAACAGGTAGTAGAAAATTGCTCATGGCTACTCTTAGTGACCTTATATTTCCTTTATCATTAGGCTTATATGATAGGCAAAAACATCAATGTCTGAACTATATGATAGGAAAAAATGGCTTAGATTATGCGAAACTAATCTTTGGCTCAACTAACTATCGGCTTCAACAAATTAGCATCAATGTCTGAAACGCCTTGGTGACATTCGGATTACTCTTTACCAAAGCAAAATTGAAAAGATTCATCTAACAGAACAAAGTACTACAAGGCTCTTAGCAGTATTAGCTTGCTTATCCCCTCTTGATGTGTGACAGACCATTTATGGTCGATACAAGCTACACTGCTACAACAGTCCCTATAAAAGATGGGCGCGGCAAAGCCACGCCAGTCTTTCTAGTATATGCACAGTTGAACCTTGTAAGCAATGGAAGAGCAAATCGGAGCATACCTTGGTACTAAATCATAAGGACATACAGATAGATCTGCCAAGTTGTAAGCAAACACACACACCAAATACACCGTGACGGGTTGGAGCTTCAGTTCATCGTAGACATCCAAAACACAATGGTAGCAGTCACCACCAAAAAGGCAAAAACAGGGGAGTGAAGTGAAACAGAGAGCCTACCAAAACCCTAGATCAAAATGGGACCTTTTTGGTTCATCAGAAAGTAGAGATGGGAGATCGATATCGATTTTCACATGACGCGGTCTTGGTCGGGGGCGGGGACGAAGCGGAGGAGGCGCACAACGGAGCCGCGGCGGAGGTCTTCGCCCTTGGCGAGGTAGTTGAGGGCAGGGGCGAGCATTGCGTGCTGCAAGTAGACGCCGTCGGAGAGCAGGAGGCGGTACTGCGCCGGCGACTGTCGGAGGACCAAGCCCGACGGCTCGGGCACTTGCCTCACGTCAACCACCTGCAGCACGGGGCGCCACCCCGCCGCGTCCGGCTGTGCAGCACCCCACAGCGCCGCCACGGCCCCCTGCGATAGGTGGGGCCTCCAGCCCTCCCCCCATGTCGATGTCCCGGAGCTGGGGCTGACGACGTACAACGACGAAGCCGTGGCGGAGGGGAGACTCGGGAGCAGGGAGGTGGTGGAGTGGAGTGGAGTGGGGAGGATTCGCGTGTGAGCGAAGTGTTTGTCAGGTGAGGTCCTGTCTCCTCTACTGTGACACGGCAAGATGAGGCGGTGTCACAAATCCTGAGGCGGTGTGGTGCTGACGGTGGAGATGAGCAGCGCCGAGGCAGCAAGTCTGGGATCCTGTCCCGTAGATCTACTGCTTCAAGGCCAAGGTGGGTTGGTGAGGCGATTCGAGGACGTGCCTCAGAATCCTCTGCGTCAGATCCGATCTGGTCGGACGGGACGTTGAGTGGACGTCGGCGGCGTGGTTTCCGACTGACTCGGAGTCGGAGGTGTCACGGCTGGAGCTCTCCGTGAAGAAGCTAACTCCCTCAAGGTGCTTCGGGATCTCCTTGAGGCTCTCGGGGAAGATGACGGCGGACGAAGAGGCTGCCATCGAGCAAGCGGTTGATGCTCCACGATCTCCCCTACCTGGCGCGCCAATTGTCAGACTCTAGGACCGGCAATCTGCAAGGGGGGTAACCGAGCAGTAGATTTGTAGGAGAGAGGATCACGAAGCTAGGGAGCTCGAGGTAACACAGGAGACACAAGGTTTATACAGGTTTAGGCGGCCGAGAGGCACAAACCCTACGTCCTGTGCTTGATTTTGATTGTATTGCTCTGGATGGTTACAATGGCGAGGAGGCTGGTGAACTTGGTTGCCTAGCGTATCCTCAATGGGACAACCTAGGCCGCCTTATATAGGCTGACGGCCTAGGGTTACAAGTCGGTTGAGATCTAACCCTACCGGCTTACAACTTGGAAAGCAATCCGAGTCGATTACAAGATGATCTACGAGATATCCGGGTACAATCTGCCAGCTAGGTCGTGCGTATCCCACAGGGTCCGAGTTCCGCGCCGCACGCCTTGCAGGCCAAGTCTTCGTAGTCTTGTTCGACAAGTTCGGAGCTGCTTGTGGGTCGGCCCACATCACTGTCATACGTGGGTCCAGGCCAACTGACATCCTAGTCGGTTAGGGGCCCAGGGGTACCCATATCCCACAATTATGAGTAATAAGGATCACTCTTTCTCCTCACAAAAAAAAGGTTCTAACTCCCTTCAAATGAAAATGGTCTAGGAGAATCAAATTAATGTCATCCAAGCATAATCAAAAGAAAATGGTCTAGGAGAAGGGAAAAGGAATGAAGAAATCAAGGCAGCCCATTATATTCCGATTGTTTTAAATGCCGGTCTGCTTACTACCCAGCCCTTTTCGCATGATTTTTTTGGTTGGTTATTTAATTTTTTTAATGTCATATACGGCTGGAGAAAGTAGTCATACCACATGTTGGGGGAGGAACCTCGGAACCACAATTATGAGTAATTTTCGCATGATTCTTGATTCCGAAGAATTGTTGTTTTGCTATGTTTTGGTGTTTTCAGGCAAGAAGCCGGACTGAAAGAGGCCTCGGAACTGCCAATCCGAAGGAGGGCGCCGAGGAAGACTTCGAACCGCTAGGACGGCGGCGGCAAGCGCTAGTGTCGGACGAAGACGAAGAGAGCCACGCCAGCCCCTCATCTTCGAGTTCCGGAAAACAACAAGCGGTGGAGAAATATCCAAAAGGGGTCACAGGGTGGGAGCAACGAGGACCTCTTTGGAAATTTACAAGATGGGCCCACCTTTAGTTAAAAGAAGATGATGATGTGTAAACCCTGTAATGCCCCAGAATATTCCCTTGATTCGACCGTTGGGCCGGACGGAATTGTAATTATACATGAAGGCAGTTGGTCTCCCCTATAAATAGAGGAGTTCCTGTAACTGAAAGAAGGAGAAAAATAGTTGAATACAAGTTTGGCTTTCGGAGTAGTCAGTTTTCCTTGTGCTTGAGACATGGTTCCGAAGGGCTGGCGCACCCTCGGCCGCCCTTCGAAGAATTCACTCGCTGTTGGTGACAGAGTCCGTTCCGGGGCCGTCATCCACCCAACAATTTCTGGTGCCCACCTCGTGGATTTTCTCATGATCACGACATGGCACAACAAAAGAAGAAGACATCGAATGCAGCCTCAACGGTGTTGACGGCCATTATAATCGTTTAGTGACCGTCAACTATTTGGGAATAAACGGAGAATCATACCATGTTCCATGCATAAAATGCTTATCACTAATAAATTCCACAAGTTTTGGATGAGTTGTGCTTCCAGGTGAAAACAGGTGAAAAGGCGACCAAGTTTGGCACAAGCTCTGGCCGACCAGCCTACCCTAGGCCGGCCGGCCTGGTTCTGCCTCCAATTGGCCACGTCGACATTCCAGAGCACAACCAACACACCAAGAGTGACCCAGGCAAAGGATCCAATGAAGATATGATCAATGGAGCCGAAAGGCGTAAACCATGGATCAAGTGACCCACCAACACGAAATCTCGGGCATGATTCATGTGACACCCAAGCTGGACATACATCTCATCGTCCAGGGAGAACGTCGGTGCAACAGGGGGCTGAGAGACACCAGGCACAGGCCGATCGGCCTAAACAGGGCCGGCCGGTCTGGCCATGTCCACAACCGACGCAACGCCCTCAGCTACCGACTTCACGAAGCAATCACAGACGTCCACGCGAGAGGTGGTCGTGAGAGGGCACACGTGGAGGCCGATCGGCCCTGTGCTGCCTCCTCACGCGACAGGCTTTGGTGTGGTGGTTACTCAGACACATGGCGTGACAGTTACGCCGAGCATCGCCTTTGGGAGGCTATAAAAGGCCCCCTCCTCTTCACACCAAGACACACACTCAAGTTGTGATACACACTTGAAGGAGCTCTTCCACTTTTCCATTTCTTAGATTAGGATTAGAGTTGGGAGTAGAGTTGAGTCGAGCTAAGCTTGGATTCCGGAGTCCTCGGAGTCTTGGTAAAGCTCTTGTATCCTTTCCTTTATTTTGAAGAATTATTTTATACAATTACCTTCTTTACTTTCCGAGTAATAGCTTATTTATTTTCTATCCCTTTTGGGGTAAGTTTTCCCCCTAATCTTAGGTTAGAGTTTAGTTTAGCTCTATCGGGTTTATCTCACGGATTTTCTCGCCTCGACCAGGGCCATAAGACGCCTCTGGGAGGACGGGGATTTCTCTTGAAAGGCCTCAAGAGAAATCCTAACATTAGGTGCAGACGTGGTGTCTGGCTTAGTGTTAGCTAGGAAGTGTGTTGCACCCCACAGAACAGACGTGGTGTCTGGCTTAGTGTTAGCTAGGAAGTGTATTTACCTAAGTTTAGTGGATTGATATTTCTGGAAAGTCTTATCATTTCATTCATCAATCTTCTTTAACCATAGTGCTTCCCTGCGGAAATATAAATACGATACCCTGGTTTACACCAAGGTGAAGTGCTACAACGAGTCTATTCTGTGCACTTGCGGAATTCTATTCTTTTAAGCCTACAACGATAAACTTAGAGCGCTCTTGAACGTTACTAAATTAAGTGACGCTAAGGAGTGCCAACAAGCATTTCTGGCGCCATTGCCGGGGAAGCAATTGGCTAAAGATATTGTTGAATTATTTGATAAACTTTACAGACTTATCACCGCTAACCTTAGCGAGCTTACCTCTACAATATTTTTCTATTCTCGATATATTTTGTAGGGTAGTGCATGACTGGTTTCAACCTACCGTCAAACTTTGATCCAAATCCAGAACGTATTGGAAGAGTCGTGAGGAGAAGATATATTCCTCCACAGATTTCACTCAGCTCACCACCATTGTTCGAGTCGTCATCCGACTCAGATTCATTCTATTCATCAGCTCCAGAATCACCCATGGCTGCCCCCACCAAGACACTCCGTGAGTTCTCAGCCCCGTCAAGCAACAAATTCCCAGTACTGAGTGATGCAGGGGAAGGAGGAGTTGAGCTGAGGACAGCGCTAGTAAACATGGTCCAAGCTAGTCCTTTCTGTGGGAAGGCATCTGAGGATGCTAACGCTCACCTGTGGAATTTTTTGGAGGTGTGCCGCACGATCAATCCCAATGAAACACCGATGAACACCATCCGCCTTCGGCTGTTCCCATTCTCCTTGCTTGGAAAAGCAAAGGAGTGGTTTTATTCCAACAAAGCGTCCATCAAAACCAACTGGCAGGCTTGTGCAGATGCTTTTCTGACCAAGTACTTTCTGGTGGGCAAAACCAATGCCCTCCGTGGTAAAATCACAAGTTTCTAGAGAATCAGTGCCGGAAGCTTGGGAACGACTGCAAGAGTGTATTGCAGCTTGCCCGCATCATGGCATGGAACCATGGCTGAATCAGAACTTCTTCCTTGGCCTGACTCGTCGTTTGCAAGAACAGTTGGATGCAGCTGCGGGAGGTGCATTCCTCGCGCTAGATGTGGCAAGAGCCAATGCACTTGTCGAGAAGATTTCCTCTCACCAAAGTTGGGTGGGAGAGAGACAAACCACGCGTACCAAGGGAGTTCATCAAATTGACTCCATTGATATGCTAGCCGCCAAGATGGATCTCCTATTGAAGAAGATGGAATCTCCCAATCAAGAGATGAGTCAAATTGCCGGATCAAGAATCACATGCGAAACATGTGGGGAAACAGGGCACTCGGGCAACAGCTGCCCGATGATGCAAGAGGACACCAATTTCATTGGAAATGGCAATAGCTCAGGCTTCTGCCCATAGCAAGGTTGGAATTCTAAACCCAACCTCCCCTTCGGCCAACATCAAGGTAACAACTCTCATGGCAACTTCCAACCTACGATTAAAGATATCTGGTATGGCCAAAAACAAATTAACGATAGCATTAGTAAGAAATTTCTTGCTAATGATAAAGTTATGGAGTCTATGGCTTCTCAGCTGAAAGGAATTAACTCTGTCATTACGAATCAACTGAGCTTCAATAAAATGATAGAAACTCAGGTAGCTCAGCTTGCCGCATCTTGTCCTAACCCTAACATGGGGAAACTACCCGGGCAACCGGAAGTACCCATTAAGGAGAATGTTAGCGCGGTGACCACGCGGACTGGCAAGTCCACGAGGGATCCACCTATGCCACGGGGTGCAGGTACTCAACAAGAGACCAAAGTTGAACCAGAGGTTGAAGACAAGGAGGACGAAGAAGAATCCACCCCCGCTGCAAACGAAGGGAACGAGGTCCCTAAAGCCTCAGGTGACTACCGTGACCCTACTTTCCTACCATTTTCGGAACGGAGGAGAAGACCAGTGGCTGATGAAAAGTTCAGAAAATTTGTCGAGGCAATCAAGAAAGTTTACTTCAACATTCCACTTCTTGATGCTTTGCAGGTACCCACCTATGCCAAGTATATCAAATATATTCTTGGTAACAAGACCATCCACTGAGATGGTACAACTTACGGAGTGTAGCACAGCTATACTTGGTCCCTGACTTAGAAAGAAGAAAGATCCGGGATGCCCCACCATTTCCTGCTCAATAGGAGACCAATACTTCAACAACGCTCTTTGTGACTTGGGAGCAAGCGTCAGCGTGATGCCAAAGGTAGTCTTTGATAGACTTAAATATATTTCGCTTGTCTCCACACCGATGTGTTTGCAGCTAGCAGATCAATCAGTCCGGTACCGTTCCGGGATTGCGGAGAATGTCCCCGTTAATATCAGGGATTTCTTTGTTTCGGTCGACTTTGTCGTTCTCGACATGGAGGCCGACGCTAAGACCTCTCTCATTCTTGGGAGACCGTTCCTGAGTACCGCAAACGCCAACATTAACGTCGGGGCCAGAGTTATCCAACTCAGAATCAATGGGGGAGACGGAGAAGTTCTCATTTCAGCCGAAAGAGGAGCTTCATCAGCAAGTCAACATGATCGGGGAAGTCGATCCAAAGAAGGTCCAAGAGCCAAGTGCGGAAGCACTTGAGAATATGTTGAAATCTATCTCCCTCAAAGGGAATAAGAAGAATGATCGCTATCATGCTCAGTGAAGGATTTCGAGAAAGAAAGTTCTGGAAAAACAATCAAAAGAGGTTGAATCCAAGCCCCGCCATATGAGGAAGGTATGGCGAGTGAAGACGAGTAACACCCCGAACAAGATTTCGGAGCGTCCTGCTTAGGACTTAAAACCCGAGCCCTCACCATATGGTATGTGGTATGTATCCATCCTTGCATCAACATATAGACTAGGTTTTCTTTCATGCATCTCATTTTCATTTCAAACCAAGCTTGGCATATTTAAATTTTCGCGAATGCATATTTGTTTTCACTAATCTTGCATACAAAAAAAAATTCGGCCACATTTTTGGGCCAACCGGCCCCACCTAGGCCGGCCGGCCCCACTTGTCATCACACTGGCCCGAAACTTCACCACCAGAGGTGTCGGTGGGAGGCCGATCGGCCCCATCACGGCCGGCCAGCCAACCTCCACCGCTGTCGTCGCGTCACCAGCAAACAATTGCATGATGCACAACAATAGACCACCGACGGAGGAGAATGGGCACCAGCTGCGTCACATGAGGGCCGATCAGCCCCATGTAGGCCGGCCGGTCTCCCCCTGACGCTGCTCTATAAATTCCAAAGCTCGACACGCTCAGAACTCGCCCCCAAGTGCAGGTAAACAAGTTTTCGCAGCATTTGCGCTCTTCTTTTGCTCTGAAGCTTCCAAGAAAAAAATTCACTAAGCAAGTTTGGAGTGCAACCACAAGAAAATTCTACTAAAATTTCCATCTTAATCCTTGTGCTAAAGAAATGGTGGGATAACATCACCAATGAACCCCTCAGTGGGAAAAACAGCATCACTTCCATCCATAATCCTACTCTTCGATTTTTGGCTAAATGGATCGCTATGGTAGTTCACCCTTGAGCAGATTTGCGTCTTTACCTTGCTCCTGACATGATTTGCCTTTTTGCAATGGTTAAAAAGATTCGGTTCTCCCCTGTCTTGAGCATGCTAGATGATTGGCAAAGGCTGGTCACTAGCAGAATCCCCATTGATATAACCTCTCTGGTTACACGCATAGCCAACTATGTTGGTGCGATGCAAGGGGCTCAAGTCACTTTCTTGCCCACGAAAAAGGAGTACCAGACTTGCATTGGTATAGATCATTTTGTTCAAGGCCATTTGATGCGTGAAGGGGCCAGAAACACTCTTTTCATGTGTTACCCCGGATTCATTGACGAGATAGAGCTCCCATGCCCGACTCTCGCGTTGAAGTTGGTGAAAGATCTAACCTTGCAACTCCGGAGGAGAGAACCCGCTCGCCACAGTGTCGCTGGACCCATGACACGAGGAAGGAGAGCGAGATTAGCCAACGAAGAAGAAGCAGGCCCGTAGCAGTCGTCGGAGGACCCCACTGCTCATATGAGTTTTGAGCAGATGTATGACTACTTCCAGGGAGGAGGTATGAATTTTGGTCCGCATGTTGGCCCATCATCATCCGCTCGGTACAACTACGAGAACCCGATCTCTTGGGAATTCTCGCAGATCCGCAGCTAGCTAGGAACTATGCAGCAACAACAGCAAGAGATGAGCGAGAACCTCGACCACAACACCGACCTCACACAGCAGAACTGGGGGATGACCACCACTATGCAGTATGACCTCTCCGGCTTGTTTAGGCACCTGAACTTCAACCCCGACCAATACTACCAGTAAGCATCAGCGAAGCTTGGGGGAGTCCGCAGAACCCCCAGGTAAGTTTCCTTGCCCTGCCCGTTCCAGATAATTATGCTATACCAGTCTCATAATAATAAAAAATGAAAATGAATAAAATAAATTTGAATAAAAAGCTCCTAAGCTTTTATGCGTGGAAATCCGTATGATATCCTTTCTCTTGGGAATGATGAAAAGTTGCTCTGTTTATGCTATCTAAATGCCTCGTTCATAGTCCATTACTCTCCTAGTACTTGAATTCGTTGGCATTTGAGAGTCCGTCATTGTTATCTCGTGGAGTAAGAGCAACATGTTTACAGTCTGAGTTGTTGAGAGTTGTGATATGGTTTGCTTTGAAGTACAACTGTATGCTTAGTAAGGAACCTCTCGGAAGTTTTATAAAATTTGAGATGGTAAATCTTCCCTGATGGTTTAAAAGTCCTATCCAGAGCTTAACAGTTAAAACGTTCTAGCTACCATATGTTGCTTTGTGTTGTTTTGAGTGTTGCTGAGTGGTGAGTCCGCTTGAAGAAGGTACTTGTCATCTACCGATCTTTCTCCTTTGCGTACCCATTTTTCTGCTAGCCTCAAAAGTGTCCGGCTCGTCGATCTCCCACTCCGGGAATTGATGTCCACCTATGCCGACACACATCCACCACATCAGCCCAAAATCTCCACTGTGAACCCATTCAATTCCCAAGGTCGTCAAATACTCCACGCAATCAATCCTCTCGAGCTACAAAAAAGAAAGATGTGAGAATTACCCTCTCTAAAAAAAAGAGAAAGAAAGGAATGAGAGGAGTAGAGTCATACAAAATAAAGAAAGATGAGCATCTCAAAAAGAGAGAATATAGAGTTTCAAAAGACCTTTCATTTCAATGTGTGAGTCCATTCTCTCCCTTTCCCTTGGAAATTATAAATTCCAAAGACCGGGATTTGATGAGTACCAACTCTTGTGAACCACTCTTCAGCTTGCCAACAAAGGTAACCAAGGTATGCCGCTCTACCCTTCCTATAAACTCCAGATATTCAGCCTTAGAGTAGGAAGAGTTGATAAATCTAGAGAAAAAGTGAGGACTATACACCTTGAGCGACTTGAGAATACCATCGGGGAATGATTTAACCATGTTTTTGAAAATGTTATCTCCGAGATGGAACATGAACAGTTACAGGAACTACTTTGAAAACGAACGTTCATGCTCTCAACCGCCAAAGACAAAGAACTTAAGCCCCACATATGACAAAGGTACGAGACTTCTAGGATGCCAACTTATTCAATCTACCCATGGATTTGAATGGTGGCTTATGCGCAAGGTATTTCTATGGTGTAAGCATTGATGCAACTCCTGACCCACCGGACCTAAGTCTTGTCCTTGCTCGAGGACGAGCAAGAGTCTAAGCTTGGGGTGTGTTGATGGCCATTATAATCGTTTAGTGACCGTCAACTATTCAGGAATAAACGGAGAATCATACCATGTTCCATGCATAAAATGCTTATCACTAATAAATTCCACAAGTTTTGGATGAGTTGTGCTTGCAGGTGAAAACAGGTGAAAAGGCGACCAAAGTGGGCATAAGCCCTGGCTGACCAGCCTACCCTAGGCCGGCTGGCCTAGTTCTGCCTCCAATTGGCCACGTCAACATTCCAGAGCACAACCAACACACCAAGAGTGACCCAGGCAAAGGATCCAATGAAGATATGATCAATGGAGCCGAAAGGCATAAACCATGGATCAAGTGACCCACCAACACGAAATCTCGGGCATGATTCTTGTGACACCCAAACTGGACATACATCTCATCGTCCAGGGAGAATGTCGGTGCAATGGAGGGCTGAGAGATGCCAGGCACAGGCCGATCGGCCTAAACAGGGCCGGCCGGCCTGGCCACGTCCACAACCGACGCAACGCCTTCAGCTACCGACTTCAAGAAGCAATCACAGACGTCCACGCGAGAGGCGGTTGCGAGAGGGCACATGTGGAAGCCTACAACAATAATGTTAGAGCGCTCTTGAACGTTACTAAATTAAGTGACGCTAAGGAGTTGCAACAAACGGCCGGTACGTCGGATGCCGGGGCAGGACAAACCAATTCCAACAATGCAATGAATGAAGATGGAGGAGCTCGCACATTACCACTCCAGATGATACCAGATTCTGAGGCACAGGACGTACAAGTTGAGCACACTGCCGACAGAGAACTCGAGGTGAACCTCGAAGAGATCGGGGTCTCGGCAGAAGACATTGCAGCCCTTCGGTGGGTACAAGAAAGAGTATTCAGGGCTTCGGAGGAAGCAAGGCAGGCCACAGCTGCAGCAAGACAAGACGGCCCACACATATAAACAAGATCACGAGGACATGCGAAAGACAAGGAGCAGTTGATGGCGAGCAACTTGATGCACAGAACAGGGCCGAAGCGTCGAGAGAGCAGTTGCTCCGTTATGAAGCACTGTAGGAACAATTCCTCAACAAGAAGAGAGCGTTCCTGGAGGCATGCATCAGAGAAGAAGAAGGTCCTTTAGAAGGTTTGACCAGAACCCAGATGTGGCAAACGATTCAGACCATGCAGCGTCGTATCGACGACTTGCAGAACTGCATACAAGAAGACCGAAGCAGACCATCAACCCAGTTGCCCGTTCTCATCCGAGACAATCATAGGCGCATGATGACAGCGGTGGGCCCTTTATCTGCTACATTAGAAGCAGCCTCATGGCCCCCGAGATTCAATGCAACGACTCTGCCTCAATATGATGGTGACACGGACCCACTAGAGTTTCTAATGAAATACGAAGTTGTAGTAGAGTCCAATGGTGGCGACTCAATGACAAAAGCAAAAGCTTTAGTGTTAGCCTTGAAGGGTGTGGTGCAGTTTTGGTACATCAACCTGCCGAAGGGACAGATAACAACTTGGTACCAATTAAAGAACAAGTTGTCATCGAGTTTCCAAGGATTGCCAGCCGAAGGTCTCTCTTCCAACGACTTCATGATCGCATGCGTCCAGGAAGACAAGGAGTCCCTTCAACAATAATGCATCGTGTCGTCTGGCTCGCAGCTAGAGCTTCGATAGTGAAGGAGGACAGCATCATCGATTACACCATCGTAGGCCATCGTATTGGCCCATGCCAAGAATACCTCGAAAGAGAAACACCAGACACGGTCAGAGAGCTATTTGAAATCATGCACTCGTATTGCAAGTCAGACGAGGGCCAGCGGCGCAGAATCGAAGCAATGAACTCCCAGAAGAAACAAATGGGGCAGACGAGTCAACAAAGGCCATGGCAATCTGAAGGGAACTCCAGGCAAAACTCTCATCCCAACCTCCGGAGCAGTATGCTCCGCAACAAAACAACCAGCACCAGCAACAACCCTTGTTGGCATTTACTAACGTCACTATCGGATATTGGTTATCCCCAACATTGTCACCAGAAAGCTGGATGGCAAAGATAACGATTACAAAGGAATCTGCAAGCGCATGTGAAGGACCGAAACGGCGACCAGAGAGGGGGGGAGTGAATGGGAGCCGATAAAAACTCTTTCCAAACAATCAGACTATTCTCCCAAACCAACTCCGAAACCTCCGAGAGCGATCTTGTCAAGATCACGTAGCCACTGTCAAGCTACTGACCCTAGGAACAAGAAACGAGCAGCGGAACTCGAACCAATCGAATCGAACACCAAAACGACCCGAAACTCGGCTCGATCTAACACACCCAGGGGGGGGCGGTTAAACCGGCCAGGGGGGGCGGTTAAACCGCCCGGGCCTGGGAGCCTCGGGTAAAAGTCAAAACAAAAGTGGATCTCCCAAACGGCTTGAGCTCTTGAGGCGAGATTTTGGTCAGATGATCTAGACCCTCAGTGGAGTGTTTTCCCAAAAGATCTCGGCCTCTAACTCAGTACAACTCCCGGAATCGCAGATCTCGCGAAGAACACCATGACCTCGAGTTCATCCCGAAAATCTCAAATCCTGAGCGATTCTCGGCGTTTGGGGGCAAAGGATCACCAGCAAAAGAGGCACAAGGCACTCATACGTGAATCCCCCAAAGAAATCCGAGAGAAAACGCTCGGGAATAAGAAGAACGAAAATCCCCCAAAAATAGCTCCGAAAATACCCACGAAAATAGAAAAAGAAAAGGGAGCTCGGGAAATCAAATCATGGCACAAAGATGAGCAGCACAAACTCAATCACATAACCATGAATTCACCTATACAAACTAGGAATGATTCGAAGTAGTTCTAGGTGGAGAGGATGAAGGGAAAACAAGTTCAAAGTAAAACCTAAAGAGATAACTAGAGAGATGACAGCCACCAGCCCTGAAGGGGCCTATTAGTAGTCCAAGTGGTGGTGTCCTAAAGACTAAATTACCCCTAAGTGATACATACCCCTCAGGGGCAAATTTGACATTTGGTCTTCAGATATTTTCCGGCTCGGGCACCTTCCACTGCAAGCTAGCTTCCCTCCGACGCAAGCCTTGCAGTCACGCCGCGTGTCCTCCGGATCGAAGCTCCTCGACGCCGGTTTTGGGCCAGCCCAGGGGGGGGCGGTTAAACCGGCCCTGGGGGGCGGTTAAACCGCCCCTGACAGCCCAGCCAGGCCCAGCTGCCCAAAGTCCACCTCGTCGAGTCCTCGGTCCTTGGTTTTGAGGCCCAAACCAAGGGAAACCGTCCACCGATGATTTTGTGGCCAAATCACCAAACCCCGCGCGCAAACTTCGGTTGTTAGCCGCCACCTTGCGCCGGCTTCTCGTCCGCGTACGAGCTTCGGTTGTGAGCCGCTACCTCGCACCGGAACCACGTCCCCTTGCTCGTTCTTGCCAGCATGCGAACCGCACTTGATCCACCGGCCACCGGGTCCCTCGAACCAAGCCTACTTGTCTCTCCGCTCCTCGGAGGCCGCCATGGCTAAGACCTTTCGCGCCTGTTCTTCACCTGCACCAATGCAACCAAGCCGCATTCTACACCTGCAATACTTGAGCCAAGGGAAACGTCAATCCACACCACGTTGTCAATCACTCATCACACCAGGAAGCGACCATCCACCGGTCCTCGGACACACTGGGTCCTCAATCTCCCCCTTGATGAGTGCATTGACAACACACACATAGTAACCAATTGATATGAAGAAAATATAAAAGAAATCGAAAACAAGACTCAAGCAAGTGACTAAAAGCAAGAACAAGCCAAATCAAAGGTCACTTAGCAAGAGAAAGCTCCAGAAACGCCGACCCTTCAAGAAGAAGCGAAAGGGCTCAACACCATCGGCAAAAGAGCAAAAGCACGAAGCACAAATCACAAACTTCAAATCCTCCAACTCACTTTTCAGGACTCTCAAAGCACTCCCCCTGCAAAGATGCAACTCCCCCTGAACAAGTGAACTTGTGCGTGCGAAAAACACTCGAAAATGGGTCAAAACTTCACAACTCATGTGCACTCAGCACAGGGGCGGTTAAACCGCCCAGGGGGGGCGGTTAAACCGCCCCTGGCAGATGACCAAAGTGAAAATGTCCAAAATTTCACAAATCAACTCGCAACGATGCCGTTCCAACTTGAAAACCTTCCAAATATGCCCAGCAAGATATTCCAATGATCAAACTCTCAGAAACTTCGCAAATTTTCAGAAAACCTCATTTGGGCAAAAACTTCAACCTCTCACACAATTTCGACAAAATCTAGAGCAAAATCTTTCTTCTAAGTTCAGCAGCGACTCCCCCTTGCCAAATGCTCCAGAAATTCTCCCCCTTGTTGACAATGCACACATCAAGGCAAAATATACAAAATGCAACTACAAGCTTCTCAAATATACTATGAGCAATACATAATGCTACAAGTTAGAGAAGAGGCATACAAGCTAGTTCATCATGTCACACGGGCATTGCCATCAAGAAGGTGAAGACATATATCCAATTGACAAAGCCATGAGCAAATTGTGGAATTTTATCAAAAATGTCACCGCATGAGCAAAGTCCTAACCATGAATTGTTTAAGCAAAAATAAACTTCATCTCACCAAAATCATGAAAGGACAAGCATTCTTGACAAAAGATCATCATAAACGCCCAAGTTCTACCTCATGTCATGTCAAAGCACGGAGCCATGTGTTCACTTCTCATGGGAGACTTCTCCGGCAAACAACATGCAACCGCTTAGCACCCATGTGTGCAAGTGTGTGCAATGGTGAAAGCATAGAGACATGAGCATAAATTCAGCAAATATTTCTTTTTCTCATCTTTCTTCTTTCATGCATAGACATCTCATTTTTCAAGTTTTTCAAGTTAAGCATGGTACATGAAATGTCTTTGCGACAGAAAGAAGCTTATGCTCCTCCACAAGATAAAGCATGGGCTAAACATTTACAATGACAAAGGTCTTTGACCCAATTGAAAAGAATATCACACCCTAACATGATCTTAAGCAAGATATGGCCATTTCGGCTCAAACAAGACATGCAAAGGCATTTACTCATGGGTGTAGGAATTAAGTTCAGTTTGTCATTTTAATTCGAAAAGAAGCTATCTCAACAGAATATATATCAAGACCATCAAGAGCATAGCCATCCATCCAATCAATCCCTAGCCAGCCTGCCTAAACTCTAAAATGTAGCAAGTTGTACAAATCACTGCATATAGGAGAAGCTCATCCTAAGATATGATACAAAAGATGAAATCAAGATACAAAAGCAAGAAAAAATACACATCAAGATACAAAGATGGTACACAAATATACATATGCTACAAGAGAAGCCTCCAAAACTCAGCTCAGAAAACCGCACACACACCAAGTTCCCCTCGCAAGCGGGTGAAGGTAACTTGGTCAAGTGGCTTAGTGAAAATGTCAGCAAGCTGGTTTTGGGTAGAAACGTGGGCAAGCTCAATATCTCCTTTCTCTACATGATCTCTCAGAAAGTGGTACCTCACTTCTATGTGTTTGGTTTTGGAATGAAGCACGGGATTTTTGGCTACGCTTATGGCACTGGTGCTATCACAAAGAAGTGGAACATGGGACATGTCTAAGCCAAAGTCTCTCAAGGTGTATGTGATCCAAAGCAACTGAGAACAACAGCTAGCAGCAGCAACATACTCGGCTTCAGTGGTGGATTGGGCTACGCTAGACTGCTTGCGAGAAGACCAAGACACAAGAGACGAACCAAGAAACTGACACTGACCAGAAGTAGACTTGCGATCAACACGACATCCAGCAAAATCCGCATCAGAAAATCCATGAAGTGCAAGAGTGGAATCGGCAGAATACCAAAGACCCAGCTCAGGAGTAAACTTGAGATACCTGAAAATCCTCTTGACGGCCTGACGATGTGAAGTCCTCGGTGAAGCCTGAAAACGAGCGCACAGACACACGCTGAACTGTATGTCCGGCCTCGTCGCCGTCAAGTAGAGGAGGGAGCCGATCATGCTCCGGTACTCCTTCTGGTCCACTGGTTCTCCGTCCTCATCCGTATCCAATGCTGTAGTCGTACTCATCGGCGTAGTCATCGGCTTGGAGTCGCTCATGTCGAATTTCTTGAGAATGTCCTTGGTGTACTTGCTTTGGTGCACAAATGTTCCATCCTTGGTTTGCTTGATCTGCAGCCCGAGAAAGAACTGCAACTCTCCCATCATCGACATCTCAAATTCCCTGCTCATATCATCTGCAAACTTGGCAACAAGATCATGAGAAGAGCCACCAAAAATGATATCATCCACGTAAATCTGAACGATTAAAAGATCTTTGCCATTTCTCAGCAAGAAGAGCGTCTTATCAACCTTCCCCATCTCAAACCCCTTGCTAAGCAAGAACCCTCTCAATCTACCATACCACGCTCTGGGTGCTTGCTTTAGGCCATATAAAGCTCGGTGGAGTTTGTACACTCGGTGTGGGTATCTCTCACTCTCAAAACCCGGGGGCTGCCTCACATACACTTCTTCCTCGATCACCCCATTCAAGAAGGCACTCTTCACATCCATTTGGTACAATTTGAACCCTTTAGCAACTGCAAATGCTAGAAGGATCCGAATTGCCTCCAAACGGGCAACAGGAGCAAATGTCTCCTCATAATCTATCCCCTCCTGCTGCGAAAACCCCTGAGCAACCAACCTCGCTTTGTTTCTCACAATCTCACCACTCTCATCCCTCTTGTTCTTGAACACCCACTTGGTTCCTATGGGATGGCAATTTGGAGGTGGTTCTACTAACTTCCACACCTGATTTCTCTCAAAGTTTTCTAGCTCTTCATGCATGGCATTGACCCAATCGGAATCAGATAAAGCGTGTCCAACATTTTTGGGCTCAAAAGACGCGACAAAAGCAGAATGAGCATAATGAGAGATGTTCTGTGACCTCGACCGTGTAGTGCGTTCATCCAAGTTCCCGATGATCTTCGAAGGTGGATGATCCCTCTGTACCAGCCGGGGAGCTTCTCGCCTCGAGATTGCCTCCCCCTCAACATCAGCTTCCACTTGAACTCGATCTGGTGCGCGACTTGACGAAGGTGTAGCAGAGGGGCCGTCGTCGAACGTCGTGGTAGTAGTGGAAGTAGAAGGTACACGATCTCCACACGGTGCCTGAAATTCCTCATCATCTTCATCATCAGGCTGTTCTTCCTCAAAGATGGGCTGTCCCAAGTCATCATCACCTGCACACTCAAAAGCAGAAGAGCTACACGAATAGTCTCGTCGAATGTGACTTCGCAAGTCTCCATGATTTGGTTAGTTTCAAGATTGAGCACACGATATGCTCGAGAGTGATTAGCATAACCAAGAAAAATTCCGTCCATCGAGCGAGACTCGAACTTGTCCAGATTTCCTTTCTTCAAGATGAAACACTTGCAACCAAATACCCGAAAGTGACTCACACGGGGGGAACGACCATGAAAAAGCTCATAGCAAGTTTTCTTCTTGAAAGCACGAAGGAAAATCCGATT
>CM027121.1:64130988-64183776 GCA_015476505.1 Urochloa ruziziensis | reverse complement strand
TGAACCTTCCGATTCGAGGTTTTGGAGATTGTTTTTTAGAATAAAACTTAAGGCTACCCTTGTTATCATCAACTTGAAATGTCCTATCCAAAGCCATATAACAAATTCAAGTTGAAGTTTCCACAAAGCCACCTTCTAAATTTTGAGCTTGCTCGAATTACTTGCCTTCATGTTCGTGCTACCTTGTTAATCATGGCCATCCACGTACACGTGCATCAATAAAGTCCAAGTTCTCAGAGCTCTTCATCCCCCTGAAAAAGAAAAAAAATGAAGAAGGGAATGATACACTCCTTATCTTCAGAAGAAAAAAAAAGAGAAAGAGAAGGGGAAAGATGAAAGATGCTAGAATAAGGACTCTAGCATCAAAATACACATGCACTTGGCCAAGATTCATGAGTAGTATGAATGAATAAGACAAGCTTTTCGATCTTGCAAAATAAATAAAGAAGATTGAGCAACACCGATCCCAAAAAGCTCCACCTTATAACATAGAAATAGGAGAGGCTTGATTCTAAGCCAAAGTGAGGATCCAAACACTATGAGTGATCGAGAGATGTTGAGAAATAACAAGGGTATGCCTCGCTTTCTTTATAAAATTATCAAAAACTCCAAATACTATGAGGAAGAAGTGTTCGACCGATCAATGAGTTGTTCTAAGACTCAATTGATGAAGATGAGGGTGTTAGCCACCGAATCCAAGGTATGAAAGAAAACTCGGAGATATGACTTGTGTATGCCTTGAGTTCATGACCCTGATCTTGCTAAAGTCCTGATAATTTAATTCATTCTTTGCTAAGGGACTAGCAAAGTTCAGGTAGGGGGGCGTGTTGGTGGTCGTTACGATACGATTTCGCCACCAACATTCCAGTCATATTTCAGGCTCATCCTGCTCACAACAAGTAAAATTGATTATTTCTAATGAGTTCCACAAGTTTTGTATAATTTGTGAGTGCAGGAGCAATCAAGCAAAGGACGAACCACTTTGGGCACAAGGCCAGGCCGGCCGGCCTAGCATAGGCCGACCGGCCCCCTTCTGTGGCTCCTTGCCATGTCTTTGATCTAGAAGATCACAAACACAACACCAATGATCCTGAGACGTGCGATCAACGTCGGATTGATCCAAGGACCCGAAAGGCCTAAGCTACACTTGCATGGATTGAAGGGCCCACCAACCTTGGATTCTCGGACAGCTTTGATCCAAATCAACCATTACCGACCTCAGGGATCAATCCAGAGCGTCCCTGAAGAAGGCGGTGCCACAGGGCAGCCAGACCAGGCCGATCGGCCTGGCCTAGGCCGGCCGGCCTCCCCCTGAGGCCGCCACGTGTCCCCCTTCGCGTGACAGTTAAGCACAAGCTTAGCTTAAGCTTGACGCCGGCAACCGCCTCTGAAGACTATAAAAGGGACACCCCTCCACCTTGAGAACAACCATCCAAAGGAGAGAAGAGTAGTCCAGTGAGAAGTTCTCATCTTTAGAGTTAGATTAGGGAGAGAGTGGGTGAGTTGCTTGGGTGACAGCCAAGCTTGTAGAGAGTCCGGGATTTCCTCTCGGTCTCATCTCAACATTTCCACCTAGAGGAATATACTTCAGGAGTTATCTTCAGTAAGTCCTCGGTCCCTTGCCTTTAGTACCTCGCTAGTTTACGAATTACTTTCAGCAATCTATTTTATTTATATGTGATCTGCGGGTACCTGAGTCTGCGCGAGTGACAGCGACTCTTGTTCGGGGTTTCCTCTATAGCCCTTCGCGTTGGGTGGAGGTCAGTGGCTGAAAGCTTAGGCGTGGTGCCTGTGCTGGCTAGCCATCTCAGGTTGTGTTGCACCCCACGGAACTGCAGTGGTAGGCGGCAGGTGGTGACAGTCCTGTCCGTCCTTTGTACTCCACCACGTTCGGGTGTACTCATAACAGTAGTGCTGAGCCCGGAAGAACCCCTCTCTCATCCCGTTCTGAGTTCTTCCTGTTCTAGCCGTCGAAGCAGATGAGATTAGATATAGATAGTTTGCCTGGGTAACGAGTAGCTAACTAAAGTCAAGCTCTCTGCCCGCTTACCTTGTGCTCCTTGGTGGGTCCGGTTAGAAAAGTTCTAGGCTAGTCGCATCTACCGTTCCTTGGATTCGATATCCAGGTTCTTACTCCCCTAGTGAAAGGCTACATCGTACTCCGTGCGCTTGCGGATTTAGTTAGGCTAAGGAGTGCCAACAATCACCTTGGTCTTGATAAACCCCGACATCACATATAACTTACAAGCCTTTGGTTCAGTGATATCATCCACCGGGAATCTGTTATTGTGGTCTTCTCCCAACAGAACTCCTTGATCTGGTCCAGCACTGTGAAGGTCGGATCCTCCTTTCCGTTCCAGCTCTGATATTTTATCGGAACATTGTCCCTCACTATATTTCCGATGGCCGTCTTGTAAGGCCCCTGGACCGTAATAGGATCTACTGGCTCTCCGGATGCATCGACCGCGTTTATTACAGTTCGGCCTTGAGGCATCTTGCTTCGGCCTCGCTTGCCCTTAGGTTTTTCTGATGTTTCGGTCACCTCTGACCTGTTTTCAACATGCTCCTACGTGTAGAGATCAAAACTAATGAGATCAATTTGTCACCAAACTAATGATAGCAAAGGTGTGTGCAAAAGAACTACCTCCTCAGCACCAAAGTCTAGGTTGAGGTACGCGGAAGGGCTTCCTTCGTGGTTAGCACCATCATCTCCGCCATCCTGGTGAGCACCAGCATTCTCCGCTTCATTCGCGTCTTCTTTGCCAAAACGGGCTCTCAACCGTGTGAAATGATGCATTTTCCTTACATAAAGTGAATACAAACTAAGATTCTGATCTATAAACTATCCCATGTATATATTAATGGCTTTCCTACGGACCGTTTCAAGATTTGTAGCAAAACCCAAAAAAATTGAACAAGTCTAGCCTCTTCAATTTAACCATTTTAGGAGCTTAATTAAAACTAAAAACACTTAAGCAAATAATTTTTGACCAACATGAAAATAACACCTTTAAGTATGTAATTTCATCTAGGCATGTTGACTTTGAAAAAAAACATCATTTACTTGTTCAAAATCATGGTCAAAATCCAGTCAATCCCCTGTTTTTTGGAACTTCAGAATTTGGCTAAGTGTTGGTTGACAGCAGCAGTTAGCTATCTTTAGAATTTAATAACTTTCTATTTAGATCAACACCCAACCCAAACAACATCATGGTTCAACTATTGGTAGTTTGGACCATTGAAAAATCATCTACAACCTTAGGTTTTCAAATCAAACCTATTTTAAATTCGAGCCCAAAGTCAGCCAAATAACTCAAATTCCAGACTTAACCAAAACTACTCAAATCTAATTTGGCCTTTGGTTGACAGTTTGGATCCTAGCTCATTTTGCAAAAGTTGATCCCCTATATACCAGCTACAACTTTTATACATGAAGTTTGCAAAATTTATACACGAAATCTTGTATGAGCTGCTTCGAGACATTTCATCGAACACCTCATGTGCAGTGGCTGAGGGGGTGGAGCTCACCTTGGGTATGGAGCGACGGCGCGTCGGGGTGGAGCGACGGTGCCTCAGGGTGGAGCGGCAGCGCGTCGTGGTGGAGCGCGGCGTCGGGGTGGAGAAGTGCGCGGGGGCTGGAGCGGCGGCGCGACGTCGAGGGAGAGCAGGGGAGCGCGGCGTCGAGGGAGAGCAGGGAGCGCGGCGCAACGTCGTGGGAGAGTAGGGGACCAGCGGCGACGCGGCGTCAGGGGAGCGGCACGACGTCGAGGGAGCAGCGGCGGCACGGCGTCGAGGGAGAGCAGGGAGCGCGGCGCGACGTCGAGGGAGAGCAAGGGAGCTGCGGCGACGCGGCGTCAGGGGAGCGGCACGACGTCGAGGGAGCGGCAGCGGCGTGGCATCGGGGGAGCGCGGCACGACGTCGAGGGAGAGCAGGGGAGCGGCGGCGACGCGGCGTCGGGGGAGCCGCGCGACGTCAAGGGAGCGGCGCGACGTCGAGGGAGCGGCGGCGGCGGCGGCGCGGTGTCGGGGGAGCGCGGCGCGACGTCGAGGGAGCGCGGGGACTTAGAATTTTGGGAGGATTTGGAACCCGTGCGCGCCTATATGAAGTTGGGGGAAAAGCATCACAAACGGTTTTAAACAAAAACCGGTTGTGATGCCACCGTAACAACCAGTTTTGTTTAAAACCGTTTGTGATGCTCAAAATCACAAACGGTTTCTGTTGAAAACCGGTTGTGATGGTGGAATCACAACCGGTTTTCAACACAAACCGTTTGTGATATATTGTTTCATTTTCACTGCCAAAAATCATTTAATTCATAGAAAATAGAATAAGTCTCGAAAAAATTTGAGACTCCTGCACTAGGCTAAACTTAGTGTATATCACACATTAAAAATATGTATACTGTATGAACAATTTCAAAAATGTTTGAGTGTGTGCAAAGTACACACAGAGCCTAAGTAGTTTGAAATAACGAGACACGTCTATTGCTTTAGTAACGATCGCTAGTTTTGATGTAGTGCAAAAATTTGAATCTCTAATTTTAAAGTTATTAACCACAAAGAGGACCATGTTTGGTGCTTTCTCTTTTTTCAAATTATTTACTAAGAATGGTTTGTGATGTATTTTTATTTCTCACAAACAAAAATAATTTAATTCATACAAAATAGAATAAAGCTAGAAAAATTGGTACTACTGCACTAAGCTAAACATGGTCTTACACTTTATTCAAATCTTACATCATACACCATTCAAGTCTTACACAATCACACACATTATTAAATTCTTACAATACCATAACACAATATCACAACCGGTTTTCTTACAATATCACACTGATAGCACAACACGCATTACTAAGTCCTTACAACACCATAATACAGTAGTCTAGCTACCCCTGCACGCCACTTACCCTCATGAGATAGGTAGAATAGTTTACATCAATAATGTTTATGTTAAGATAACGATCCACATAATCTAGTGCATATATTAATGCACTATCCTTTGCCTTATAATTCGCATCCAATGTCTCACCATATATTGTCATCGAAGGCACTTCTGGTGAAGTCAAGGTTACACATGCTTGAAAACCACCATTTACTCGATATGAATGTGGCGGTATGAATGAGTAGCCCAACTGTGGTAGGATGTGATGCAGCACTTCTCTCAGACCATTCTCTGTGTGCAGGAATCCATTATACAAGTCATCCTATACGTTAAACATATAAAATTAAGAGTTAAATTTGACATTTTAGTAACAATTAAGGAAAATAACATATGCAGGAGAGTTAACATACGTATTCCGATTCATAAGCGGGGAAATCCTTTTAGGCATATGTGTCACGTCTGTCTCATTCATCTCTAGTGATTTGAGCTTGAAGAAACCGTAGTCCGGAAAGTAATGCCTTGTATGACTTTCCACTTGTACCAGGGCTTTTCTCACAGCATCACGTGCGGCAACAAATTCTTGACGGTAGGGTCCAGAATGTACGTGGAAAATAAAATTTTCACTAGGATGTGGGTCGCGCAAAGCACTGGCTTGGATTGAAAGAGAAACAGTATATCTCCCACGATTTATACCACTTCTCTCTCTTACCACCATAGGACAAGAGCCACTTATGTTAGTTACTACAGTTTTGAACCATTCAAGTGCATTAATCGCCTGATTTAAAAATTAGTTAAGAATCATTACGATAACATAATAATCATATAATTTAATCACAAATAAATTACATACACCAGTCTTACCAAATCCCTGCGGATTTCAGGCACAATCGAATGAACCCTTCAAATACCGGTCTGGGAGGGTTTGGTGGTGGTGCAGTGAGACCTCCCGAAAACATAGCTGGGTGCGGCGGATACAGTCTACCATGACTTGATCTTGCACGCTGTGACGACCCGGATTTTCAAAATCGAGAATCCGACTCCCTGTACCATTGTGATAGTCCCTGGATCAGTAGCTATCACGTACAGAACTCATCTCAGCATAATATCATATCCATACAACGAATTTAAATTACATAGAAGAGATTTACATCCATACCATTATGGAAATACGGGTAAAGTATAAGCCCGTCGGGCTAAGCGACAAGCGGAAATCCTGCGTAGCGGTAGCTAGGCTCCAAGTCTTCATCTTCGATCGACACCACAGGCAACTCGAGTGAAGCACATAGCCCTTCTTCAAACATCGGACTTGATCTTCAAGTTCTATCCTGCATGCTCACAAACTATCCCCAAGGAATGGGATAGGTTCACGTCACCATCTGTATGCAAGCTTTAAGTGGCCTATATTCTGAAGGTATAAAAGTAGTTCAAGGGAAGGCAGAGGTTTCCTATGCAGCAGCAAAAGTATAAATATAAATCTCCAATATATCCATCCAATCCCACCTCACATCACATCGGGCTATTCCGGCGCACCGGACTCCCGTCTCCATCTCCACACTCGTCTAAGTCGATGCGAGAGCTCCCTCCCCTCGCACCTCACCAACTACGACCGGATCCTGAAAGGAAAGGGAGCAAGCTTCCCTTCTCCCCGTCCGTAGCTGCGAACCTTAATCACTCTCAAATCTGGCTAATAAAGGGGGAGGTAGAAGATCCCAAAATATGAGAGGTAACAGGGAAAATGGGCAATGTCCATACCGAGGACGCGGCTATACGTATAGATTCTAGACTCTGCAGAGCTTGTACAACTGGACCCACTCGGGCTGCAGACGGTGATCAACCGCCTTGAGACACAACCCACAGCACAGACCCTAACCGCAACGATGCCCGCCTGCCCTTCCTGTCTCGATCCATCGGCTCGCAATCCAATGCTTCGGAAGCTGTGTCGAACTCTCCCTCGTAGGGCCAGACGGGGCCATAGTCCTTCGGGGAAACGGTCTCTCCCGTTCCCGTACACCATCCACCTGATCTTCTCGCAGTGCAGGCATCGCGCTAGATAGGAAGGCTGGAACCCGTTCATATGGGTAAGCGGTAAGTACGTGGGGCCCAAATAAAGTTACCCCACTCGGTTTCAGACCGGGGGCGAGCGTCATCGTCCAAAAGGCGTATCCTCCGAAGAAGAACGCAAGTCGCAGTACCCATCATAGGTACCACCGCCAATTCCTATGCTCCTATCCATCCATGTACCCGCCACAAGTACGGTGTGGGACCCCCTCGAGAGCAGGGGTCTCCCGGCACCTCGATCAAAGATCGAGTTGTTATAAAATGCTCACCCCCGCCAAGTTTCCCAAAAACACCTTCTCCTGCCGGTTTTATCCCCACACACGCCAAGAATCCTAATCCACAATATATCCCATACACATGCAAGCAGCAGCATAGCAATCATATATATAGTAGTAGGTAAACAAGGAATCAGGATATATAAATAGGCTATGCATGGCTCAATCATCATCATCATATAAGCAAAGCGCTAGCATTCTACTCAGCAATGCCTAATAGGTCAAAGAATCAGGATGGGCGTGAACCTGGAGCATGGTCCTTTGTCCCTTCACTTCAGCGTAGTCGACGTCGTCGAAGTAGTCGAAGTAGTCCGGGTCCTCCGGGGATCCTATTATACGGATACATAAATAAACAACGGCAACTACTAGCAAATAAACTCCAAATGAGAACCAATAGAGATCCAAATAACAGCAAACACTATTCTATCATGTTGGTCATGATTTTAGAAAAATATTGAAACTGATTTCATATTTTTCTGAGCTACGGTTGGTTTATTATGAATTTCTGAAGTTTAAATCAATTTCTGAATTTATGAATCATTCCAGGAAAAAGGAAAGAAAAACGGGCAAGGACCTATTTGTGAAAACAGAGAAGGCTAAGGGCCTGCATGCAAAAGACTGGGTCCACATAAAGGAAGGGTTCAGCCAGGGGTTCTCTGCAAAAGGGTGTTAAGGTGGGAGGACCTTTTATGTGGTTTCTCGAGAATCTAGGGGGCTATCTGCGAAATCGTGGGGGCTCCGGTGGAAACCGGCCGGTGGCAGACGTTTGCTTCTTGATGATGTCATTGATGACATCACAGGCACAAAGGATCCGGTGCGGCTGGCCGATCCGCGATAGATCGTGTGGCTTGGTTGAGGGCGCACAACAACTGTTCGAGGAAATGCCGGCCGGTTCGGCAGGGGCGAGGCTGCGAGCGGCAAGCAGCAGCAGGTCAGCGACGGCGGCTCGGCGGCGTTGCCATGGCTAGGAACGGTAAGTTGAAGGTAGCAGGGCAGCGTGCTAGCTTGGTGCGGACGTGGGCGCGTGCGGCTGCTGTGGCAAGTGCACGCGAGCACGGCACACGCATGGCCACGGCCGCGGTGAGGACAGCAAGCACGGCACGAAGGCCAGCTCTGAAGGCATGCAAACAGCTTGGTGGCCGGGTATGCAGACAAGTGCAAAAGGGGAGAGACCCGTGTGATGGCAAGCAAATGCAAAAAGCTTGGCGAGGCAGCGAGAAGCTGTGGCTGTAACGGTTTGGTGTCAGGCAGCTTGGCTTGCGATCTAGAGTGCCGGCATGGCATGGTTGCAGAGGAGCGCGGCAAGGCAACCTCCGGCGAACGGCAGCACGGCAAGCGAAGCTCGGAGAGGATTAGCACACCCATGGTTGAGCAGGGACAGCTCCCAGGATTGCACGGAGAGTGCTTGACGAAAGGCCAAGGCGGCGGAGCACGCTCGCGGCGGCAGAGGCAGCGCCGGCGCGGCTCAACCTCACTCAATTCCGGCGACAAGGGCATGGCTGGGTGCGTTAGGCTGTCGCACACACGTGCACCATGTTAAAGCCTAGACCTTTGGCTCCTAAGGTTCGGATTGGGCTGGTTTAGGTAGCTCGGGCGGACGCACGGAGAGTGCTCGGTGAAATGCCGCAAAGGCTCGTTCACTGGACAGGGAGGGTTTAGGCTCGGGTTAGGGGACGGCGTCGCGAGGTTCCTGCACAAGAAGAGGGTTGGCACGAAGACCAACCCACAGGCATAGAAAAAGGGCCAAGCTTGGGAGGTTTAGCTATCTACGGTTGGTTCGTCGGCGTCGAGCGCCGGACAGCAAAGGGGAAGAGGGGAGCGGCGGCGACTGGCTCACCCTGGGCTCGAGGAAGGGACTGGCTCGGCTTGGAGAAGAGGACGTTGACGCGGTGTAGAGGACGACGAGCAGCGACATGGTACGGCTTCTTGCTCCGGGTAGTCGCGGCGGCACTCCGGAGCGGTTGCGGCATCTTGGCGAAGAGGAAGCAGGGCTCGGCGTCCTTGTCATGCGGCGGCGTCGACTCGAGCTCGCGGTACTACTCCTCGTCGACGTTGGGGGCGTCCCGGGCGGCTCCGGCTTCACGGCGTTGACAGGCGCCGCGGCGGCGGACTCCGATTCCTGGCGACGACGGCGCTCCGGGCTCGTGGTGGCGGCTTCGTCTTCTTCAAGCGGGCGAAGCTCCCCCTTCTGCTCCTCCTCGCCTCCACTCCTTCGTGCGGCGGCTGGGTGAAAGGGGAAAACCCCAAGTGGACTCGAGGAGAGCAGGGGCGGCGGCGGCTCTTATAGCGGCGGCGCGCAGGGGCTCGCGACGCGGACGGTTGCGATGCAAGGGCACGGCTGCGGGGACACGCGGCGAGAGATCCTTTGCGTGAGGCTAGGGTTGAGAGGTGTGACGTGGCTCGGCGTGCGTGCCAGCGCGGACGCCGAGGGGCAAGGTTGTCAAATTACCCCGCGAGGATGCTTCTAGAAGGGCGCCCTAGGGTTTTGGTCACAGGGGTGCGCAGCTGGTCAAGGCGGGGCTCCCGCTTCCCTTGTCGCGAGGCGAAGGCGGCAAGGCGCAGGGGAAAGTGGAGAGGAGCAGCGGCGGTCGTTGCTCTGCTCGGCGCGGCGAAAGGCAGAGGAGAGCACCGGGTGAGGAAGGGGAAAGCTGGCGAGTGGGGCCCGTGTGGCGGTGGAAGAAGGTGGCGCGGTAGGTGGAAAACGGGCCGAGCAGAATGGTTTGGGCCGAGCGAACTCTAACGGGCCGAGGGAAAGGTTGGGCCGGCTGGGTGAGCAGGCCGGCGGGGATGGGTTAGACGGGCTAGGAGAGTTAGAGGGCTAGGGAGCTAAGGGGCTGGAGTTAGACTTAGGTTAGTTAGCTGGCCCAAGTTAGAGTGTTAGCTTTTTAGTTTATATTTGAAATGGAATTTCAAATATAAACTACACTCAACAAATTCAAACAAATCCAAATGGAATTCAACAATTCCGGATAAAATCCAAATCACACATGCATTGACTGTGAGAAATTATTTTATGCACGATTTAATTACTAGGAATTTTAGAGAGCAATTTACTTAAGTTGTAAATTAATTCATGGCTCACAACAATTCACACAAAATTTTTTGAAATCCCGATTTTTCATACAAGTAACAGACTGCAAATTTGCGGGATGTTACACACGCTGTCTCAGCATTATATATTTTCCTATTTAACAGAAGAAAACATTTAGCTATAGTTCTATATATGATATATAGCAAATTAAATACCTGAGCTTTGCACTCGTATCGAAACAAAACTACGTACAACAATACAAATGAAAAAAAACGCAGGAGAGAATATGTATATACCTGAGCTTTGCCTGTCTACCGGGCGATGGTGGTGCTCGCGAGCAGGCAGTAGAGAGCGAGCGAGAGAGCTAGCAGAGCAAACGAGCGAGAGAGCGAGCCAGAGAGCTAGCAGAGCGAGAGAGCGAGCGAGCAAGCGAACGAGAGAGTGAGCTCGGGCGTGAGCAAGCGAGCAGACACAAGCAATAAGTGCTGGGCGCTTTTGCCTCGGGCTGTGTGCCACATCACAGCCGGTTTTTATTAAAAACCGGCTGTGAAAATTCTGTTCACAAACGGTTTTTAATAAAAATCGGCTTGTGATGATATTATAAATATTTTAAAATATTATGCACACAAAAAAATTAAAACAAAAAAGCATGGGAAATTAGTGCAATTACCTCTAAATACTTAAACAATAGTAGTGCAATTATCTCTAAATATATAAATAAAATATTAGTAGTGCAATTAACTCTTAATACCAAAATAAGGTAAAAGTTGTGCAATTAACTCTAAATATTACATAACTATGCATTATTCAACTAACGATGACGGCCTCGTCATGATCACGTCGGACGTAAGCTGGCTCATCATCTTTCTCTTCAAACACAGGTAGGTCGACATCAGGCCCGAGAGGAGGCATGTCGTTGAAGTCGTTCCCTTCTTCCTCGGTTGTGTCTTCAACACCGACGATCTTCCTTTTTCCTTGAAGAACAACGTGTTTTCCATCATTAGCGAGGTCCTTTGCATAGAAGACTTGCACTACATCTTTCACCCAAACGAATGGTTCGTCTCTGTAGCCTATCTTCTTAAGATCGACGGCAGTCATACCATACTTGTCCTCGAAGACTGCCACTTGATTCACCCACTTGCACCAGAAAAGAGGTATCTTTAAGTTGGGCCCGTAATCTAGCTCCCAGATCTCTTCAATGGTCCCGTAGTATGTCTGCAACTGTTGATTGTTGTCATAAGCATCGATACGAACACCACTGTTCTGGTTGACACTTTTTTCATCTTGCTTTGTTGTGTAGAATGAGTACGCACTTATGTCATGTCCTTGAAACTTTGTCAATGTACTTGATGGTCCCATAACCAACAAATCTAGCTCACGAGAATCGGTTTTACCAACAGTCAATTTCAATCTTAACCAGTCGCCAAAGCATTCTCTATGTTTTTTCATGATCCACTGTTGTTGTTTGGCTTTGTTCTGGTTCTGTAGCTCTCTCATATGCATCTCAATATATGGCGAAACTACAGATGCTTGCTATAGAACAGTGTAATGTGCTTGCGTGAAAGCACCAAGGTCATCGATCCTGCTCGAATGACGGCCGATCGTCCCCCTCCCAACCAGCCTCCCCTCATGGCGTGATACAGGCACACCGACTCGTGGTAGATCCAAATAGTATGTGCAGAACTCAATTGCCTCCTCAGTATCCGATCCATTTTCCATGCTAGCCTCCGGTCTGAATCTGTTTCTAACATACTTCCTAAGCACACTGTTTAACCTCTCGAAAGGAAACATGTTATGCAGGAACATTGGACCAATTGATTTTATCTGAGCAACAAGGAGAATAAGCAGATGCTCTGACATGTCAAAAATGTCGGTGGAAAATGCATCTCGAGCCTGTTTATAGTATGGATTAGGTCTTCTTGAAGCTTGTCTAGCGTTGTTGGATCTATGACTTTGTGTGATATAGCATTGAAGAAAGAGCACAACTTTATGAGAGGATCCCTGACCTTCGGTGGTAGCACACCCCTTAACGCAACAGGGAGAAGTTGTCATGATAACGTGGCAGTCGTGGGCCTTCATGCAACTCATGTTGAATTTTGACTCCTGTATGTTGACCAGCCTCCTGATGTTGGCCGAGTATCCGGTGGGCACTTTCAACTCATGAAAGAATTTACAGATCTTCTTTTTCTCGTCTTTAGTCACTGTCCATGAAGCAACTGGAAGCTTCTTTTTCCCATCAGGCTGTATGATAGGATGTAGTTCAGGCCATCGTCGACGCAAACCACACAACCATTATAGCCCTTTGTAGCCTGGCCAGATACAGTACCAAGGCCGGGGAGGTCCGTGATTGTTACGAATAACAATGCTTTCAACTTGAAGTGTTCTCTCTTGTACTCATCCCAAACATTGACACCATGATCCCACAAAGTCACAAGATCATCCACCAGTGGCTCCAGGTACACATCGATTTCATTTAATGGCTGCTTTGGCCCTTCGATCAACAAAGGCATCATAATATACGTCCGCTTCATACAAAGCCAAGGCGGAAGGTTGTATATGCAAAGAGTGACAGGCCAGGTGCTATGTTTGCTGCTAACCATGTTGAAAGGTTCATACCATCAGTACACAATCCGAACCTTACGTTCCTTATTTCATTGGCAAATTTCTTCATGAAATGATAATTGATAGCCCTCCACTGCGAACCGTCAACCGGATGTATAAGCTTTCCATCATTCAGACGCTCTTCTTCATGCCAACGCATAAGCTTTGCTGTCTTTGGGTTTGCAAATAAACGCTTCAATCGAGGAATCACGGGAAAGTACCAGACGACTTTGGCAGGTGGTATTTTATTTCGATCACATGTCATATGTATAGCTGATACAGACTTGTACCTTGAAGCTTCACACACTGGGCATGCATCTAATTCTTTATAGTCACCACGATATAAGATGCAATCATTTGGGCATGCATGTATTTTTTGTACTTCTAGCCCAATCGGACATATCATTTGCTTTGCCTGGTATGTGTTCTTCGGCAATCCATTAGGGCTGGGAAGCATCTTCTCCAGAATATTCAGCAAAATGTCAAAGCCCGTGTCTGACACACCATTTGTTGCCTTCATCTCCAGTAGCAAGAGGTCAGCTTCAAGTTTTGACATGCTACAACCACTGTACAACGGAGTCTTTGCATCCTTTCTCATCTGCTCAAGCTTCTTCAGATTCTTTGCATCCAAGCATTCTGGCTCCGCATCACGTATCATCTGGTCAAGACCATTAACCACATCATCGGCAGCTAATGTCTCGGCGAAGGTTTCACAGATGTTTTCCATATATGTTTCTTCGACCGGTTCTGGCTCATTTTCAAGTTCCACTGCCTGTGTGGCCTGATGGTGTAATATTTCCCTAATCTTCTCTCGGGTAGTTTGCTGCGTGGTTTCATTCTCACCTTCCTCACCATACTTATTCCAAATCTTGTAGTTTGGCACGAACCCCCTAGACAACAAATGATACCGGATCTGCTCGACGTTACGAAATTGTTTCTGGTTTTTGCAGTCATAGCATGGACAATACACATATCCATCACTCGTGTTGATGTAAGCCTTCGCAACCTTCACAAATGGATCAACGTTGTTGATATATATGATATCTCTTTTGGCCGCTGGCCTGTACATCCAGCCTCGATCGTTGTCCATCTAAAATTCATGCCAAAATTCAAAATCTAGTGGATGAAACATGCTCAAATTTGAAATGGTTGCTAGTTACCCACCTCAAAATAAGTTGATGGAGTGATTCTTCAAAAAATCCTACTTTCTACATTGAAATTTGACAAGAAATCCCCTCTAAAATGGAACAAAAGCCCCTCCATCAAATTCATGCCAAATTTCAAAATCTAGTGGATGAAACATGCCCAAAATTGAAATGGTTGCTAGTTCCCCACCTCAAAATAAGTTGATGGAGTAATTCTTCAAAGAAATCCCACTTTCCACATTGCAATTTGGCAAGAAATGCTCTCTAAAATGGAACAAAAGCCCCTCCATCAAATTCATGCCAAATTTCAAAATCTAGTGGATGAAACAAGCTCAAAATTGAAATGGTTGCTAGTTACCCACCTCAAAATAAGTTGATGGAGTGATTCTTCAAAGAAATCCCACTTTACCCATTGCAATTTGGCAAGAAATGTTCTCTAAAATGGAACAAAAGCCCCTCCATCAAATTCATACCAAATTTCAAAATCTAGTGAATGAAACATGCTCAAAATTAAAATGGTTGCTAGTTACCCATCTCAAAATAAGTTGACGGAGTGATTCTTAAAAAAAAACCCAACCTTTAGAGAGCAATTTGGTAAAAATGGAGAGCAAAATGGGTTGAGAGAGGGGTGGGCGTCGGGTTGAAGAAGAAGGGAGGGGAGGGAAAGAGGGTTTTGTACTGTACAGGTACATCACAACCGGTTTTTCTATCAAACCGTTTGTGATGTCCACTATCACAACCGGTTTTTAACGAAAACCGGTTGTGATGTGCCGACCGACTATCACAGTCGGTTTTTGAGAAAAACCGGCTGTCATAGGGGGCATCACAGCCGGTTCTGACTGCAGTTTGCCCCACCTAACAAAAACCGGCTGATGCCCTATCACAACCGGTTTTCTCAAAACCGCTTGTGATAGCCCGTTTGTGAAAGTGGTTTGTGCAGTAGTGATTGTCGTTAATAATTGAACAACGAAGACAGGACCAGCAGAGCCATAATCGGAAGCCCTTGCACATATTCACTTCAAGCTTTACATGTCCCCATAACAAATTAAATATCATCATCGACTGCACAAAATTAAATATCATCATCCAGACTCTTATTATATATGATTTTCTTTGAAGCGACTTCTTGACTAATGGTTGTTCCATGAGACATTTACCATTTTTCAATAATGTATTGTACTGATGGAGAATCTAATTTCTTTTTTTTTTTCAAAAGTCCTTGAGAAACATGTTTCGTGCTGCACTATCGTCGTACCAAGCACAGCTTGGCCCCCGTCATCAAACATAGGGAATGGCCCATCATCTTGCACCCACCATTATATTGGTCCTGTTTGGATACTCTAACACCGTTAGATGTTAACACTGTTAGATGTTAGTGTTAGTTTCTAACACAAACTAACACTAACACTAACACTAACACTAGCACTTGGGCTGTTTGGATGCTTGTGTTAGTTTGACAATAAAAGCACCCTTTTCAATCATTTGACTCATGTAACTACTTTTGCATCCTGATTTTTTGTGACCGGCCACTTTGAGGCCTTCTCAACTAAGGAACGTAAGGGGGTTCTGCTCAGCATGATGACTACCGACCGGATCGACGCCGTACTTGGGAATCTCCTGGCGTCGGATCGAAGGGAACCTCCTGACGTCGGATTGAAGGGAACCTCCTGGCGGGTTTGGACGGGGGATGTGGTCGGCCGCCGCAGGTGGATGCGGGCCGACGACGGCGGTGGGGGCGGGGGCGGGCGAGCGGCCGGGCGGACAAGGAGATAGGGCGGAAGAGGAGATCGGGCGGGCGGGTGGTGGCGCGGATGGATCAGGCTGGCCGGCGCGGGTGGATGCGGCCGGCGGCAGCGGTGGCGGGTGGGGCGGGCAGGCGGAAGACGGACAGGAGAAAAGAGAGAGGTGTGGCGCAGATAGATCCAAGGAGGTTGAGGGAGAGGAATTTTTTTCCTTTCTTTTGTGGGCCTCACCAAAACTAACACAAAAAACACCCCTTAGAGGTGCTAGTTTTTTAGAGGTGTTAGTTGCAACTAACACAAACTAACACAAAAGAAAGGAAAAAAATTCCTCTCCCTCAACCTCCTTGGATCTGTCTGCGCCACACCTCTCTCTTTTCTCCTGTCCGTCTTTCGCCTGCCCGCCCCACCCGCCGCCGCTGCCGCCGGCTGCATCCACCCGCGCCGGCCGGCTGGCCTGATCCATCCGCGCCACCACCCGCCCGCCCGATCTCCTCTTCCGCCCTATCTCCTTGTCCGCCCGGCCGCCCGCCCGCCCCCCGCCACCGCCGTCGGCCCGCATCCACCTGCGGCGGCCGACCACATCCCCCGTCCAAACCCGCCAGGAGGTTCCCTTCAATCCGACGTCAGGAGGTTCCCTTCGATCCGACGCCAGGAGATTCCCAAGTACGGCGTCGATCCGGTCGGTAGTCATCAAGCTGAGCAGAACCCCCTTACGTTCCTTAGTTGAGAAGGCCTCAAAGTGGCCGGTCACAAAAAGTCAGGATGCAAAAGTAGTTACACGAGTCAAATAATTGAAAAGGGTGCTTTTATTGTCAAACTAACACAAGCATCCAAACAGTCCAAGTGCTAGTGTTAGTGTTAGTGTTAGTTTGTGTTAGAAACTAACACTAACATCTAACAGTGTTAGAGTATCCAAACAGGCCATTCTCTCCCTCATCGAAAACCCAACAATCAACATTCCATTCTGTTAACAGAAAGCATCTTCTCCATATAAAAACACTTTGAGCTAACCGAGTTCTTTGTTTCTTTGGAATCTTCGATTGCGTTGCGTAAACACCAACGCCCGCCCGCGTCGGCGTCACCAAACCCCCTCCTCCACCGCCCGTCAACAACCCACTGACCCACCCGTACACGGCCGCGTGACCCCTTCGCCCGCACCTCGCGGAGCCCGACCGAGGCAGGCGGCGGGTCAGCCCAGCCCACGGCCCCCCTCCCACCCCCTCGCCCGTCCGCCCCTGAGGCGACCGAGCCGACCGTTGCGACCCATCCCTCCCTCACCTCGCGGAGCCCCCGACCGACCCAGCCCTAGCCGCCGCCCATCGCGTCCTCCCCGCCCGCTATCTCCGGCGCCGCCGCCGAATCCGCCTCCCGGAATCGCGAGTCCCCCGGCCGGGTCGTCGGCTGGGCCGGGCCGGGCCAGGAGGGAAGGATGATCCTGGAGCAGGTCGACGAGGAGGGGGCGGCGGCGGCGGGGGCGGGGCTGGTGGCGCCGCCGGCCAACTTCGGGATGGTGGACGCGGGGGTCTACCGCTCGGGCTTCCCCGACGCCGCCAGCTTCGGATTCCTCCGGGGGCTCGCCCTCCGATCCGTCGTGTGAGCCGCTCGAATCCTCCCCTCTCGATCGGATCGAATTGTTAGATTGGGATTACCTTATGGGATTGGATACGATCGGTTGGTCTAGTTCCCTCCCGTGTTGCTCCGTTCCTGATAATGCGGTTGTGGTGTCCCCCGCGTTGATGCAGGTACCTCTGCCCGGAGCCGTACCCGGAGGCCAACGCGGCGTTCCTCAAGACCGAGGGGATCCGCCTCTTCCAATTCGGGATCGAGGGCAACAAGGTGGGTCTGATTTCCCTTTTTTCCTTCACCTGTATTTTTGGGATGTCTCCTTTTTCCCCATATGAATTGTCTTATAATATTTTGCGATTGTTTAATCTGTGGTTTGGTACTTAATTGATTGATGTTACCGATTGCGCTCTGGAGTAGTGGAATCCAATGTGCTCAAAGGACACATACCTTGTTTTCTTCAGGGGAAAACTCAGTACAGCTTTTTTTTTTATTATTGTTCTTGATTTGGTAAAATCTGTTGGAAAGCTTTGGTAGTCACTCCTGCAATCACAGGATAGTTTTTAGCTGGGTTGTCCAATCAGAACGCAAACTCGGTGGTAATGATAATTTGTGCTTGAATTTCAACTGCATAAGGTCTGCCGTCTTTCAGATAAATAACTCTGTGCACTGATGCTTCTTAGAATTATACTGCTTTATAACATTGAATGGTGGTTCTAATTAGATTCTCTTTACTGCGCCAAAGGAATCCTTGTAAATTCTAGCATTACGCGCCATGCTCATACAAGTACCTTCTATAAAGGGTATTTAGTGTTGCCAGTTGGGCAGGCATCAGATGCCTCCCTTCTTTTCAATACTTCACCTTAGTAAAATTTAGGAAAATAGACCATTGGATATTCTCTGTCAGTTGTCAAAGATGCAATTATGTGGATAAATCAGCAGATAATTTTCCAATGCATTGAATGTTAGTTTTAGCATTTGAATGCTGCCCTGCTGATTTTAGTGGTGCTCATGAATCTGGTATTTGGGGATAAATTTGGATGGTAACTTAACTATAATGTATCCAAGTGCGGAACTACGACAAAACTGTGTCTTCCCTTATGGAAATAAATTAACTATTATGAATAAGTTATTGCAGGTACAAATGAATATAGTTTCCTTGTCAAGGATCAGTCTGTTTCTTCTGGTATTGTACACTTCAGATCCTGCATTCCTGAAAAAAAGACATGCAGTTTTGTGTGGATACAGTGCATGCGTTTTGTTTGATTCTCATTGTTTTGCCTTACTAATGTGTGACTTTGTACCTCCTCTGTATTGTTAATTCCAGTTAGTTTCATTTGAAGCAATTATTGTTGTCTGCTGATCTTTTGAATTCCTATATCAGCAAGTTCAGCACATTTTAAATGTTTGCATCTGCAGGACCCATACGTGTCCATACCTGTGGATGCCATCGTGGGGGCTCTTAGGGTCTTGCTTGGTACTGAATTAGGCTCCATCTTTCCAATTTTACCTTTGCTGTCAACTAGTAATGTATTAATGTTAAATCATCAAATGGAACTATTTAACCCATTAGTAACCTGCTTCCACTTTTGTGGTCCTCAGATGTAAGGAACCACCCAGTTTTAATCCACTGCAAAAGAGGAAAGGTATTGAGAAATGCATTTCTTTCTTCTAAATTGAAAATTGATTAGTTCTCTCTTTTTTTCCTCATCTTATGGCTTGAATTCTCGACTTCTTTGTCCTTTCTCCAGCACCGCACTGGATGTCTTGTGGGCTGCTTCAGGAAGCTGCAGAATTGGTGCCTATCATCTGTCTTTGAAGAGTACCATCGCTATGCTGCTGGCAAATCCCGGTTGTCAGACCTGAGGTTCATTGAATCCTTCGATGTCACCTGCATGAGGGATTGCATGCTCAGGCTCATCTACCGCTACCACGACTGTCTTCAGAAAAGCAAGCGCTTACAGTATGATGTTCGATAGCGACTGAGGGACTGGGAACGACCTCCCAGGCCCCTGAGTTTTGTTGGAGCTTGAACTGCTGGAAGAGTTGTAAAACGATTCACCAGGCATTTGTTGATTCTTTTATGTCTGCATGCCTTGATGTGAGTGATTCTTTTGTAAGCGGAAATTTATTGAACACTGGTCTGAGCCATTACTTGATTGCATAGTTGTTTTCATCTGAAGCAGTTTGTCACCGCACACAATATGCTGGAAGACTTTCCATCTATATTTACTGTCTGTGAAGTGCTCTGATCACCTGAGGTTGAATTGACAAAGTCCCCACAAACATTTGTTATATCTGTATAGGAAGGATCTTTGATTATTGGGAGATTGTATTGTTGAAGTTTGTTTTAAACCCCAGGGATGTAGCTTACTTTGCAGAATCTTAGGTGAATAAAACCCAGAGGCAACTGAAATGACAGGTGGATTCGCTAAACATTTGTTGAGGAGTGAGAATGACAATTGGTGATGGGCCGGCCATCCTGATAGTGCTAGGACAGTTATAGCAAACAGATGCTTTATGGATTGCGCATTCCATTTGCCCAGTGCTTTATAGTACAGGAAAAAAAAATCTCTATTCAGATTCCGCCGAATTGTTGAATTTCGATCCAAATCCCTGGGGTTTCATTAAAGCTTTTAAGAAAATAAATGCACACGTATTTCCCTAATCCAAAGTCACCTGAAATCCTAACACACATGTAGCTCTGCTTTGTCGTCTCCACATAGATCTTCCTTCAGACTTCATTATGCATCCGACCGAACATCGAAGTCCAAGTCACTAGCCCCGCAGATTCTGTTTCCATGTGGCGGAGTGTGGACGGCGCCAGGTAGGCAGCCATTGGAGAGAGGGGATCTCCACGCGTTCGGATAAGGGATAGGGTTGCTCACTCCCTTCACCCAATGAGCGCCACACAGCTCTGAGCCATATCTCAGCTGCCGGGCCCCATCCATCCAAACACGCCACGGATTTTTCTCACACAGTCCCCTGCAGGTTCTAAAGATCACACAAACTTTAATTGGGCCACCATTTTGCAGGAAGGAAGAGCTCTGTGTGCGTGAGAGGCAGGAAAAAGAGGTGGAGATGGCTACGGCGTACGCTCCCATGGCGAGCCAGGTGATGAAGAGCAGCTTGGTGCACTCGAGGCCCAGGGGCCTTTCAGGCGCTGCCCTGACCAGGCGGCCTCGCTTCACCGTCAAGGCCATCCAGCCTGAGAAGGTCAGTAGATCAACTGAGCTGAGCGATGGAAAAGATGGATCTTTTCTACAGTTTCAGTCCGATTGATTGGCTCTTGGCTTAGGCAACATGGATTATCAATTCAATATGCTTCCAAATCAGTGCTGCTTCTTGATTATTCAACATTAGTCATCTTCTCTGATTCAATTTGATCTGAAAACTCGATTGTCATTTGCATATACAATTTGATGCTCTGAACACTAGCAATTATTCAACGAGATCTCTTATTCAACTATGTGTCTTTTCTGTGTGTGTGCAGCCAACGTACCAGGTGGTGCAGCCGATCAACGGCGACCCCTTCATCGGCAGCCTGGAGACGCCCGTCACCTCCAGCCCTCTCGTGGCCTGGTACCTCTCCAACCTCCCCGCCTACCGCACCGCCGTGAGCCCTCTGCTCCGTGGCATCGAGGTGGGCCTCGCGCACGGGTACCTCCTGGTGGGGCCCTTCGCCCTGACGGGCCCGCTCCGCAACACCCCCGTGCACGGCCAGGCCGGAGCCCTGGGCGCCGCCGGGCTCGTCGCCATCCTCAGCGTCTGCCTCACCATGTACGGCGTCGCCTCCTTCAACGAGGGGGACCCGTCCACCGCGCCCACGCTCACGCTCACGGGCCGCAAGAAGGAGGCCGACAAGCTCCAGACCGCTGATGGGTGGGCCAAGTTCACCGGAGGGTTCTTCTTCGGCGGCATCTCCGGCGTGGTCTGGGCTTACTTCCTCCTCTACGTGCTCGACCTCCCGTACTACTTCAAGTAGACACGTATAAATGTGTATTTTCTCTACATGCGCGTGTGTGCGTGCGCATGGGTAGGCGATGGGGTTGTTGATTGATCAGCAAGCACGTGTATAAATGTACTTGATCGATTTCTCTGCACATGGATGGATGGGGTTGTAACTTGGAAGCTGGAACTGTTAATTTCTTACTTGGATGGAGTTAATTTACTTGGGGACGAAATTATGTAACTAGCTGTTGTGTTTATACAATCTTCATTCTTTAGGATCTCTCAACATGGGGTGTACAATATAACACAAAGAATGAAGGTGAGGTTCAAACAAGCAAGAGGGCACAACAGAGAAAAGAATGGTCACCATACTACTGGGCTATCACAGTCGATCGGTTAATTAGCAACAATGAAGCCTTTGTCATTACCGGTTCTAGAGCCTTACAGTTCGGGGAAAAAATGGTGAGTTCTGCGTTATCTATGACCATGTTATCTAGAGGTGAGTTCTCTGTGTTATCTAGGGGTGCTCACTCGAGTTGTTCTTGTCGACCATAATGGTTGTATGGACTCGTGTGTTAGAATTTGATGCGCTGACTTATGTTGGAATTTGATGTATGGACTTGTGTCTGAATTTGTTGTGTGGAGTCGTGTTCAAATTTGATAGATTGTATTTTGATGGATTGAGTTGTGGTACGTATGCTTCTGTTAGCTAGGCTCACCATATGGTCGTAGCTGCGACTGTTGATTGATTTTTTTTTAGCGAATCGGCAAGGGAGCCCCCTACCTTTTTTTTCATATAGACTGTTCATTGATTATCTTTTTACAATTTATATATTGATTGCTAACAATGACAATACTAGTTCGGTGTTGTGGTGTAGTGACGGCTGTGGGTTTTAGCTTAAACCGGCAGTGTTCGTAGAATCTGCCGAAACTCCTCCAGACATGCAAGCAGGAATGCAACATGTGGAAGTGTCTCATATCCCCTCTAGATACTCATCTGTAGTAGACTCATGGTGTATGCTATTTCAAATGGCCTAGAAATCTCTCCCAAACTGCTTGTAACTCTTCTGGCCTTATGGCCAACAGTTGTACGTACTCGGTGCTTGCACCCTCCATTACCGGCTTGCTGGGATCAGTGGTAAAAGATTCAGGTGGGGACTCTCACCCCCCCCCCCCCCCCCCCCGCCCCCCTTGCCTGTCAAAAAAAAAAAAACTACCGCTATGGTTTACGTGGGTTTATTCTGTGTACATATCTTTCATGTAATCGAAAAAAAATTAGCCATAGGCATGAAGATGTGTCTTCCATGCGTAACCAACATCCTCTAGTTTTCCAGCTTTATTGAAAAATATCTAGTTTATGCTACGAGTTTCCAAATTCCAAGCCAATAATTTCGCTCTCCTCGCTGGACGAGTTATTTCTAGCCCATCTTTCCCATAAAGCTAGGATTTTTGTACAGTTCCAAATATCAAACCTGGACGGGCAAGGCTAGAGTAGCTATCTAGCTGAATATCCAAACACACTGATACTAAATATATATGAAGTCAACATTCATGAAGGAAATTCTAAAAAAAAAACATTCATGAAGGAACACATTCCATAACAACAATATGAAAGTTTTCCCCTGAAAAAACCATTATAAATTGCAGAAGCAACCAATTACATGTTATTAGGACGACCAAAGTCTGCATCGGTTCACCACCTTTATTTCCTGTTTATTTTGGTGTCTTCAGCTTATAACTTTAGCCACTGAATTCTATTTCTTTGAGGCTGAGCTCAGCATTATTAGTCTCAATTTCTTCCACACTTTCTGCATTAGATTTCCATTTCTTCAATACTGAGTTCTTCGATGGATTTGGCATTTTCACGCAACAACTTCACTAGCTCCTCAACCAAATTGTGATGGCCTTGAACACACTTTATCGCGACCTTCTTAAGATGGTTCGAAGTAAATGATCCTCCCATCCGAAGTGGAGGACCTTGCTCCAGTGCTAGACAGTATTCACAACTATGCTGCAGCATAATTAATATAGTTCATTTTATGCATGGATATGCATAATAGATAATTCTGAACTGAAACAATTTACTAGACAACAGATAGAAGACTTATTACTTACCATGTTCAGCAATATTGCAAGGTTCGTTAGTTGAGGGGAGCACCTCAAGAAGCAGGTAAGTGGGTAAAATGAGGATGCTGTGCACCACTCCCCAAGGACCAAAGTTGTCAGGTTCTTAAAAACAGGAAAGTTCATCATTTCCAGTTCAAAGGTAACCTGCATAAGGGAGGAGCAGAATAATAAGTACATGAAAATTTGACATGTTTCATATATCTTGAATTAATTTTAGCACGTATATATGCTCACTAAAAGACATTGAGATATATGGATCTAGCAATTATTAAAATTGTAAACTACAGAAAATTAAAAGGGAATATGCATAACACAAAACATGATAATTGTAATTTTGTATCTGTTACTGCATTTCTTTCCCAAGATATTTGACTCAAATATCATTGAACTGTCTACAGATCGACAACACATGAACATTCTTTAATTAGCTCCCTGATTTCACTTAGTGAACTATGGTTGATCCAACACACATAGCCTCCCCCTCCTGTTTCATTAAAAAAACACATATATACTCCCAAATATAAGTATTGTGCTGTAGTTCTAGAAGTTACATGCTCTCTTTGATCCCCAATATAAATCAGACTGTCAATCCTTTTTAGTTTTAAGACAACTAATTTATAAATAATATATATACCTTTACATACAAAATTGAAGTTACATCATGATAAATATATATACTCTCAACATTTATTCCCTTTTATTTTGAATAGTATTATTTTTCACATAATTTTCTATTTAAAGTTCTACCACAGAGATCAGGTTAATATTTATGCTGCTCAGAGATCATGTCAAGTTTGTTTAAATGTTACAAGAAACAATCTAATCCACAAGTGCGAGTATGAAACAATCTGCACCTTAATTTATACTCTTAAAAAATTTTCTATTGTTTTTTTAGATAAGGGAATATAAATTTATTCTATTGTGGCTCTGTCAAATAATTAATCATCAATCATAGCAATTACTAAGGAACATACAAGCAGTAAAAATGTTTAATGGTTCATGATATGAAAGAACTACTAAACGATAATACATAACAAATTAAAGACATTCATACCTCTGCAATGGGAGCTCGCAATTCCAGGGACTGGACATTTGAGAGACCGACTAGTATCTGACTATGATACAGTTCCAGATCCTCATCATCATCAGCATCACTGTGCAAAAGATTGTCCAGGCTGATCGATGCTGTTTTCAGGGATTGTAATTTCTTGGTACTAGGGCATTTGTACCTGGGGCTCTCTATCTTGAGATATACCAACTTAGGAGTACAAATGATAAGATCTCCAAAAGTGGTACAGGAAATGAGAGTCAAATGCACTAATGACGGTGAGCTAATATCTGGTCCCTCCACAGTACACAGTGCCAGCTCCAGTTCTTGCAGCGATGGGCATGACTCATTTAGTGTATCAAACACATCAGATGGAACTAAGACATGACCGAGCCTTAGAATTTTCAGACCTCCATAACCGAAGTCAATTATACCGCTATCCAGGATTGGAAGGTCAGAATTCCGTCCAGTATCACAAAATTCAATGTCCTTGACATTATTTTCCACAGCTAAATTAATCCAAAAGTTGGCGTGCCCTGTTCCAGCAGAATGGAGACAGAATCTTTCCAGTAGAGCACGTCTTTTCAGCAAAATGGAGTTGACAAATTTGTTGAACTGCTCCTCGTTTTGTACATCAAACTGATCTTCACTAATGTTCAGACAGGGGACAGAGGCCCAGAGGTGGCGCCACTGGGTGGACAACACACTTGTCCGCACCACCTCCTTTGCTGGCAACAGAGACAAGATACTGAGAAGCAAGTCATTTGAAAGGTCGCTAATTCTGTAGATCTTGGCAGAGTTATTAGTTCCCCCTGGAGATATAAGATTGTATAAGTAAAACTGCAAGCATCATTTACAACATATATTATCTATTCAGAACACGGTTAGTAAAGGAGTGACAGCAAGAACAGTTACAGTGACATGCAAATATCACAGTAATAATAACAAAAAGAGAGTCGAAACATGCATGGTGTAACTGAACAATTGTAATATTCATTTTATGCATTTCTGCACACATGCATGCGCACGCACAAACGCACAAACTAATAGGTTTTATTCATGAAACTAACATAAAGGTGAAATGTAACAGCCGATGAACGAAATCCCAACTGCAGAACTGAATAGTTATATGGAAGGAATGTAGAAACAAACATACCAGATGGCTCCTCAACAATGCTCCCTACTTTCATAATGGATTGAGTTTGGGGCTGAACATTGTTTTGTTTCTGAAGCGTACTTGAGCGCCTTTGTGGCAACAAGCTGAAAGGATTTGAAGAATGAATAGCTAGCCTCTCATGTCGCCGTTGAATATCCGCATTTGCTTTCAACACTAATGATTGTATTCCATGTTTATCTCCTTTACATACATAGACTGAGCACAATTAAATGATCTGTCAGAATTCGCATGGCACATGCAGGCTTAATATATATTTGTGCTGAGAATGCAAAAATGATTAAACTAGATATGATATAGGATCCTTCATATAAGTGGCGGATCCAAGTGTTCCTAGGAACCTGGGCAAGTGAATTAGCTGAGCAGGAGATTATACTCTCATCATATACATATGTGTACTTAGTGCCCAACAATTGGTTAGTGAACGTGTGAGGGCCGAGGAGCCCGAGCAGGCGCCCAGGGTTGCCCGGGCCTGGGTTCGCCACTGCTTCGTATGTGTGTTAAAGTATTAGATGCCTCCTCTAATCAAATATGTAAGTCATTTTGGACATCGACAGGGTATACAGGTTGGAAATTTAACTAGATATTTCTGTAAAAGATTTTGTGATATTGAAAACAAAAAATAATTACATATTATGTGACAGTAATTCTGGCATTGTTGGTCCAAGTTCTATCAGTCTAATGTTATGAATCTATCTACTTATCCTTTTAGTATTGTTTGCTAAAGTTCGACAGGCAAAATAAAATCCTGAAAACCACTTATAGTTGCAATCGGAGGGAAACATTTTCACATATTCTTTATACAAAACATGATTGCATGAAGGATAAGAAGACCAAACTAAGCATCTAACTAAAACATAGTCGCATTGAACTATTAAATATCAGAGAGAATATATTTGATTTGAATCAATGCACACATCCATTAGTAGAACAAATCTGTCAGATAAGTCATATCAGTTGTACCTCATCTGTGACTTCTGCAAATATGTTCTCTTCAAGCCTGATAGCAATGCGCCAGATCTCAGTCTTTCCCTCATGTGAGAATATTGGCAAGTAGTTCAACAGTGCCACCATTCTATTCAAAATTGCCAGACAAAAAAAAATGAAAACTTTATACAACAATCCTAAACTAATTACATCATTCAATATATTGAATTAAAATTTAATCATCCAGTCATGCATTTTATTTCAACAAGGATAAACTGCATATGCTTCGTAAAGTATTATAGTTATGTTTAAGTATATATAAATCAGTAACAATATATAAGTCGACTAATTATATTAAGTGAAGTAAGGCATGCTAATCTATGTCAAAAAGTAGACCTTAGGCAACAGTTTCAAGCACATAAATCTGTTTCACACTATAAATGGTTTGAATTGAAGAAACTTGATGTAGCCTAGCTAGGAAATATAATACATAAATAGTTAAAATAACTTTTGTATGCCGGTAGCACCAGTAGACCTTAGGCAACTTAATATTACAAACCAAATGTATAAAGCCTTTGGAAGTGGCTCATGTCAATTCCATAGGAAAATTTCAAGTTCTGAGAAAGGAATAGTAGAAACTCAGTTTAAAAATCATGAAAGTGTCATCTTAACATTTACGATCACTATCTACGCAACTCTAAAGTCGTATACAGAATCATTTGCAACAAAATGCAGATTTTTTTAAAACAAGGACGAGTCAAAATGGAATATAGGGGCATGATTTTGTTTTGTTATTATGATACCACTAATGTTGGCATAATGTGAATCATGCATCAGAATTACTTGGTAAAGTTAATAATCTGTATTTGTACTGTGGTGCTAACACATTACTGGGAGTCCCTTTTCCCCTATATGATATTTTAACTAATGTTCCTAGCTATATGGAATAAATTTTTTTCAACATATCTATAGATATCAGCTCCACTAGCTACAATCAGCACATCTAAAGTTTCCTTCATGTTTGAGCCACCACCTTAAAACTAGAGCCAATGGATCCTAACAAATGCTAACCCCCCCCCCCCCCCCCCCCCTCCCAACTCAATGAGCTGGTGTCATCTAACAAGAGTGGTTTTGGTAATGGGCAATGTACTTCCAAAAAATGACCAAGGTCTTGCCTGACGAAGATGGAAATCTCTGAGGTCATGGATTCTGTCTCTCAAACGTTTCTTTTGGAACTTTTGCAGAAAAGGGGGGTTCCGGGCCCAGATGCCAGGATTCGATTATTGGGTTGCTCAGCTCATCTTTGACTAGAGTTCTACTCAATGGAATCCCTAGTGCGGTTCTATTTTATGGCAATGTGACCCGTTTTCCTCCATGCTTTTTATTTTGGTATTGGATGGTAGATAGAGAGTAAGCTAGCAATGAAGGGTTATTGCAGCCACTCTCTACAAAAGTATGCGGATGATGTGGCTATGTCTGTTCACCCGGTTGCCAAAGACTTGCTAATGGTAGACAACTTGTTACAGTTGTTTGGAACTTCTACTGGGCTTAGAACCAATATCTAGAAAATCAGTGTCTCTTGCCTATACGATATTCAGAGGATGGTATGGTCGTAGTTCAGTCTCATCTCCATTATGAAATTCAAGATTTTCCTTGCAAGTATCTTGGGCTCCAAGTTTCTGTTAAGAAGATAAGCAGAGCATAGTTACAACCACTTATTGATAGAATTGCATATGAGCATATCAGTATCCCAGGTTAGAAAACATAGTTAATGAATAGGAATGGACGAACTACTTATGTTCAATTTGTTCTCATCACGTCCATGTGATCTACTTTGCCACTTCTATGGAGCTTCCTCCTTGGTGTTAATTTGAAGGTGGTTAACAACATCACTTCTTGTGGAGAGGCAGGAAGGAGGTTGATGGGAAAATTGGTTTCATAGCACTAATAGATCACGATATCCAAAAAATACCACTAAAAGTTTGTCATCCCATAAAATACCATCGAAAGACTGAGTCATCAACTGAAAATAGCATTCCATCACATTTGGAGGAAACGCTGTTGACACTTTTTTTCTCCTCCCCTTCTTATTCAAAAGCACTAAGCGTCGGCCTTCTTCTCCCGTCACGTGCCGCTCCATGAGACGGCGGTGACTGACGCAGTGGCAGGAAGTCCATGCAATCTTCATGTCATTGCCTTCACTTCTGCATAAAAGCTCCATCCATGTGGACAAGAATTCAATATGATGTTGTCACAGAGGACCTTAATCCAATGACATGGTGGCTAATTTGGGGAGGTTTGCCACCGCAATGCTCGTCAACGGATTCAGCTCATCATACGAGCGTCATGTCTGCATCCTCATTGCTAGTTGTTCGCTGCTCACATCCTTTCCTAGGAGCGACACCTAGCACCTGGAGGGGGCGCAATGAGGGTGATGGCCTGGGTTGTAGCACAAGCACTGATCCAAACCACAGCACAAGCATTGGCTTGGTGCACAGAGTGGCAGATGGTGGCCTAGTAGTGTCCAAGGGGTGGCACCTAGTGTCAAGACAGGGCACAGCAAGGGAGTAGGACTTGTGCTGGACTTGGGTGGAGAGGGGCACACGATGGCCTAGGATTAAAGAGGCGGGAAGCACAAGACCACACATTGAGATATACGAGGAGCAACCTGCGCTTGGGTTGGGAAGGAGAAGAGGAGGAACTAGACGATGTCGATGGGGTGTTTCATCTAAAATGTGACAAAATGTTATTTTCAATTGATGATTTGTTCTTTTGATAGTATTTTATGGAGCATTGAACTTTTAATGGTATTCTTCGAATATTGCAATCTTTCAGTGCTATGAAACAAATTTTCTTTATTTGATTGCATAGACCAAGGTTATTCGTCCCAAGGAGAAGCCAAGGGCAGCCTTCCATGGTTGGACCTGCAGCATTTCGGGTAGGCTCTTAAGATTCGCTGGTTGTGGTCTGTTTCAAGAAAAACTGAACCAGAGAAGCCATGGGTAGCCTTCCTGGTTCCAGTTCATAGCTGTGCCCATTTTGCTTCTGTGATTAAGTTGGCAATGAGGCAAACACTAAATTCTGGATAGATAGATGGTTCAATGGAACCTCTGTTAACCTACTGGCTCCTCAACTTTTCGCGTGTGTGTGCCAAAAAGACGCGCTAAAAGGAGCACTGTCTAGGATGCTCTACATGATATCTAGGGGCACTACTCGGTTGCAGTCCCGTATGAGTTATTCTTTGACAATTGAAACTTAGTGCAACAGGATGTGCTCCAGCCAGAGGTTAAGATGTTGTGCGGAAGTCGCAGCTGAAGATTCCACCAGGTCAACTCACTAAGAAATCAGCCTATGAGGTATTTTTTAAATGGATCATCCATTTTACACCGAACAAATAGAAGTGCAAATTCTTTTGGCTAGTTGCATATAATCGCTGTTGGACAACGGATAGGTTCGCTAGGCATGTGCCTTCTCCCAACAATTTTAGCATCAAATGCTGCACTATTTCGGGCTCCCTGGTTTCACACCTCAAGCAAACATGGCTGCTTTCTATATATGAGTGGTGCCAGCATGATTATAGTACGGTTTCACACCTCAAGCAAACATGACTGCTTTCTATATATGAGTGGTGCCAGCGTGATATTTTCCGTCTCTAATCTTGTGTGAGGCATGTTAAATCCAATTGAACTTGTTCCCATGTGCAGAACATGAGATGGCAACACGGAACAAATTAAAATTAATGTTCAGAAAAGATCAGACTACTTTCTAGATACATTATTGTGTTAATCAGAATTCGTGATCTACAAGCACTATACCACAATGTCTAATTGATTTCAGTTTCTCTAGTATTACACTGTTCAATGATCTCTATAATTCACTACTTCTGTACACTTGGAACAAACACCCCATCAAATCCATGGAAGATATAGCCTATTGGTACACTGTTTTCTCTTGTAGCTGGAGCCATGTAATTGTCTGAAAATTTGGTTGCATGATATATATCGAACATGCCATAATCCTTGGCTTTTCACATATCAGAAGGTAGGAATATTTATGTGGGAATGGTTGAATAAAAAATGTAAATTGTTGTATATTATCGATCTGCGAAATTGAATAGCTCAGAGTGGATCACGGTACTGATTTTTTTTCTACTAGTACAATTTGACATCATTATTTGAAGTATTAGAGAGAAGATCCTTCAAAAACATATATTGTCACGGAGATAGTGATTTGATCCCTTCTTGCTTAACTTTATAGAAAGAGAAGGCTTCAAGATGCATTTGAGACGAGCTACCAAAAGCACAAGCAATTAAAGTAGATGTATCACTCCATAAATTACATAGTCAAGTTCAAGTTTTTGGTGAGAAAATCTCTTAACGACAAACTAATCTAAAGTTGGGATAGGCGACAAAAAGTATCATCTTAATGATGGAATCCCTAGTGATCACATTTTTTTGTGATGACATTGGAACACTGAACACCTATAGGGTCAATCTTTATGAGAAATATAATACTCTTGAGTAACTGAATGAACAAATATGGTGATAAAAAATAACACAACAGATTGATCAGTGTTGTTGACATATGCTTTGCTATTGTAATTGCCACACAATTCGCTAATTAGAAAAGGGAGTATGTATTCATTTGCATTTACGGATAGGTAACTCCATGTGACATAACTTTCAGGTTTTTTGGCAGGAATAATGCAGTAAAAGGTCGCGTGTGTTGTAGTGAGATGATCCCTACAAGTAAAGTTATGCTAACTTAGGAAGGATGACTCTTATAACAGGATATATTTAGAAAAAAATCCAATTCTATGACAACTTTAATATGATGTTTTTTAAAAATTATTGTCTTTCTTAGTGGACGTGAATCCAGTAGCGTCATCTATGTTACCCCCATTTAGAAAGAAATAAATTCCTTTGTGAACTTAAACTATTGTGTTAAAAAGGAAGAATTAAAGTAGGAGGCAAAGCTGTAAGGAGATGGAATGCAAAGCCATAAGGGATATGGAACTCAAGTGGTTTACAACCAACTTTGTGGATGACACTGATTATTGACTGGGATGTACAAATCAACTTAGAAGGCTGCCTGGTAATTGAATCTAGAATTAGAGCTTTCCCATGCGCCTAGGTGGATACAACTAGTTTTGATTGCTCTTGGTTAGGAAGGTTTCGCTCTTATCATTACTTGGTATCATGATCAAACCAATCAATTAAATTTTGACCTTACAATAGGAATTACCCTAAATTAGCTTTAATATCACAAAAATTTTGTCAAAAATGAAAGAAGAAAGAAATGCAAAGGAATGGAGAGGGAATCGATAGGTTGTTGCACTCACAAGTGGTATATAGCTGATTGGCGGCACTGCATATTGACCAAGACTTGCCCATCTGTGGCGACCACATCTCTAGATCTAGATCCAGATCTGAAACTTGGGTTCTCCATGGAGAGAATGGGGAATAGAGGATGATGTTTAAGAAACCAATGTTTCTATATATACGAAGATAGTTGGAAGTTGTACACTCAGTATATCGTAGCATTTATTTTCTAGATACACTACATTCAAAATCCGCATTTTACTACAGACAACAATACTGCTATATATTAAAATATTTCCTTTACCTTGAAAAGGGATTCTTTGCATTTATTATTAGAGATATTGTTCTATGTAATATATTCACATCATTCCAAATAAGGTTACATATCAAGTTTCCTAGTCATATAAATTAATACAATAGGCCAGCAACATTTAATGTGCGTTAGTGCTTTTCTATTCTAGGTAGTTGAAGTTTGACAGCAAATACGTCAGAGCATTTATTTCCTAGAAACACTACATCCCAACTCTGAATTATATATTAAATTATTTCTATTACCTTTTAGAGATTATAGGATTTTGCATTTATTATTGAATTTGTCATTCTATAAAATATTAACAAAGATACATAACATTTCTGCATGTTCAAGGGAAAAATGTAGTTTTGTAAAATATATGGTATTCCCAAGGATAGAATGGGGAATAGTATATAGGGCTTGAGGAAACTCTGCTTTTTTATACGAAGGTAACCGGGAGTCCTATGAGCAATATATGATGGCATTTATTTCCTAGATACATTCAAAATCCGCATTGAGTACACATGATCACCTACATATATAGATTTTAACACTATATTTATTATTAGAGATATTATTCTATAAATATATATTTACATCATTCAAAATGCATATCAACTTACCTAGTCATATTAGTTAATTTATTTTTAGGTAACATTAATATTCATTAAGAGTTGTCTACCAAAGTGACAACAATATGAAATCACATATTGTCATCACTAGCTAGTGTCATAGTGGAAGAAGAGTTGGAGAAGTGGATCCAACCAAGGGATCATCTCCTAGCTACCCCACCAATTGCACACAATGTGTTAATCTACAATAGGATTGAGATCGTCGTAGCTTCCTTTAAATGATACTATTTATAGTTTGTTGTATCTATTGAAATCTTACTATATTGTCAAATGCATTTTGAACATTCATGTAGGGATGCAATGCAGTACGAGGTCGTAGTTTATTAAAATTATTGAATAAATATAAGAACCTAAACCAAATAGGGGGTAGGGGCGGATCCATCGATCGTGGGGGCTGGGGGGCTGGATCACCCCCTACTCACGTTTTGTCCATGAAGCAGCAGACCCCCCCCCCCCCCCCCCCCCCCCCGCCTCCTCTAAAAATTTTAGCCATGGAAGGAAGAAGAAAAAGAGAGAAGAGAGTTAGAAGAAGGAGAAGATGAGCTCCCCCTTTCTTGAAATCCTAAATCCGCCAATAACAAGGGGATATGCAGTTATGAAAATACTTGATTACACAGCACGACAGTTGTTACTATAGCAATTTTCCAATAGTATTTCAGGTTTATATTTAATCTACAAGGGATCGAGCTGGCTATGTGATGAATTGTGTTGCTCCCTGATGCACTGCAATTAAACAATAATAATGTTTCATGGTGGTAGAAAAATAATAGCTAAAAAAACTCAAAAAGGGATTAGTAAATGAAAACCAGGACGTCTGGGGAAACTGCTATATTGTAAGCATGCATGTTTTCCACGATGGTACCGCAAATGGCGTGTAGTCATCGTGCATGTACATTAATGTAACTTTATGTCCTTGATTGGCAGGATCCCTAACAGTAATTGATGAGGAAAACCATTATCAACGGTAAGAAGTACTATGCTTAGCAGATTTGTCCATAAGGGGAAAACTTGCACGTGTAGTGATTGATTTCTCCAATGTTGGTATAAATAACTATCATAGAATAATCTGCAAGGGTATAAATATCGATGTATTTTTCACCCAGGAGTATTTCAAGGTATCGTTCTAGTAGGGAATGAGTGTGCTAACTTTAAAACTAGTCTGTCCAAGGACAATAAAAGAAAGTTAGGAGAGAATAACTATAAATAAAGGTCATTGGATAAGATAGTTTTTGCACTAACTTGCTTGCTTCGAGTACCGGTTTACTCCAGTCTACCAGACGACTCCAACCGCCCTATGACTCTATGCTGTTTGTGAACATAGGGGACTAAAAAGAACGAATATGGTTGTCACTGGGTACTGCCTACTGTACAAACTGTGGAATGCAATGGAAACAAAGGCAACTAATAACCTAGATACCACACCTACATTATCAATTACTACCTTAATCTTGGTACACAATCATGTAACACTAGGCCCCAAACGATTTGGCATGGCGGCCAAATCGTATATGTGCTGGTGGGTGAGCCGCCCGCCAGCAATCGTCTGCCAAGAGAAATGGCTATCTATGCTGGCGGGCGCCGCACCCGCCAGCAAAGATACAATTTGTGCTGGCGGGCTACTTAAGACACCCACTAGCACAAAGAGCCATCTATGCTGGCGGGCCGCATAACAGCCCGCCAGCATTCTATATTTTAGTGCTGGCGGATGCATTATGTGGCCCGCCAGGACAATAGTATCAAAAAACAGATTTTAAAAATTTTATAATTTTGTTTTCCGTTTATTTAATGTTCCTATATATCGTTGTTTTCGCGCAAATAATAAATACTAAGAACCATCCATATATATACACATGACACATATATTTAATTTAGTACTATTTTCAAACAAATAATATTTAATAAAAAGCATTCAACATATTTAGAACAATATTTACACAAATTGTTAAAAGATGAACCATCATTAGTTCTTTTTTGTTAAGTTGGCAAGATCTTCATACTCGGGATGAGCTAGTATCCCACCATGGTCAAAGTATATGCCCGTCGGATGGCATATCTCATGTTAGATGAGCCTTGCCAAATTAGCGCAAATATTGTCAATGTCTTTATCTTCCAAATGATTGCTGGTGTTTGGATATCATAGGCATCTAAAAAAAGAAATAGTAAGATTATTATGTTCATGTCATGATAAATCATGTTGTTAGTATATAATAGATATGACTTATGTCTTCGGGGTTTGTCCAGTACCTCGCACTATTTCTAAGGAACTCGCACACGTAGTATCCACATAGCACGGAGCCAGGAGGTTGCTTGTGGCACTTAATAAAAAATAAAATTAATAGAGTGTAGAACAAATTGACAACCAATAAAGATGATGTGCAATGTTCTTACATGAAAATGATATAGTATGTGCATACAATCCTTCCTTTCCGGTGGATGTGGCCCCCATTTCTGACGTACAACTTGTACACGCTTTTAGGTTTGAATGAGAAAGCATGGCAACTTTAGAACGCATAAACTATTGACAACATCAGTATTCATGGAAATGAATGTAAAAAAATCTTACTTTTGTAAAATGTGTATGAACTCTTTGTATTGTTTTTCGTCATAGTTGGGTGAGTCTAGGACCACTGTGTTGGCGGCTGTTAAGTACCAAAATAACCGTCAACATTCTCTACTAAAGTGAAGGATTTGCAATGCTAACACGCATATTTCCCTTCAAATAATGTAGTTCCACATGTCCTTGGAGAATATTTGGTTGTAGATGTTTTACTGCATAAATAAAGGAAAAATGAAGGAGAATCCACCTCATGGATCCAAGTGACAACCTCTCGGCGAATCAAACGCTGCCACGTGTGCATCACATGGATTGAGGAGCCCAGCAGGAACCAAACCGCCTCAACTCAGTGTGTGCACATGTAGACAACACTCAGAGCCCACAGGACAGTCACTCAGAGAAAGCACAATCCAGGGGAGGCCAGCCAGGGGTCGCCGAACCCCAGGATCGGCCGAACTGACCTTGGCTCGGTTGAACCTGGCCTTCCACGTGTCACTTTCTCGTGCTCTCTCAAGGTCAGTTATGACGTACTCTAGGGAATATTCGCTCGAGATGCTGCTGCTTGGAGCCTATAAATAAGAGGGGGGTCTCCAAATGAGACACACAACTCTTGAGCAAATTCACTCTATTTCATAGGCTCTAGGCTTAGTGGAGTAGGTTAGAGTAGCTCTATTCAGGTTCTATGTCTCCTTTGAGCTTGGGTAAGCTATTGTATCTCTTAGTTCTAGGATGATTTTGATCTACTTTGATCATATATGTTTTCCATACAATGTTTGTCTTAGTTATGATATGATTGAGCTGCGTTCATGTTCTTGCTATCATGATACGCTTGGCTTATATGCTAGATTAGTCCTATACCCTTGCATAGGTAGTAGAAATATGAGTGCCCTCTCTTGTATTATACTTTGCTCTAGTTCAATTAGAATAAGTTTGCATGTCTTGCATGATCTTCATGATCATATCCACGGTATAGGTTCGCCTGCTATTCTTATAATAGCGGCATCGATCCAAGTCTCAATAGTTCCCATTGATGCACCCTTCCTGGACTTGCAAGATGATCACTAGAGACAAGCCTACGCTCACCTCAAGGACCGAGACTTCGCCCACACGAGGGACTTCGACTCGGGCCTCCTGGAAAGCATAGGTATGGATTCCGACTTTATCACTATTTGGCATGCTATTGGTTGGGGAGGTTTTGCACCGGTTTTCGAGCTTGGCTCTAGGCCTCTTACCTCCAGTTTCTTTGCACTCTTCGGGAGCTTGCTGATGGTATCACGTTTCGGTTTTTCAGAACGGTATACCATCTTACTTGGAAATCTTTGAGTAGCGTCCTTGGTTTCAACCCTCGTTGTTCTCTTGAGATAGAGAAGGCTTGCCATGATTTTTCTCGATGTGGTTTTTGGGAGGAGATCTCTGGTTTAGTCGCCGTTGGCAAACTTACACTTCGGTGTAATGATATTCATAATCCGACTCTTCGCTTGATGCACAAGTGGATCGCCGTCACTCTCTTCCCAAGAGAGGATGTTCGACCCGTGCACAACGATGAGCTGATGATTTTATATGCCATGGTGAACAAAATCAAGATCGCTCCCGTTGCTGTTATGGTTAGACAGTAGTTGGAAAATTTCCGGATGACGGGTCCCATTGAGTGTACTTTCTTGATCACACGGATCATCATGAGAAACAGAGTTACCATAGGGGGTAATATCCCCTACATTGCTACACCCCGTTATCTCATCGATGAGAAATACTTGATCCAGGGTCATACACTCAGGAAAGGCCCGGATGAATCCTTAGTTTTATTTTACCCTGGCTATATGAATGAGATTCTGTTCCCTAACCCAGAGTTTCATTTGTATAATTGCCAGTCTCTGGCCATGCCTCTTGTACCACAAGAGGAAGCTCGCAGGCATAGTGTTTCTGGCAGGTCTACTAGAAGCGCGACGAGGAGAGCTGCCGCACAGCAGCCGACACCTCAGCCTCAGCCTCCACCACAGACCCCGTTCACTGAACCCTCTACGGGATACGGAGGCTATGTCACGCCCGGCTACATGCCCGGAGTAGCATCTGGGTATGTGTCCGATGAGACCAGCCACCTCACCCACACGAGGCCGGGAGTTCGGCGTGGCAGGATGCTTCGACTAAGGCTTGGAGACAACCGAGTCGTAGGGAGAGGACCACCAGCTCCAACTCTAGTGCTCCCCCAATGACGAGGTCTCGCCGCTCTACTTCCACTCGGGACCACGACACTCACGCCCAACAGTTGGGTGAGCTCACCTTGTGCACCGGTGACTTGGAGGAGGTCATCCACCAGCACGCACAATCTACTCTGGACTTGTAGCGGATGACCGGCGAGAGGATCCTCGCCATGCAGCAGAAGCAGCGGCGTTACCACGAGTAGATGATGGCATACTGGCGCTCTCTGGGATACTACCCTAACCAGCAGCAGTAGCCAGATTCTAGCTTGGGAGGACATCGACAGAGGAGGTAACTTGTATCTTTATCGCTTTCAGAATCTTGCATGATAAAAAAACTAAAAACTTAAAAAGACCAAAAATATTTACTGCTTTCCTATGTGCGGTTAGAATGTCTATCCTTCATGGCTAAGATGATGAATAGTTGTTCTATTTATTCTTTCTATATGCCTTTATACAACTCAGTAGCCTACCTAAGTCTTAAGTTTGTTGGCTTGTTCGATCAAACATTAGCTTGAAGCTTGTGGGTAGTGATAGCATGATCCATGCCTAGGTTGTTGTGAGGTGTGATATGGTAGAATAGAGCACTAAAATCTTGTTTATGTGAAACTTGATATCCGGAGTTTTTCTTTTCAAAAACATAAAACCGCTAAGTTCCTCAGTGATGATGAAATTCCTATCAAAGGTCATATGATGATCCTATGTTACATAGCCTCCACATATGCTACCTGTTACCTCATTGAGCCTTGTCAAATTGTTGCGACCCTTAGCGAGAAGTTTGTCATACTCCCATGATCAAGAATCACGTACACACACATCAACCATATGCAAAACTTCCACACTGGAAGTTAGCAACCATACCATCCATTCATTCCACTGCCATAGAAAGCTCCTATAAGTTTCATGACATCTCTCTCTCCCGAAATACTTGAAAGAAGAGTCTTGGGCTATAAAAAAAAGAGAAAGATGCACACCCAAAGAAGGTATGCCACATGCCTTAAACAAGCATGTCAAAAAAAAGATGGTGAATAAAGAGATAGCCCAAGTCTCTAAAAGAAAGGTGCAAGGAGAGAGAGAGGAATCATTCACAAAGGAGTTCCACATATATCCATCCATCCACCATCCACACACTTGCACATTCTTGATCAAAGTGTATGACTTACTTCTCCAAAGGATCTGGTCTTTGACTTAGCAACAAATGAGAAACAGGTATGCTTCCATTTCCCAATCTACAGCTCCACATAAAAGCCAATTTGGAGTAGGTTGAGAAAGAAAGGCATCCTAGCCTTGGTGAGGAATCATACACATTTGAGCGATCCGAGAGAATCATTTGAGGAACTAGTTTTTTCTTTTCAAAAAATTTGCAAAACCCTCCGGATTGATTGTTGATCATGAATGAGTGAATGGTGTTCTATATAACTATTCCACCTCTCAGCCGTCCAAGGCAGGTGAAGCTACATGCCCCACAATCGAGCGAAGGTAAGATTGACGCCGACTTATTTAATCCTTGGTAGATTACTTTGTTGTAGAAGAGGTATAAGTTAAGAATACAACATCATAGCAACTCCTGATTAGTCATAAACCTAAGTCCAAGTGCTTGCTCGGGACGAGCAAGAGGCTAGCTTGGGGGAGTTGTTGGCGGTTGTTAAGTACCAAAATAACCGCCAACATTATCTACTAAAGTGAAGGATTTGCAATGCTAACACACATATTTCCCTTCAAATAATGAAGTGGAATCCACCTCATGGATCCAAGTGACAACCTCTCGATGAATGAGACGCCGCCACCTGTGCATCACATGGATTGAGTGGGCCACCAGGGACCAAACCACCTCAACTCAGTGTGTGCACGTGTAGACAACACTCAGGGCCCACAGGACAGTCACTCAGAGAAAGCACAATCCAGAGGAGGCCAGCCAGGGGTCGGCCGAACCCCAGGATCGGCCGAACTGACCTTGGCTCGGCTGATCCTAGCCTTCCATGTGTCACTCGCTCGTGCTCTCTAAAGGTTGGTTCTGAGGTGCTCCAGGGAATATTGGCTCGAGATGCTGCTAGTTGGAGCCTATAAATAAGAGGGAGGGGTCTCCAAATGAGACACACAACTCTTGGGCAAATTCACTCTCTTCCATAGGCTCTAGGCTTAGTGGAGTAGGCTAGAGTAGCTCTATTTGGGTTCTAGGTCTCCTTTGAGCTTGGGTAGGCTATTGTATCTCTTACTTCTAGGATGACTTTGATCTACTTTGATCATATATCTTTTCCATACAGTGTTTGTCTTAGTTATGATATGATTGAGTTGTATTCATGTTCTTGCTATCATGATATGTTTGGCTTATGTGCTAGATTAGTCCTATACCCTTGCATAGGTAGTAGAAATATGAGTGCCCTCTCTTGTATTAGACTTTGCTCTAGTTCAGTTAGAATAAGGTTGCATGTCTTGCATGATCTTCATGATCATAGTCACGGTATAGGTTCGCCGGCTATTCTTATAATAGCGGCATCGATCCAAGTCTCAATAGTCCGGAACGGTCGATGTCTTGTGAACAACGCGAGCATGGGGCTCGGGTTGGAATCAACGAGTGATTATGAGTGTTCGCCACGGTTTGGCCGGGTAGGCCGCGGGTGGTGACAGCCCCGTTGGACCCTCTGAAATCCCCCACGTTTGGGTTCCCTGTAGGAGTTCTGAAATGAGTAACAACCTAGCTGTGCTTAAGCAGCGAGGGAGGTTATCTCCCCTTACCGGAGTGCTTTGATCTATTTCATGATGATGTGTATCTTGTATCTCTAATATGACTTGTGCATGTATGTGTTTAGATTTGAACCTAGATGCTATCTCTTAGTCGTTTCCCTAGTCTAGATGTCCTAGAGGTGAACCCCAGTGTGTGTCACACTACCCATATCATATTCTTATTATTCTTACCCCTGTTCTTGCTATGTGATTTTGTCCATGCTATCGCTATATTCATGACTGCAATAGTACTCTTTTACCAACCACGCCTTCCTTTAGGAAATACGATACCCTTGGGAATACTCATGGGTGAAATACTACAATGGTATATTCGTGCACTTGCAGATCCCTTTCGCAAATGTTAGATTACCAATTGGTCAATAAGCATTTCTGGCGTCGTTGTCGGGAAACTGGTGAGTCGTTATGAAATGCCAACACACTGCACTTCCGAGCTTAGGCATAATTATTATACATACCCAATGGTTACTGCATAATAACAACATAGTTTACTATATGGTACATGCATTAATATTATCATAAATGATATATCAATTTAAGTAGACTTCCGCAAATGCATATGGAGCCATGATATAATCCTTGTCAATCCTCGCCATCATCACCTGTGCAATGTAGACGGACACTTGGATCCTTTCTTTTTTGTGTGCTTCTAATTTGACCGCTTCTTTTTTTTCTTCTTGCCCTTAGTTGCTTTTAGTTGTGCTTTGACCTCTTCGGTTAGTTTCAAGCTGTGCTCGGTGTAATGAATTCGCGTCGGGTCAAGGTACGCGACCTTGTGCTTATTTATCTTCTCTTCCTCTAGCCATTGCATCCTACAAATATAGACGTCGCACGTACATGTTAGGCACCATGCAGTAATAATCTAAATTGGCATGTATCAACTTATATGCAAAACACAGTAATGAGATTGACATCCATATGTTTCCGATGGTAAAGTCTATATAAATCCTCAAATTCAATGACTATTTTATGCGCGATTGGATTGTTGAAAACATCAGGCGGGTCCATCGCGGAAATTGCATTGATCCCTTGCTTCATCGTCTTCATGATCCAGGAATGAAACTTTATCAGTTCCCACGGACTCACTTCTAAATCCGCATGAGGAAAGAATGGTTTGCCAAGCACATAATCATCCGGGACTGGCTCATTAGCTTCACATACTAAAAGATCATATATAGTTAGTTCCCTTTCTACAGGCGCATTTTCTATATTTGCAAGCGCTTTTACCTTATTTTTGGAAGATGATAATGCCCCTAGAAACATATGAACATCTGTAGATGGAGCCTTTTCAAATGTAGTGATCATACGAGGTATTTTAGGTGGGGCTTGTGGTGATGTCCACTTTGATGGAGCTTGTTCCGATGAGAAAATTTTTGGGACTTGTTGCGTTGGTGATGGAATTCGTGGTGATGACATATTCAGTGGGGCTTCTGGTGATGGAACTTTTGATGCTTGCTCAACCTCAATGTTAGCTTCTGATCGGGGTGTCAGATCATGAGATGTTAACAACTCATCAATTACATGGTCATTGCTTGCCTCATCTTCAGGCACAGGCGATTGCGCTCCACGCTCTATGTTTGCCTCTGCTCGGGGTTGAAGTTCTTGGCTTGGACCTTTGAAAATGATATCTCGTCAGTGCCACATAACATATTGATTGATCGCATCTCCAAGAACCTCAATCCCTTAATTAACGACTTGTACCCAGGCGTACTCTGTAGCAGGTGAGTTTGGAAACACGACACCCGTTACCACCATGCCAGTTGCGACTTCTCGAAACTTATTTTGTTTCCATTCATAAGGCACGACCAGCATGCAAGGTGTATCCACTTGTATATCGTCAACGGGATACCTTTGTTGTGGAGTGGCGACACTGCTCAGAGCAACCAACACGTCTTGGTGAGCTTGTGTTTGATTTGGCACAAATAAGGCTCCCTGCTGGCTGGCAACTAATTGAGATAATTCTTCCTGTGCGATTGCCCTAATCTTTTCTTCAAGGAATTTCTTGTAACAGTCACTCTTCCTATAGTCAGGGCTATTGGCAAATGCTTGCTTCCAAGACAATGTTGCTGAAACACCTCAAACACGTCCAGATGATCCGGGGTGCCAATCGTTGTGGTTAGTTGATCATTCTCCCTTTCAGGCCTGAAAGTACCAATTTTTTGTGACTCAACAACCTTTTGTAACCTTTCAAAAATTTCTGCAGTGGTCGGGTTCTCAGAATACAACCTTGCCCCCATCTATTTCTTGGTCGTCGAGCTAGGCACCAGTTCTTAGCACGCTCATCAAAGCCTGCAAACGGATCTGGTAAACCAGCTTTAATCCGTTCTTCTTCCTCTCTTCTCAAGTGAGGCACCATGCCATCATAGCCACCTGCACCCACGCAATGGGGATTCTCCGCAGCCTTTTGAGCCTTCTTGCTCATCTCTTTACTCAAAGCCTTTTCCTCTGGCTTATTCTTCATGACTATGAACTCTTCCCACATCTTTTCAGTAGTCTTCCCGTATTTGGGTCTAGGATTGATCCCTGTGTGGACATATTCTTTATGGAGTTTATGTCAGAAGTTTCTAAAAGTTGTTCCTAGGGTGAGCATCGCAAATTTATTTCCATCTTCCGTCAGTTTACCTTTAGGGAACTTGAAGCATGCTTGCAGTCTAGTCCACATAGAAGCCTTCACAGCATCAGGCACCTTCTTCCAATTATCTGTGGTGATCCAGGTCTGTAGATTGTCCCTGGCAATGGCTCCACATACATTCTGAAATCTTGCCCATATCCCTTCTAGTGCTATGGGCTTGCCTACAGGACTAACCTGAAAAATTACAAGACACTCTTTAGGGATCTGATTCTCACTTCGCTCCTCACGTTTATGTTTCGGCTTACTAGTATCACTTGTAGTAGCTGAAGGTTGAGGGGCGGAGAGAGCTACCACTTGTTCGGTGGCAGTACATCTACAATTCTGCCGCATGGGTTGTTGGTTATCGTTTTGTACAGAAGACAATAGTTTCATTAAAACATTATATGAATAATTAACGATGCATGTAACTAAAACATTATAAAAGTAGTTGTACATGTACGGTCGGATCGTATTCAGGGTCATCTTCTTCGAGCGTTCGATGAGGCCTCAGTAGGCTTTCTTCATCTCCATCATCTTCATCATCTTCGTCATCGTCTTCCTCCGACGAGGGCTCAACGGGCTGTTTATACCACGGGAGTTGCTGCTCGGCTTGGAAACCCTAACAACATAAAAATAAAAGGAGGCTCGGTCAAATAAGTCAACACAAGGGTTGACCAAAGCCAACTATGTTGAAATGAGCTCAGATATTTGTAATTGAATGAAAAGGATCAAAATTGAGACAAAGAAGTTTAAATTTCAGTTTAAAACTTAAGTTTTAAGCATTATTTAGGAAGGGTCAAATATGGTCAATTAACCATGTTGGAAGGGTCAAATCTTGGAATTCTTCTTAAACACTGGACTTTGACCTAACATGAAAACATATCTATGAATGATGAATTTTCACCTGGACATGTTGTTCAAGTTATAAAATGAGGTTTAAGTATCTAATTTGGAGCCAAACTATTGAATCTAGAGTTGTTCCTACAAAGACACAAAATTTTCTAAAGTCTGGAAACCATAATAAAGTGACATGTTCAGAGATAGTTTTCTACAATTTTTACATATGATGTATAAACTTTGGTGAATTTGATGAACATATTGACAGACAGTGAGGAGCTCGTGATATTTCCAGTATTCCGATATCAAATTCGAGTTGTGTGTTGATTTTTTGCCCAAGCAAGTTTAACTTAGTTCACAAATTTCATACATTTCACAATTTTTGCAACATTTCATCAACAAGTAAAAAAATAACAACAGATATGGTCACTGATAGGGGCAGCGGACGAGGGCGGCGCGCTCGGGGCACCGGCCGAAGGGGTCGGCGCGGTCGAGGCAGTGGCCGGAGGGGCCGGAGCGCGGCTCAAGGCTGCGGCCGGCGGTGGGGCCGGCGTGGTCGAGGTAGCGGCGGGTGGCGGGCCGGCGCGGTCAAGGCCGCGACCGGTGGCGGGGCCGGCGCGGTCGAGGCAGCGGCTGTTGGCGGGGTCGGCGCGGTCGAGGCAGCGGCTGGTGGCAGGGTCGGCGCAGCCATTGGAGGTCTTTGCACACTCATTTTCAGTGGACTGATAAGCTTCTTCGCTTCATATGTGTTTCTGGGAACATAGTTCAGCTTCGGAAGCAGTTGACCAAGAAGAATAGGTAGACCATTGAAACTATTATCTGACCAGCCGAACTTCGCCTTAAGGATAAGAAGATGAAGCACGAAATGCAGGACTATCCACTCCTTCCCAGAAGCCTCATACATATGGTCCTTAGCGGCCTTCTTGAGTGTCTCGAATCCTTTAGCACTGCCTAGCAACACTTTCGGTTCAATATGGCGCAACATTTCCTCCATATCATGATCATGCTCCTCTTGTTCTTGAGCACAGAAATCATCATTGACATCTGTGTGCTCACCATCATGCATCATACCGTCATCACCAGGATCTTCATCTCCATCTTCATCAGCAACATGCACTTCATCATTAGATATTATTGTTGACACATGTGTTGGTGGTTAATTGTGCCTCACCATGGTGTTTCCAAACCTTGTAATCATCCATAAAACCCCGCTTGATCAAATGTGTCTTGATTACACTAGTGTCCTCCCATACAATATTGTTATGGCAATCAAAGTACAGACAACAGATTTTCTTTGTCCTCACTCTGGGCATGCTTTTTAGCGGTATCAACAAACTTCCCCCTTCTATTTGGTGATTTTGGAGTTTTACCCGAGCTTCTCTCGGGAACACTCCAATGGAAAGTCTGGCGGGAGAAGAAAAAGTTCCCGCCATTATATATATCAATGCTGGCGGGCTACCTAACTACCCGCCAGCATAGAATCTCTTTGCTGGCGGGTAGTTTGGTAGCCCGCCAGCATGGAGCTTTATTGCTAGCGGGTGGTTAGGTGGCCCGCCAGCAGGCATGTTCTCTGCTGATGGGTAATTAAGTTGCTCGCCAGCAAAGACCTACCCTAATTCCAACAAAAATTCAGATTAGCATCATCACAAATTCAGATGAGCATCACGATTCAGTTGCAAATAATCACTAAACATCACATACTCAAATAACAACACATGCTCATGAGATCATAGCAAAGTCTCTAGTTCACACAATCTTGCTCAACACAAACTCACCAAGTCTTGCTCACTCTACACCCTAACACAAACAACATAATTTATTCTCACACACAGATTAGAGTGCAACAGACTTCATTTGCCTACTTCATACTAGCTAGCACGCCAACTATGAGAATAATGAGAAAAACCACGACAGTTGCAATGGCCCACCAGTTGAATCCTGCACCATTTTAATTGTTCCTTCGGATTTCACCAAGCACTTCACCGATTTGTTCACTTAGTTGTCCATTCTGCATTTTCAAATCACAAATCTGCATCTTCAGCTCACAACTTGAAACCTTGAAGTCATTAATTTGATTTAATTTAGTATGTCAAGAATGGGAGAATAGACAGTAGGGGCTGACTGGCAGCATAAGATGGTTGGGCTAGCTTTCCAACACCAGAACACTGCACGTTTGAAGGGACCAATTGATTAGCCTGCCTCAGCCAGGTCAAGTATGCATTGGGCCTCCACCAGTACTTGGGGCATGATGTATCGTCTCCCTACAATACAATAACAGCCCTAATATATCAAGACATAATTGAGTAGCTAACACATAAGCCTAATGCAAAGACAACAAATTGAAATTATACCCAAATGATCTTTGCGACACTTGTACAAGATATGCCCTGTTCCAGTGCAGAGGCAAATGATGTTTGAGAAACAGTTAGGGAAAACCGACTAGGGCAGTCTCTCCTCGCTGGGCACTGACGCGCCACTAGACGACATGGTACTAATTACCTTCTTGGGCTCGACAGTGGAGGAGCTGGAAGCCGACGAGAACGTTGGCGACAGCATGAGCGGCGACGCAGACAACAGCAGCGGTGCTGACGCAACCTGTCGCGGTGCCGTCGGAGCTAGAAACAGCGGCGGTGCCAAAACGCCAGCCGTGATAGGGATGGTCGTGGCGGCTGCCAAGGGCGGGCGGCGTGGCAGATCTACGCAAGCAGTGCAGAGCTAGTGGCGCAGAGCGAGCAAGAAGAAGAAACTAGAGAGTGTTGGCCACTACAATTATTGAGTTCTCTATGCTGGCGGGCCATCTAAGTGCCCGCCAGCACAGATGGCTAGTGTAGCACCCTGCTTTTTAAGGCATTTATAAATACGAGCTTTGCAAAATTTTGCTTTAATTAAACCTAATTTCTTTTCTACCAATATTCAAAATATATTTTCTAAAATAAACCATGCATCTAATTTGTCATGTGTGATGCATTCGACTGCCCTAGAAATCTCTTCTAATCTCTAAATTTCTAGGAATAGGAGTTTCTTCTAAATCTCTCTCTCAAATCTTTAGGACTAATATTCAAATCTAGTTGAATATTTATTTCCAATACCAAACTCCTCCAAAATACCCCAAATTAATGTTCATCTCAAGCCTCACCCCAAAACTCTATTTAAATTTGAATCCCCATTCAAATTTAAACCCAAAGCTATATTCAAGTAAAAAGAAAACATTTTAAAGGATAAACGGGCCGGCAACCTCGCTTCCAACCCATCTGTTCTGCTCAACCCAACTGTGAGGTCTGCTCCCCCCCCCCCCTCCCCAACTCTCGGCCTCGCTCACCTTGTCCCCTCCTCTAGCCGGCCCGCGGCCCACTCTTTTTCTCTTTCTCTCCGGTGCAGCTCGCGCGCGGCCCGCGCTCCAGCCGGGAGGGAGGTCAGCACGACGTCACACCCTCCCCCTCCTTCCTTTCCCCCTCCTCGCGCCCATACCGGAGCAGTTCGTCGTCGCCGCCGCCGCCCGATCTCCGGCCATCGGCCGAGATCCACCCTCAGGGCACGTGCGCAACGCGTGTCGACGGCGCGAGCCACCACCGCACCAGAGGTGCGGTGTCAACCACCCCTTCTTGCTCCCGAGCTGAGCCCCCTCAGGTGAAGCTCGAACTCCTCCGTGCCACCACGCGTCCCGCTTCTCTGGCAAAACCTCATCTTCGCAAGCGACGTGGCGAGCCCCGACGGCCGCTTCCCCACCTATAAAAGGGAGGGCACCCCTCCCTTCTCCCGACACAGCTCAAGCCAAGCCAAACTTCCCTCCCCGCCATGGCCACACCACCCCGCTCCTTCTCCTCCCTCTTGTTGAGCACAGGCGAATCCACCTTGCTCTCTGTTGGCACTCCTTAGCGTCACGTTTTAGCAACGCTTAAGAAAGCATAGATATATGTCGTTGTATGCAAAATTAATTCTGTAAGCGCACAGAATATATCTCGTTGTAGCACTTCACCTTGGGTGTAACCCCAGGGTATCGTATTTATATTTCCGCAGGGAAGCAGATGGTTAAAGTGTATTGAAGAATGAAATGATATATCTTGCCAGAAATATCAAGCCACAAACCCAGGGGCACAAACTCTAGGTTTGGATGGATAATGGTCAAGTTAATGACCGGATAGAAGGTCTGAAAGACCAGCGACACACGGAGCACCTATTTCTAAAGAAAAGGAAAGACGTTGGGAGAGATCGGACCTAGACTCTTTCTAACTCAGAGCAAAAGGCACTCTAGCCTTAGCCTAGACCCTAGCTTAGATACCGGGAACTAGAGCTCGCTTCGACGGCTAGAACGGGAGAACTTCAGAACGGGATGAGAGAGGGGGTTCTCCGGGCTCAGCACTACTGTTATGAGTACACCCGAACGTGGTGGACTACGAAGGACGGACAGGGCAGTCACCACCTGCCGCCTACCACTGCAGTTCCGTGGGGTGCAACACACTTCCTAGTTAATCAACAAGCCAGACACCACGTCTGCACTCGATGATTAAGATTTCTCTTGAGGCCTGTCAAGAGAAATCCCCGTCTTCCCTAAGGCGTCTTACGGCCCGGTCAAGGCGAGCAAACCCGCGAGATAAAGCCCGGTAGAGCTAAACTAAACTCTACACTAAAACTAAAGGGGATAGGACTTTGCTCTAAAGAGAGCAAGATCTTTACTCTAAAAGAAGAGCAAGATAGAAATATAAAAGATAACTTAAGCTCTGAAGTAAGAAAGTAATTATATAAATAAACTCTTCAAAAGAAGGAAAGGATACAAGAGCTTTACCAGAACTCCGAAGACTCCGAAGATCCGAGCTAAGCTCGACTCGACTCTACTCCCAACTCTAATCCTAATCTAAGAAATGAAAAAGATACTAGAGCTCCCTTCAAGTAAAGACTTGAGATATGTGGTGTGTGTCTTCCCAAGGTGAATGAGCTGCCTTTTATAGCCTCTAGGGGGTGGATGTCAGCGTCATTAGCACGCCAAGGATCTGCTTAAGCTTCACGCGAAGGAGGAGACGTGGCGGCCACAGAGGGAGGCCAGTCGGCCTGGGCTAGGCCGGCCGGCCTGGCCCTGGTGCCACTTGGCATCGTCCTCTGCATGGATGGTCCTGATGCTCTCCCAAGGTCGGTAACAGTTGCGTTTAGTTGAAGCTTGTCCGAGAATCCTAGGATGTGGGCCCTTCAATCCATGTGCTTTCACCTCTAGGCCTTCCGGGTCCTTGGATCAAACCGACGTTGTTTGCACGGTGCTTGATCATCCTGGGCACTTGGCATGGCTTGTGGATCAGTGACGTGGCCAGACCTGGCCAGGGGAGGCCGGTCGGCCTGGGCTAGGCCGGCCGGCCTGGCCTTGTGCCAGGTTTGGCCCTTGTTTCTCCTGGTTTATCCTGCAAGCACAACTCATCCAAAACTTGTGGAATTTGTCAATAAAAATAGTTTTATGCATGGAATATGGTATGATCATCCTCATTTTACCGAAATGTTGACGGTCACTACGAGGTTATAATGGCCGTCAACACGCCCCCAAGCTTAGACTCTTGCTCGTCCTCGAGCAAGGCTAAAACTCTAGGTTCGGTAGGTCAGGAGTTGCTTCAATGTGTATACTCTTAAAGTACCCTGTGCTTAAGCAAAAACTCAACGAATCACTTGAATAAGTTGGCATAAAAGAGAACTCATACCATGGTTCCACGTGGGCTGCAGCGGTTCACGTTTTGGGCTATTGAGAGCTTGAACGGTCATCTCTAAAGTATTTCCTGCAACTTTTCAGGTTCCATCTCGAGATATGAATTTTTCAAAAGAGGGTGTATTCATTCCCCGATGGTACTCTCGAGTCACTCAAGGTGTTTAATCCTCACTCTTGGTCGGCATTGACCAATTTTTTCCTACACTAAGGCTGAAGTGGAGTTGTAGGTAGGGTAAGAGTGGCATACCTTGGTTACTTCTGTTGTCGAGTCGAAGAGTGGTCCGCGAGCGATGGCACTCGTCAAATTCGGTCTTTGGAATTCATGGGGTTTCAAATGGAGAGGGAGAAGGTGTGATGCTCAAGGGTCTTGGGACTCCTTATTTTTATTTTTTTTGCTCTCTCATATTTTTGAGATGTTTCTTCTCTCTCTTTTTTTCAGATGGAGCATTTGTCTTTTTTTTCTAATACATCTCTTCTCTTACTTTGGTAACAGAGAGGAATTCAGCGTTGTATGGAGTAATTGAGGACCTTTGGGGTGAGCTTTATGATGAGGTGAGTGTATGTCATCGACGGTGGACGTCAACCTCGGAGCGGGACTTTGACTAGTCGGACATTTTGAGGCTGAGGTGGATGGGAAGACCGGTAAATGTCAAGTGCCTTCTGCAAGCGGACTTCACCATTCGACAAGACTCAAAGCAACTCAAGATAGCATATGGTAGTTCAACAAATGTATAACTGTTTAGGCTCTGGATAGGACAATTTAAACCATCGAGGAAGATTCACCATGTAACATTTTATAAAAACTTCCGAGAGGTTCCTTACTAAGCATGCAGTTATACCTCGAAACAAACCATATCAAAACTCACAATAACTTAAACAATGAACAAGTGCTCTTGCTCCCACAGTTTTATCATGGCGGATCCTTAAATGCCAACGAACTCAAGTACTCAAGAGTAAAGGATTAAGCACGAGGCACTTAGAGGGCATAAACAGAGCAACTTTTCATCATTCCAGAGGTTCTCAACCATAATTCCATACATAAAGACATCTTTTGGAGCTTTATTATGATTATTTCATTTTATTTATTATATTTTTATTTTTTTTATTTTTATTTTTTTATTTTTTTTTATTTTTTTAGCACTTTATTCTATCATAGCAAGGCAAGGCAAGGCAAGGCAACGGCAAGGCAACTGCAAGGCAACGGCAAGGCAAGGCAACGGCGACGGCTTTCAATCATACCTGAGACTCCCCCAAGCGTTCGATGAAGCTCACTGGTAGTACTGGTTGGGGTCGTAGTGCATGTAGTCGAAGAAGCCGTGAATGTCGGTCTGGAGGGATGTGGTCATCCCCCAGTTCTGCTGCGTGAGATCGGTGTTGTGTGCAACTTCATCTCTGAGTTGCTGCTGTTGCAGCGTCATCGTCTCCAACCTGGTATTAAGATCAGCGATCCCCCGGGAGACCGGGTTTTCGTAGTCATACCTGGCGGAGGCGGATGGTCCGACCTGCGGGCCGTATCCTGCCGTTCCTTGGTGGTAGTCGAACGCCTCCAAAAGCTCATGTTGGCAGTGGGGTTCTCCGTCGGCTGCTGGTAGTCGTACTCGGGCTGCTCCTGGTAGCGGTACTCAGGCTAAGGTGCGGTAGAAGTTCCGACTTCACTGTCATGCCTGGCTCACCTGCCACGTGTTGCAAGGCCTGCAACACTGTGGCGAGCGGGTTCCCTCCTTCTAAGCTGCATGGTTAGACTTCTCGCTGATCTCAGCGACAAAGCTGGGCATGGAAGCTCGACTTCGTCGATGAAACCAGGATAACACATGAAAAGAGTATGGCCAGGGCCCTCGCGCATCAAGTGACCCTGGATAAAATGGTCTAAACCAATGCAAGACTGATATTCTTGTGTAGTGGGAAGGAAAGTGACTTGAGCGCCCTGCAAAGCACCAACATGGGTGGCAATGCGGGTGACTAGCGAGGTTATGTCAATTGTGGCTTGGCCAGTGACTAACCTCTGCCAGTCATCAAGCATGCTCATGACCGGTGAGAAACGAATTTTCTTGACCATGGCATAAAGGCACTCTAAATCAGGCAAGAGGCAAAGACGCAAATCAGCGCGTGGGTGGACCACCATAGCGATCCACTTCGCCAGGAAACGAAGAGTGGGGTTTTGGATGGCAGTGACGCTATTTTTCCCCGAGGATGGCTCGCCTGTGATGCTATCCCACCATGCGGCACGGTTGTACCGGTGGTTAGTCACCAACAGGTTGGCATCAATGATGCATCTCTTGTTGAAACCAAGAGCCTCACTGAGTTGCTTCGGGGTCAAGATAAAATCCTCGTTGAAAAACCGAAAGCAAATATTTGTCTCGTTGGGATGAACTTCGATTTTCAAACTCATCAAAAACTCCATAGTAAGAAAGTGTGAACCTGTTTCCGAGACAGGGTAGACGTTTTGCCATCCGGCGTTGTTGAAAGCCTGTTCCATGTCTCCTCCGAGACCGGTCTTGATCAGTAGCATGGGGTCGAAGTACTTGGCATGTGTGTAGTAGCGGCCCTGGAGCTGGTCCAGCACCGTTCTCTCTTCTTCGGTCCGAGCAATGATGTGCTCGACCCGAGTCATGATCCGGATGCGGAGCCTGTTCCTAGGTACCTCCTCCTCCTGGGACTCTGTGTCTTGTCGAGTTGAGTCGACAGACATAGTGTCCCGGGAAGCAGATGATCCCTGAGAGCGGCGAAGAGCTCGAAGAGCTGAGCTTGGTCACGACTCCACGTGCCGTCTGACGTGCCCTTGTCCACATGATTCCTGCAAAAGGTTAGTCTCACAATACCCGAAGGAAATCAGGGGTTAGACAATCAAAAGTTAGACGTTCTTGTGGGAGATTAATCACCACAACTCGGTTAGTCGTTCTTGTGGGGTAAGAACCACCACAAACGTTCTCGTTCAGCCGGCAGGGGTTTGTTCTCACAAGAATTCAAGAATGGATTTTAGCAGAATTTTCTTGTGGTCTAAACTCTAACCTTACTTAGAGATTTTCGAAATTCAAGCTAGGGAGAAGGGAAACGCTCAGGATGCACGCATACCTGTGCTTGGGGTGTCTTCCTTCTGAGCTGGGCACCGGCTTTTATAGAGGCGCAGCAGGGGGAGGCCGGCCGGCCTGTGGCAGGCCGTTCGGCCTGCACATGGCGCCGGTCGTGCCCATCATGTGCGTCGGTGGTCACGGTCCTGTGCCTGGTGCTCCGGTAGGTGAGGATGGGACGGCGACGGTGGAATGAGGCCGGCCGGCCTGCCTGGGGCCGCTCGGCCTGGGGTTGTGCCCAATTTTCTCCATCTTCTCGTGTCGTGTCCTCCCACACGTGGTTGTTGCTTGTTGCTGTGATCTGGCCATTGGAAATGACAAGTGGG
>CM027121.1:64081524-64130921 GCA_015476505.1 Urochloa ruziziensis | reverse complement strand
CAAACCAAGGGGAAAACCGTCCGCCGATGATTTTGTGGCCAAATCACCAAACCCCACTGTTGACGGCCATTATAAGTTCATAGTGACCGTCAACATTTCGGTAAAATGAGGATGATCATACCATATTCTACACATAAAAGTATTTTATTGACAAATTCCACAAGTTTTGGATGAGTTGTGTTTGCAGAATGAACCAGGAGTAACAAGGGCCAAACCTGGCACAGGGCCAGGCCGGCCGGCCTAGGCCAGGCCGACCGGCCTCCCCTGGCCAGGTCTGGCCACGTCATTAATCCACAAGCCATGCCAAGTGCCCAGGATGATCAAGCACCGTGCAAACAACGTCGGTTTGATCCAAGGACCCGGAAGGCCTAGAGGTGAAAGCACATGATGGATTGAAGGGCCCACATCCTAGGATTCTCGGACAACCTTCAACTAAACGCAACTGTTACCGACCTTGGGAGAGCATCAGGACCGTTCCTGCAGAGGACGGTGCCAAGTGGCACCAAGGCCAGGCCGGCCGGCCTAGCCTAGGCCGGCAGGCCTCCCTCTGTGGCCGCCACGTCTCCTCCTTCGCGTGAAGCCTAAGCAGAGCCTTGGCGTGCTAATGACGCTGACATCCACCCCCTGGAGGCTATAAAAGGAAGCTCATTCACCTTGGGAACACACACACCACATATCTCAGGTCTTTACTTGAAGGGAGCTCTAGTATCTTTTTCATTTCTTAGATTAGGATTAGATTTGGGAGTAGAGTCGAGTCGAGCTTAGCTCGGATCTTCGGAGTCTTCGAAGTTCTGGTAAAGCTCTTGTATCCTTTCCTTCTTTTGAAGAGTTTATTTATACAATTACTTTCTTACTTCAGAGCTTAAGTTATCTTTTATATTTCTCTCTTGCTCTTCTTTAAGAGTAAAGATCTTGCTCTCTTTAGAGCAAAGTCCTATCCCCTTTAGTTTTAGTGTAGAGTTTAGTTTAGCTCTACCAGGTTTTATCTCGCGGGTTTGCTCGCCTTGACCGGGCCGTAAGACGCCTTAGGGAAGACGGGGATTTCTCTTGACGGGGATTTCTCTTGACAGAGTCCCAGGAGGAGCAGGTGCCTAGGAACAGGCTCCGCATCCGGATCATGACTCGGGTCGAGCACATCATTGCTCGGACTGAAGAAGAGAGAGAGGTGCTGGACCAGCTCCAGGGCCGCTACTACACACATGCCAAGTATTTCGATCCCATGCTGCTGATCAAGACCGGTCTCGGAGGAGACATGGAACTGGCGTTCAACAATGCCGGATGGAAAAACTTCTACCCCGTCACGGAAACAGGTTCGCACTTTCTTACTATGGAGTTTTTGATGAGTTTGAAAATCGAAGTTCGTCCCAACGAGACAAACATTTGCTTTCGGTTTTTCAATGAGGATTTTGTCTTGACCCCGAAGCAACTCAGTGAGGCTCTTGGTTTCAACAAGAGATGCATCATTGATGCCAACCTGTTGGTAACTAACCACCGGTACAACCGTGCCGCATGGTGGGATAGCATCACAGGTGAGCCATCCTCGGGGAAAAACAGCATCACCGCCATCCAAAACCCCACTCTTCGTTTCCTGGCGAAGTGGATCGCTATGGTGGTCCACCCGCGCGATGATTTGCGTCTTTGCCTCTTGCCAGACTTAGAGTGCCTTTATGCCATGGTCAAGAAAATTCGTTTTTCTCCGGTCATGAGCATGCTTGATAACTGGCAGAAGTTAGTCACTGGCCGAGCCACAATTGACATAACTTCGCTAGTCACTCGCATTGCCACCCATGTTGGTGCTTTGCAGGGCGCTCAAGTCACTTTCCTTCCCACTACACAAGAATATCAGTCTTGCATTGGTTTAGACCATTTCATCCAGGGTCACTTGATGCGCGAGGGCCCTGGCCATACTCTTTTCATGTGTTATCCTGGTTTCATCGACGAAGTCAAGCTTCCATGCCCAGCTTTGTCGCTGAGATCAGCGAGAAGTCTAACCATGCAGCTCAGAAGGAGGGAACCCGCTCGCCACAGTGTTGCAGGCCTTACAACACGTGGCAGGCGAGCCAGGCATGACGGTGAAGCCGGAACTTCTACCGCGCCACAGCCCGAGTACCGCTACCAGCAACAGCCCGAGTACGACTACCAGCAGCCGACGGAGAACCCCACTGCCAACATAAACTTTGAGGAGGCGTTCGACTACCACCAAGGAACGGCAGGATTCGGCCCGCAGGTCGGACCATCCGCCTCCGCCAGGTATGACTACGAGAACCCGGTCTCCCGGGGGATAGCTGATCTTAATACCAGGTTGGAGACGATGATGCTGCGACAGCAGCAACTCAGAGATGAAGTTGCGCACAACACTGATCTCACGCAGCAGAACTGGGGGATGACCACATCCCTCCAGACCGACATTCATGGCTTCTTCAACTACATGCACTACGACCCCAACCAGAACTACCAGTGAGCTTCATCGAAGCTTGGGGAGTCTCAGGTATGTCGAAAGCCGTCGCCGTTGCCTTGCCGTTTGCCGTTGCCGTTTGCTTTGCCGTTGCCTTGCCGTGCCATGATAAAATGCTAAAAAAAAGAGAAAATAATAAAAACAAGATAAGATAAAATAAAAGCTCCAAAAGATGTCTTTATGTATGGAACTATGGTTGAGAACCTCTGAAATGATGAATAGTTGCTCTGTTTATGCCCTCTAAGTGCCTCGTGCTTAGTCCTTTACTCTTGAGTATTTGAGTTCGTTGGCATTTAAGGATCCGCCATGATAAAACTGTGGGAGCAAGAGCACTTGTTCATTGTTTAAGTTATTTTGAGTTTTGATATGGTTTGTTTCGAGGTATAACTGCATGCTTAGTAAGGAGCCTCTCGGAAGTTTTTATAAAATGTTACATGGTGAATCTTCCTTGATGGTCTAAATGTCCTATCCAGAGCCTAAACAGTTATACATTTGTTGAAACTACCGTATGCTATCTTGAGTTGCTTTGAGTCTTGTCGAATGGTGAAGTCCGCTTGCAGAAGGTACTTGACATTCACCGGTCTTCCCATCCACCTCAGCCTCAAAATGTCCGACTAGTCAAAGTCCCACTCCGGGGTTGACGTCCACCGTCGATGACATACACTCACCTCATCACAAAGCTCACCCCAAAAGGTCCTCAACTACTCCATACAAAGCTGAATCCCTCTCTGTTACCAAAGTAAGAGAAGAGATGTATTCGAAAAAAAAATGGAGACAAATGCTCCATCTGAAAAAAAAAGAAGAAGAAACATCTCAAAAATATGAGAGAAACAATAAGGAGTCCAAAGACCTTTGAACATTACACCTTCTCCCTCTCCATTCAAACCCCATGAATTCCAAAGACCGGAATTTGACGAGTACCATCGCTTGCGGACCACTCTTCGACTCGACAACAGAAGTAACCAAGGTATGCCACTCTTACCCTACCTACAACTCCACTTCAGCCTTAGTATAGGGAAACATTGGTCAATCCCGACCAAGAGTGAGGATTAAAACACCTTGAGTGACTCGAGAGTACCATCGGGGAATGAATCAACCATCTTTTGAAAAATTCATATCTCCGAAATGGAACCTGAAAAGTTGCAGGAAATACTTTAGAGATGACCGTTCAAGCTCTCAATAGCCCAAAACGTGAATCAATGCAGCCCCACGTGGAACCATGGTATGAGTTCTCTTTCATGCCAACTTATTCAAGTGATTCGTTGAAGTTTTGGCTTAAGCACAGAGTACTTTAAGAGTATAAACATTGAAGCAACTCCTGACCTACCGAACCTAGAGTTTTAGCCTTGCTCGAGGACGAGCAAGAGTCTAAGCTTGGGGGTGTATTGGCGGCCATTATAACTTCATAGTGACCGTCAACATTTCGGTAAAATGAGGATGATCATACCATATTCCATACATAAAAGTATTTTTATTGACAAATTCCACAAGTTTTGGATGAGTTGTGTTTGCAGAATGAACCAGGAGAAACAAGGGCCAAACCTGGCACAGGGCCAGGCCGACCGACCTCCCCTGGCCAGGTCTGGCCACGTCATTGACCCGGAAGGCCTAGAGGTGAAAGCACAAGGATTGAAGGGCCCACATCCTAGGATTCTCGGACAAGCTTCAACTAAACACAACTGTTACCGACCTTGGGAGAGCATCAGGACCGTTCCTGCAGAGGACGGTGCCAAGTGGCACCAGGCCCAGGCCGGCCGGCCTCCCTCTGTGGCCGCCACGTCTCCTCCTTCGCGTGAAGCCTAAGCAGAGCCTTGGCGTGCTAATGACGCTGACATCCACCCCCTGGAGGCTATAAAAGGAAGCTCATTCACCTTGGGAACACACACACCACATATCTCAAGTCTTTACTTGAAGGGAGCTCTAGTATCTTTTTCATTTCTTAGATTAGGATTAGAGTTGGGAGTAGAGTCGAGTCGAGCTTAGCTCGGATCTTTGGAGTCTTCGAAGTTCTGGTAAAGCTCTTGTATCCTTTCCTTCTTTTGAAGAGTTTATTTATACAATTACTTTCTTACTTCAGAGCTTAAGTTATCTTTTATATTTCTCTCTTGCTCTTCTTTAAGAGTAAAGATCTTGCTCTCTTTAGAGCAAAGTCCTATCCCCTTTAGTTTTAGTGTAGAGTTTAGTTTAGCTCTACCAGGTTTTATCTCGCGGGTTTGCTCGCCTTGACCGGGCCGTAAGACGCCTTAGGGAAGACGGGCATTTCTCTTGACAGGCCTCAAGAGAAATCTTAATCATCGAGTGCAGACGTGGTGTCTGGCTTGTTGATTAACTAGGAAGTGTGTTGCACCCCACGGTACTGCAGTGGTAGGCGGCAGGTGGTGACAGCCCTGTCCGTCCTTCGTAGTCCACCACGTTCGGGTGTATTCATAACAGTAGTGCTGAGCCCGGAGAACCCCCTCTCTCACCCCGTTCTGAGGTTCTCCCGTTCTAGCCGTCGAAGCGAGCTCTGTTCCCGGTATCTAAGCTAGGGTCTAGGCTAAGGCTAGAGTGCCTTTTGCTCTGAGTTAGAAAGAGTCTAGGTCCGGTTTCTCCCAACGTCTTTCCTTTTCTTTAGAAATAGGTGCTCCGTGTGTCGCTGGTCTTTCAGACCTTCTATCCGGTCATTAATTTGACCATTATCCACCCAAACCTAGAGTTTGTGCCCCTGGGTTTGTGGCTTGATATTTCTGGCAAGATATATCATTTCATTCTTCAATACACTTTAACCATCTGCTTCGTGCGGAAATATAAATACGATACCCTGGGGTAACTCCCACGGTGAAGTGCTACAACGAGATATATTCTGTGTGCTTGCAGAATTAATTTTGAATACAACGACATATATCTACGCGCTCTTGAGCGTTGCTAAAACGTGACGCTAAGGAGTGCCAACACCCGCGTGCAAACTTCGGTTGTTAGCCGCTACCTTGCGCCGGCTTCTCGTCCGCGTACGAGCTTCGGTTGTGAGCCGCTACCTCGCACCGGAACCACGTCCCCTTGCTCGTTCTTGCCAGCATGTGAACCGCACTTGATCCACTGGCCACCGGGTCCCTCGAACCAAGCCTACTTGTCTCTCCGCTCCTCGGAGGCTGCCATGGCTAAGACCTTTCGCGCCTGTTCTTCACCTGCACCAATGCAACCAAGCCGCATTCTACACCTGCAATACTTGAGCCAAGGGAAACGTCAATCCACACCACGTTGTCAATCACTCATCACACCAGGAAGCGACCATCCACCGGTCCTCGGACACACCGGGTCCTCAATCTCCCCCTTGATGAGTGCATTGACAACACACACATAGTAACCATTGAGATAAAGAAAATATAAAAGAAAACGAAAACAAGACTCAAGCAAGTGACTAAAAGCAAGAACAAGCCGAGAACAAAGTCACTTCGCAAGAGAAAGCTCCAGAAACGCCGACCCTTCAAGAAGAAGCGAAAGGGCTCAACACCATCGGCAAAAGAGCAAAACACCGAAACACAAGTCACAAATCTCCAAATCACTTTTCAGGACATTCAAAGCACTCCCCCTGAACAAGTGAACTTGTGCGTGCGAAAAAACACTAAAAAATGGCTCAAATCTCCACAAATCATGTGCACTCAGCACAGGGGCGGTTAAACCGCCCCTGGCAGATAACCAAACTCAAAAGTGCCAAAATTGCACAAACAAACTCGCAACGATGCCGTTCCAACTTGAAAACCTTCCAAATATGCCCAGCAAGATATTCCAATGCTCAAACTCTCATAAACTTCGCAAATTTTCAGAAAACCTCATTTTGGCAAAACTCTCAATCTCTCACACAAATCCAATAAATTCTAGCGCAAAAACTCTCTCATAAATTCAGCAACTTTTCCCCCTTGCTAAATGCTCCAGAAATTCTCCCCCTTGTTGACAATGCACAAATCAAGGAAAAATGTACAAAATGCAACTACAAGCTTCTCAAATATACAATGAGCAATACAAAGTGCTACAAGTTAGAGAAGAGGCAAACAAGATAGTTCATCATGTCACACGAGCATTGCCATCAAGAAGGTGAAGACATATATACAATTGACAAAGCCATGAGCAAGTTGTGTAGTTTTATCAAAATGTCACCACATGAGCAAAGTCCTAACCATGGATTGTTCAAGCAAAAATGAACTTCATCTCACTAAAAACACGAAAGGACAAGCATTCTTGACAAAAGATCACCATAAACGCCCAAGTTCTACCTCATGTCATGTCAAAGCACGGAGCCATGTGTTCACTTCTCCGGCAAACAACATGCAACCGCTTAGCACCCATGTGTGCAAGTGTGTGCAATGGTGAAAGCATAGCGACATGAGCATAATTTTCTGCAAATATATCTTTTTCTCATCCTTCTTCTTTCATGCATAGACATCTCATGTTTCAAGTTTTTCAAATTAAGCATGGTACATGAAATGTCTTTGCGACAAAAAAAAGCTTATGCTCCTCCACAAGATAAAGCATGGGCTAAACATTTACAATGACAAAGGTCTTTGACCCAATTGAAAAGAATATCACACCCTAGCATGATCTTAAGCAAGATATAGCCATTTCGACTCAAACAAGACATGCAAAGGCATTTACTCATGGGTGAAAGAGTTTAAGTTCAGTTTGTCATTTTAATTCAAAAAGAGACTATCTCAAAAGAATATATATCAAAACCATCAAGAGCATAGCCATCCATACAATCAATCCCTAGCCAGCCTGCCTAAACTCTAAAATGTAGCAAGTTGTAGCAATCACTGCATATAGGAGAAGCTCATCCTAAGATATGATACAAAAGATGAAATCAAGATACAAAAGCAAGAAAAATGTACATCAAGATACAAAGATGGTACAATAGAATACATATGCTACAAGAGAAGCCTCCAAAACTCAGCTCAGAAAAAACGCACACACACCAAGTTCTCCTCGCAAGCGGGTGAAGGTAACTTGGTCAAGTGGCTTAGTGAAAATGTCTGCAAGCTTGTTTTGGGTAGAAACATGGGCAAGCTCAAACTCAAAACACAAGCGCGATCAAAGCACAAATACAAAGCTCCCCCTGGAATGTGCAACCAAAATGCAAATCCAAGGTTCAGGTTCAAATTTCAAACACCCATGAAATGCACAACCAAAATGCCAACTCAGCAACCTCATAAACTCATGCTATCCAAAAGCTCTAAGCAAGATCCTCTCCTTTCCAAATCAAGTCGAGCAAATACTCCCGATTAAATAAAGCGAGCTCCCTCTCAATCAAAGACACCTAGAAAAACTAGAAAAGGTGTACAAAAGCAAATGGAAAGCTCCATCATAAAAAGGAAGAGAAATCTAAATGAGCAAAATGCAACAAAAGATACCAACTAAAAGGATACCAGATAAACAAATGTACAATATGCTACACAAAACATAAAAAGCATGATACAGGCACAAAGCAAGCTAAATATACACAGATGAACACAAGAGTGTACAAGGGATATACTCACAATACATAGTGTACAAGGGCCACATCGGGGCCATCCAAAAAAGTGTGGAGAACCATCAAACCTTGATCATGCAAAAGACCAAGAGTCACCAAGCTCATGTTCTCCATACCTCACACCTGCACAATCAAAAGCGAGAACGAGAACAAGCGAATGACTCGACACTGGGGTTAGCACAGAAGGAGTTAAACCAGTGTCGGGCCATCTGCTCAAAAGAGGGGTTAGCAAAATCAACGTCACTATGTGGTACCCTCTCGTCTCTCACCATCGGACCTCTAGCACCACGCGGGGGAAAATGTGGCCTAGACTCTCTCCTCGCCTCGAAGCTACGGTCGAACCTCCCTGAACCAAACTGACCACGAATCGGAGGCCGCCTAGCAATCTCATGACTAGCTGGAACACCACGACTACCAAACGAAGGAGTTGTACGCACCAAGCGCTCTCTCCTAGGCAAGGGTGAACGAGACACAGGCATACTACGGGAAGAGTGGTACCTGTCCCTGTTCCCCATTTCCTTCTCTCGTCTCACCTCCCTCTTCTTCCTCCAGCAAAACTCCTCTAGGTGACCATCCCTTCCACAATGATCACAATGGAAGCGGACTGGCTTTGGCTTTGGGGTTTCTCTCGGCTGTGGCTTCTCTCTCGGCTGGTAAACCCCACTCTTCACAAAGGTCACTCTCTTTTGGAAGTCGCTTGTCTTTGGGGGAAACTTGGGAGGATCTGGAGTGGTGTCAAGCTTGTTCAACAGGTGGTTGGGTTTAGGTGTGAAGCTGTTCTTTGGTGGAGTTTTCTCTGGTGGTGTTGGGGTACTTGTGGTGGAACTAGTTTGCTCTCTCTCTTTCTCACCACTACACTCACCAACTTTCTTAGAACCCAGACCACGACCATCAGCTCTCTTGAACCCAGCAATCAACATCTTAAGCTGTGGCTCGTGACCCGACAACCAACCCAAACATTGACGCAACTCATCATTTTCATCTTGCAAACGATCAACAGATTGCGCCAGCTCAACATTCCTCAAAGCAACAACATCGCAAGCCGAACAAGAGTTTGCAATAGGAGATTTCAATTGAGCTTCAAGCGAACTGATCATGGTACGAGATTCAAGCAACTGAGCATGTAAAACAGGACAAGAAGTACAAGCACCTAGCAAAGAAGGTCCAGACTTCAACTCAGCAATCTCAACCCTAGCATCTTCTAGATCATCTAGGCATGTCATGTGTTTCTCCTTAAGAACAACTAGATCAGCAAGATGCACATCACAGAAAGAGCATTCAATCTCATCAGAAACAATAGGAGCATCTTTCAGCACACCAATCTCAGACTCAAGCTCAGCTATTCTCTTTCTAGACTCACCAAGCAAAGACTCAAAGTCCATCGCCTTCTTTCCAGTCTCAGAAAGTAAGGCCTCAAGCTCAGCTACTCTTTCCTTGGACTCTCCTAGCAAAGACCTAAACTCTCTCTTCTCCTTGTTGGTCTTTCTAAGCACATCATCGCGATTATCGACCACCTGCTCTAATCTAGCAATCTCCTTACGCAAAGAGGTGGGATCGGTCAATACCTCATCCTCGGAGTCGGAGTCGGAGTCGGAGACGTTCTTGTTGTTGGAGTCGTGCGCCATGGTGCAGAAGTTCATAGCGACCCAGAAAGCCCGTTGAAGTTGCGGTTCTTGTGCTTCTTCTCCTTGCGGTGGCCGCGGTCTTCTTCCTCGCTGCTTGAGCTTGATGAGGTGTCGGTGTTCTCCTCCTTGTTCTTGTGCTTGGAGTGGTGCTTGTCCTTGGAGCGGTGCTTGTGCTCATCTTGCGGGCGGTGCTTGTGTTTCTTGATTTCCTCAGGGCACTCGGCGATGAAGTGGCCCATCTTCCCGCATCTGTAGCACGTACTCCCGGCACGCCTTGAACCCTTGCGGTTCTGGTACATCCTCTCGAACCTCCTCGTGAGCAACGCGAGATCCTCCTCGCTCAGCACCTCATACTCCTCATCTGGAAGAGACACAAGAGAAGACAAAGCAAAGTGTCTGGAAGTGTTAGCCTGTCCATAACTAGAGCCACCGACTAGGGCCAGACTATGGGGATCAGTCGGACTCTTAGCCTTGGCAAGAAACCCTCTATCAACCTCTGAAGATTTCAACTTCGAGAAAAGCTCATCAACTCTCAAGGTTTCATAGTTAGCCGACTCCATGATCGCCTCAACCTTAGCACCCCACACGGACTGATCAAGGGAAAGCAAGAGCTTCAAAGCTCTATCATGATCCGTGTATGGGAGTGCGGCAATGTTGGCTTTCATGTTGTTGAGTATGGCAGTAAAGCGCTGAAACATCGCATCGGCCGACTCACCATCCAGCTGCTCAAAGTTCTCGTACTCTCTACGATAAACCGAGAAAAGCCTAGCCTTAACATGACTATCACCGCCATGGGCTACCTTAAGCTTTAGCCAGATCTGGCTAACTAGGTCCTCGCCCAAAACTCTCTCAAACTCCTCAGCCGACAAAGCACGAAACAAGCAGTCGACAGCCCTAGCGTTGGCCTCGAATTTATCTCTTGCACCCTGGGCATCTAAGTTGGTAGGATTGACATAATTTTCATCTTCGGTCACATCCCACAACTTTCCTTTGCCTCGCAAGAAAGCGCCCATACGCGCAACCCAGTTCGGATAATTCTTCCCATCGAAGTGCGGAGGCCCGGAACCCCGATCTTGGTACGCCATCTTTGGATCTTAGACTGGTTAGAGTCGCAAAGACCCATAACGGCTCTGATACCAATTGAAGGACCGAAACGGCGACCAGAGAGGGGGGGAGTGAATGGGAGCCGATAAAAATTCTTTCCAACCAATCCGGCTATTTTCCCAAATCAACTCCGATGCCTCCGAAAGCAATCTTGCCAAGATCACGTAGTCACTGTCAAGCTACTGACCCTAGGAACAAGAAACACGCAGCAGAACTCGAATCGATCGAAACGAACACAAAACAAACCGAAACAAGAATCGATCCAACACACCCAGGAGGGGCGGTTAAACCGGGTCAGGGGGGCGGTTAAACCGCCCTGGCCTGGGAACCTCGGGAAAAAGTCAAATCGAAAGTGGATCTCCCAAACCGCTTGAGCTCTTGAGGCGAGATTTTGGTCAGATGATATAGACCTCCAGTGTAGTGTTTTCCTAAAAGATCTTGGCCTCTAACTCGCTAGAACTCCCGGAAACTCAGATCTCGTAACGACCACCATGACCCCGAGTTCATCCCGAAAATCTCAAATCCAAAGCGATTCCCGGCGTTTGGGGGCAAGGGATCACCAGCAAAAGAGGCACAAGGCACTCATACATGAATCCCCCAAATAAATCCGAGAGAAAACGTCCTAGGAAGAGAAGAACAAAAATCCCCCAAAAATAGCTCCGAAAATACCTCTGAAAATAGAAAAAGAAAAGGGAGCTCGTGGATTCAAATCATGGCACAAAGATGGGCAGCACAAACTCAATCACATAACCATGAATTCACCTATACAAACTAGGAAAGATTCAAAATAGTTCTAGGTGGAGGGGATGAAGGGGAAACTAGTTCAAAGGAGAAAACCAAAAAGAACTAAAGAGATAACTAGAGGAGATGACCGCCACCATGCCCTGGAGGGCCTATTAGTAGTCCAAGTGGTGGTGCTCTAAAGACTAAACTACCCCTAAGTGATACATACCCCTCAGGGGTAAATATGACATTTGGTTTTCAGATATTTTCCGGCTGGAACACCTTCCACCGCAAGCTAGCTTCCCTCCGACGCAAGCCTTGCAGTCACGCCGCGTGTACTCCGGATCGAAGCTCCTCGACGCCGTTTTTGGGCCTGTCCAGGGGGGGCGGTTAAACCGGCCCTGGGGGGCGGTTAAACTGCCCCTGCCAGCCACACTTGGCCCAGCAGCCCATCTTCGCCACGTCGAGTCCTCGGTCCTTGGTTTTTAGGCCCAAACCAAGGGAAACCGTCCACCGATGATTTTGTGGCCAAATCACCAAACCCTGCGCGCAAACTTCGGTTGTTAGCCGCTACCTTGCGCCGGCTTCTCGTCCACGTATGAGCTTCGGTTGTGAGCCGCTACCTCGCACCGGAACCACGTCCCCTTGCTCGTTCTTGCCAGCATGTGAACCGCACTTGATCCACTGGCCACCGGGTCCCTCGAACCAAGCCTACTTGTCTCTTCGCTCCTCGGAGGCCGCCATGGCTAAGACCTTTCGCGCCTGTTCTTCACCTGCACCAATGCAATCAAGCCGCATTCTACACCTGTAATACTTGAGCCAAGGGAAACGTCAATCCACACCACGTTGTCAATCACTCATCACACCAGGAAGCGACCATCCACCGGTCCTCGGATACACCGGGTCCTCAAAGCGTGTCCGTTAAAATGGTTCATGTTTGACCAAATTTATAGTGAATTGTATTCATATTTATGACTCTAAATAAATTTGATAAAAAACCACATTTAAAAATGAATGTAATGATATATATTTCATATCATAAATATTTATATTTTTTTTACTTATATTTGATCATACTTAAGATTCTGAAATTTCTCGGAAAGCGAGAAATGCATTCTTTTTGGACGGATGGAGTAGTTCTCATAGTTGTACGGTTCATTTTGAGTGGTCACTCAATAAATTAATCGGTCTAGGCATCTCAGGGAAGAACGCTTATTGAAATCTACATATGGACAAGCGGCCAGGCATGTTCTCGAAACAAATCTTCTACAGGCTAGTTGTCCCAGAGTAAATTCGTGGTCAATAATGCTATTTAGCCTTCAAAGGATGTATAATCTGCTGGTAACGTGCGTTGTTGATTGGATTGACTGAAGAAATTTGCTTCTGAGTTTCAATATACATATGATCCTTAAATTTGCTTTTGGGTTTCAAACACTTTTCCGAGTGCAAGGACGACTCTCGGAAAAAAAAAAGATGTAGCTGACAGTGAGGAGACGCACGGTGATGACACAACTAGCTTTGCCGAGTGCCACGAAAAAACACTCAGCAAAGCATTGAAGCTTTGCCGAGTGTCAGCGCAAACGCTTTGCCGAGTGGCAATGCAAATACACTCTACAAATATTGAAGCTTTGCCGCGTGTCAATGCAAATAAATGTACACTTGGCAAGACTTCGATCTTTGTCGAGTGTACATGCAAAAATACTCGGCAAAATTATGCCAGAAATTTTACGGAATTTTGCTCTTTGCCGAGTGTTAAGGTAAAAACACTCGACAATTGATGTATAAGTGGGATGGTAAGCACGCTACGTGCAAGGCTAACTGCTGTGGGTTACAATCCTCGCACTCGCTTACACATTTACACATGAATATTTATGCATGTGCGGGCCTCCTCGGAGTGTTCTTAATTTATTTATTTATTTATTTTGAGTGGGCACGGTTAGTACCGGTCAACACTTATAACAGTGTGAATACAATGTCTAACTGCAAACGTGAGCAGTAACGTTCAGACTCGACTGGCACACACTTATATATACACACACATATCAGACATGATACAATCACTATGTAAAAAAGCTTCAAAGGAGACACACTTATAGGAGACACGGAATTAACCCACGTCTCCTTTGTCGTAAAGGAGACGCGGGTTAACCAGCCGCGTCTCCCATAAGTTCTTCCAGACAACCCGCGTCTCCCATATACACATACAGGAGACGTGGATATAAAACTCGCGTCTCCTATAATACTAGAGACGCGGATCCTTAATTCGCGTCTCTTATCTGTCCCATTAGAGGAGACGTGGATTGAAAAACCCGCGTCTCCACGTGATGAGAGCAACTACAGGAGACGTGTAGGGACGAAACGCGTCTCTCGTAGGCATTACATCGGACCCGAAATATTACTTCAATATAACTCGGAGTCAGTTCACGTCCGCCCCGACGCGCCTGCCTTATCCGCTCGCTCTCTCTCCTCTCCTCTCCACCGCACGACCCCTTCTCTCCCCCTCGCTCTCTCTCCTCTCCTCTCCACGAGCACTGAAACCCTATCCCGATTCAGCCGCCGCCATCGCCCACCAAGAGCAGCCAGCCTCCACTGCCGCCGCCTGCCATGAGCAGCCCGGCCTCCATCGCCGCCGGCAACGCCTCAAGCTCCCCCGTCTCATCTACCCCTTCCCATCCCCGGCCTCCGCGTCGGCCGCTCCGGATCGAGCCGAATCGAGATGGATGGACGTAGAGCCGCATCTAGCCAAATCTATCCCTTCCCATCCCCGGCTCTCCTCTCCGCTGCCAACGCATTGACGAGCGTGCGTGCGCCCCTCTCCCTCCCTTGGGCTCTCGATCGAACCCTCTTCCTACTTGATTCGATTGCGAATTGTGATGGGGAAATTTGAAGTTGGTGGCACTAGGTGTGGATGCGCGGTTGATTTGTGGTTTTCTTGTCTGTGCAGTGATGTTCCCCATGATGAAGTACCGGGAGAAGCATCCCAGGAACCTGGTGCTGCTCGGCCTCTTCACGCTCTGCTGCAACCGCAGCATCACCGTGACTACCTCCACCAGTGTTGGTACGGCACCCTGATTCCCCCGTCTCCCCTTCTCATGGCTTCGTTTTCTACTGTGATGTGCACCCTGATTCCCCTGTGAGTCAGATTGTTGAACATATATAGCAGATTTGTGGTTTTGTAGTGGTTTTGTTGTGTCTCTTTCCTTTTGGGGAGGGAATGGATGATGATCTGTAGGCCTACTAGTATATGACTATATCCTATGAATGTTGATGACAACTGTGAGCCAATAAATGTTAAATTACTCTGCTTCCTCCAAAAATTTAGGGTGAAAAAAATCTCCCATCATTACACTACCTTGATCAACTTTAATGCATGTTAATGATACATTCTGTTTGCATATCCAATCTCACTCTTGGTTGTTTTGTTTTCACCAGTAGATTGAATATAGAACAGTTTGATGTGGCAAAACAATTGAGGGAAAAACTCACTGAGGTAATGTAACAACTTCACTTCTAGTTCAACATAAGCAAATGCACTAGGATGAGAACTTTCTAACAAAAAAGAGTCTGCCTTTTTAGATTGAAACGGAAATAATTAGGCAACGTGAAGCTAAAAGAGGTTCATCGAAGACTGAAGCTCAGGACAAAGCTCTGAACCTTTTACGTGTACTGTATGTTAACATTTCAGTTTATCCATGATATACCTGAACATATCTGATAAGTAGAAAAGGTGGTTACAGGGTAGCCTCCATTTGGAATGTAACTTCATCTTTTCCTTTTGTTGAAGTGCAGACTTGCAGAAAGCCATTGACGGTGAAACTATGTGGCATGGATCCTGTATGCTGTGAATCCAAGTCATGGATGGAGACGGCAAATGTCGAGAAGCTGTCTAATGGTCCAAATCAGCCATTTTATCAGGTAAATGCTGCTTCCATGTTGTCTCTGTAGCCACAGAACACATAAGTTAAATGACTGCGATTGTGGCCTTGTCCCTCAAATGATCAACACATATCATAGGTTCTAAACTTCTGGTTGGAGTAGTAAAGAAACTGCTGTAAAGTTCTGAATAATTAGGAGTTGGAGATATCTCCTTTTTTTGTTATGTTTTCATGGTGAAGTTTCTTATCAGAGCTTTATGGTGCTATCTAAAAATAATTCCATAAATCCCGTAACTTGGTGTTTTCAAGTGGTACTAACCAAACGTAGCTACCTCTTGGGCTTGTGAAGCTAACTGGCCGTAAGTTACATGACTAGTTCTGCAAAATCCCGTAACTTGGTGTTTTATGGTTGATCACAATTACCTGCAGCTGTGCATTTTTTTAAGCTTTCAAGTGCTACTGATCAAATGTAGCTATGGAAATACATTCTTGCATTTAGTTAGGCTGCATAAATCAGATGCTGAATTTGTGTTGCAATTGCACTCTCGTGCTGATTCTTGACGATTGCACTTGCCTCTTGCAGTGATTTGAGCTGATTCTTGCAGCTCACGACCATGTTCACAGATAAGTCTCCCTTTCCTATTCACCCCCTTTTTATCTATGTTAGAGTGCATCTATTGAGAATGAAGATAGCGATAGAAGTAAAAGATTCCTTTGTCTATGAGTTTAGACAATCAGAGCTTCTGTTCTGTAACCTTTTAGAACAACCATTCATCTGCAATTCTTAAGTAAGCCATTATTGGAACAAAGGAAAATATTACCTGAGGGAATTTATTGCCATCCTTCCTGCCCTGACACACAATAGGTGCTTAAGCATAGCAGTTAGACAGATGTAGCATCGCTGGTTACTTAAGCATAGCAGTTAGATGGATGTAGCACTTCACATTATCTGATATAAGAATGTCCGATAATCAAAGACATCTCACATTTGTAGCAGCACAACAGGGCTGAAAATATACTTTTACTTTCTTGAGCAGTTTAGACAACTTTTCTGTATGAAAAATAACAATTGTTTTGATTCTCTAGATACAACATACTTATTCTTGTTGGTAGGGCTTCAACTAATGATGTCATTGAGCCATTTTCCAGGAACAAATACTAAGCTTGAAGAGTTCTATCTGTATTTCAACTTTTCACATGTGCCTGAAAATGTCTGGTATGTGCCTCTCAACATTTGCCATTAATGGATATAAGACAACATCACTAAAGGAACTTGTGATGAAGTTTGCTTTAAAATTCTTTAGCAAACTACTCTTGTTGTCCAAGACATTGAGGTTATCTATCATCGATTAATTTGGCATCAGACACCTATGCATTTTGTAATGTGAAGTTTTGAACTCTCATGTGTTGTCTATCTTTCCAATGGATCTAGGACTCCAAACTAGTTAACTTCAGGATTTGTTTTTCTAACTTAAGGATTTGTTAACCCTGATATTTGGAAACAGACACCTATGCTAGTACATTATATTCTTTCTAAATTGAGCAGTCCTATATGTCAAATTTGATCGACTTGAAGCTTGTTTTTCTGAAAGGTCTTTATTTCAGATTTCATCACCATCTGATTGAGTAGACATCTAAAGCTTTGTTGGAGAACAGAAAAGAAACCACACAGATGTTCCACATTTTTTGTTCAGTTTGATTCACCTAGCAGTAGAAGAGCAGCACTAGTACTAAACATTTTGATATTTGTTTCAGATTTTCTGTTGCTTGCAGTTCTCTGTAGAACGCCTGTGTATTTGTAATGGATGAAGCCTCAGTATTTGTAATGGATAAAGCCTGTGTATTTGTAATGGATGGAACATGTATTTGTCCATTTTTCTTTTTTTTTATATTTCAGTCCATCATTGGAGACGCGGGTTGCCAAAACGCGTCTCCATTGACTCAGTCATTGGAGACGCGGGTTGCCAATCCGCGTCTCCCATAAAAGTCATTGGAGACGCGGGTTGCCAATCCGCGTCTCCCATAAAAGTCATTGGAGACGCGGGTTGTCAATCCACGTCTCCCATAAAGGTTATTTGGAGATGCGGGTTGCCAATCCGCGTCTCCCATAACCACACTTATGGGAGACGCGGATTGACAACCCGCGTCTCCAATGACCCTCGTTATGGGAGACGCGGTTTTTTCGCGTCTCCTAAGACTTGTAAAAGGAGACGTAAATTTGGAGACGCGGAAAAACCGCGTCTCCTTTGTCCTTTAACCCGCGTCTCCTTAGTAAGCGTCTTACATAGTGAATATCAACAACTCCATGGAAAAAGAAAACGGTAATGCATGTGTATGTTTCGCGTGTTTCATATGTTTCAGAATAATGTTGCAACTGTTTTATACGGGTGTTGCAAATAGTAGATCTGGATGTTCGATCGATGGTATTCGATGTCATTTCTATACGCATTCCGGATGTTGCAAATATTGATTTTTCATATTGCAATCGCACATTCTTAATGCTGCAAATGCACTTTTTAGATGTTGCAAAAAAAATTTACATGTTTCATGCAACATTACCCGATGTTGCGGCGGAAATTATTATTCATCGGATGATGTTCGATCGATGGTATTCGATGACATTTCTATACGCATTCCCGATGTTGCAAATATTGACTTTTCATGTTCCAATCGCGCATTCTTAATGTTGTAAATGCACTATTTAGATGTTGTAAAAAACTTTACATGTTTCATGCAACATTACCCGATGTTACGGCGGGAATTTTCACTGCTACAGTACCGTCTGAGATTTTCTCTCCCGTCGGACGTCCAAGCGCTAGCATCTCCGAAAAGAAAATTTGCTGGAACGGGGAAATCAAATACAACTTATACAAACAAACAGATGGAGTGCTCCGAGCCGCACGTCGACGCAAGCAGCTTATATACCTTATGCGATAGAAACTCAGCTCTGGGTACACTTCTCCACTAGAAGAGAATGAGGCATCCGCACCGGTTGGGAAACCCCCTTCAGCACCGAGTCATTTACCCGGTGCTAAAGGGGGCCTTTAGCACCGGGTCTCGAAACCAACCGGTGCTAAAAGGGGCCGCGCACATGGCCCCTGCGCGAGCCCCTTTAGCACCGGTTTGTGGCTAGAACCGGTGCTAAAGGGGACCATATAATTTTCCCTTTTCCAGCCTTCATATTTATTTGTTTGTATACGTATTTTGCCAACGTATTTCGCCTACATATTTGTTCTAATACGGATGTCGTACTACACGACACTAGTATTTGTATGAGGCTCGTATAAGCATAAAAAAGACATATATTACATATCTTAGTGCCAAAAGAGTTACATCATTTCATAGTGCTAAAAGAGTTAAGTTTTCTAACTTAGTATCCATAAATTACGATCCTGCACTTGGACGAGCTGATGATGAACTAGGACGAGCAGAGGATCTAGGACCAGCGATGGAGGAACGAAGACTTGAGGTGTCCGTATTGTCCCATGCATCATCATAATGAAATTCTCCATTCACATTGATGATCTCGTCCCAAATAAATCCAACGAGTTGTTCTGCAACTGAGTCGATCTTATGCTGCTCTAGGCTTTTACTAGAGATGGACATCATCTACGAATTGCAAACAATTAAAATTAAAGTATAATAATGGTGAAGTTGAATTAGAAACTTGTAAATAGATATTGCGTACCATAATATCATGGTTAGTATATATTTTTTTAATCCAGCTATGCATGTACTCGCAAACGTAGTATCCGCATAAATTATTGCCCGGTCCCTGTTGATGACACTGTTGGCGAAAACAAAGTTAAAGATAATTTTTCAAGTTGATTAGCAAAGACGTATATGTACAAATTGCATGCGTACCGGGAATTCAGTATTCTATACGAGTTTTTCATATTCAATACCGGGGTGCTTTTCACGAATCTCGTTCCACATCCTACAATTACATAATCATGTTGTTAGTCTCAAATTTGAGTTCAAATAAAATAAGTCAATAATGTAAGTATATAGAAAAATTTGAATTGTTGAAATTTACTTATATATACGACCTTGTAAACATGTCAATGATTTCCTGATACTCTTCTTTTGGTTTCCTCAACGAATCGAAGACGTTCACCACACCTCTATCAGGATTCAGTACTATGAGCACCCAGTGGTAACTACATACATATGTATAAGTGTCATAGCATAATGAGATAATTTAAAGAAATTAAGAAAATAAAATGAGATAATATAAGTGTTAGCACTCACCCGTAGTGGCATGGCAATAGTATGGAGTCCATAAAATTTTGCTTATCCACATACTTGAATAAGTTCTGATATGTCGCCTCTGGATCTTTATAAATCATGTCTTGGTTTACCTTTGACGGGTCCATGAAACCAATGTCAAAAATACGCTCCGTCCGACATCTTTAAATCTGCATTCTACATAATAAGCAATAAAGTAGCGCCGTCACTCATAGAGTTTTTTAAATGACAATAAAGAAATTGTTAGAAGAAATCACTTACAAAACCCAGGTTTGAATCAAAGACATGTCCATTGCGTCTCGTTGGTAGATTTCGTAGATATCTTTGAACTCCAACCAAATCATTTCTTCTCCATTGAAAAAATCCTCATCCTTCACGCGACACCCGAACATGTCCCGTCCTCTCGACGCTTGAACCATGTACCATCCATGGAATAAATACATCTTTGTTTGTAGCTTATTTTTCACATCATCTGGCGGGACGAAAGACTTGCCAAGCTCAAAATGCCTCTTAGTCACTTTAGCTTTGGGCGGGGATGATTGGCCAGTGACGACCGCTCTACTGAGACATGTCTATTCCATTTGACGTTGGAGCATCAGTTCATGCGCATCTGGCAACTGAGTCAATCCTTGCTGAGGTTGTTCGCCGAGCTGAGCAATAGTAGAACGTTTCGACTTATGCGTTACCGGCTTCACTTTAGACTTAGGCGATGCCGGCTTCACTTTTGACTTAGGCGATGCCGGCTTCACTTTAGACTTAGGCGATGCCGGCTTCACTTTAGACTTAGGTGATGCCAACCGCTCAGCCTGCTCAACACTCTTCCTTTTCTGAAATGATTTTATTAATGAGCGGTCGTAGTCAGATATTTCGGCTTTTTTCTGTTCTGCCCTGGTCAAATTTTTTAAGAACCTCGCCTCCTTGACCGGGTCAACCACGAACTCTTTCTCAGGCTCTTTCTTCTTGTGAAAATGCACGTGTACTTCTGCGGTGACTACGTCGTCAAGTTCCTCTTGCGTCAGCTCGCAAGCTAATTTCTTCTTTGCCGGCACTTTCTTTTGCTTAGTTCGCCGCTTTGTTGGTGGTGGAGGACTTGTTGGCGCAGTTTTCTTTCTGGGCGGATTCCTTTTTGGCCTCGCTGGTGGAGACCAATCTTCTTCTGCAGGAGAATCATCAGCCGGAGGATCATCAACCGGAGGATCATCTGCCGGAGGATCATCTGCCGGAGGATCATTAGCCGGAGGATCATCTGCCGGAGGATCATCGTCATGCGGAGACGGTGGACCTGGCAGAGCTGTCGAGGTTGTTGCTTCTACACCAGGTATGATGATGTCACGCTTGCTCCATAGAATGATGCCGTGACAACACTCTCCAAGAAGTGTTTCCCCATCACCTCCGGGGATGTCAAGCTGCAAGCCGTTGTAATCTGAGACAACTTGTTCCACCTCGACTGGTGCGTAGCCATATGGAATCTCCTTGGAGTGTACTGTTTGTCCTTCTTCTAATGGTCTAGCTGTACCGTATGCAACCTAATATATTCGGAAAAGTTAATAACACAATAATATGTTCAATATATGTAAACTAACTTTAAGTCATTGTTATTATACGTACCACCACTGATATGTTCTTCAATGTTGAATGAAGCTCGCAAGCGGTGCACTGAGATATTTCATCCACAGGGTAACAGGCCGGTTCTGATTGAGCTGGCGGAAGCTCTGTGGAAGCGTGACTGCTACGTTGTTGTGGAGGGGTAACCAAAGCAGCAGGATCTTCTGTTCCTCTAGCTTGTGTCATCTGAATAAGTGCTAGCATCATTCGCTGTTCCATCTCTCCCTCCATATCCTGTATCCGTGGGCCCTGGGCGGCTACGATTTCCTCTAGCTCCCTCATCCTGTTCTCTGTTTCGGTCTTCTTCCGCTTACGGCTCCTGTAGGAGGAGCTGTCCTCCTTGAAAGCATACTTCCAAGAAACAGAAGTTCCTACTCCGCGCGTTCTTCCAGGATGCTCCTTGTTTCCTAAGGCATAGGTTAGCTCATCTCTTTCTCTATCAGGGATGAATTCTCCGGCCTCAGCTTTCCTTATGATTTCAAGGAGGCGGTGAGCTAGGTCTCGCAAGTCCTCGCAAAAAATCAAAGATCCGTCTATTGGACTGAGACTGCCTCCATGACCATAATACCAATGCTTGGATCGTAAGGGCCAGTCATGTGTCGCTGGACGAATGCCTCTAGCATAGAGATCTTCTTCCATTTGTCCTATTTGTCGACGCTACCTTTATAACCGCCTGAACCCATTCGATGGGTGTACTTTTTTTTTCCGCATTACCGATGTTCCTTGCGGATATCTCATATCCTTGTGTGGACTGTTTGTACTCCACGAACGCGTCCCAATGATGAGGTCTTATGGTAGGGTGATTGTCAAAATCCAGAATTTCTTTGGTTTTGAGATATTTCTTCCACAATTTTGTCTTATAATTTTGAAATTGAGTTGCCATCTTTTTCAGCGTCCAATCCTTCAATTTCTCTTCACGATCTGAAGGAATTCTGAATATTTCTTTCATATCAGCCCATATCATTTCTTTCTCCATATTAGCCAGAACATACGGTTCCTTGGGGTCCATAGATCTCCATTTCTTGATGCTAATGGGAACGCGTTCACGAACAATAACCCCACATTAAGAGACATATTTTCTGGCAATTTCTTTGGGCTCAGTTGGCTCGCCATCATCCTCCACTTTGGTGATGTGCAATTTGACCTCCTTCAGCCTCTTAGTGGTACTTCTTTTTCCAGGGCGTTTCTTAGCGCCAATTGTCGCAGTAGATGGCTAGAATAATTATACGGTATAAATTAGTCACAACATTAGGTTAAGATAATGTATATAATGTTTATGAGAAATATTAACACCTTACTAGACGTGGGCTCATCGCTACTACGTTGACCCACATTAGGTTGCATCTGGTCCAAATTATCGCCACCAGAAATACTTTGCATTATTTCTTCCATGCTCGGTGGCCGATCGGTGTTTCCACCCAAATTAAACTAAGCTGCTAAGAATTCATCATTATCCTCCTCGTGAATCGTCATCTTCGAAAATAAATATTCTACGTCAAATAATTTATAATTATTGTACGTTAAAGAAATATTCTACGTCAAATAAATAATTATTGTACGTCTACGTCAAATAAATAATTATTGTACGTTAAAGAAATATTCTACATGAAATAAATAATTATAGTACGTTATTCTACGTCAAATAAATAATTATTGTACGTTAAAGAAATATTCTACGTCAAATAAATAATTATTGTATGTTAAAGAAATATTCTACATCAAATAAATAATTATTGTACGTTAAAGAAATATTCTACGTTAAATAAATAATTATTGTACGTTAAATAAATATTCTACGTCAAATAATTTATAATTATTGTACGTTAAATAAATATTCTACGTCAAATAAATAATTATTGTACGTTAAATAAATATTCTACGTCAAATAATTTATAATTATTGTACCTTAAATAAATATTCTACGTCAAATAAATAATTATTGTACGTTAAATAAATATTCTACTTCAAATAAATAATTATTGTACGTTAAAGAAATATTCTACGTCAAATAAATAATTATTGTACGTTCGTTAAATAAATAATCACTGTACGTTAAAGAAATATTCTACGTCAAATAAATAATCACTGTACGTTAAAGAAATATTCTAGAAATATTCTACGCCAAATAAATAATTACTGTACGTTAAAGAAATATTCTACGTCAAATAAATAATTATAAGTCAAATAAATAAATTCTAGTCAAATTTATCGTTAACCCTAATCATTAACACTAACTATGAAATTAATACACATGCAGCTGTCGGGTTCTTCATGCACGTCGGAAAGGTTTACGTGTGGCCGGCTTCAAACGAGCTCGTGTTCACGCGGCGGTCGGCGGCGGTTCTCGGCATCGCAGGGTCGCACGCGGCCGGCTTCAGAGGAACAGTCGTTCGCTCACGCGGATCGCCTGAGACGAGCTCGCGTTCGTTGGGCCGGTACGTGGAGGGCGACGGGCGTCGAGCTAGGCGGCGGCCGGACGCGTCTAGGTGGCCGCCGAACGGCGCACGGGCGGCACGACGGCGGGGGCGGCCGAGCGACGGCGGGGGCTCCCGGCGGCGCGGCGGCGGGAGGCCGCGGGACGGCGGCGGCCGCTGCTGATGGAGGGCGGCGGCGCGTCCGGGGCGGCCGAACGGCGCGCAGGTGGCCGCCGAACGGCGCGCGGGTGGCGGCCGGGCGCGTCGGTGGCGGCGGCGCGTTCGGCGGCGGCGGCGAGCGGGGGGCGTCGTCGGGGTGGAGGCCGGGCGTGGTGGAGGGGCGGCGCCGGGGGTGGAGACGGCGCCGGTGGCGCGGTCGAGCTTGGGGATGACGGTGGCGCTTGGGGAGACACGGCGGCGCTAGGGGACGACGGCGGCGCGGTGGCGCTTGGGGACGACGACGGCGGCGCGGTGGCGAGGACGACGGCGGCGGGGTCCGCGAGGGCCGGCGGGGAGACGAAGTGGGGAGTGGAGAAGACGAAGACGGCGAGATGCGAAAATTTTCTAAGTGTTGACTATATATAGGGCGGACCTTTAGCACCGGGCGCAACCAAGGCCCGGTGCTAAAGGTCCTTTAGCACCGGGCGCAGCCAAGACCCGGTGCTAAAGGTTTAGGCTTAGCACCGGGCGCAGCCAAGGCCCGGTGCTAAATGTCAGCCGCCGGGGCGCCAAACAAAATTGGGGACCTTTAGCACCGGGTCTTAGATCCGCCTGGTGCTAAAGGTGCCCCAGTTCTGTTTGGCGCCACTTTTTTGGCGTAATTTTATATTTAGCACCGGGTTTTGCAAATACCCGGTGCTAAATAATATTACTACTAGATGATGTTTAGTCTAATTTATTTAGTTTATACTTAGTCTTATTTATTTAGGTTATACTTAGTCTTATTTATTTAGGTTATACTTAGTCTTATATATTTAGGTTATAGTTAGTCTTATTTATTTAGGTTATACTTAGTCTTATATATTTAGGTTATACTTAGTCTTATATATTTAGGTTATGGTTAGTCTTATTTATTTAGGTTGTAGTTAGTCTTATTTATTTCGATTATAACTAAAACATCATTAGCCACGTCGGGGTTAGGTTAAAAAATACAATATTTAGCATAAAAAAATTAATATATTTGTTATATATGAAATGAAAGAGAAAAAAATAGTTAAAATATTACGAGCACGTCTGTATACACAATTAACTTTAACACAATATTACAGTTTTCATCATAGTGCAATTAAATTATACAGCAACATTGTTTACTTGAACACTAACAAACTTTCTCCTCACATATGTCCCTTGATTGTGATCGCGACATAGATAGGGTGTCTCCTCTGCTGTTAACAGGATGGTTGGGTCAGCAGCCACCGAGAATGGAGGTCAACCGTCGAGCATATCATAATCTTCATCTGTCTTATCCTCAACTGCTACGATTTTTCTTTTTCCAGGAAGAACTATATGACCCTTTGGCTCATCTTTTGATGGGTCCGATTGCTTGCTCGTTCCTTTCTTTGGCTTGCTAGCCGTGTCTTTTAATAAAAACTTGTGTCACATCTTTGGCTAGGACGAACGGTTCGTCTAAAAACCCAATCTTGTTAAGGTCCACTATAGTCATCCCATACTCATCAGTTGTAACTCCTCATGCAGTCAGTTTCACCCATTGACACTTAAACAGTGGGATCTTTAAAGGTCCATATTCCAGTTCCCATATCTCCTCTATGACACCATAGTATGAGTTCTTATTGCCATTGCTGTCGGTCGCATCGATCCGGACACCACTATTTTGGTTGGTGCTATTCTTGTCTTGGGCTCTTGTATAAAATGTATACCCATTTATGTCGTAGCCTTGAAATTTTAAGATCGTGGTCGATGGACCCCTAGCTAGAAAGGCTAGTTGCGCATCAATACCCACAACAGCCATCAGATATTCTCGCAACCAATCTGCGAAACTACTATTGTGTTGACGTTGAATAAATGTCGCAGTCTTTCCTGGATTTTCTTCATACATAATCTTCATGTGCTCCTCGATGTATGGAGCAACTAAGGCTAACTGTTGTAGAATTATGAGATGTGCTTTACGAAATGTCAGCATGTCTCTGATTACCATCGTCTTTCTTCCTAGTGTGCCCTTTCCACCAAGTCTCCCCTCATGATGTGATTCAGGCAACCCAATCGGCTTGAGGTCTTCGATAAAGTCAACACAGAATTCAATCACCTCCTCTGTTTCGTATCCCTTAGCAATGCATCCTTCTGGACGAGCACGACTACGTACATACTTCTTCAGAACAGCAAAGTATCTCTCAAAAGGGAACATGTTATGAAGAAATACCGGGCTCAGTATACGAATCTCTTTGACGACGTGAACCAATAGATGTGTCATAATATTGAATAATGATGGTGGAAATATCATCTCAAAGCTGACAAGACATTGGACCACGTCGTTCTGTAGCCTATCCAAATCTTCAGGATTGATCACCTTCTGAGAAATTGCATTAAGCAATGCACATAACTTCACAATCGCTTTCCGCACATTAACTGGTAGCACACCCCTCAGTATGACGGGAAGCAGTTGGGTCATCAACACATGACAGTCGTGAGACTTGAGGTTTAAGAACTTTTATCTTTCATGTTAATTATTCCTTTAATATTGGAGGAATAGCCTGACGGGACCTTGATACTGTTCAAGCATTCAAACATTCTTGCCTTCTCCTCTTTGCTGAGAGTGAAGCTAGCGGGACACAGGTACTTGCGTCCTTTGTCTCTGTTTTCTGGATGTAGATCATTCCGTAGATTCAAACGTTTAAGTTCCTGCCGTGCTTCCAGTGTATCTCTTGGCTTCCCATACATACCAAGGAAGCTGATCAAGTTCACACAAAGATTCTTCGTCAGATGCATCACATCAATTGCGTTGCGGACCTCTAACAATTTCCAATAAGGAAGCTCCCAAAAGAGAGACTTTTTCTTCCACATCGCGGCACGCCCATCCTCACCTGCCTTGACAGGTTGGCTTCCATCTCCCTTTCCAAATATTACTTCTACATTTTTCACCATATCAAATACATCTTGTCCATTGCAGTGTATCGGCTTTGTACGGTGCTCCGCATCCCCGCCAAAGTGTGGACATTTCTTTCGTAGTTCGTGCTTCGAAGGAAGAAATCGACGATGACCCATGTAAACAGCCTTTCTACAATGCTTCAAATAGATGCTTTCAGTATCATCTAAGCAATGGGTGCATGCTTTATATCCTTTGTTTGTTTGTCCGGACAGGTTACTTAGCGCAGGCCAATCATTGATGTTGATGAAAAGTAGTGCCCTAAGGTTAAAACTTTCCTGTTTGTACTCATCCCACATAGTAACACCTTCTTCGTTCCACAATTGTTTAAGTTCGTCAAGCAATGGTCTTAGATAAACATCGATGTCGTTGCCAGGTTGCTTTGGACCTTGGATAAGCACTGGCATCATAATGAACTTCCGCTTCATGCATAGCCAAGGAGGTAAGTTATAGACACATACAGTCACAGGCCAAGTGCTATGACTACTGCTCATTTCACCAAATGGATTCATGCCATTAGTACTTAAACCAAGCCTTAAATTTATTGCATCAGCATCAAACGTTGGGCATGCTCGGTCAATGTTTCTCCACTGGGATCCATCGGCGGGGTGCCTCAACATACCATCGTTCTTACATTCTTCCTTGTGCCATCGCATCAACTTGGCATACTCTTTGTTCTTGAACAAACGTGGTATTAAAGGAAAATAGCACACCAGCTTCGCATGAATCTTGTTCTTAATAGTCTCCCCATCAACCTCACCAGGGTCATCCCGCCTGATCTTGTAGAGTGTGCATTTGCAAACCGGACAACAATCCAAATTTTCGTATTCAGCACCACGATATAGGATACAGTCATTAGGACACGCATGTATCTTCTGCGCCTCTAAACCAAGAGGGCAAACAACCTGTTTTGCTTCCCACATTGTTGATGGCAATTCGTCACCCTCGGGAAGAATCTTCTTCACGAGTTTCAATAATTCCTTAAAACCCTTGTCAGTAACACCATTACATGCCTTCCACTGCAAAACATCAAGCGTGATACCCAACCTTTTCAGCCCCACTTTGCAATTTGGGTACAAATCAGTTCTGTGGTCCTGTAACATACGATCTATCTTTTTCCTTTCCTTGTCATTGTCGCAGCCTTGCTCGGCATCACGTAACATTTGACCAAGTGCATCATTAGGGTCATTCTGTGGAGCAACATCTTCCTGGTCAGCACCATCCTGATCTGCATAATCCATTGCAACATCCGCAAAGGCACCATATTGAATGTCGTTATCATCCTCCTCTTCTTCATTGTCATCCATTATGACTCCTCTTTCACCGTGTTTCGACCAAACCGCATAGTTTTGCATGAAACCATGGGTCATCAGATCGAAGTGAAGAACCCCTCTTGATTTGTACGATTTTTGATTTTTACATTGCCCACACGGACAAAATATGTCACCTGACGGCGACTTGTTGTCCTCCGCCACATCGAGAAAAGCATGCATGCCATCAACCCACTCCTGACTGCGTCGGTCCGCCAAGTGCATCCAGATCTTGAAGATCAAAACCAGGTCCCTCACCGCTTGCAACACATTCTTCATGTGTTTTAATCAAAAAATTAAGTTGTGCTTTCACCCAAGGTTCTGGTTTTTTGACTTATCATGAGGTGGTACTATAGTTTTGCCCTTCCCACGAGACGAACCACGGTCACTATCACCGGTCCCACTTCCTCCGGCAGTAGCCATATCGATATATCCACAAGGCTTTTATTTCTCAAAAAACAATAAATGTTATTAAAAAAAATACTCATTACAACATACGAACTTATGTCAAAATAAACTAACCAATTTCACATATCTCCAATTAATATAAAAAAATTACATAACAAATTTTTAAAAATCATTATATTCCATTTATAAATAAAATAATAACAAACATACTGAAAAAACATTTCTAACAAACATTTCTCATATACATACCTAACATTAAATTTAAACAACTACAAACACACATATATTAATATATATTATACCCCTTTCTCTCTCTTCTCTTTTTTTCTTCACAAATTTCATATTTATAAAGTATAATAACAATAGAAACTAATCAAGAACATGAGAGGATGAAATTGTGTACCTCGTAGAAAATCATTATATTCCAAATTACATATCACACAAAATAAAAATCATTATATTCCATTTATAAATAAAATACTAAAAAGCATACTCAAAAAACATTTCTAACAAAATTTCTCCAATACATACCTAACATTAAATTTAAACCACTATGAACACACATATATAACCCTTTCTCTCTCTTCTCTCTTTTTCTTCACAAATTTCATATTTATAAAATATAGTAACGATAGAAGCTAAACAAGAACATGAGAGGATGAAATTGTGTACCTCGTAGACTCCTTCAAATGAGAAAAAGCTTCACAATTTTTGAAAAAAATTTGTCAAAATCTCCCCTCAACCCGAGCACACCATGAACACAGCTCGGAGTGTTGATGCTGGCTCGGGCGTGGGGAGGACGATGTGTTTATATAGCTAGATATTTAGCACCGGTAACTTCGGGCATTTAGCACCGGTTCCTTGCAGGAACCGGTGCTAAATGTGCCTCGAGATTTAGCACCGGTTGTTGGCTGCAACCGGTGTTAAAGGTGGGCATTTAGCACCTGTTGCAGCCAGCAACCGGTGCTAAAGGTCCCCCCCCCCCCCAACCGACGCGCGCCGCGCGCGCCTGCGCGCGGTTGCTAGCCGTTGGACCCGATGCTAATACTCCATTAGCACCGGGTCCAAAAATGGCCCCTGTTTATGTCGTCCGCGGATAGTGCTCCTTGCAGTCGTAGATGCAGTCATTCATGCAGTGAGGCGATTAGTGCAGCTCTGGGTACTGCACTCTTGGCAGCAACCACGGGCATTGTCGTTCTTGCAGGAGCAGTTACCAATGCCGCAGCCACTATGATCACAGGACTTCCCAGGGCAGGTACGATTAGTGCAGTACCCATAGCACCCGTTGAAGTTCGTGGCGTAGTCGGTGTCGCACCTAGCCAGATCAGCTCCCTATTAGCTGTGCAATTCGACTGACACTGCGAGCTGCAGTAGCTAGTGAAATCAACCGCCGGCGCAGGCGCAGGCACTGTAGTCGGCACCGGCTGCTGCACCGTGTTATCATGGCAAGGGGGCGCAGACGTTGGCTGCTGCCCCATCGAAGAATGGAGCAGCACGAGCACGACACATACGGCAGCAACCAAAGCACGATTAAGAGCGGCAGCTGTTGAAGCCATGGTATATGGCTTTTCTGGTTAGGACGAACGAAGAGACAGGCTTTAGATGAAGGAGATGGGTAAGATATACTAAAGTGGTGACTGGAATAATGCATGAGCCGGTGCTATTTATAGGCACGAAACCGAGGGATCGACCATATATGGAAGACCTAGATTATTGCTATATAGAGTACAGGCATAGGAGCAGGAATCTTGTAACATGCTACAAGTTGACCACAAGAGGATTACGTAATATGTAGCCCTAACTTACTCCAGTCGTCGCGTACAAGTTGACTTCAGAACTGAAGTACGTTCAAATTCACTGACTGTTCAATGGACCTTTACAAATTACAAGGTCTGCAGGTAGTGGAAGACCATGTTTGCTGGCTCGGAACGATGGACGTGGCACAGGTACTGTTGCGTCACAGGCTTTGGAGCGAATCTGGTATTAAATAGTTAATTTCCATTCAGTACAGCGAAACATTTTTTAGACGAATAATGTGAAGATCAGCTTCGACTTTATTGGGTCATCGCTGACCCGCACATAAGAAATATGACGCGTACGTTCAATCAATGATGCGCCGATCTCGATTTTCAGATTAGGACCATAAGATTGTAGGTGACTTCTTTCAGCTAAATGACACGTCTAAACGGTCTCATGGATGGAAGCTAATGATAGCAACCTTTAGGTTACCTCCGGCAGTCTGGTTTTAAGAAAGCATGTGTCCTAGCAATGCAAGGCTATTAACTAAATTGTATATTATGGATTGATGGCAAAGGCCATTAACCGAAGTTGAGAGACGTTTAGGTGACTCTCTACATCTACAATCACGTACACATATCGTAGAAACGCTCATCCGCACCGCTCAGCCATGCCTGGCAAAAATAGAACCGGCACGGATACTTTCAGGACTATCCACGTCGGTTCTATTTATAAGCGACACGGATCAATCATTATCCACACTAGCTTTACATTGAGCTACAAGGATTATTTTCCCACCATTTAAATTTGAATTTCAGCTTGTGTTCATAAAATTCTAATATTTACATACGGACTTGGATGTTGATCAACAAACTTTATAAGAATTAATTATATGTTTTGACTAGATCTACAACTTCGTAGTTCAAAAGTTTTTAATTTGTAGGCACTTAGATGCCTGATAATAGATCAAAGATTTAGACAACTTGGGTAGAGATGAATAGAAGTATGTAGGCATATTGTGTAGGTTGGATGGTAGGAGGGATCGTGCAAGGGGTCAGGTCTTGTGTCCGATAGGTACTGCATGCACGCGTATTTTGGGTGAAGAACGCACAGCCATAAAGGTACATTGTGGTAAGCTATGAGACTCCAGTTACCTTATTAACTATTTTCGTTTCTAAATTCCTATTTTCAGTATCAGTGTCACATGTATGCGCCATCGTGAATACCAATTGTCCATGCCCGCTCGCGCACCCGACACATACGATACAATGAGTATGACCTAACTACAGTTTTAGTGCCGCGTGTACGAAGTTCTCAGCATTAGTGGTTGCCGAGATCAAATAGCTAGATTAGGTAAATGTGTGATTTAGTAGTGACCATTTTTGCCACGTGGTTTCGAAACTAAAGTAATCAATCCCACGGTAGATCCAACTGTAATTCGTTGATTGTCCAAGTTTACTTTTTTTTTATAGGGCCCGTAGCTTGAAAGTTACCGTGTTGAAGCACTATCTGATGGAAGATAGGTTGTGTAGATATATCAGAGAGATCACGCAATGACGATCACTGGACTAACACAGATGAAGCTTTTGCACCACGACTAATAGAACTCAAAGGTCCCCTCTTTCTCCTTTCGATCTAGGGCTTATAACTTGAACATACTCCCTCCGGTTTAGTATTAGAAGTCGTTTTGGACAAGGTTTGAGTCAAACATTGAGAATATAAATCATGAATAATATTTAAGTCATTGAGTTTGGAAATGTAAAAATCACATAAATAGATTGGTCTTGAAAATTACTTTCATAAAAATATACATATATAACTATTCAAGAAATATTTTTATAGAAAAAAGGAGTCAAAGTTTTGCTTTGGTGACCGTGTCGCTGTCCTAAACGACTTCTAATACTACACCGGAGGGAGTAAATATATTATTACAACCAACGTAAACAGTAGGAGTAACTTCCAGACTCGACTACAGCACACTTATTGCACATCCATATCTTGGACGCGACAAGATTAACAACTCCAAATAAACAAAATTGCTGGACCCGGAACGGGGAAATTAAAATACAACGTGCACATAGATAGCCGCACCTTACGCCGTACGAACTCATCCCTGGGTGCACTTCTTATAGCAGTCGTCCGTGCATTTGCCGATGCAGTACCCGTCAGCCCTGTTGTAGTAATTCACGCAGCTAGAGTATGAAGGGTAAAGACCTCGATGGCACTCGTCACAGCAACTGCGGGCATAGGTGTTGTCGCATCCTGTATAGCAGTTATCGACGCTGCAGCCACTGTCAACACACTTGCCAGGGCACATATTCGCAGTGCAGCTGTCGTAGCACCCGCTCATGTTGGAGGCATAGTCGGTCTCGCACTTTTTTGCACCAGCGGACATATTGGCCAGGCACTCTTGATTACAGTGCTTGCCGCAGTAAGCAGGGCAATCGACTGCTGGAGCCGGAGCCGGTGCTGGTGTCGTCGTTGGTGTCAGCGCCCGGGGCGGTGCTGCTGCTGGTGGTGTCGGCATTGGTGTTGGCGGTGGCGGCGGCGATGGTGTCGGCGGCGTTGGTGTTGGAGGTGGCGGCTGCTCATTGTGATCAGGGCAATGGCGCGCACGGCCTGCTGGCTGCAGCCCCTTGGAATGGTGCGCAGGCGGTTGCTGATGCCCCATCGCTGAATGGAGCAGCACGAGGAGCACAGCAGCGACCAACATAGTCACGCTAGTAGCGGGAGCAGCTGAAGCCATGACTGTATATGGCTTTTATGGTTTGCACCAACAAGCAAGCTTCAGATGGGGATCAGGAGAGAAGGCAGGATGCTATAAATGGTGGAGATGGGGAAACAACTCAACTGGTGTGGCTGTGTGATTCAGATCGTTTGTGGCTATTTATAGCCACCAAACCAACGGATCGACCACACATGCATTGGTGCCACGGTTTATGTACTGTACCTATATAGGAGATCCTCACTACAAGACTTCTCTCAAACCTCAAGAGGCCACGTCATCATTTGCCACCTTATTGGCCTCCCATTATTTACCCGGCAGATCAAGAGGCAGTAGATCAAGAGGCAACCACGGTAGATGGAGAGGCAAGCACTAATTGTAGTGTCGCGTCCCTCCTTTCTTCATTACCTAGCAAGGCATTACTCAGTAAGGCATACGAAGAGACTGGAAGGATCGTTCAGATCAAAAGCTACGCCTTGCCATCCTGTCCGGGTGACCTCCTCCCTCGCCGTCCAGTCAAGGGTTCATGAACTCATCTGTTCTTGGTCCATGCAGGGCGCGAAGCAAGAGTCCAGAAAGTCCAGATCACGAGCAGCGGCAAGGAGGTCGATCAGGACATCCAAGTCACTTGCAGTGGCCATAAGCTATCCATGAGGTACTGATTAGATTGATATTTTTCTCTTGAGTGCAGCCATGATTTGCAAGTCTTCAGTTTCCTTCGCTCTTCATCTATATGACTGCATCAAACGATTCATGGACGCATCTGTGCTTGGTCCATGCAGTTGGCAGGGCGTGAAGCAGGAGTCCAGATCACAAGCAGCGGCAAGGACGTCGATCAGGACATCCAAATCACTTGCAATGGCCAGAAGCTAGGACATCGGTAGGACCAACCATGAGCTACCGATTAGATTAATTTTTTTTCTTCTCTTGAGTGCAGCCACTTGATTAGGTTTGGTAATAAAGGCTAATATCGCTGGTAGGCTCTATTGATTTACAGGAGGTTTGGTATTTGTTTTTACGGCCTTATAGAGTCAATCTGACTAGGTGGAGTAACATATGGCTTTAGATAATTTTTGTTTCTTTCCATGGATTGTCAAGTGCAATATTGTTATGAGCAACTAATCAACCACAATTCATAGTTTATCAAAAACTCTTTCAAATCTCGTAGCAACGCGCGGGGAATCACCTAGTCTACTATATAGGAGATCCCCACTAAAAATTTCTCTCAACTCTCATGAAGCCACATCATCACCTCCCACAAAGACACATCATCTTCATCCACTAATATGCATTAACTCCCTCATGACAAAATTTCCAAGCCATTCTCTCAATAAAATTAACGTGTTTTCACGTATAATGTTGTTTGCAAAATAATGTTGTGATGCAATCACTTTAGTGTTTCTATTTTCAAATTACATCTTCAAATTTGTTTAAACATTTTTCGCAGCAACGCGCAAAGTATCGCCTAGAAGTCACCACATGTGAGAGAAATTTCTCAATAAGACTCCAAGTAATTGAAAGGTTCGTTTTCTCAATAATTTTAAATTCCGTTTTATATATTACCACAATTGTATTGTACTCAAGTATCCCTTAATTAAATAATTTAACATTGTGTCAAAAACAAAATTGTCAAGTTTTAACTATTTTTTAATATCATCCGGTAATAATCGTTAAAAAGTATAACAAACATCCCGCAGCAACGATCACCTAGTAATAATATACAGAAGATTACAGGATGAGACGTCACTGAAGGCATCTTGCTTGCTCCAGTCGTCGCGTAGAAGTTGACTTCACATAATTGAACCAGTACATCCTAATTTATTCAAAGGCAGAGCTATTTAATGAACCTTTGGAACTTGTGTGGATAGTAGCCGAAGAACCAGTCAAAAGTTGGCGATCGATTGTTAGCATATTATTAGTATCTTTACATTTAGTAATAGAAGAGCACGTGCCGCACGCACGTGTTTTAAAAAATACTAATTTGGAGTTGTATGGAGTAGTCTACAAAAAACTACTAATTTAGAGTTGTAGCTGTTTAGATTAATCTAGAGCGTTCGATCATCATAAAATCCGACGGCGTAGGTAACCATGGACTATTTAGGTTAATCTAAAGCGGTCGATCATCATAAAATCCGATGGTGTAGGATATAGATGACGACGGACGAAACGAAAATTTCGTACAAACCAAATAACATGAAGTTGAGGGGTGAGAGTGCGCATCAGATTGGGACCCAATCTTCTATACCCATGGTGGGCTGGACACCGGATCAAGGTTTACCAGAGCCCAGGCCTCACGTCTAATTAACTTAAAACCCGAAAGACTAGGTATGTGTTCAATATGTGTTAGCATCGTCTTTCTATAACGATCTATACACGTCTGAGCGGACGAAAGACATGGAGCGACCATGGTTCCAGCCAACATTACAACCGCTATGAATAAACAGTTGATGACTCCCTTGAGGAAATAAAAATAGCGCTATTCTAGATGTCCCCTAAGAAGGAACAAGGATCGAATGGGCTACCAACACACTTTTTTGATTGAAGGCTACCAACATACTTCTTCCAACATAACTCGGAGTTATGTGGTGATGAAGTTTCAGAAGTTGCACTTCGGGTTTTAAGAGGTGAGGATGACCCAACAACAATTAATAATACATTTGTGGTCTTGATCCTGAGGGTTGATAGTCCAGAGGAAATAGGCTAGTTTAGGCAAATAAGATTATGCAATGTGATTTACAAAATTGCTTCGAAGGTGATGGCCAACAAACTGAAACTTATTATGCTAGAGATTATATTAGAGCAACAGTCTACTTTTGTGCCAAGGCCTCTGATTACAGACAATATTATTACAACTTATGAGTGTATGCACTTCATGAAGAAGAAGAGAGCTCGGGACAGTAGATTCTGTGCTCTTAAGCTAGATATGTGGAAAGCATATGATCATGTACAATGGAGCTACATGAAAGCTATCATGATCAAGCTGGGGTTTCATCGGCTTTGGGTAGATATGATCATGCGTTTGGTAACTATGGTCTCCTTTTCCATTTTATTCAATGGTGACTGGCAAAAGAATTTTATTCCCTCAAGGGGGATCCGACAAGGAGACCCAACTTCATCTTATTTGTTTTTGCTAGCAGCAAAGGGCCTTTCGTTCTTGGTAATATCTAGAACTCAGTCATCAATTCAGAAATAAAAGCGGGTTTGTCGGCTTTGATTGTAAGCCATTTACTCTTCGTAGATGACAACATGTTGTTCTTCAAAGCAAATGGAGAGTGTGCTAAAGTGACAAAGGATGAACTGAATATTTACAGCCCCTGGCCTGTCACGCCCGTTTTCAGAAGAAAACGAACCATCTCATATGCAAGTCTTTAACCAAGGTAACTCACATATAATCGACAAAAATAAATATCACAGCGTGCAAGAATAAATAGAGAGTAGTAAATAGCATTATTACAAGCCAAGGTTTGTCTCCATAGAATAAATAGAGTCTTTATTTAACGCTGCAAACGAAACTCCTCTAAGACCTTGAGGTTGCCTGGCAGAGACGCAGCCTAGAACTCCTGGAAATCACCGGGGAACTCCTCAAAGCTCAACACGACTGAACAAATCCGGATTGGTCGTTGCAAAAATAAATGAACAAGCATGAGCACATGCCATACTCAACAAGCGAAAGATAACGAGATGATATGCAAGGCTTAAACAAGGATAGGCTGAAGGTTTAAGCATTTAGCATTTTAATTGATCAAATTTTAATTAGGCAAGCTTAAGTATAAGCTCATACCACCCACAATTATTGAATAAAGAACATAAAGATGAGAGCCTCAACATAAAGTAAATGATTTGAATAAAGTTCCGATAAATTAAATATGTGAGTGTCCAGGCCGCTCATAACCGTGAGCACGGCTATCATGATAGTTTTTATTAACCTTGCAAGGTTTGTACAGCTTTACCCAGCAGAAGTGTCACCCTTTTTGCCCGAGGTTTGCAAGGCCCCATTAGACACTTCCTTTGGTGAATGGCCAGGGATCCACTACGAGACCGTTACCAAGCTTCCCTAACAAGTGACAACCCGCTAAGGTTTCAAGACGAAGCAGGCATAACCCTCTCTGAAGAGTGCTCCTTAGCAAAGACCGCTCCTCAACAGGGCTGGGCTATACTCCGTCAACGCTTCCCCTCTTGCCCAGTCCAGGTGAGGTTGTCCCAAGCTAGAGTCACTAGTTAATAAGTCAAGGCCAGAGCCCATTAGCACTGCGGTTGTACGGTATGTCCCGGGTGGTTCTCCATGTTTCCAATTAAATAGATGATCTTGTTACCGAGACATAACATGATAAAATCAAGATTAACATAGAGGTTCAATTAAACAGTAGAGCACTAGCAAAAACTATAGCAAATTTATTAACCCATGGTTAAGGCATGATAAACAGGATAGGGTGGCTAGGCATGTCCTTAGTAGGAAAACCCATCAAAATTAAATATAACATGCAACTACGGTCGGTTGAAAATAAAAGTAAGTTCTTAAATTAAATAGGACCAAGCATGACCAAGGCGACTTACCTTCAGCGAAAGCTTGCTGCTGCCCGAACTCCTCGAACTCCTCTCCCGGGAAATCAGCAAAGCGCGGATCGTCTACCGGTACACACATGCAACAAGCAAAAGAAATAATAAGAAAATAGTACAACAATCATAAGAAACCAACACATCGTCCACACATATAGATTGTACATAAAACAACGATTCCAACAATATCTTGAACGTGTAAAACGGAGTTAAGATGCAAAAGATATGATATAAACAAGATTAAGGACTTGCTGGCAAAGAACAGGAACTTCTAGGGGCCTAAATGTAAATAAAAGGACTAAACAGTAAAGATCTTTGAACTGCGCGAGATAAATCTGTAATTAAGAAGAAAGCCAAGGGCTTTTCTGCAAAATAGCAGACGGCGACGGCGGTCTTGACGGCGTATGACGCCATGATGACGTCAGCGCTAACGCTGGCGCTTACGTCGGCGCGGGCAGCGCCGTGGACCACGCCCGTGGACTCGGTCCACGGGTCCACGGTGGACCGGCGGCGAAGGGGTAAGCCCCATCTAATCCGAGCCGTCAAGGCCGGATCGGACGGCGCACGACTGCCCTGGCGCTCCGGCGAGGGCGCGGCGACGGCGCACGACTGCCCTGGCGCTCCGGCGAGGGCGCGGCGACGGCGCACGGTGGCTCCATGGCCGGCGAGCGGCGGCGCACGCGGGAAGGCGCTAGGAGGCACGGACGGACGCGCCAAGAGCACGGGGAGGTGGCGGGGCTCACCACAAACTCGAAGACGGCGACGGCGAGGCTCGGAAACGACCGGAGGCGGCGGCGCTAGGGTTTGGGAACGGCGGCGGCGGTTTCGAGCGCTAGGGTTTGGGGAAAAAGGCGGCGCGGAGGCTAAATAGCCCGAGGGGGCGCCTTGGCGTGCGTGCCACACGACGAGGCGGCGCGGCGCGCGGTTAGAGTGCGACCCGGACTCGAACCCGAGTCCGGTGCGGCGGCGGCGAGCGGAAGAGGATGACGCGGGGGCCCCACCTGTCAGCGGCTGAGTGAAGGCGGCCGGAGGCACGGGCGCGTGCGAGCGGAGAAGGCGGAAAAAGCTGAGGCGGCTAAGGGGCGCGAGCGCGAGGTGAAAGCGGCAAAGCGCACGGGCGCTTTAGACGTCGCGCGCGGGGAGCTCGCGGGCCGTGCGGAACTGGGCCGGCTGGGCCGTGTTGGTGGTCGTTACGATACGGTTTCATCACCAACATTCCGTCACATTTCAGGCTCATCCTACTCATAACAAAGTGAAATTGATTACTTCTAATGAGTTCCACAAGTTTTGAATAATTTGTGAGTGCAGGAGCAACCAAGCAAAAGACGAGCCACATTGGGCACAGAGCCAGGCCGGCCGGTCTATGCTAGGCCGACCGGCCCCTCCTATGTCCCCTTGCCACGTCCCTGGTCCAGGAGATCACAAACATATCACTAATGATCCTGAGACGTGCGATCAACGTCGGTTTGATCCAAGGACCCGAAAGGCCTAGAGTACAAGACACATGGATTAGAGGGCCCATAACCTCGGATTCTTGGACAGCCTCAACTGAACGCAACCGTTACCGACCTCAGGAGGCAATCAGGAGCGTTCAAGACGAAGGCAGTGGCCAGAGGCGCCAGGTGTAGGCCGATCGGCCTACACCAGGCCGGCCGGCCTCCTGCTGCAGCTCCACGCTACCAGCTTCAGCGTGGAGGTTAAGCAGGTGGTTGGCGTGACGGTTAAGCTGGCTACCGACCTCAGGTTGTGTTGCACCCCACGGAACTACAGAGGTAGGCGGCAGGTGGTGATAGCCCTGTCCGTCCTTTGTACTCCACCACGTTCGGGTGTACTCATAACAGTAGTGCTGAGCCCGGAAGAACCCTTCTCTCATCCCGTTCTGAGTTCTTCCCGTTCTAGCCGTCGAAGCAGTTCAGGTTAGATATAGATAGTTTGTCTGGGGTAACGAATAGCTAACTAAAGTCAAGCTCTCTACCCATTTATCCTTTTGCTCCTTGGTGGGTCCGGTTGGAAAAGTTCTAGGCTAGTCGCATCTACCGTTCCTTGGATTTGATATCCAGGTTCTTACTCCCCTGGTGAAAGGCTACATCGGACTCCGTGCGCTTGCGGATTTTAGTTAGGCTAAGGAGTGCCAACAAGCTTTTCTGGCGCCGTTGCCGGGGAACGGTAGCAACACTAGTGTAGGATCTTTTTAGCCGTACACCTTTACCCCCACAACCATCTACCACATGGAGTTTTCTCCTAGTTACCCGACGGTTTCATCTAGCGAGTATTTGGAACCGCCTTCATCTTGCCACCCCATACCACCTCATGGCTTCGAGATCTGTCCCAGTCTCGTTGCCATGGTTCGTGCACAGTCTTTCGGTGGAACGAAGGACGAAAGTCCCTATGCTCACTTGTAGGTTTTTGAAGAGAATTGCTCTCTTCTTATTATACTCGGCGTAAACCAAGACACTATACGATGGAAACTTTTCCCATTTTCTCTGATGGGAAATGCAAAATCTTGGTATGACCGGACTGCAAGGGCATTTAGCGGAGATTGGATCAAGTTGAAAGACGAGTTTTGTCTGTTCTTTTACCCTGTCTCCAAGATCTTGAAGCTCAGAGTTGAGTTGATGACATATCAGCAAGGCGATGAGTCACTTGGAGCCACGTGGGAGCGGTTCATAAAATTGGCAAACTCAGGGCCACCGCATAACATTCCAGAGGAAATGCTTATTCAGCATTTTGTTGGTGCATTGAAGCCGGAGAGTGCACAGTTCTTGAACATCACCTCCGCAGGGTCAGTGCTATACAAGACAGTGGATGAGGTACGAGAGATCTTGGAAAAAGTTCTCAACTCTACCGAGTACACTGGTGTTTTCGACGACCCACCAACACCACCAACAACCCCCACAGACAAACAGCCACTCCTCGCCCTCACATTCAATCCGCCTCCTCCGATCATAGATGAAGTGCTCGAACACCCCAAGTCCTCAGACCAAGAAAATATTCTTGACGATCTGCCGCACTTCATTCCCGAGCTCTTTACAGAAGAAGAGTACTTGGAGGTCGGCAATACATCACGTATGCCCATGGAACAAGTGTGCGCAAGTTCAAGGTCTAAGGCGTTCATTCCAGAAGCCGTACCGCAGATCGAGGGTTTATCTGCGATCATGAGCAAGGAATGAACGGAGGAAATTGAAAGTTGCAAAGACATCATCCGAACCACCCGCAACTTCAGAGTACTCCATTGCGCTATTGAGGGAATTGACTCTCAGGAAGTTGCCTACGACCCGAAGGTCGGGAGTAATATCATATCAAGTGCACTCGCATCACGAGTGCAACCAGAGGAACCCCGGTCCTTCTCCCGTAAGCACCTCAAGTGGATCGACGGCCAAATGATGGAATGCAGAGGAATCATCCGTGTTGTGCCCGTACACATGGGACGCAACAGGATTTTCCTAGACTTCCACATTTTCGATATCCCTAGAGGCGACAACTTCTTCCTGATCGGACATCCAATAGAGCACCTTGCCAACCCGAACCATGATCGAGCAACGATACAGTTCAAGGTTGGTAAAGAGATCATCCCGGTCAGCCTTGTGCGGTCAGTGAACACTATCGCAGAGGCCCGATCAGAGACAGACCCAGTGGAAAAAGCAGTTAGCTCTGCTCAAGAAGAGCAAGCTCAGTCCTCACAGGCTGAAGAGGCTAACCATTTCATCCAAGAGGCAGAAACGGACGGTTTTATAAAACTCAACGAGGAAGAAAAGCCACAACACACCCCTCCTGAGTTGAAGCCGCTACCTCCTGGACTTTGATACGCTTTCCTCCACAATGACCGACGCTCGCCAGTCGTCATCAGTGACAAACTGACAGAGAATGAGACTCGGCAGCTTATCACAGTCCTAGAGAAACACCGGTCTGTCTTCGGGTATTCTCTACAGGACTTGGAGGGGATCAACCCCAGCTTATGCACCCATCACATACCTATGGAGCCGGACCGTACGCCGTTTAGAGAACATCAAAGACGGCTGAATGATGCGATGAGGGAGGTAGTCAAGAAAGAAGTGATGAAGCTTCTACACGCGGGTATAATCTACCCCGTGAAGACAGTGAATGGGTCAGCCCAGTTCAAGTTGTGCCGAAGAAGGGTGGAATGACAGTTATCCAGAACGAGAAGAACGAACTTATTCCTCAGAGGACCGTTACTGGATGGAGGATGTGCATCATTACAGGAAGCTTAACAAAGCTACCCGTAAAGATCACTTTCCTCTCCCCTTCATCGACGAGATGCTTGAGCGGTTGGCAAACCACTCATTTTTCTGCTTCCTTGATGGATACTCTGGTTATCATCAAATTCCTATTCATCCTGATGACCAGAGCAAGACTACCTTCACCTGCCCCTACGGAACGTTCGCTTACCGGCGGATGTCTTTCGGCCTATGCAATGCACCTGCTTCATTTCAGCGGTGTATGATGGCGATATTCTCTGACTTGATCGAAAAGATCATGGAAGTATTCATGGATGACTTTACCGTCTATGGTAAAACCTTCGACAACTGTCTCGAGCACTTGGAAAGAGTCCTCGAGAGGTGCGAAGAGCATCACCTTATCCTAAATTGGGAAAAGTGCCACTTCATGGTCAGAGAATGAATTGTGCTGGGACACAAGGTGTCAGAAAGAGGAATAGATGTTGATAAGGCAAAAATAGAAGTTATTGAGCAACTACCACCCCCGACGAATGTCAAGGGTGTGCGAAGTTTTCTGGGTCATGCTGGCTTTTACCGAAGATTCATCAAAGATTTCTCTCGGGTAGCCAGACCTCTTACAAGCCTTCTGGCTAAAGAAGCACCCTTCAACTTCGACGATAATTGCCTTCTCGCCTTCTACACCCTCAAGAAGGCACTTATCTCAGCTTCCATCATACAACCGCCCGATTGGAATCTTCCATTCGAGATCATGTGCAACGCTAGCGACTATGCAGTCGGGGCAGTGCTCGGTCAATGCAAGGATAAACAGCATTACGCTATATCTTATGCAAGCAAGACATTGACCGGAGCTCAGTTAAACTATGCGACAACGGAGAAGGAACTCCTGGCAGTGGTGTTTGCCATGGACAAGTTCAGATCTTACTTGGTTGGTGCCAAAGTGATAGTATACACAGACCATGCTGCACTAAAGTACCTCTTGACCAAAAAAGATGCCAAGCCACGACTCATCCGTTGGATTCTGCTCCTCCAAGAGTTTGATTTAGAAATACGAGACAAGAAGGGGACAGATAATTGTGTGGCGGATCATCTCTCAAGAATGCAGGTTCAAGGGTCGGATCTTCCGATCAATGACTATCTCAGAGATGATACTCTCCTCAAGGTCACCACATCCAGTCCATGGTACGCAAATTTGGTAAACTTCATGGTGACTGGGTATGTGCCTCCAGGAGAAGACAAGAAGAAGTTAATCTATCGCAGCTGATTTCACCTTTGGGATGACCCCTATCTGTTCAAGGTTTGTGCTGACGGATTACTCTGACGATGCATCCCTCACGAGGAAACACACAAGATCCTTGATCGTTGCCATTCATCACCGTACGGAGGACACTACGGAATTTTCTGAACCCATGCAAAGGTCTGGCAGAGTGGATTCTTTTGGCCGACCATGTATGGAGACGCTAAGGAATTCGTACGGAGATGTGCCAGGTGTTAGAAACACGGGAATATCAACGCCCGTGATGCTATGCCACTGCAAAATAACCTCCAGTTGGAGATTTTCGACGTGTGGGGAATAGACTTTATGGGTCCTTTCCCTGCATCCGAGCAGTGTGAATATATCCTGGTGGCAATCGACTATGTTTCCAAATGGGTGGAGGCACTTCCGTGCACGGCAGCCGACTCGAAGAATTCAAGGAAGATGTTCGAAGAGATCATCTTTCCCCGTTTTGGAGTACCCCGAGTCGTGATCAGTGATGGAGGATCACACTTCATCGACAAGACGTTCCGGAAGTGCCTAAGCGACTTAGGAGTGGACCACCGAGTGGCTACACCTTATCACCCCCAGACCAGCGGGCAAGTAGAAACATCAAACAAACAAATCAAGAACATTCTGCAAAAGACGGTCAATGCAATGGGGACGGGGTGGAAGCGAAAGCTACCGGAAGCACTTTGGGCATATAGAACAACATTCAAAACACCGATAGGGATGACTCCCTACCAACTGGTATATGGCAAGACATGCAACTTACCGGTTGAGCTAGAATTCAAGTCCCATTGGGCGATCAAGAGGTGGAATATGGATCTCCAGACAACCGGACTCAAAAGAAGAATGCAATTGGCTGAACTAGATGAATGGAGGGAAAAGGCCTACCACAACGCCAAGCTATATTAAGAAAGAACAAAGAGATGGCATGACAAGCGCATCAAGATCAAGCATTTCAAAGCGGGAGATCAGGTATTACTCTTTAACTCCCGTGTTCGCTTGTTTGGTCATGGTAAGCTTAGAAGTAAGTGGGAAGGTCCTTTTAAAGTCTTAGATGCCGCTGATCATGGCGCGATAACCCTCCAGGATGATGACGGAAATACTTTCAAGGCCAATGGCCAAAGATTGAAAATATTTCTCGATTTCGAAATGCCGGAGCTCAAAGAGATGGACGTCTACGAGCTAGCCGAGATACCTAGTCTAGGTCCGGGCAGGACCTAAAAATGGCCCTTATCTAGGATAGATTTCCCTTTTCTATTTTCATTTTCTTTCCCTTAAACTTTTTCTAGCCAAATCCTAAAGAATTTCTGGTAGAAGAGCAAAGGGGGCACACATGAAAATTTTCAGGGGCCCCTGAGACAGAGCCAGGCCGGACGGCCTCACCCAGGCCGATCGGCCCAGCTCGGGCTCGTCTTGGGACGCTCCTTGTTTGAATTGATCACCCTGTTATCCTTTCCGAGAATCTGTGGAATTTTGAAAAGAGAAGCGATGTTTTAAATCAAAAGGCCCCCTCTCTTCTTCTCCCTCAGAACTCTCGAGCCTCTCTTCTCCAGAAACACTCCCTCTTTGAGAAATCCACGCCATGGCCTCTCAGTCCAGCCGCCAAGACTCCAATTCGGTCTCCCATGACAGCCACTCCCCATCCAAGTCCTTGAAAGGGACTCCCAGCTCCTCCAACACCAGCAGCATCAGGATCATCGAGAGGGCGGCGTTCGTCGAAGCCGTCGTCGCGCAGCCGGAGGCCCGGCGGCCCTTTTCCCAGGCCGATCGGCCTGTGGCAGGCCGGCCGGTCTCCCCTCGCTGCCTCTCTGGATCGCCTTTGGGCAGAGCCTCCCTCCGTGATCCTAAGGAGGAGGGTCAGGGGAGTTCACTGCCGAAGACACCCCAAGGCCAACTACGGGACTTTTGTCCCCAAAGAAGGCCATCGGGAAGCGTCTCGTCGCCTCTCCGTTCAAGAAGGAGATCGTGCCGCTGTTCATCTCCACCTCGCCGGAGTACTCACCGCAGTACACTCCAGGAAGTCCTAGCCCTCCACGCCGGGAAGGGCCAGGCATCGGGAAGGGGTCTTCTTAGCCCCTAAGAAGCCCGACGAGGGGAGGAAGCGCTTCATGATGCCCCCTCCGATCCAAGGACCTCCCGGGCAGATGGAATGGTCCGAGGAAGAGGAGGAGGAGGACGTGGAGGAGCTGAGGAGGAAGCTCGCCGCACTGCAGCTCAAGGTCAATAACATGGACGAGCACATTGCGGAGGCGGTGATCGGGCAGATGGAGGCCAACAACAAGATTCAGATCCTTTGCAAGGCAATGGCCTCTAAGGTCAAGCGCCTCGCAAAGGCGACCGGCAACGAGCATCTTTACGTCCCGAAGGAGGAGTAGTTTAGGCTAGGAATAGTTTAGTTTAGTTTTGGGTGCCTAGTTTAAATTTCCTTTGATTTATTTCCTTCAAATTTCCCTTTTATAATCAGCACCCCATGTTTATTCCCTTTCAATTGAATAAAATAAATTTATTTGAATGAAGTGACTCATAAAAAAAAAGAAAAAAACGTGAATGGTTGGTGCACACTTGTGTGCCAACCAACCCCTCGGACTAATATTTCAGTGAAGAACGCAGAGACACTGATGTACAGGAGGTGTACTGGTCGCTGGCCAAGGCAAGACTCGATCTGCCACAATGCCAGGCCGGCCGGCCTAGGCCAGGCCGGCCGGCCCCCTACTGCAGCCGCTCGAGGAGATCCCGTGCCCACTGCGTAATCTCGCGAATCACATAAACGAGGAACCTGAATCGGAACGCCTGGCTACAAGGCCAGGCCGGCCGGCCTGTACTGGGCCGATCGGCCTGGGCCTGTGGCCGTCGTCGTCGACTCGACTCCAGGACACGATTTGCAACCCCTACATTTGATCTTTTCATGATTTTGATCTAAAATTCCTGGCTAAATAATTTTAAAACTTGATCAAAACTCATGAAAGTGAACCCCTGCGCCTGGCACCTTGGATATACCTGTGATATTTCATGAGAAAATGTTTCATCTCCTTGGAACTTTTTAATAGGATTGCCTGATTCTCGTTAATTGATGCTTATGATATGATGAGTTGAGAAGTTGAGCCTTCCGATTCGAGGTTTTGGAGATTGTTCTTGAAAATAAAATTAAGGCAACCCTTGTTATCATCAACTTGAAGTGTCCTATCCAAAGCCATATAACAAATTCAAGTTAAAACTTCTACATAGCTACCTTCTAAATTTTGAGCTTGCTCGAATTACTTGCCTTCACGTTCGTGCTATCTTGTTCATCATGGACATCCACGTACACGAGCATCAATAAAGTCCAAATTGTCGAAAGCTCTTCATCCCCTGAAAAAAAAACATGAAGAAAGGAATGATACACTCCTTGTCTTCAGAAGAAAAAAAAAGAGAGAAAGGGGAAAGATGAAAGATGCTTGAACAAGGACAACATCAAAGTACAAATGCACTTGGCCAATATGTATGAGTAGTAGGAATGATTAGACAAGTTCTTCGATCTTGCAAAATAAATAAAGAAGAGTGAGCAACATATCAAAAGCTCCACCTTACAACATAGAGAGGCTTGATTCTAAGCCCAGGGGAGGATCCAAACACTATGAGTGATCGAGAGATGTTGAGAAATAACAAGGGAATGCCTCGTTTTCTTTATAAAATTATGAAAAACTCCAAATGCCAAGAGGAAGAAGTGCTCGACCAATCAATGAGTTGTTCTAAGACTCAATTGATGAAGATGAGGGTGTTAGCCACCAGAATCCAAGGTATGAAAGAAAACTCAGAGATATGACTTGTGTATACCTTGAGCTCATGACCCTGATCTTGCTAAAGTCCCAGTGATTTAATTCATTCTTTGCTAAGGGACTAGCAAAGTTCAGGTAGGGGGGCGTGTTGGTGGTCGTTACGATACGGTTTCACCACCAACATTCCGTCACATTTCAGGCTCGTCCTGCTCATAACAAAGTGAAATTGATTATTTCTAATGAGTTGCACAAGTTTTGTATAATTTGTGAGTGCAGGAGTAACCAAGAAAAAGACGAGCCACGTTGGGCACAGAGCCAGGCCGGCCGGCCTATGCTAGGCCGACCGGCCCCCTCCTGTGTCCCCTTGCCACGTCCCTGGTCCAGGAGATCACAAACATATCACTAATGATCCTGAGACGTGCGATCAACGTCGGTTTGATCCAAGAACCCGAAAGGCCTAGAGTACAAGACACATGGATTAGAGGGCCCACAACCTCGGATTCTTGGACAGCCTCAACTGAACGCAACCGTTACCGACCTCAGGAGGCAATCAGGAGCGTTCAAGATGAAGGCGGTGGCCAGAGGCGCCAGGTGTAGGCCGATCGGCCTACACCAGGCCGGCCGGCCTCCTGCTGCAGCTCCACGCTACCAGCTTCAGCGTGGAGGTTAAGCAGGTGGTTGGCGTGACGGTTAAGCTGGCTACCGACCTTGGAAGGCTATAAAAGGCCACCCCCTCTCCATTCCAAGACACCAACCATCCAAAGGAGAGAAGAGTAGCTTAGTGGTTTTTGCTCTCATATTTAGAGTTAGAGTAGGGAGAGAGTGGGTGAGTTGCTCGGGTGACAGCCGAGCTCTGTAGAGAGAGTCTGGGATTTCTCACTCGGTCTCGTCTCAACATTTCCGCCCCCGAGGAATATATTCAAGAGTTATGTTCAGTAAATCCTCGGTCTCTTGCCTTTAGTACCTCGCTAGTCTACAACTTACTTTCAGCAAGTTATCGTATTTATCTTGATCTGCGGGTACCTGAGTCTGCGCGAGTGACAGCGACTCTTGTTTGGGGTTTCCTCTATAGCCCTTCGCGTTGGGTGGAGGTCAGTGACTGAAAGCTTAGGCGTGGTGCCTGTGCTGGCTAGTCACCTCAGGTTGTGTTGCACCCCATGGAACTGCAGTGGTAGGCGGCAGGTGGTGATAGCCCTGTCCGTCCTTTGTACTCCACCACGTTCGGGTGTACTCATAACAGTAGTGCTGAGCCCGGAAGAACCCTTCTCTCATCCCGTTCTGAGTTCTTCCCGTTCTAGCCGTCGAAGCAGTTCAGGTTAGATATAGATAGTTTGTCTGGGGTAACGAGTAGCTAACTAAAGTCAAGCTCTCTACCCATTTATCCTTTTGCTCCTTGGTGGGTCCGGTTGGAAAAGTTCTAGGCTAGTCGCGTCTACCGTTTCTTGGATTTGATATCCAGGTTCTTACTCCCCAGGTGAAAGGCTACATCGGACTCCGTGCGCTTGCGGATTTTAGTTAGGCTAAGGAGTGCCAACAGGCCACGCGGAACTGGGCCGGCTGGACCGCAGTTGCAGCTGGGCTGAGCGAGGCGAAGCCGAACCAGGCAGGGACTTGAGGGAGCAAAAGCGGACTTCCAGCAATGAACTTAAAAGAACATTCAAACTAAATTTTGAATTCAAACACATTAAAATAAATATGCAGCAGCATGAATGCAACAATGCAACCTAAACTTTATTTTAATTTGAGTAAATATTTTCCAACTTGCAATTAAATCAAATAAATTCTAGAAAATCCTTAAAAACCTTAACTGGGCACGAATAAATTCTAAAAAATTTTACTAATTGCAAAAGTTGAATTTTAGGGTGTTACAAACCTCCCCCCTTAAGAAGAATCTCGTCCTCGAGATTCGGATGAATTAACGAAGAGATTTGGAAATTCTGCCTTCAACTCATCCTCTCTTTCCCAAGTTGCCTCATCCTCTGAGTGATGACTCCACTGCACCTTGCACATGGTAATTGACTTGTTCCGCGTAACTCTCTGCAATGTCTCCAAAATTCTGATCGGTCGCTCATCATAGGTCAGATCGTCGGACACATTCAGCTCTTCCAAGGACAACTGCTCCTCTGGTACCCTGAGACACCGTTTCAACTGAGAGATATGGAATACATCATGCACATCTGAGAGTCTGGCTGGCAATTCTAACCGGTAAGCAACTTCTCCCATCCTCTCTAGTATCTTGTATGGGCCAATAAAGCGACGTGACAACTTCCCTTTTACTTTAAACCGGCGCATGCCTCTGACGGGTGACACCTTCAAATATACAAAATCGCCCTCCTCAAAGGTTAAAGCTCTACGACGAGTGTCAGCATAACTTTTCTGCCTCGACTGCGCTGACCTCAGATTTTCCTTTATAATCTGCACTTGCTTCTCCAGCCTCGTTCCAGAAGAGAGGCGTTCTGCACCTTCTCCCGTACAAAGCTTCGAACGGTGCCATCTTGAGACTCGCCTGATAGCTGTTATTATAAGAGAACTCCGCATAAGGTAAGCTCTTTTCCCAGCTACTCCCATGCTTTAAGGCACAAGCCCTCAACATATCCTCCAATATCTGATTAACTCGCTCTGTCTGGCCATCTTTCTGAGGGTGGTACGTTGAACTGAAATTTAGCTTTGTATCCATAGATTCATGTAGCTTCTGCCAGAACCGTGACGTAAACTGAGTACCCCTGTCAGAAACTATTTTCTTAGGCACACCATGCAAACACACGATCTTGGACATGTACAACTCTGCCAACTTAGTGC
>CM027121.1:63736046-64081435 GCA_015476505.1 Urochloa ruziziensis | reverse complement strand
AACGTCAATCCACACCACGTTGTCAATCACTCATCACACCAGGAAGCGACCATCCACCGGTCCTCGGACACACTGGGTCCTCAGAAAGAGAAAGGGGAAAGATGAAGATGCTTGAACAAGGACTCAACCATCAAAGTACACATGCACTTGGCCAAGATGTATGAGTAGTAGGAATGATTAGACAAGTTCTTCGATCTCGCAAAATAAATAAAGAAGAGTGAGCAACATCTCCACAACTCCACCATATAAAATAGAGAGGCTTGATTCTAAGCCCAGGTGAGGATCTAAACACTATGAGTGATTGAGAGATGTTGAGAAATAACAAGGGAATGCCTCGTTTTCTTTATAAAATTATCAAAAACTCGAAATGCCAAGAGGAAGAAGTGCTCGACCAATCAATGAGTTGTTCTAAGACTCAATTGATGAAGATGAGGGTGTTAGCCACCAGAATCCAAGCTATGAAAGAAAACTCAGAAATATGACTTGTGTATACCTTGAACTCATGACCCTGACCTTGCGAAAGTCCCGGTTGTTTAATTCACTCTTTGCTAAGGGACTAGCAAAGTTCAGGTAGGGGGGCGTGTTGGTGGTCGTTACGATACGATTTCACCACCAACATTCCGTCACATTTCAGGCTCATCTTGCTCATAACAAAGTAAAATTGATTATTTCTAATGAGTTCCACAAGTTTTGTATAATTTGTGAGTGCAGGAGCAAGCAAGCAAAAGAGGAGCCAGAATTGACACAAAGCCAGGCCAGCCGGCCTATGCCAGGCCGGCCGGCCCCTGTGGGGGATATAATACCCGGGTACCTCACGAGCAAGCCTGGCAGCCCACCAAAAGGGGGCGGCCCAGCTCACAGTTCTGGACCTGAAGACGTGCGGGACAAGTCGGCGCACGAAGGAAGGATCTGGAAGGAGAAGTTCTAGTTGGAATAGGAATTATTGTAAAGAAGGAAAGGATCCTTAGAGATAGGATCGGCTACAAACCGACTTGTAACCCTGCCCCCCGATATATAAGGCGGGCAGGGACCCCCTCCAAAACGATCCAACTCACCACATCTCAATTCATAGCGAGATCCACGCAATACAATACCCCAAAACAGGACGTATGGTATTACGTCGAGTCGACGGCCCGAACCTGTATAAACCCCCGTGTCTGTCCAACCTAACCATCTTGCTTCCGATCTTTGCGATCTTCCCTGCAATATAAATCACTTCCGTGGGCTACCCCGTGGAAGACTGCCGGAGATAATATCACCGACAGTGGCGCGCCAGGTAGGGGATATCGCCGAGATCAATCTGGCAAGCTCGATGGATCGCATCAAGATCTTGGACAGCTGCAACCTCCCGGACGTCGACGAAGTCGAGATCCAGTTCGGGGACGTCATCACCGCCACTTTGGATACCCAAGCGGCAGGAGCTACGGTCGCCACGGAGGTCTCTTCTCTGGCGCCGACTTCGGCCATCACGGCCCAATCCGGTCCGATCGCATCTGATCGTGCCGGATCTACCCCGCTGAATCCATCGCAGAACGCGAGGCCAGACCAGTCGGGAACAGATCTACAATCACTCGGTTCCGATCCGACTCCTGAGAGTCGCGTCGCCGAATCATCGCAGAGCGTAAACGCTCAACCAACACGCGTCCAGAACCCTGAGGTCATTACTGTTCAGACCCCTGGCTTTTGCGCGCTTGCTCGGAAGCAGAAGAAGAAGGACATCGTCCAGTCGGATGATTACTTCTCGGGGAGCGACTCCTACGGATTAGATCTACTGGGACCCTCAATCCTGGACGATCTGCCGGAAGGATACACAGTGTCCGATGCCTCTACAGAGCCGGAACTACTAGGATCACTCGGAGAATTGACTCCGAGTAGTTTGGAGCGTTATACGCCCACATCCGACTTCTCCGAGTCCGAGGAAGACTACCTCGCGCAAGAGGGAGTCGGATCATATTGCTACATGGTGGCGCCGGCAACGCCAACCAATCCTGTCTCAGAAGATGAGGTCACTCCTGCTGAGGAGACGACTGAAGCCAGGAACCAGCGTCGAGGACGCAATGCCAGTCGGGCGACTCGCAGAGCCGCACGACCGCACGGAGCCACCGCGTCAGGATCTGGCACTGCTCGACTCCAAGAGCCTCACTCTGAAGATCATCGTCGCCAACGGGATCAACACGAACGGAGGAGCACCCGGAACTTGATGCGCGACGGCATGTTTGAGTTCAATGGATACGACGTCTACGAGACACCGGTCCAGAACCTCGTTACTATCAACGAGGAAATCAATCGGCTGCCACCTAACACTCCGGGCCTGGAAAAGGTAAGGGCTCTCGTGCAGGCCGCCTCCGTCCAGGTTCACCAGATGCAAGGCAGAACGACCACGGACGCTCCTGAACCCGGTCCATCTCGACACCGGGCCGGCGGCGGATCGGGTCGTGATGAAGACCTCCGCACCACGATCAACAGAGATCGAGATGCGAGGGACATCATCACCAACAGCACCGAAGAGCGCCACCGAGAGGAAATCCGACGGCGCGAAGAGTACGATCGGGATCATGGAAATCCCCGTCGTAACCCCAACAGGAGCGGCTACTCGACGGAGTCAGACTACTCTGACCTCTCCGGTAGCCCAAGGCGCGGCAACAATGGCGGTCGCACTCCGCCACGACGACGAGTGCTTCCACCACCCAGGCGACCGACTCCACCAAGAGATCGAACTCCACCGCGCAGCAGAACCTACCGGCAGGACCGAACTCCACCCAGGACTCGGAACTATCGGAGGACCCGTTCCCCGCCCAGGGACCGGGATCGCAGGAGGGACAGCACACCCCCAAGAGCAGCTGACGGATCGGGACCGAGCGATTCCCGCCCTAGAGGTCGGATCGGCGGATTCCAGTCGTTCACCGAGCGCTTGAGAAGCGTGACGTGGCCCAGAGGCTTCAAGCTGTCGGATATTGACAAGTACGACGGGAAATCTGACCCATCTCAATGGCTTCAGATCTACTACACCGCCGTACAAGCGGCCGGCGGCGACGAGGACGTGATGGCAAACTATCTTCCCATCATGCTCACCAAGGACTGCCGCAACTGGCTGGCAGGACTCCCGCAGGACGCCATCGACAACTGGGAGCAGCTTACCGAACTCTTCATCGGTAACTATCTCGGTACCTGGGAAAGGCCCGGGAGCAAGCGGCTCCTCGGTCAGATCAGGCAGCGCAAGAACGAGACCCTGCACGACTTCATGCGCAGGTTCTCAGAAAAGCGCAACTCCATCACGGACGTCACGGAACAGGAGGTGATGTCAGCTTTCCAGCGTGGCATCTCCGACGGGAGACTGATCCATAAGTGGACTCGGAAGCCACCCGCGACTGTCAATGACATGTTCCGGGTCGCTAGCACGTGGGCGGACGCCGAGATCGCGGAAAGAGAACAGCTCAGCGAGATCAGAAGTCGCTGGGAAGAAGAGAACAAGACGACTCGCAAACGCGACCGCCGCGAGGACGAAGACCGACACGACGACCATCGACGCAATGACAGCCAACCTCGCAAGAAGAAGAGCGAGGGAGACATGGTCGCCGCCCTGGACCGGTCCAGAGGCCAGGTAACTCCAGAGGACTTCCAGCGCATGCTCGATGAGCAATGCCCTTACCACAAACACAAGCACTTGGCGCGAGAGTGCTACGGGCTCAAGCGAGCCTTCACCGGGGGCAACAGAGGCCCTCCATACAGAAAGAGGAACGATGGTTCCCCGCGAGACGAAAGGCGAAACGACGAGCCCGGCGATGACTTTCAGGAAGCCGACCGAGTGGTCCGCATGATCTATGGCGGACCAGAGTTCGAGTCGAAGCGCCAGCAGAAGCTCACCCATCGCCAGGTCATGCACGCGAGGGAGCCACCGGTACCTGAGTACCTCAAGTGGTCAGAAGTTCCGATCACATTCACCCGGGAGGATCATCCAAACTTCATACCGAAGCCCGGGTCCCATGCCTTGGTGGTAGCCCCGACGATCCGCAACGTTCGGCTCACCAAGGTACTAGTCGACGGTGGCAGTGGCCTGAACATCCTCTTTGCGAACACACTGAAGGAGCTCGGCCTGACTACTCTCGACCTAAGTCCCCCCCAATCCGCATTCTACGGTTTGATACCGGGAGAGGGGGCAGAACCACTCGGGCACATCACGCTGCCCGTCACCTTCGGAGACCGGAACAATTACCGGACCGAGCACATGCAGTTCACGGTGGCGAACTTTGAAACTGCATACCACGCCATCCTAGGGAGGCCGGCACTCGCCAAGTTCATGGCGATTCCTCACTACGTCTACTTGCAGGTCAAGATGCCAGGACCGAAAGGCGTAATCACCGTCTTGGGAGACGTCCGAGTCGCATACACATGCGAGCAGGAAACTCTCAACGCGGCAGCCACCCTGGACGTGTCCAAGCGCATGGAACAAGTACTGGCTGCATCACAGGAGGTGGACAAGGACGCTCTAGAGATCCCCACCAAGAAGCCAGTAAGAGAAGCCATCGCGCCTAGCAAGGAGACGGAGCTGAAGAGGATCTCTCCGGACTTGGACGACCCAAAGAAGACGGCCATCATTGGGGCAGAGTCAGACTCCACGGCAGGCTCTGCCCTGCTCTGCTTTCTCGACAGCTATCCAGGCTATTACCAGACAGGCCCAGAGCCTAACGATCAGATAAAGACCTCGTTCATCACGTCGTTCGGTGCTCCTTTGGCCTTCGGTCTGAAAAACGCCGGCGCGATCTACCAGAGGACAATTCAAGCGCGTATGGATCAATTGACTCTGGACGCAATAGCACGCCTACATCGATAAATCCATGGAACATCGAGCACTTACAGCGTTTTTACGCCTAATCCAGTTATGTATTTATCTTTTTTATTCTTAGATTTATCTTTTCCGAGTGATTTTGGAGGGTAGTCACCCCCAGTTACGACTCGGCATGTTCACAATGAGTTATCAATAAAGTTGATTTCACCTTTCATCTATTTCTACTACTCGCATTTCCTCTTTCGCGTCACGCACATAAAGTATGAATGGAATAAACCTTAAATCGAGAGGGAAAGTACTCGCCAAGTCAAAGCTCTAAACGTACGACAAAGACTCTGCGGCATGAGACTGAGACCAACGAGGCTAATCTACTCCGTAACAGGTCAACCACTCAGAAATTAAGGCTAGCGCAGAAAGAAAGGGAGTTGTAGACCAATAAAAACTTATACACAATAGTGACAATTCAAACATTGTTCAAACAATACTGGTTCGACCAAATACTACAAATACTTTATTTACATTGCAGGGTCACCAGCACCGGACGGGGCCGCTTCATCCAAGTCATCAACAACATCCTTGGACAGGACATTGGCGATGGGCTCGACTTCATGGAGTAGTCTGCCCACGTCGTCTTCAGAGGTGCCGGCAGCATACCCGCGGCCGAGTGGCTCCAGGTCTGACGCCGGAAACAGCGATTTGAGAACCGCCAGGACATGACCACAGCTGGCCTGGCTGATGGAGCAGAGCTGCCGCCGGAAGTAGCGCGGGAGCGCCCGAACGCGGTCGAGGATAGAAGCTGAAGACGATGACGCCTCCGGCTCGATCTCCTCCGCCACCACTCGGATAGCATCCTCCAGCGCTATCTTCTCAGTGCGCAGCGCCTCAGCTTCACCTTGCAGCCGGGCCACCTTGGCAGCGAGCTCTGCGAATTGGGACATAGTCCGATATCGATAATCTAAAGAAGGTTAGATCTGAATAATATTTTCATGTCTGACAGAAAAACAAACAAGGAAGAACATACCTCTGAGCTCGTGCACGGCCTGGGCCTCGTTGAGCTTAGCCTGCTCTACCTCCCCGCATAAATCGCGGGTGGTACGCTGGGCTTCCTCCAACTCAGCCTGGCGCTCTACCGCAGCAGCTTCGAGCTTAGCCACTCGGGCCACCAAAGAGTCGGCCTTAGCAACTGCAGAAGATAATTCTTGAATAACCGAGGCTTTGGCCTCGGCATCAGCAGCTAAGTTTTGCAAAAACAAGTCAGATGACAATATGAATCAATGTACCACTCGGTATTTGATATCAACAAGTTAAGTAGCTCGGGAAGTACCTTGGCTATGTGGCCCATGCGACGATGGAGTGACATGAACTCCTCCAGAGGAGTCAGGGGAGCACCACCACTCATAACGCCGACCGCCGCAGAAGCAATCTCGACCGCCGCAGTTTGGGGATCCTCCACTGCTGCAGTCGGTTCAACCGCAGGAGCATGCTGGGGGCTGCCTTGAGGAACTGGCGGCGGGGTCGGCGACGCCGGTGTCGGACTCGGCGGTGGCGGGGTTGGCTCCCGCTGCGACTCTGGTGGCGGACCCACAGGCTGATCGCTGAGAAGATCAGCCGAGTGGATCGGCACCTCTGGAGTTTGGATTGATGGGGCTTCGGTCTCAACCGCCGACTGAGGCGGAGGACCCGAGAAGGGGACCTCAGACGGCGTGCTACAGGATAAAGCATATATGGATGACTAATATAAGAACATAAAGGAAATCAAGAGATGATAATGATACTTACAGAGTAGAAATGCGTATTCTCAGGCGCTTTCCTTTCCGAGTAGGGGAAGGGAGGTCCCTCGGACTTGCAGCACTCAGAGGCATTACTGCAAGGGGAGACTGCTCCGAGCTTGTGATTGGCGGATGGAGTGACGACTCGGCGACGCCAGCTTCATCTTTTTCCGAGTCAGACGACTCAGAGATAAGGAGTTGGCGGCGGCTTGGCGCATCCCTAAACACGATCCCAGTGGAGATCTTCCGCTTCTTCAGAGCAGGAGCAGCCTTCCCACCACTCGGAGATAGCACATCGGGAGAAGGAGAGGATGACAGACTGATATCCGAGTCGCGCAGATCACTCTCACTTTCCCCGACTGCTTCTTCAGATCCAACGGCCCTGCGTCGAGCCGGTTGATCCACTCCCTTTGGCATCTCAGGCAAAGGAGGGAGGGATACAAAGGCAACTCGACCCTGCAAAAATTGGGTTCAGTTCTGAGATTACACCCAATGGGTGGAATTGAAATAAAAACAACAACAGATTGACTAAATACCTCAGGGCGTGGATTTCCCAAGTTGAACGCCGGAGGACAGTCAGTGGTCCACAGGGAGGTTCCAGTCGCGAAGAATTTGCCAAGCCGAGCGGCGGCTTGGACTTTGTCGACGCGCTCGGGGGCTTCGCGCGTGTTGTCCCCCTCGGCGTAATACTCATACGCCGGGTGAGCCCGCTGCTTGAGTGGCTGGACCCGGCGCAGAACGAAGTTGGCTGCCACACCGACGGCAGACAACCCATTGTCCTTCAACTGGGAAATAAGACCCAGAAGCTCCCGAACCTGATCCATTTCACTCTCCTTGGGAAGAGCGGTCCAGGATTGGGAGGGAACAGGACGAGAATCAATTTCTGGAGAGATGGCAGGCGAGTGGTTTCCTACGTAAAACCACTCGGACTGCCACCCTTTATTGGAGGTAAGGAAAGGGATATCAAAGTACTCCCGAGTTCGACCCTCGCGGAGTTGGAGTCCGGCGCCCCCGACTACTTGTGGGCAGTCGGTTCGGGGATAAGGCTTAAGAAGAAAAAGATGAATAAAAAGATTGAAGTGAGGCTCTATCCCAAGATAGGCCTCACAGAGATTGATGAAAATGGCGATGTGAAGGATGGAGTTGGGATTCAGTGCACAGAGGCAGATCCCATAGTAATGCAGCAGCCCGCGGAGGAAAGAATGCGCGGGCACGCCAAAGCCACGGAGAAAGAAAGATTCGAACACCACCAAATCAGAGGAGTTTGGGGTGGGGAAAGACTCACCGGCGGCGGCGCGCCACTCGGCGGTTTGCTGGTCAGGGAGGACGCCATCAACGACGTGCTGCTCGAGGCGCCTGGTGGTGGTGATGGACTCCCTCCACTCGGCGGCGCGATCTACGGCGACCTCGGCGGTGGCCTTGGCCTTGGACGACCGGGCTCTTGCCGGCGACTTCTCCTTCCGCTTCGAGGCTTCCTTCCTCTTGGGCGCCATGGCAACGAGCGGGGCTGAAGAGCGAGGAAGAAAGCTGCGGGAGCAGATCTAGGGTTTGCTCTGGCGCGAAGAGAACTGGAGCGTCGGGGAAGGCAAATGGCAAGTAAAGGAGGAAGAATGCGGCGGGGATGGCTTATAAAGGAATAAACCGTTCCTCCCGCGCGCGGCGCGGCGCTTGTCTCGGGAACTCAACCGACGCAGGCACGTCCCGTCGCTTTGAATTCAAAGATGCGGTAGGGAGTCGCGATATCTCGCCTTCCGTAAAGCGACCGTTAGGGACGCAACGGACTTTGAGGAATAATAGGCCTAAATGGGCTGAAATATAGCACGACCTTTCGGTTCTGTTACAATAATAAATTTGTGGGTTCCTGAGCTAGGGTTCAGGGGCAGAAACCACTCGGTCGTGAGGCTAAAATTAGTCGACGGCCAGACTTGATTTTGCAATTAATATTGCATCCTTGCAGCTGATTTTTACGTAAGGCATGCGATACTATCGCTAAATTGACTCAGAAATCTGGGTCAAATGCCGACAAGTATAAATCTTGTGAGAAGATGGCTTACCATATGGTCAAGCTGGGTCGTGGGACACGACTCGGAAGTCATGCCGAGTTCAAAGAACTTGAGGACAAAATCCTTATAAAGGGGAAATAAAAAAGCCTCTGAAGGAAGAGTTTATCCAATATCCGTGCCCAGAGGCATGGGGGCTGAAAAATCAGTCGGAATTCATGGCTTTCAGAGTCTTGACACGATCATGCTGAATCGTAACAAGACTCGGGGGCTACACCCAATGGGTGCACCTGGAGGTGCACACCATTGATGGATTAAGTTTAAAAAGAGATTCATGATATTTTGCTTTTTGACCCTCGACCAGAATATTCTATTCTGCTCAAGGCTCGGGGGCTACACCCAATGGGTGCACCTGGAGGTGCACACCATTGAAGATCAAGATACAGATGTGTAAAAATTGAAGACCTTTGGCCAATTTCATACTAAAATTGCCCAAAGCCCGGGGGCTAAGTGTAATCACTTCGCTGTCGCGTCGTGAAAAAGAGCACTCCTTCCCCTCACTATGACTGTAATTGAAGAATTGTTTTCAGGAACGTCTGAGCATGCACTCGGATCTTCCTCGAAACCACTCGGATCCTCTTCGAAACCACTCGGATGAGATCTTAGACAACTTGGAGCACTCGAATCATGCAAGAAAAGATGGAACAATTACAGCCAACGATCGGCCAAGAAGTGCTCGGGGGCTACTGTGGGGGATATAATACCCGGGTACCTCACGAGCAAGCCTGGCAGCCCACCAAAAGGGGGCGGCCCAGCTCACAGTTCTGGACCTGAAGACGTGCGGGACAAGTCAGCGCACGAAGGAAGGATCTGGAAGGAGAAGTTCTAGTTGGAATAGGAATTATTGTAAAGAAGGAAAGGATCCTTAGAGATAGGATCGGCTACAAACCGACTTGTAACCCTGCCCCCCGATATATAAGGCGGGCAGGGACCCCCTCCAAAACGATCCAACTCACCACATCTCAATTCATAGCGAGATCCACGCAATACAATACCCCAAAACAGGACGTAGGGTATTACGTCGAGTCGACGGCCCGAACCTGTATAAACCCCCGTGTCTGTCCAACCTAACCATCTTGCTTCCGATCTTTGCGATCTTCCCTGCAATATAAATCACTTCCGTGGGCTACCCCGTGGAAGACTGCCGGAGATAATATCACCGACAGCCCCCTTCTGTGGCCAACTGCCACGTCCTTGATCCAGATGATCACAAACACAAGTCAGATGATCATGAGATGTGCGATCAACGTCGGTTTGATCCAAAGAACCGAAAGGCCTAAGCTACATTTGCATGGATTGAAGGGCCCACCAACATGGGATTCTCGGACAGCTTCAATCCAACGCAACCGTTACCGACCTCAGGGTGCAATCCAGAGCGTCCCTGAAGAAGGCGGTGCCACGGGGCAGCAAGGCCAGGCCGATCGGCCTGGCCTAGGCCGGCCGGCCTCCCCCAGAGGCTGCCACCTGTCCCCTTTCGCGTGGCAGTCAAGCAGAGCATTAGCTTACACTTGACGCCTGCAACCGCCCCTGGAAGCTATAAAAGGGACCCTCCTTCACCTTGAGAGGGCATCCATCAATTCATCCAAAGGAGAGAAGAGTAGCTTAGTGAGTTTGAGTTCTCATCTTTAGAGTAGAGTAGGGAGAGAGTGGGTGAGTTGCTCGGGTGACAGCCGAGATTTGTAGAGAGAGTCCGGGATTTATCTCTCGGTCTCGTCTCGACATTTCCGCCCCCGAGGAATATATTCAGGAGTTATCTTCAGTAAGTCCTCGGTCCCTTGTCTTTAGTACTTCGCTAGTTTACAACTTACTTTCAGCAAGTTATCATATTTATCTTTGATCTGCGGGTACCTGAGTCTGCGCGAGTGACAACGACTCTTGTTTGGGGTTTCCTCTATAGCCCTTCGCATTGGGTGGAGGTCAGTGACTGAAAGCTTAGGCGTGGTGCCTGTGCTGGCTAGTCATCTCAGGTTGTGTTGCACCCCACGGAACTGCAGTGGTAGGCGGCAGGTGGTGACAGCTCTGTCCGTCCTTTGTATTCCACCACGTTCGGGTGTACTCATAACAGTAGTGCTGAGCCCGGAAGAACCCCTCTCTCACCCCGTTCTGAGTTCTTCCCGTTCTAGCCGTCGAAGCAGATCAGGTTAGGTATCGATAGTTTGTCTGGGGTAACGAGTAGCTAACTAAAGTCAAGCTCTCTACCCATTTATCCTTTTTCTCCTTGGTGGATCCGGTTAGAAAAGTTCTAGGCTAGTCGCGTCTACCGTTCCTTGGATTCGATATCCAGGTTCTCCCCTGGTGAAAGGCTACATCGGACTCCGTGCGCTTGCGGATTTTAGTTAGGCTAAGGAGTGCCAACATAGACATCGTGTAGGACCTACACTATGTACATGTAAAAGAATTCCATTTTCATTTGCCGGTGTCATAGATGATGAATGATCGTAGCTGGATGCACACGGGTTGGAACCTTGGGGGTGATGTGGGGGACCGAGGCTTTTATAGATGAAGCATTTGCAAAGGTTAAAGGAAGCAACAAGACCACTTGGTGTCCTTGTGATAAATGTGGGAACACGCGTCGAAGAACAAAGAAAGAAATGACAAGTCATCTTTTCAAACACGGATTTACGATAGACCAAACCCGGTGGACCTACTATGTTGAAGGCAATAATCGTAGAAGAGACGAGGCCGTGAGACAACGCATTGAGGAACTTAATTCAGATGCTGGGGTGGCAGACATGTTAGATGACTTTGAGGAAGCTCAGTTTGATGAAGGAGGAAGGGAAGATGAGCCAGAGCCAAGCGCGAAGGCGTACTACGACATGTTAGCTGCATATTGAGTTGCATGCACCAACCAGTTCAACCCAAAAGCTTAAGCTGATGGGGAGAGGTGGGCAATTCACTTATACTCCAACACTCCCCCTCACGTGCAGGCTCCCCCAGGCCGCATACGTGGAAATTGGAGTGGGCTGCAATTATTTTATTTAATCGCGCCCGCCAGGATTCGAACTCGAGACCTCTGGCTCTGATACCATATTGAGTTGCATGCACCAACCAGTTCAACCCAAAAGCTTAAGCTGATGGGGAGAGGTGGGCAATTCACTTATACTCCAACACTGCAGCTGGTCAACCCCTTCACGAGCATACAAAGGTTTCCCAATTGGATGCTATTGGGCGCCTAATGGCCGTGAAGTCCCAGTTTGCACTGAGTCGAGACGCCTTCGATGTTATGTTGACGATATTTGGCAGCCTGCTTCCGGAAGGTCACATTCTGCCAAAGAACATGTATGAGTCACAAAAGGTCCTTCGAGCACTTAAGATGTCTTACGAGAAGATTGACGCCTGTCCTAAGAACTGCATCTTATTTAGAAAAGAACACGAGAATGCAAAGTACTGTCCAAAGTGTGAATCCTCAAGGTTCTTGGAGGTAGACGCTGGTGATGGTCAGAAGAGGTAGCTCGCGATCCCCTCGAAAGTCCTATGGTACCTTCCATTCATACCGAGGGTCCAACGGCTGTTCATGAGCGAGGACACCGCAAAACAGATGACATGGCACAAAAATGGAACTCGATACAAACCAGACAAGCTTGTACATCCATCCGATGCTGAATCATGGACTCATTTTGACGGGATCCACCATGTTAAATCTGCTGAAGCTCGTAATGTGCGTGTTGCGTTGGCGACAGATGGCTTCCAACCTTACGAAATGTCGGCAGCCCCATACACTTGTTGGCCTGTGTTCGTTATCCCTCTCAATCTCCCCCCGGGCGTTATCTTTGAACGACATAACATTTTCCTGTCGTTGATAATTCCTGAACACCCGGGGAATAATATGAGTGTGTTTATGGAGCCTCTGATTGATGATTTGCTCCGTGCTTGGGAGGAAGGGGTTTGGACGTACGACCGAGCTACAAAGACAAACTTCAGAATGTATGTGTGGTACCACTACTCTCTGCATGATATGCCAGCGTATGGGATATTCTGTGGCTGGTGTGTGCACGGGAAGTTCCCTTGCCCAATATGCAAGGCGCGTCTGAGGTTCATTTGGTTGAAGAAAGGCGGCAAATATTGTTCGTTCGACAAACATCGACAATTCCTCCCTATTGACCATCCATTCAGACGAGATAAGAAGAACTTTAGGAAAGGCGTCGAAGTTAAAGACCCTATACCGCACATGATGACACCTGTGTTTGCCGTGTGCAAAGGTCAGTCAAGGCACACGGCAAACAACCTGTGTTTGCCGTGTGCCAGCCACGTGGCACACGGCAAACAGCCTGTGTTTGCCGTGTGCCTGCCCACGTGGCACACGGCAAACAATCGGTTTACAGGTGTCCACCGTCAGTTACTTTATTTTGCCGTGTGCCCCATGCAACACACGGCAAAGACACGTGGCACACGGCAAACATCTTTGCCATGTGCCCATGGTCTGGCACACGGCAAACAACTGTTTGCCGTCGTAAGGTTTGCCATGTGCCATTTTGCACACGGCAAAGCCTTTTGCACACGGCAAACATTGTTGCCGTGTGCCCTTGGCACACGGCAAACCGTGTGTTTCCCGTAGTGGACAAAAGAGGCACAAAACAAATATGGCCTATGGCCCTAAAACATGATAATTTCACTTTTCAGTTTTCACCCATTTGGTTTCTGCGTTTATTTTGGGCCCATGAGAGCGAGTGTCCATATATTATTGTGCCTGAGTTGGGCTGCAATTCCATCTTATATGTTGGTGCTAGGGCTGGACGCCGATCCAGCTCGAGCCAGCTCGGCTTGGCTCGGCCTGGCTCGTTAGGTTAACGAGCTAGCTCGGCTCGGCTCGGCTCATTAGCAAAACGAGCAAAAAGGCTGGCTCGGCTCGGCTCGTTAGGCTCGCGAGCCAGCTCGTTAAGCTCGAACGAGCTCTGGAGCCAAATCTAAATTTAGGATTACCACCTCAACATATATAAAATATAAAAAATGGTTATAATAAAATTATAAACTTCAAAATTCACTATGCATGGCTTGGCTCAACGAGCTCGGTTGGGCTCCAATAGCTCGGCTCCCTTTGTTAAGACCTTATCCTTCTAGCTTGGTTGGCTTACGAGCAGCTCGCGAGCTGGCTCGAGCTAGCTCGTTATCCAAACGAGCAAAATTAGCAGCTCGGCTCGTTAAAAAGTCCATCGAGCCGAGCCGAGCTGAGCCGAGCCGTGAACGAGACGAGCCAGCTCGCGAGTTCTTGGCTTGGCGTCCAGTCCTAGTTGGTGCCCTGATTTGGGCATGTAAACTTTCCAATTTGAACTTGGGACTTTCATAGAAATTGCTTGTAAAATTAGAGACCAAAATTTTCTACACCTTTTTAATCGGATGGAGTAGGACATAGTAATGCATTTTCTACTTTTTAGCAAATAGTTTAAAAACCTTTTGTGAATACATGATTTTAAACTTGTTAACCCAATGCAACCATTATATCCCTTTTTAATGGAAAATACTAAATCTCACTCGGGATGTTAGACAGGCGTTCACAGTCTAATTTTACGTACTACTGCCTGATTTGTGCCTTGTTAGCTCTTCTCCAATTTTTACTACTGCCCGATTCCCGCAGTTATATATACAATCGTCGTGATCTCCTTATTTCACGAACTAAACGAAAACTCGGCCACATAGGTTAAGGTTCACCGCGGACATGCGTGGTCAATAATCCTAGTCGTCCGAGTCCGAACTGAAAATGCAACGTGGCACAATGCCATTGCGTTTATTCCTGTTGATCTACTAGTATATTGGCATTGTGCCTACAAATTCTAATCGCGAGCAAGAACAATTCGACGCTCCATCCCGATCGACGCGCGCATCGGCTGCCCTAGCCCACGCCACCGCCATGGCGTACTGCAAGACGCAACGAGCCATGCAGGCCGCCGCCACCGCCGCCGCGGAGCGCAAGAAGCGCAGAGAGATGGCGCGCGCGGCGGCGTCAGCAACAGCGTCGTCTCCCCGCGCTCCACCGCTCAACGTCAAGACCACCAGCCGCTACGAGAAGCTCGAGCCGATCGGCGCGGGCGCCTTCGGCGTCGTGTACCGCGCGCTGGACCTCCGCACCGGCGAGACCGTGGCGCTCAAGTGCCTGAACGGCATCGACGACCACATCGACGGCCGCCGCGTCGACTCCATCTTCGCCGGCGAGGTCCGCGCGCTCGAGGCCTGCCGTGGCGTCCCCTGCGTCGTCCAGCTGCGCGACGCCTGCCTCCACGACCCGGCCACCGGCGAGGCCCACATCGCCATGGAGCTCGTGTCCGGCCCCTCGCTCAAGGACGCCATGCGTGGCCGTAACGGCGTTCCCCGGCGGCACGGCGAGCGCGAGGTCCGCCGCGTCGCGCGGAAGCTCCTCGCCGGCGCCGCCGGCATCCATGCCGCCGGCCTCATGCACCGGGACATGAAGCCGGACAACGTCCTCGTCCACGGCACCGGAGAAGCGGATGACGGCAGCGGACGCGCTCAAGTGCCGGTGGTTCGAGGAAGCTGATGAAGGGTGAGCAACGATCGATCATAGGTCTTTCCAAAGTGCATATGTGCACGCCTGGAGCGGCTTACATGCGTCCGAACTGTTGTTTGTTCATGTACTGACGATGTTGTCTGTAGTATGTACACTAACGAATACTTTAACGCAAAAAAATAAAACAAGAAATGATACTTCTTACTTTGTAGTCTTTACTGCCATTTTAATTCTACTGAGAACTGTCATGACTCTTGACTCGTGAGCATTCTATTGGGAATTAATTGTGGACAACATTACTATGGTATCATTGGTATGACAGTATGACTTATATATACTTGTCAGCAATTTTAATTTGTTACATCAGGCATTCTTATTATATCAATGTTTATGGCGACAGGGAGAATTAGAGCTAGCGATAGGGAGTACTGCTTGGTTGCTCAGCGAGGTCATTGCGTGCACCTAGCGAGCACTACTTCAAGAGAAACGACCTTTGGTTTCTTGTCTTTTAATCTCGGTTGTCTAAAATTCGGTACTAAAATGTGCTCACCAACTCATTTAATATCGGCTCCAAACATTGAAAACCTTGGAGACCCATTTAGTAGTTAGTACCGGACTATAACACAAATAGGTACTAAATGACGTGTTTTAATACCGGTCCGTGTTACAATTCGATACTAAAATGACGTGCCACTTTAGTCCTGGTTTGTAACCCAAATCGTTTACCGTTAGTAAAAGTTATTTTCGACGTTTTCATCCCTTTTACTTGTCGCGCCTATCGAGCCGCTAGCTGAGCAAATAGGAAGATGGAGCAGTGTGCCCCGGCCGGTTTGCGGCAATGGATCATGGATGCATTTTAGGCCCATTAAACAATGGTGGTTCTGCTAAGTAAATAAACTACCACTTAAGGCCGCAGAGAGAGAGACAGGCCGATTGGGGGATCCTTTGGAAAAGGCCCAATGGCTTAGATTACTTAAAACATAAAATGAGTGGGTCGACAGGGATCCTTTGCGTTTAGTCATTGGATTAAGTTTTAACCCTCCTTATCTACTGAGCAAATTCGGTTTACCCTTCGCTATCTATAACCAGGCACGAGGTCCTCCATCTTACGAAACTGGTCATTTTTCCTCTCTGGGAGGTTTTCATCACTATGAGCGGCGGTTTCGCTGACATGGTAGTGGGCCTCACCTTCTCTCTCCGTTCTCTCTCTTTCACCGGCCATGCCCTCACCACTTGGCTCGCAGCCCGGCCGCCACCCCTGGCCTATCGAATTCCTTCGTGCGCCACCGTGCCATACCGTTGGCGGGTGTCAGTTACCTCGGCATTGCCCCTCTCTCCTTCCTCAATCGTCACCATCTACTACTCCTAGGATGCCTGGCCGGCCAACACCGCCCCCACGCAGGGCCTCGTGGGATATGGCCACGGCCTCTCCGCGTAGGGCCCACAACCGGCTGGAACAGGCGGCAGCAACGCGTCCAAGCGTAGCCGATGCGCCCGCCTCCGCCCCTCCGTGTATTAGTTGCCCGAATTTGTCCCTCCCCGCACGACCGCATACTGGAAGGCGTTGGCGGTGGACGCGTACTAGAGCTTTTTCCTCTTTTTCTTTTGAGTTTGTAAACTCTCAAACTCTCTGTACATATTTTGTGCATATTTATACAAAAAAATAGGTAGGGGCCTCCCCTACTGACTTCGGTCAAAAAAAAAAGGAGCGCCACATGCTTGTCATCCGGAGCTGGCAGGTGGCCGGTGGTAGTGGCAACGGGTGCAAGGAGGACCTCCCCTTCAATGTCGTGCACCATGTGCCGCCTGGGCCTCATGCTTGCTCGCAGTAGGGTGGGAGCACTACCGAAAAACCGGCCTTTGCCGTGTGTTTCAACCTTTGCCGTGTGTTTTTTCTCGAGCACACGGCAAAGAATAAAAACACACGGCAAAAAAAAAAAAACACACGGCAAAGACTCTGTGGCGTGTGCATTTTATCAGACACACGGCAAAGAAGTCTTTGCCGTGTGCTTTTCTATTCACGCACACGGCAACGTGCACAACCTCGATCCCCACGCCCGGCCGGCCCCACGTCCACCGCGCGCTCCTCACCCCACTGCGCCGTGCCACACCCTCGGCCCCACGCCCGCCCACCGCACCGCCCGCGCCACGTTCCCTGGCCCAACGCCCCATCCCCCAACGCCCTCGGCCTTATCTCCTCGCCCGCGCCGCTCTCTTCCTCTCCACTCTTCCTCTCCCTTCTCTCCTCCTCTCTCTCTGCACAGAGGAAGCGGCGGCGCAAATCCAACAGCGACGGCGGCGATCCAGCAGCGGCGACGGCGGCGGTGGGGCCCCTCCTCTGCCTCCCCTCCCCTCCCCCCTCTGCTCGCCCCTCACCGGCGGTGAGGAGCAGCGGCGGGGCGAGGTGGGAGGCGGCGTGTGAGAGGTGAGGGCGGCGCGTGCGCGGCGGCGGCGGTGGCCTCGGGGTCGCGGCCCCAACCTCGGTGTGGTGGCGGCAGCGACACATCGGCGGCTGGGGCTGCGGCGGCGGCGGCGGGCCCCGTGCTCCTCCACCGACAGCGGCAAGCGCGGGACAGCCGGCCTGCTCCATCGACGTCGGCAAGCGCGGGATGTGAGGCACGGCCTCCCCTTCCCGGTGTCGCGCGGATCTTGGCGGGCCCTCCTCGCCGCCGCCGCCCTCCATCCAGATCGGGCGCGAGGAGGTGCGGCGGCGACCGGATCTGGGAGAGACGACGGCGGTGGCCTTTCTCGGCGTGGCGGCGGCGCGGGGGAGCTCTAGCGGCGGCGGCCGGAGCGCACGAGTGGGCGGCGCGCGGAGTAGCAGGGGAGGCGGCCCGAGTGACGGCGGCGACACGTCGGCGGCTGGGGCTGCGGCGGCGGCAGTGGGCCCCGTGCCCCGGCCTGTAACAATTTTTTTATTTTTTTAAACGTTCTTTGGCGTAGGCTAAACACACGGCAAAGGTTTGCCGTGTGCTCGTGAAAGGGCACACGGCAAAGAGGGCCTTTGCCGGCCAATCTTTGCCGTGTGCGTTTTGCCGAGTGCAATACACGGTAAAGCCTTTGCCGTGTGTTTTTGGGCCTTTGCCGTGTGCTTTAGGCACACGGCAAAGACCGGGATTCCGGTAGTGGAGGATGGACCGGTTTCGGGCGACGGGGGGCTTCAAATGCCCGGTTGCAGAGCAAGGGGGAAAACCGAACTCCACAATAGATGAGGTGGTCAAAAGGACTTAATCCTTAGTTCTTTAATTATTTTGAACAAAACATGCATGAACATATCAAAAACCTTCCAAAGTTGCATACCAGGCTACCAGCGTGTAACTGGGGGTAGCTCACCTTTTTGCACTCAGTTCGATCGTTATCCTATTTAGCTACAATTTCCTATTATAAAACCTCCTTTGGGGTCTGCATGTCTATGGTTCGAGCCGGCAGGTTGACGCCGTAATTAATGAACGGACTTGTTACTATTTTTTCTTTTTTGCGAAGGGGAACTTGTTACTATTTGATTGCAGAAATGTAGAAATTGTATTACGATGTGGAGAATCGATCGAGTGAACCATGTCTACTATTAGCTTGTTCCTCCACTCTCCAGAAACATTTGAAAAGTTCATTGGACAGTAGTAGTAGTTCGTCATCATACAGTGAATTTGAAGGTACGTCAACTTATTATGAAGTCAACTTCGGCACAAGGATTGGAGCAAGATAGAGTTTTGTATTCCTCTAGAAGTCTACTTCTACATTCCAGATGCCATTTGCGAAGTCTCAACCTGTAATAATCTATAGACAACTAGGGGCTCCCATTTACAGTGGATCCGTTGGCTTGATACCTATAAATAGCACCGAATAATAATCGTTCGTACAACCAAGCACCAAACTCGCCGCTTAATTTCCTATCTCTACTGCACTAGAGCTTCTTGTCTTCTGTTCTTCTCTTGTCCTAATTTTGTCCTCATATATCTCAAGCCTACTATTTCGGTCGACCCACAAAGGCCCTACTATACCATGGCGCCCTCCATTGCTGCCGCTCTCAAGCGTGCCTTCTTGGTTGCTATGTGCGTCGTCATGCTGCTCCATTATTCGTCAATGGGGCAACAGCTTGCGCCGGCGCCGGCGCCGGCGCCGACGATCCCACCTTCCGATTGCCCTCGTTACTGCTCCTCGCAGTGTACTCAGATATGCCAGGCCAGTTCCGACGATTGGGCAAGGAGATGTGACAGCATTAGGCCTGAGCTCGCCTATGCCAGTTGCTTCGAGGGCTGCAGCAGCAGCCAGTGCAACGGCAACTCCGCCTATGCCCGCGGTACCTGCACCTTGAATTCTTGCTCCGCTAGTACCTGCGGCTGCCCCTGCGCCCGTAGATGCTGTGAGTCCTGCACTGGCTCTGCAGTCGGCCCATACGCCACGTGCATGTCCGCCCAGCCGAAGGTGTACGCGTACTGCATGCCTGGCTGCACGGCCGACTGCAACAACAGATGCGCTAACGGCACAGTTGCATTGCATATGGGCCGTAAGATGCGCGCCCCATATGGGTGAATGGACGGCTGGGTGCTTCGTCTCTGCAATCTGTGTTAGTTTTGTACGTCTTGCCTTTTGAACAACTGTGACTCTTTTGAGTCACTAATCTTGTTATCATGCCCAATATAAGAATGTTTAGATGTCTGTGTCAGTCAGGTTTTTTGAATGCTAATAATGTCCGCATTTAGTAAAAATAGCATGAGGCCCTGTTTAGTCCCGTGTAAAAGTGAATGAAAATATGAAAAGTTTATGCATTGGACCACGTGCATAAACACGGTTCTCTAGGTGAAAACTTTTTACAAAATGGGTGGAACTAAACAAGGCTGAGGTCAACACTGGGTGCATTTGGCAGAGATCTCAGAGCTGATTGTCGGCTAAATCCAGCAAGAGCTCTCCCAAACAGTTTGCTAGAGAGAAGTGATTATGCGCTGATTCTGTGAAGTGATTCTCTGAAATGAACTAAGAGGCTGAGAGCTGAAAAAACTAGCTTCTCCCGATTCTGTGAAGTGATTCTCTATCTTGATTTGAAAAGTTTGTGCTAGGGAATCAAATAGAATCACTTTTAGCCACATAATCACTTCTCCCAATGAATCAACTTTTATAGAGAATCTGAATTAGGCGAAGCTCTACCAAACGCACCCTTAGGTTATTAGGCGGAGTTAGGGGTGCCACTTGCTCGTAGCCATCACCGCCAGTTCGAAAACTCCCATCATCGTCGGTTGAGGGGAGCCGCCGGAGAAAGGTTGGAAGTGATAATTCGATTTTCACCAGCAGTTTGCACACCAGCTGTGAAAATCTGATTATCACTGTCAGTTAGTTCATCAACCGGCAGCCGTATGATTTTTGAGAGAATAAAAATTAATTCTAGCATTATTTTGACAACATAATAATATATAAACATCTCACGATAACAAATGTTTATTTGAAGCGTCCACAAGTTTGTTCGAAGCAGCTACAAGACAGAAGCTACACAAACGGGAACACATAAGAAGAACAAGAGAGTTCTCCCCACCCCGCAAACATGACGGCACCATGACAACGTAATGAATCACTATATTATTAACCCAACGGACAATGTAGTGATGCTACAATAGATAAAAAACAACACTGCTGATAATAAGCATCACTGCTGGTCCTAATTAGGAATTAGTGGCGATGATCTTTTTTTATTCTTTAAAATAACTATTAGTTCCAAATGTTACATTATAAATGTATCATATAAAAATAGAAAGAAGCAGCTTCATTAAATCTGAATACTACATAAAAATAGAAAGAAGTAGCTTTATACTACATATTGTTATGACATACTGATAATAAACTTTCTTAAGCAATTTACTGAGAATTTGCCTCAAAATTTTGCATGTAAAAAGTGATTTGCAGAATTTTTTAGAAGTACTAACACATATATAGTTCAAATAGGCATTACTTAGAATAAGTACCAAGAAATTAAATTAATTGTTAGCAAATATAAAATCATTTACAAAAATCCGAAACTCCTCTAGGGCAACTTATATGACGTACATAAGTAGTAAAAAAAATTCCTTTGAATATGAGAAAAATAATGTGAAGGTGTTATCTTGAGATATACGAAAAAGGGTGAAGATGCATGGATTCGTGAACAATGTATATTATAATTTTTTGAAATACTTGGAGTTTTTAATGAAAAGGTTATACACTTAAAAATGACTATATGTAAATTTAAGAATTCTATTAGCACTTTTAGGTATTATTATTATATTTACTAATAAATATGTATGTATGGGTTATCTTGAAAATCCTTGAATATTTGATATATTTTCAAGAAATTATCGTGTATAGGGCATATGTCCTTACATACCATGTTTACATGATTTTGTTTAGAATGTTTTTATGATACATGTAGTTAAAATTGAAATTACTTTGAATTAGTAACTAGAAATTAAATTAATCGTTAGAAAATAGAAAATCATTTCAAGAAGTTCTGAAACTCCTGCACGAAAAATGGGGTTCCTTTGAACTTGAGAAAAAAAAATAATTTGATGGTGTGTCCAAACTTCAAATTTTGTCTTGAGCCATGCAAAACAGGGTGAAAGATGAATGGGTTTGTGACCAATGTACATTCTAATTTCTTAAAATCTATTGAATTTTTTATGACAAGGTTATACACCAAAAAAAGGACTAAAATTTTCAGAATTTTAAAAGTACTTTTAGTTATTTATTTTTTACTAATAATATGTTATATGCTTTTTTACTTAAATATTTTATATGCTTTTAGGAAATGATCCTATCTAGGCCATATGCCTTTATACCATTGTTGTAGGATTTGTTCTGAATTATTTGACATACATGTAGTTCAAATTGGAATTATTTAGACTAAGTTCCTAGAATTTCAATTAATCATTAGAAAATACCAAATCATTTCATAAACAATCTCAAACTCCTGCAGGGCAAAAATAATTTGAAGGAGTTGTGGATGTTGGGTTGGTGATGAAGATGTGAGGTGGTTTTATGCTAGACGATTATCATAAGCGGTTTGTGGCATAAACTGGCAGCGAAAGCTATTTTTAGCACCGGTTTGTGAATTGAACCGCAGTGAAATTGAACACCATTTTTTCCACTGGCTACAGTGGTTTGTTAAGAGAACTGGTTTGTATCTTGAACCGGCAGCAGGCTACAACAACCACTGGTGGTGATAACTAATCACGATTCACCACAAAACGACAGTGATAAGGTGTCACAGAAAAGCTACCATGTGACTGTGAACACCCCATTCTACCACAAGAGCCAAGTGTCAATAAATAGTGTGATCTATCTCACCTTTTATAACGAGATTGTCCTCTATTCGTGGCCATTTTCAAGAATTTAATAACCACAAGGCAAAACGTATTTTTCCTGAAGGAGAAAGTTCTTTGAACATACTTTTTGTTAGAGCTATTGTTGCCAGCAAGGAGATTCTGTGAAGGAAAAAATCCAAATTATTCCCCTCAAATATAAGCAAAGTCTGGATAACCCCTAAAGTATGTTTGGTTGAATTTACTGCATAACTATGACATTTGGTTCAAATTACCCCTAATATGATTTGTCTATTTTGTTTCTCCATACATAAGTTTTTTTAGATAATTTTCCATACATAAGTAGAATCTTGAGTTGAAATTAAATTGAACAAAATGTCATATTTTAGGGGGTAAATTAAATCAAAACATATTTTAATGGGTTATCCGGACTTTGCTTATACTGGAGGGGAGTAATTTGTACTTTTTTGTTCTGTGAAGATATAACTCGAGCCTAATAACAACAGGCAATTCTATGGGAAATTATCCCAGATTGAATTGCTACAACCATAAGGAACAAATTTTGTTTCCTGACAACCACATGAAATATTTTGCATCTACTTTATTTCGAGTTGTAAAATCACAAATATTCTTTCCTGGTATGTTATTTGTCGCATTGAACAAATATCATGAAAAATCGATTAACCTTACACACACAATCACCCATATGAAATAATTGGTTACTTTACCTTTTTCCATTCTTTATCTGGATTAGGTTCATGCGAATTCATTTCATTTTTTTTTGTTTCATAAACCAAAGCATGAACTATTGTTCTCGTCAACTTTTAACACTGTTGCTCCTACGAACCCATTTCTACGTTTTGAGAAAGAAATAAAATCCCTAGTTGCAAAGTAGGAAGAAACCAAAACAACAAATATTTACTAGATCTAAGGGGAAAGAAGCCACTATGTTAGAAGTGCAAACACAATGTTAAGAGTACCACACACGGACACACGGTACAAGCTTTACATAGCTGTAGTCACTGGAAGAAGAGAGCATGCACAAGAAGTTTTTGCGACGCAACTGGGAAGGGGGAGCTCCATTACGGTTGTTTTCTCTGACATGTTTATTGACTCAGACATCAACTAAATAGTTTAAATATTTGATGGCACACACCGAAGAGACTGAATTGATGGCACGTCTCTCCCCTTACGTTAGCCCTACGTCACCGACGCCCGAGTCGGCGCCGCCGCCGGCGAACCTCCCGTCACCGACGACGACCGTGCCCCCTTCGACATCACCGACAAGGGGCCCCATGGCGCGCGGGGGCAGGATGGTCCTGGTCCAGAGAACTCGGAGCTCCCTGACCCACCACAAACTCCGCCGCCCTCGTCAAGCAATGGGCCACATGAGTCAGGGACGCAACCTCTCCCGCAACAACTCCACCGCGGTACCATCCCAACAACCACATCCTCCTGCTCCCCACCAGTTTGCGCACTCCATTCCCTATCATTCTCAAACCCTATGTCGGGGGACCCTCCGAGTTCCCTGATTAGGGGTGATCTATCCTCACAAATTGCTACGAGCGGGAACCCTAAGTGTTCCTACTCGGTAAATTCGGAAGGGGATTTGGCGAATCGACTTGCGCATCTATGGAGACGAAGTAAAGCAGTTAGAAATCATGAGGAAATTCGAATCCAGATCACTCTAGGCTCGCGGATAACCAAGGATTGTGCTCCCCTTCGTGGTGCAAACCCAAGACAATGGTCTACTCTGGGGGGAGATTCAAGATCCTTTGCCCAGGTAGTCAAATCCAATCCGCCTGTTAGACCCATGGAGGATCGAGGAGGATATGGGGCACAGAGAGCTCCGCGAGGTGGTGGTAGATTTGGCGGAGGAGGAGGAGGAGGAGGAAGAAACAGGTATGACAAACCCTACGAATATGGAAACCGTGGGGGAGGCAGATTTGGAGGTCAAGGCAGGGGGAAAACAGAGGTGGAAGAAATTCCAACTGGCAATGGAGGAATAGAGAAGCGGATCGATTCAATACGCATGAGGAGGGAGAGGATCAACCGTTTGACCTCAGGAACAACTTGAATGCAAGAAAAGGACAGACGTCCGAAAGTACGGCGCAGGATCCTCAAGGGGGAAAGGACACTCAGACTGTGAATGACTAAATTCACTCCACTACCAAAGATAATACTGATGCAACAATGGCTAAGACATCTGAGCTGGCAACGAAGAAAGCACATGAGAAGAAACCTGAGATACAGAGGCACAGTGCCGGTTGCTGTGAGAAATGTGGCAAATTTTGCCACAGGACAGAGGACTGTTCAGGCCAGTAATTTGTGCTAGATGCAAGAAAGAGGGACATGTTCAGAGGGTATGCCCGGAGATTAAGCCATGGGAACATGTTGCTCCATTCTATGGATTAGCAACACCTCGACAAGGGTTCCATATCATCCAGGATGACAATTTTGAGGATAATTACAGAGATATATCCAATTGGGCCCTCATCACAGTGTTCAAAGGAGCAGCAACTTCAAGACAGATTGAAAGTGAATTCAAAGCTATGGCTAGAGCCAACTCCAATTGGAGGTGGTATGCCAAGAAAATTGATGAGAACAAATTTCAACTAAAGTTTCCCTCAGCTTGTAAGGTGGAAGATCTAGCATTTTTCATTGGGATGTAGATGAGGACAGTGCCTCAAACAACTATCAAAGCGGATAAATAGAATCCAAATGTGGGTGCCAAAGCTGAGCTATCCGCTGCATGGTTCAGAGTGTTCAATATCCCAGTTGAAAAAAGAACTGTGACAAAAGTATGCCTAGTTGCTTCAATGGTGGGGATGCCACTAGAAGTTGAAAAAGATAATATCAAAATATGGGATTATGTAAGAGTAAAGATTGGATGTAGGGACATTGCCAAAGTACCTGCTACGGTGGAAGGACTGTTGGCTTCCATTTTTATGATTTCTCGTTCCAAAGAGAAGTGCTAGTTGAAGGAACAACCAACTTTGCTGGAAATACCTGGACCAGAACCAGTGACAGAGCTGGTGAGGATGACCCCTCCCCAAAGAAACCAAAATGGGGTGAGGGCAGGGGTTACAAGCAGAGTGGAGGCACAACCCAGTTTGAGGCTGGAACATCTGGAACAGCTAATACAGGCAATTATACAAAGCAAAACACAAGAGAAGAAAGGGTACAACATGAAGGGAAGCATGATGCTCGGATTTGTGTGAAGGCACCACTGGCAACATATAAATAAATATGCAAAATCTTCAAAAATTAATACCTGCATTACTACCGTAATGGAACTACTACTGTTTTTCTTTTTCTTGCGCTGGGTCTTTTTCTGGGTCCTTTTCTTCTTACACGTGCACTTCTTTTTAAATTTTGGCACTTGGAGCACCGATTTTCTGAACTTGCTCTCTTCAAAATTACCCGTCCCAAAGTCTAAGGTATCACGATTCACGACCCTTGCCCAACTCATCCATGGCACCTTTAATGCGTTTCTTGGAGCTTCATTCCCTACCAGTTTTTTTGTTCTCTGGGTTAGGCACATACTCCAACCCTTCATAAGGCGGCCATTGACTAGGATCCATATATGGTTTAAACGTTGATTCCCATACCTTAAGTGTTCTCTCTACCATATGACGGTGACATGTAAAGCGGGGATAGGTAATCCAAACCTTTAGCCCGGCAAGCTGTAATCCAAACCTTTAACCTCATGCAGTAGCGGAACCATGCAAGAGCAGTTGCCGGTTGTAAGATCCAATCGATAATGATGGCCTCCATAACTCTCGCCTCCTATGGTAGTGCCACCTGAACCTCTGACACTAAAAATCATTCCTTGAGGACCACGTGCCACTGCAAGTTGGTAAAGCGAACGAGTTTCTGCTCCTTCTAGATGTTCAACGGCAATTTTCCCCCACTTGTATCCACTATCCACTAAAGCTCGTGCGGTTTGATAACGATTCACAAAGTACTTGTTGCATTTAGTAAAAGAGTACTCAACAATTCCAGCAACAGGCTTGCTACGAATTCCTTTGAACACATTGTTCAAAGACTCAACATAGTTACTAGTCATGAGACCGTAACGCCTACCACCCTCATCAAAAGCGAAAGCCCATTTGTCTTTGTTACCCATTTCACCAAGCAACCATTCCTTTGCATCTTCGTTCAAATCCGGCATTAAGTCACTCAGTTTGTCATCAAAGTCTTTCTCTATATGCACGGAGCACAAAACTTTCAATTTCTCGATTACTTCCTTCTTCCTTTGACGCCTCCACATGTTGGCAGCAAAGTGCCTCATGCACCATCCATGCACAAGTGGAGGAAAACCATCCATGTGTTCATTTGCACACTTTAAAAGTCCGATGTGACGGTCTGAGATCATACAAACCTGTCTCTCAGGACCCAGAACATGTCGGCGGACAAGTTTCTTGAACCATGACCAGCTATCAACAGTTTCGCCCTCTGAAATGGCAAATGCAAGTGGCATGAGTCGTGTCTCCGCATCAACCGTGACTGCCATCATAGGTGTGCCTCGGTACTTGCCGGTAAGAAAAGTAGCATCCACAATAATGAGAGGACTTGGAGTCAACTCGAGAATGGATCTCCCAAATGACTTGGAGTCTTGAGACAAGATTTAGGGTAGATGATATACACCTCAAGGAGAGGCTATGCCCCAAAGATCTTGGCCTCAAACCTCCTAGATCTCCTGGAATCACAAATCTTGTGAAGAACACCAAGAACTCGAGTTCATCCCAAAAACTTCAAATCCAAAGCGATTCCCGGCGTTTGGGGGCAAGAGATCACCAGCAAAAGAGGCACAAGGCACTCATACGTGAATCCCCCAAAGAAATCCGAGAGAAAACGCCCAAGGAAGTGAAGAACGGAAATCACCCAAAAATAGCTCCGAAAATACCTCTGAAAATAAGGAAAAGAAAAAGAGCTCGTGGATTCAAATCATGGCACAAAGATGAGCAGCACAAACTCAATCAACCAACCATGAATTCACCTATACAAACTACGAATGATTCGAAATAGTTCTAGGTGGAAAGGATGAAAGGGAAATACAAGTCCAAAGGAAAACTAGAGAGATAACTAGAGAGGATGCAAAGAGATTGCAGCCACCAACCCATAGGGGGTCTATTATATAGTCCAAGTGGTGGTGCTTTAAAGACTAAACTACCCCTAAGTGATACATACCCCTCAGGGGCAAATTTTACATTTGGTTTAAGATATTTTCCGGCTGGGACACCTTCCACCGCAAGCTAGCTTCCCTCCGACGCAAGCCTTGCGGTCACGCCGCGTGTCCTCCGGATCGAAGCTCCTCGACGCCGAACTTGGGCCTGGCTGGTCACCTCGGCCCAGCTGCCCGAACTTCGCCTCCTCGAGTCATCGGGCTTGGTTTTGAGGCCCAAACCAAGAAACCGTCCTCCTCATGATTTTGTGGCCAAATCACCAAACCCCGTGTACAAGCTTCGGTCGTTAGCCGCTACCTTGCACCGGCTTCATGTCCGCGTACGAGCTTCGGTTGTAAGCTGCTACCTCGCACCGAAACCACGTTCCCTTGCTCGTTCTTGCACCATATGAACCGCACTTGATCCATCTGGCCACCGGGTCCCTCGAACCAAGCCTACTTGTCTCTCCGCTCCTCGGAGGCCGCCATGGCTAAGACCTTTCGCACCTGTTCTTCACCTGTACCAATGCAATCAAGCCGCATTCTACACCTGCAATACTTGAGCCAAGGGAAACGTCAATCCACACCACGTTGTCAATCACTCATCACACCAGGAAGCGACCATCCACCGGTCCTCGGACACACCGGGTCCTCAATCTCCCCCTTGATGAGTGCATTGACAACACACACATAGTAACCATAGCGATTAAAAGAAAAAGAAAAGAAATCAAAAACAAGACTCAAGAAAGTGACTAAAAGGAAGAACAAGCCAAGAACAAAGTCACTTCGCAAGAGAAAGCTCCAGAAACGCCGACCCTTCAAGAAGAAGCGAAAGGGCTCAACACCATCGGCAAAAGAGCAAAAGCACAAAACACAAGCCAATTCACTTTTCAGAATACTCACAGCACTCCCCCTGCAAAGATGCAACTCCCCCTGAACAAGTGAACTTGTGCGTGCGAAAAACACTCGAAAAAGCTCACTCAAAAATGCTCAAACTCTCACAAAACTTTCAAAATCTTTTTCAGAAATTCTCCCCCTTTCCAAATGCTTCAGAAATTCTCCTCCTTGTTGACAATGCACAAATCAAGGAAAAAATATACAAAATGCAACTACAAGCTTCTCAAATATACAATGAGCAATACAAAATGCTACAAGTTAGAGAAGCGGCAAACAAGATAGTTCATCGTGTGACACGAGCATTGCCATCAAGAAGGTCAAGACATATAGTCAATTGACAAAGCCATGATCAATTTGTATAGTTTTATCAAAAATGTCACCACATGAGCAAAGTCCTAACCATGGATTGTTCAAGCAAAAATGAACTTCATCTCACCAAAAACATGAAAGGACAAGCATTCTTGACAAAAGATCATCATAAACGCCCAAGTTCTATCTCATGTCATGTCAAAGCACGGAGCCATGTGTTCACTTCTCATGGGAGACTTCTCCGGCAAACAACATGCAACCGCTTAGCACCCATGTGTGCAAGTGTGTGCAATGGTGAAAGCATAGAGACAGGAGCATAATTTTCAGCAAGTATATCTTTTTCTCATCTTTCTTCTTTCATGCATAGACATCTCATTTTTTTCAAGTTTTTCAAATTAAGCATGGTACATGAAATGTCTTTGCGACAAAAAGAAGCTTATGCTCCTCCACAAGATAAAGCATGGGCTAAACATTTACAATGACAAAGGTCTTTGACCTAATTGAAAATAATATCATATCCTAGCATGATCTTAAGCAAGATATAGCCATTTCGGCTCAAACAAGACATGCAAAGGCATTTACTCATGGGTGAGAGAGTTTAAGTTCAGTTTGTCATTTTAATTCGAAAAGGAGACTATCTCAATAGAATATATATCAAAACCATCAAGAGCATAGCCATCCATACAAACAATCCCTAGCCAGCCTGCCTAAACTCTAAAATGTAGCAAGTTGTACCAATCACTGCATATAGGAGAAGCTCATTCTAAGATATGATACAAAAGCAGCATGATATGTCACAAGATGCAAAGATGAAAACTATACACCAAGATACAAAAGATGAAATCAATATACAAAAATGCAAAAGTGTACAATGGATATACTCACAATACATAGTGTACAAGGGCCTCATCGGGGCCATCCAAAAAGGTGTGGAGAACCATCAAACCTTGATCAGGCAAAAAGACCAAGAGTCACCAAGCTCATGTTCTCCATACCTCCCACCTGCACAATCAAAAGCGAGAACGAGAACGAGCGAATGAACACTAGGGTTAGCACAAAAGGAGTTAAACCAGTGTCGGGCCATCTGCTCAAAAGAGGGGTTAGCAAAATCAACGTCACTACGTGGTACCCTCTCGTCTCTCACCATCGGACCTATAGCACCACGCGGGGGAAATCGTGTCCTAGACTCTCTCCTAGCCTCAAAGCTACGGTCGAACCTCCGTGAACCAAACTGACCACGAACTGGAGGCCGCCTAGCAAATTCACGACTAGCTGGAACACCACGACTACCAAACGAAGGAACAGTACGCGCAAAGGCCTCTCCTCTAGGCAAGGGTGGACGAGACACAGGCACACTACGGGAAGTGTAGTACCTGTCCCTGTTCCCCATCTCCTTCTCTCGTCTCACCTCCCCCTTCTTCCTCCAGCAAAACTCCTCAAGGTGTCCATCCCTTCCACAATGCTCACAATGGAAGCGGACTGGCTTTGGCTTTGGGGTTTCTCTCGGCTGTGGCCTCTCTCTCAGCTGGGAAACCCCACTCCTCACAAAGGTCACTCTCCTCTGGAAGTTGTTTGTCTTTGGTGGAAACTTGGGAGGATCTGGAGTGGTGTCAAGCTTGTTCAACAGGTGGTTGGGTTTAGGTGAGAAACTGTTCTTTGGTGGAGTTTTCTCTGGTGGTGTTGGGGTATTTGTGGTGGAACTAGTTTGCTCTCTCTCTTTCTCACCACTACACTCACCAACTTTCTCAGAACCCAGACCACGACCATCAGCTCTCTTGAACCCAGGAATCAACATCTTAAGCTGTGGCTCGCGACCCGACAACCAACCCAAACATTGTCGCAACTCATCATTCTCATCTTGCAAACGATCAATACATTGTTCTAGCTCAACATTCTTCAAAGCGACAACATCACAAGCAGAACGAGAATTTGCAATAGGAGATTTCAATTGAGCTTCAAGCGAACTAATCGTGGTACGAGATTCAAGCAACTGAGCATGTAAAGCAATACATGAAGTACAAGCACCTAGCAAAGAAGATCTAGACTTCAACTCAACAAGCTCAACCCTAGCACTTTCTAGTTCATCAAGGCATGTCATGTGTTTGTCCTTAAGAGCTACCAGATCAGCTAGATGCACATCACAAAACGAGCATTCAATTTCATCAAACACAAGAGGAGCATCTTTCAGCACACCAATCTCAGACTCAAGCTCAACTATTCTCTTTCTAGACTCACCAAGCAAAGACTCAAAATCCATCGCCTTCTTTCCAGTCTCAGAAAGTAAGGCCTCAAGCTCAGCTACTCTTTCCTTGGACTCTCCTAGCAAAGACCTAAACTCTCTCTTCTCCTTGTTGGTCTTCCTAAGCACATCATCCCGATTATCGACCAACTGCTCTAGCCTAGCAATCTCCTTACGCAAAGAGGCAGGATCGATTGATACCTCATCCTCGGAGTCAGAGTTGGAGTTGTAGTCGGAGATGTTCTTGTTGTTGGAGTCATGCGCCATGGTGCAGAAGTTCATAGCAACGCCAGAAAGCCCATTGAAGTTGCGGTTCCTATGCTTCTTCTCCTTGTGGTGGCCGCGGTCTTCATCCTCACTGCTCGAGCTCGATGAGGTGTCGGTGTTCTCCTCCTTGTTCTTGTGCTTGGAGTGGTGCTCGTCCTCGGAGTGGTGCTTGTGCTCGTCTCGCGGGCGGTGCTTGTGCTTCTTGATTTCCTCCGGGCACTCGGCGATGAAGTGGCCCTTCTTGCCGCATCTGTAGCACGTACTCCCGGCACGCCTCGAACCCTTCCGGTTCTGGTACATCCGCTCGAACCTCCTCGTGAGCAACGCGAGATCCTCCTCGCTCAGCACCTCATATTCCTCATCTAGAAGAGACACAAGCGAAGACAAAGCAAAGTGTCTGGGAGTGTTAGCATGTCCATAACCAGAGCCACCGACTAGAGCCAGACTATGGGGATCAGTCGGACTCTTAGCCTTGGCAAGCAGCTGTCTATCAACCTCAGAAGACTTCAACTTCGAGAAAAGCTCATCAACAGACAAAGTTTCATAGTTAGCCGACTCCATGGTCGCCTCAACCTTGGCACCCCACACGGATCTATCAAGTGCTTGCAAGAGCTTGATAGCTCTGTCATGATCTGAGTATGGGAGTACGATAATGTTGGCTTTCAGGTTGTTGACTATGGAAGTGAAGCGCTGAAACAAAGCATCAATAGACTCTCCAGGCAAATGAGCGAAATTCTCATACTCTCTATGATGCATCGAGAAAAGACCCGTAACCGGCTCTGATACCAATTGAAGGACCGAAACGGCGACCAGAGAGGGGGGGAGTGAATGGGAGCCGATAAAATTTCTTTCCCAAATCCGCTTTTCCCAAATCAACTCCAAGCCAACCAAACGATCTAGCCAAGATCACGTAGCTACTGAGAAGCTACTGACCCTAGGAACTAGATCAAAGCAGCGGAAAAAGATTCGAACAAATCGAGCACAAGACGCGGCCTCAACAGGAAGAGTTCGGCGAAAATTGTACGGGTCGTTTGATTCGACCGGACAGGAAGAGTACCGGTCGGAGTTATCACCAATGCTCCGACCGCTAACCTGTGAGAAAGCAACAGATTCAAACAGCGCAGAATACACAGGTCGATTGATCCGACCGTGCAAGGAAAAAGTCGATCGGAGTTACACCCTATGCTCCGACCGTCACTAGGGAGAAAACAACAGATCGAATCATCGCAAGATACACAGGTCGATTGATCCGATCGGTCATGGAAAGGGTCGATCGGATTGATCGCGTATGCTCCGACCGCTGTTGAAAGAAAACAACCGATCGGATGATCTGACCTGTACAAGAGCCACAGGTCAGATCGATAGGTACAACAGTCGAATCAAAAACCTAACCCTTCCCTCAGCGCGGTCGGATGATCCGACCAAGAGTCGATCGGAGGATTCAATCGAAATATCGACCTTCTACCAGAGAGTTTGCAAGACTGCGAATGTAGGCGGTCGATTGATCCGACCGAGCCAGGAAGAAGCGATCGGATCAATAGATCAACACAGAGGAAACTTTCCACTCAAGACTGCAGGGCTGTGAACTCCTAGCGGTCGATTGATCCGACACTGTCAAGGATAACCGATCGGATCGATCGATCGACGCAGTGAAAAGGTCAACTCGAGAATGGATCTCCCAAACGACTTGGAGTCTTGAGACAAGATTTAGGGTAGATGATATACACCTCAACGAGAGGCTATGCCCCAAAGATCTTGGCCTCAAACCTCCTAGAACTCCTGGAATCACAGATCTCGTGAAGAACACCAAGAACTCGAGTTCATCCCAAAACTTCAAATCCAAAGCGATTCCCGGCGTTTGGGGGCAAGAGATCACTAGCAAAAGAAGCACAAGGCATCATACGTGAATCCCCCAAAGAAATCCGAGAGAAAACGCCCAAGGAAGTGAAGAACGGAAATTACCCAAAAATAGCTCCGAAAATACCTCTGAAAATAAGGAAAAGAAAAATAGCTCATGCATTCAAATCATGGCACAAAGATGAGCAGCACAAACTCAATCAACCAACCATGAATTCATCTATACAAACTACGAATGATTCGAAATAGTTCTAGGTGGAAAGGATGAAAGGGAAATACACGTCCAAAGTAAAACTAGAGAGATAACTAGAGAGGATGCAAAGAGATTGCAGCCACCAACCCCTAGAGGGTCTATTATATAGTCCAAGCGGTGGTGCTCTAAAGACTAAACTACCCCTAAGTGATACATACCCCTCAGGGGAAAATTTGACATTTGGTTTCAGATATTTTCTGGCTGGGACACCTTCCACCGCAAGCTAGCTTACCTCTGACGCAAGCCCTGCGGTCACGCCGCGTGTCCTCCGGATCGAAGCTCCTCGACGCCGAACTTGGGCCTGATTGGTCACCTCGGCCCAGCTGCCCGAACTTCGCCTCGTCAAGTCCTCGGGCTTGGTTTTGAGGCCCAAACCAAGAAACCGTCCTCCTGATGATTTTGTGGCCAAATCACCAAACCCCGCGTACAAGCTTCGGTTGTTAGCCGCTACCTTGCACCGGCTTCATGCCCGCGTTCGAGCTTCGGTTGTGAGCCGCTACCTCGCACTGGAACCACATCCCCTTGCTCGTTCTTGCACCATGTGAACCGCACTTGATCCATCTGGCCACCAGGTCCCTCGAACCAAGCCTACTTGTCTCTCCGCTCCTTGGAGGCCGCCATGGCTAAGACCTTTCGCGCCTGTTCTTCACCTGCACCAATGCAATCAAGCCGCATTCTACACCTGCAATACTTGAGCCAAGGGAAACGTCAATCCACACCACGTTGTCAATCACTCATCACACTAGGAAGCGACCATCCACCGGTCCTCGGACACACCGGGTCCTCAGTGACACGATAAGTGCTCATTGCAAATATAGACTTAATGAGTGATGGGATTGATGTATCATTGTCCCTCATAACTATGCCAAGTATGCGACGAGCAAGGTATTTTGCTGTGTGTCGTGCATGTTGTTGCTTTACCACGGCCGAACGACATGTGTGTTCAGGGCCCACCCTAGTGATCTTCCATTGCTCGCTGTGTCTAACATAGCGTGACCAAACTCGCCACAAGCAACCTTGCTTGCACATTACATCGTACCTCAAATTTCTATCCTAGTGCACCACAGTGAACGGCCTAAAGACCCGTACTGCATAGTCTGCCAAGAAAAACTTCAATTTCTCAAGACTGATAAACTTCATGCCCTTCTTTACAATGGGGTTCGCAACATCCTGCATGGCCTCCCAAGTCGGCAATTGAAAATTGCAAACCGCTTTATGACACATGCTAAGAGCAACTCCAAGAGAGCTCCCGTCCGGCTTGCCAAACCAAATTTGGCAAGTGAGGGAGCTCCAAGAGACTCTCCACTCGACTTTCCATCCTATCCCGCTCCCCAAATTGTTTCAGGGACTTGCCAAACCTGGCAAGGCATCGGGGCTTGCCAAATTGGTTGCCAAGTGTGGGCCCCATTGGCAGCGGGCGCGAGCGCAGGAGGAGAGGGAGGGGCTGACCGGGGAGGAGATGCGGCGCCGGGCGCCGAGTGCGTGCAGGAGGGGCCGGACCTCCTCGTGTCGCCGGGAGAGAGGGGCCAACGCGGGCGAGGCTGGCTCCCTCGCGCGCCCCGCCGCCCGCTTCCTTGTGCGTGCCGCCGCTCGCCTCACACCGACGACTCGCTCACGTGCGCCGCCGCCGGATCCCTCGAGCGCCCCGCCACCCGCTCCCTTGCACGTGCCACTGAAGTGGTGTGGGCGGAGGCCGGAGGGAGGAAGATGATGCGGACGGGAAGGCCGGGTGGAGAAAAAAGGGGAAGGAGCGGATGGCCGGACGGGGAAGAAGTGGAAAGGAAGGGGATGACGTGTGGGACCCACATGGCAGTGTGAGGGAGGGGAGGGTTGAAAGTAGCCGTTGGGATTTGGAGAGTGAAAAATGGAGAGTCTGTTGGAGTGATCAACTCAGTATGGAGAGGAATCTTTGTAGGTAGTCGAATGGAGAGTCAAATGGAGAGGGAAAAATGGCAACTCTCTTGGAGTTGCTCTAATGTCCTTATCATTGGGAACAGGAGGGATCACAAAATCAACTTGCTTCATCAAAGCTATCTCTCTAGCGGTATAAGGAAGTGTATCGTCCTCTTGCCGATGGACTGATGGTGTGCCACTTCTGGAAAAGGCGGAGAACCATACTCCTCCTCCGGTTCATCAAACTGGCCTCCAACATCTTCATTGACAGGGCCCTCATTTATTTCAACTGCTTCTGCCTCTCCATCAGAATCATCATCTTCTCCTTCGGACCCCAAAGATATATCATCATCATCTACTTCCTCCTCTTGGTCAAATACTTCAGGATCACAATCATCAACTAGACGAAATAAATCAAAAGGATTGGACTTGTCTAGTTGCTGATTAAGATCGTTAGCCGTTGGAGGTTCATCCAAAACTTGTGAAGGGTTGCACTCTTCACTGAGATTCTCAGCACGTACATGAGCACTCTCTAATCTATCAACATTCTCCACAGTACCCCGAACCGTAAGCCGTAACTCAACTACAACTTCGTAGCAAACGACATTAGCTCCGGCAACTACCTCCTTGTATTGGTTCCAATGGGACTCCGACGACAAATCCATCAACACATAATGGGCCTAGCTTTCCCACAATCAAACCGACCCCTCAATGTGACCTCATCAAATTGACATTCATGCATGGTCATGAACGAAATAACTCTACATGCTCATTCATTTTTTCAAACTCTCCATTCTCTTTCATAATCCCACCATGAAAAAATCGAACTAAACAATCCATCTACAAAGTACAGAACATTTTCAAATACCTCACAATATGAATCACATTAACATTCACATCTAATTCCAATATTAAATTTACAAAACATATGTCACATACAAAATTAATTCAAAATCTTAAATCTACCAAGCATATGTCACTAATATAAATATTTCATCATCTCCTAATGCAAAATCTAGCACAATAAATTAGCAACCTAGCTACATTGACCTACACTACACAATCCACACATATCTCACGAAATTGAGTCATGCAACTAGTTCTACACGTAAAAATAACGGACAGAGCGACAACTGCGACTCCCTAGACCATCCATTTTAATTAATCGAAGCTCTAGTTCATCACATTTTCAAATCAAAACCAAACCTTAGGTCACCTAAACATGCAAATATCTCACAAATCAATGGCTAAATGAGAGAAATAAGTAGGGTAATACCTTCTCCACGTGCCGGGGAACGTTTCCCCCCACTTTTCCCGCCCCAAATCGTCGGATTTGGGGGGATTTGGGGGCGCGGCGGCCGGCGGCGACGAACGGCAAGAAAGGGCCGCGCGCGGGCTTTACTGTTATGCTTGCCGCGCCAGCGCCGACGACGCGGCAAGGTTGAACCAGGCATGGCCCACATCTGACCCTATGCCACGCCAGCGCCAGCATGGCTTACCTGCCGCGCCGTTGCATGTGGCGCGGCAAGGTTGCGGCGCCAGTGCATGTGGCGCGGCAGTAGCTATCTGCCGCGCTGGCACTGTTGGCGCGGCCAAAAGGGTCATCCGTGAAAGTAAAGTTGCGCGGAGGTTAATATTAAAATATTAATTAAAAAAGGTTAAAAATAAAAAAAATCGCTGGAAGCGGCACTGCTGCACGCGGACCTGGACATTGAGGCTCAGTAATCGCTGCAATACGTTGCCATCGCCGACTGGCCTAACAAACACACAGGATCAATACGATGGACATGGTGACAATTGTAGCTATGTGGTTTTTGTGGTGTACGGAGCAAAAAGTTAGCTACCTGCTTGTGAACTGTGCCTGTTTGATGGAGCATTCGGTCCTATTTGTAGGCATGGAACCCATGAAGTTGACCATAGTTAACAGCCCTAGCAATACAACTTACTGATAATGGTTTTTTTTTTTTTTTTTTGGGGGGGGGGGGGGGGGGGGGGGGTGCTACTACCTATGGAAATTTGACCATGTTACAGCAAGTTGACAACTGGCATACGATACTTGTATTGTGATAATAAAGTTGATGCCAAGATGAGTGTATAATACATGCCTCTTGTTCCATTTCTCATAAATTACTCTCAACTTCTGGATGCAAGGGAAACCATTGGCTAATTATTGCTCAAGAGGATTTCTCACCAAATTTTGACAAATAAATAGCACGTCTGATGTCTATAGTTGCGAGATCATGATCCATGAATTAGAATCCAAAGACCAATAGAAAATATTTTCCTCAATGGTTTACGAGCATATGGAGGAAAACCGTCCCATGGGTTCTTGTGAAATAGAGCACTCCTGTTCGTGTTGCCAAAACGATCATAACAAATTGAAATCCACTTTACAATACTTGTATATACAAGTATTGTAAAGTGGATTTCAATTTGTTATGATCGTACAAAGTTGAATAGTACATAATTTCTTTGTTTATGCTCAGTATAGAAAAATGTTTAGAACTGACATTGGAAAAATGGACATGAAGAACTTTAGTCAAAATTTTTAATTGCATGTAAATAACTTTATAATTGTTTGAAAAAAATCAAGGTACAAATAAGTTAATGGAACACTGGAGTGATGTGATTTGACTTTTTAAATCTTAAGTACGGAGTACAAAGTATTGATACTCCCTCCGGTTTAGTAAAAGAAGTCGTTTAGGACAGCGACACAGTCTCCAAAGTATAACTTTGACTTCTTATTTTTATAAAGATATTTATTAAAAACTAACATATGTATACTTTTATGAAAGTATTTTGCAAGACAAATCTATTCATGTAGTTTTCACATTTCCAAACTCAACGACTTAAAAGTTATTCACGATTTATATTCCCAATGTTTGACTCAAATCTTGTCCAAAACGACTTCCTTTACCAAACCGGAGGGAGTATGTGGGTAGAAAGTTAGAGGAAATGACATTTCGAATATATTGTTTGAAAGCATTTTAATTAATTTCACCGTAAAAAGTTTCTAATTAATATTAGGCTTAAAAACTGGACATTGTGAATTACAAAGGTTTTTAGTAAGTTGTAGCTAGCTTCCGGGTTCACTACGCCAGAATCGATTTGTGCTGGCAGCGGTCATTTTGGACGCTGGCGGGCAAAGTTGCGGCCCGCCAGCACAAAGGCAGCCGAGCCCATCGGGCTAGCACCTGCCAGCACAGATGCCTGCCAGCACAGATCGTCGCCTCTGTGCTGGCGGGCCACATACCCGTCCGCCAGCACTAGTTTTGCCCTAAATGCCGTGAGCTGCTTCTTCTACAGTCAGCCTTCTCTTTGGAGTATGCCGGAGAGGCGCTCGGGTACAACTCCAAAATCACCAAATACAAGGGGGAAGGTTTTGATCTTGAATTCCTTGGAGCTTAAAAATGATCTAGATCTAGATCTAAAAAAAGTTTGAGAGAGAGTTTGAGTTTCATGTTATTTGTTGGAGCTTGTTTTTTCATCTACTATAAGCTTAATTAATTCTGTTATTTGTAATGTTATATTTATTGTCATTATATATAGAAGCTCAAGATGGACATGGCATGAATGTATGGCATAAAAGGACATTCAGATTATTTTATGTTGAATTTATCAAAGTTTATTGATGCCGCGAAAAAGTACGCTCAGAGTAACAAGACAAAGCATGAATGTCCATGGAGACTGACGTTTATTTTGTAGGATGCAATGGCAGGAGGAAGTGAAGATAGGTGGCAGGTACAAGGTCGCATACGTTGACCTGACATGAATTCACCAGACTGAGCACAACTTCAAAATGACCGGCGAGTTGAAACAACAGATAGATGCTGCAAAAAGCAAAAGTAAAAAAAAAAGATTAAAGAAGCGGAATATAAAAAGGCAAGGCACGCGGTATCTGCGCATATTTCACAATGTTTCGGGTCGAGGCTTGATAAGGATTATTTCTATGCTCCATACGCATTTGAGTAAGTTTGATATATATTGCTAAATACTATGCTAGTTAATAATGTTCATTTTGCTATAAAATATGTTGGATAAAGTGGATTTTAAGTTTTCATCATCAGATTTCTTGATTTCTCATTAAAGCAAAAGCTATTATTGTCTCATGAGACTACTTTAGCTCATATAATTTCCGGAGTTCCTTTTGATACTTGTTGATACAACAGTACAAAAGCCAAAATCCGAAGAGTCTCTAAATACGACTACCAGGATCCCTGAGTACTTAGTTTCGACTAAGACCAGGCTGAGCACCTGTAGAGGCCAGCTAGCCTTAGAAAGCATCTACCTATGGGTACTTTTCCAGGATTCCTGAGTACTTAGTTTCGACTAAGACCAGGCTGAGCACCTGTAGAGGCCAGCTAGCCTTAGAAAGCATCTACCTACGGGTACTTTTCTAGGATCCCTGAGTACTTAGTTTTGACTAAGACCAGACTGAGCACCTGTAGAGGCCAGCTAGCCTTAGAAATCATCTACTTACGGGCAATTTTTCAGGATATCCGAGTACTTATTCTAATTAAGACTAGGATGAACACCTGTCAAGGCCAACTAGCCTTAGAAAGCTTTTCCCTACGGGTACATTAAGATTTTTTCAAGGTTGTCGATTGTTACTCTCAAGTACATCACAACTTGCAAAAAACGATTATTAAACCTATTGGTTCACTAAATCTTTGATTACTGACTCATCAAGTACTTCAAAGTCTACTCCAGAGAGAGTAGTAATTTTTGAAAGGCATACGGATGCCAGATTTGCGCAAAGCAGTCTTCACTTATAAATACTTTGCATATTTACATAATATGTTACAAAGATTCAAATATTCTTATATTACAAATAATTTTGCTCTTGCAACGATACATATCTATTGCAATTGCAGGTTTTCTACGACTTCTGCTGCTATCGGGTCAAAGTGCTTCAGATATTCTTCAAAAGTGGTTTTTTCACAGTCTTCAGCTCTACCCGTTGGGACATCATCTAATTCTGCTTCTGGGTAGAAGGACTGGATGACCGCCAGCACATGATCCGCCACACAGCAGCAGGTCTTCTTCACGTATGCCGCAAACTTGCTGGGGGCTTCCTGGATGCGCTGCAAGAGTGGTTTCCCAGACTCTTCAGGTGCATCGTGTCCAATGGAGTTCACCAGCGTAGTTGCCGCTTTAACGAGCTCAGCATGATCGTTCTTCAGAGCCTGGTACTCCTCTCCGACTACTTTGCTTTTCTCCAAAGCGTCCTTGAGGGTGGCATCTGATTGCTCCAACATCTTCATGGCTTGGTCATACTCTGTCATAAACTCGTTATGAGTCTCATACAGAGCAGTATAATCACAGGAGAGTTTTTCTTTTTCTTCTGTGGCTCGATACATACCATTATGCCATGAAGTGCACTCAGCTTTAAGCTTCATGTAAGCTGTCATATGATCTGCATAAGGAAGTGGTATCATCATAACACAAGAAAATTATAAGTCGTGGAAGAGGTTTTTGAGCAGGAAGACTTACCAGTATTGGTCTTGGTCAAAGTTTGATTCCTTTTCTTTAGCCTTTCTTCTTCGGCTTTCCATTGTTCCTGGCGGGCAGCATATTCCTTCTGAGTAAGTTCCAACTCTTGACGAGTGGACTCTTTCTCCGCCTGGATTGATTCAAATTGAAGAGCCAGCTATGCTATCTGCTCTTTGCTCTTGGCTAGTTCTGTCTCCAACTGTTGAGCCTGTACTGATGCATCAGACATCGCATACAAGGCTTGCGATTTTTTCATGGAGTGAGCGGCCAAGTCCTGCAAAAGTTGGTCAGAGACAAATTGGCACTCGATTGTTAATTGAACGAGCTTCAGGAAGTTTCATTACCTCCACATACTGGATTGAACCCTGTGCCAGGGTAGCAATTCGCCTCTGAGACTCGACGAAGGCTACAATTGCATCAGCATTTAGCAAGGGATCTTCAAATAACTCTGCTGTCGCTGGCACGGCGACGCTTATATCTGATTCGCGGATTTCTTCTGATGTGCCCACCATACTAGAAGTTGGCAGGAACTGCAATCCAATTGTTTTCCCCAGCTTGGGTTGAGTACTTGGTTCCGCCATCTGCTTCATGCCTTCGTTTTCTTCGTTGGTGTGCAATGGCAAGTCGATGACTTGACCAATTGGCTCTGGCAGTATGAGCGCTGTCGGGATTTCTTCTGCAGCAGATTTTCTGGAATACATTCTGTCATGGGTGGATTATCTGCTGGCAAAGCGGATCTCTCTACTACTGGTATATTTTCCTTTTGTCCACCAGGAGTAGTTTGTTCGTGTTCTGGTCGTGGCTCTTCGGCCGACACTTTCGCTTTCTTCCTTTGCGGCAATGGAGCGGATTTTCTGCATTAACAGATCAATATTTACTTCAAATTACTACTCTATTATGATTCAAGACTTAACTACGAGCACCATTGATTACCTTTTGGACTTCTTGTCCGGTACCTGTGGCTCGCCAAATACCAGTGAAGGCATAAAACCTTCACTGGCACCTGACTCGGGGACTTTCTTCGGACTCGCGGGTGATGAATCACCCACGGCCTCAGTACTCTCGATTTTCGGGACTGGTAAGATGTTGGGGGTTTCAATTTCTGGCACTGAGTCCTTCAATGGGCTCGGGGGCTTCGAGCTCACCTCAGGCTGGTATTCTGGACCTTCATCATTGTCAGGCCTACAATTTAACACAAATATATACATTAATGAGTGGTCATCTATACTACTCTTGCTTTACCGACTGGTATATTCACTGGTACACTTACCAGAGTTTGTCGCTGACAGTTGATTCGGAGGAAGTTGTTCTTGTGGTAATAAGTTTCCTCTTGCGGGCAGCTCTTTTCCTCTGAGCATCTGCTGGAAAAGATATATCTTTGCCCCTATCCAGCAGATCTGCATTAGAAGTGCCTTGGTCACCACCCTTTGCACGAGGAAATACTTGGAAATCTTCAAAATCACTCGAACGGAGTGATGACTCTGAATCATCCGAGCCTTGCATAGGTGGTTTCCACAGGTGAGATGAAAGCGAGAATTTTGGATCCGCACCTGTGGGAACCTGATCAGGCATGAGGGGCCATGAGAAAAATAAGTCCACATCCTCCTGCGCAATCAGATATTTTTATTATCAGAGTGGTAATTTTACAGAGATATATAATACATCAATATAGTACTATACTTACCGGTTTGGGTGGATTTGTGGCATCAAAGAGCTTGGGGAGATATGGTACGGCGTCAAACTTTGGCATCAGTATTTGTACTCGCTGCATGATCTCCTCTTCAGTGAGTTCTTCACGACTCATTCTGGCAGGATCCTCTTGTCCTGTGTACTCGAAGCTCTAGTGGTCTTTTTGCGCGAGTGGTTGAACTCGGCGTTTAATCCATGAATATACAACGGAGGCTCCTGTTACACCATCTTGTTTCAGCTTGGCAATACGGGTGAGTAGTTCTAGGATCTGGATGTTCTCTGCAATGGTGGGTAAACTTTTCCACTCGAGGAAGTCTACTGGAGCGACTCTAGTCCACTCAGGCAGCTTGGGCTCATAGTCTCCAACATAACACCATTGCTCCTTCCATCCTGAATTGCTGCTGAACATATCATACTCGAGATAGATGTCCTTTGCATCTTGATGCAACTGGAAGCCAGCTCCGCCAACGGGACATGTGGCATGTTTCTTGGGTTGCGGCTTGCACTGGAATAACCTCCTGAATAATTGGAAGTGCGGCCTGATTCCCAAGAATGCTTCGCAGAAGAATACAAAAATGGAAATCTGGAGAATCCCATTGGGTGTCAGATTGGGAAGTTCCAATCCATAGAAAAATAGCAGACCTCGCAGGAAATCACAAGTCGGGAGGCCCAATCCCATCAAGATGAAGTGGCTGAACATGAGTCTTGTCCACTGGAACCATGGTGGCCTTCTCACTTGCTCCAGGAATCTCCCACAACAGAACTTGTTGATCCTTGAGAACTCCGTCAGCAACCAACTTCTGGAGATGCTCCTCAGTTGCCTTGGACGCCTTCATATAGGTATTAGGCATTGGGTGTGATCTCTTCTGCACCTTGCCGCGCTTTGGCGACGGCAGCTTCACTTCTTTTCCACGAGATTCACCGCTGCTTGCCCTTTTGTCCTTCTTGGATGTCATTATGGCTAGTGGTTGTATGCGACCCTGATGGCTAGATCTGGGATTGGATGGTTTTTTGCTCGGGGGATGGCAGATTACTTTGCTTGGGGGCTCGTGGGTTTTTTCGCTCGAGACAGATTGGCGGCGTTTGCAACTTGGCAGCGGTTAGGGTTTTGTTTGCCCCGACAGTTCGCATAAGTACTGGTGGGCGCGCCGTTTGGTATTCAAAGGCTACAGTTACAGGTATTTTCCATTTTTTTTGAGGGATTGGATTTAAAATTAATTGATTCTTTCAGGGACTAACCTAGAAATACAATTAGTTTTATTTTTCTTTACTTTCAAAAGTTTGGAATTATCACTTTTATACACTCAAAACTACTCTGTCAGTCTTGAGACTTGATCCTTTTCTATATGTCCATATAGTTCAAGGCTTGGGGGCTGCTAGGGTAGTAAAGGGATTGGAATTTTATTTTTTCTGAAGAATGAAGACTTAAATCAAGACCCTCGGCTTGATTCTGTGATTCAAACCAAGGCTCGGGGGCTACTTGATATCAAGTGCAATTTTTCAAATTGCACCTTTCAAGATCCGATGAAGATTCAAGATTCTATAGACCCTCAACCTGATTCTTTGATTCAACTTATGGCTCGGGGCTACTCCATATGGAGTGCGACTTTCGCCGCACCCCATATAAAAGATTGAAGACTACTGATTTGATCAAAATAAGCGGGGTATAAGCACCTCATGGCCTCGCGACAACTAAGAACTTTCCAAGACTGAGCGAGTACTCGAAGCATTCGAAAATGCACTCGGAAGACTTGGCAAATATTCGGTTGATGATGAAGCTCGACGATGAAGCGCTTGGGGGCTTGTTGGAGGTACGACCATGGGCCTACAAGGACTCATGGATGATCTTTGAAGGAGTCGTACCAAGCGCGAAGACTACGAGTAGAGTACTGCAAGGACTCTGCTCGTTATGGAAACTAGTCGTATGACTTGTAAACTACTCGGATTGGCTTGTAAAGCACTCTATAAGTTGTAATAGGTTAGGATTCTACTCGGAACCGACCTTGTAACCCTGCTCACCGTGTATATAAGGCTGGGCAGGGACCCCCTCCAAAGGATACACATCCATTGAATACAAACCAACATACAGGACGTAGGGTATTACGCTATCTCGGCGGCCTGAACCTGTCTAAAATCCTGAGTTGCTTGGCCTTTACGTTCCTGATCTCGGCGAAACCCCACCTGAAATCTACTACCTCGGGATACCCCTCGGTAGGATCGATGGTAGAACACCGACAGGATATGCATAATAATTATGCCCAAGGTTGGAGAAGCAGTGGTCCTAGTCTCATCTGACTTCGACAAAAAAGATACAGGAAGTTCATAGGCATTTTACAAAAGTAAGATATTAATTAACAATAAATTCTATGTAAAATTATGTTGTCAGTAATTAATGCGTAGCCAAGTTACATTACTTACTTTTTCTGTCATTCTAACCTTACAGCGCGTGCAAGCTCACTGTCCTCAAAGGCGTCCCGCACAATCCGAACAGGCCAGGCATTATGAAAATAAGATACCATTTCCATGTAAGAACACAACACCTTCATTGGTTATGTAATTACACACTTTTCATATATAGCATCTAATATATTAGTTTTTTATGAAGTGCCACAAGCAACCTCCAGACTCCGTACTATGTGGATACTACGTGTGCAAGTTTCTTAGAAACAGTGGGAGGTACCGAACGAACCCTGAAGACGTAAGTTATGTATGCCACCATACAGTCATCCTATAACTAACCATGACATGAAAATAATACATTGTACTACATTTTTTTTTCAGATGCCTACCATACCTACCACCAGCAATCGTTTGACTGATCGTCACATCGACAACATTTGCGCTGACATGGCATGGTTCATCCAACACGAGATTTGCCATCACACAGGCTCATCCTTTGACCATGATGGGTTGCTTGCTTTCGACGAGCACAAGTCTCTTAGCAACCGTACGACATCTAATTAGCATATCAAAGAACAAATGATGTTGAATATTTTGTCTAAGTATTATTATCAAGTACATTGTAACACTTAATGGTTGTGTATCTGGCTTGAACACTAGTCATGCTAATTGATGTATTAAATTATATAATCTTGGCGAGAAAGAACAGTAGTCATGTTAATTGATGTATCAAATTATAATATTCTGGTGAGAAATACCAATTAGCCGCTTAATTAGGTAGAAATAAATTTATAATGTATAATAATTAAAAAAACTGTGCTGGCGGGCCATTTAATTAGCCGCCAGCATAGACGTAATCTGTGCTGGCGGCCAGTTAAGACGGCCGCCAGCACATATAGGCATCTGTGCTGGCGGTGCCTTATGTGGCCCACCAACACATATTCCATTTGTGCTGGCACCAGACTGCTGGCGGGCGCCATACTCGCCAGCACAGATTGTTACTAACCTAGTGGTACAAGGTTTTTGATATGTTTTGATAGTTAGAGATGCAGAAACTTTTTAAATATGTCACTTCAATGTTTTGAGTGTTTGATGGAGATGTTTTGTATGACGCAAATATTTTTTGAATATGTACAAGTGTCTTTGAATTATGCATGTGCAACGGCTTTCCGTATATGTTGAGACATGGAGATGTAGGAAGTTTTGAATATGTAAAATATTTTAAGATTTTTTATGTGAATTTAAAAATTAGAAATATATAGTTTGAAATACATAATTTAGAGTGTTTAGATACATATACAAAAGTTTGGCTTTGATTTAAATAAATATATGTTTTCAAAAATTAGTACAAGTTTGCCGATATATACTTCATAACATTTTGTTTCTTCTGGAAAAGTACTTGCAAAAAGCTACACTAAATACTAATGGCCTATGACCATTTTTCCCTACTGGGGAATCTGCCAGATAGTTTTATGCGTGTTGATGCTGCAGCTTTGCCTCAATGCCGCCAGCTAGTTGATCAAAGCCAAGTTGCTGTACCTGCCGCCAGGCTTCATTGCCATAGCGTGCTGCAGTTCTGACTACTCCACCCAAGGCTTGTTTCACTGCATGCCTGCGATTAGTTCTGTCGGGAGAGTAAATGTTGGGAAATCAAATGTAAGCAAAGTGTAGAAAAATATGTATAACGATATGGAGAATCAATAATATAATTCACTCACCTCATGTTTACTATTGACTCATTCAAACCTCCCATAAGTTGTATCCAAGATGCTAATTAACTTATGTATAACTTTTGCGCAAGTCAACTTCTGAAGATACCATCTTGGATTTTTAACTTGTATAATCAAATGAACACCAGGGCTCCCATGTACGGTTGATCTGTTGAGTTGGTGCCTATAAATAGCACCGAATGATCCATAATACAATCACCAATCGAACTACCTGCCTACCTCCACTGCACTATAGCTTCTTGTCTTCTGTTCTTCTTCACATCCTCATTTGGTCTTCATATCTCAAGTTTGCTAGCTCACTCCTCCATCTTTCCTTTGGAAGCCCTGGTTCCTTCCAACAAAAATCCCATAAATTTAGCCCTATACCATGGCGTCCAATGCTGTGTCTCTTAAGGGGGCCTTGGCCATTGCCATTTGCCTCATGCTGCTCCATTCGTCGATTGGGCAACAGCCAGCACCAGCGCCCGCGCCGACGATGTCGCCTTCCGATTGTGTTCCTTACTGCGGCTCAATAATATGTGGTCCGATGTGCCAGGCCAGAGCCAACGCTGAGGCCAAGAAATGCGACATCTATAGGCCCGAGGTCGTCTATGCTAGTTGCTTTGAGGGCTGCACAAGAAACTGCAATGGCAACTCCGCCTATGCTCGTGGTTCATGCAACCTGGATTCCTGTTCCGCTAGTAGCTGCGGATGTCCCTGTGCCCGTAGTTGCTGCGAATCTTGCACTTCCTCGGCTTACTATCCATACGGCAGGTGCATGTCGTCCCAGGAAAAGGTCTTTGGGTACTGCATGCCCCCCTGTATGACTGACTGCAACAACAAATGCGTCAATGGCTCAGCTCCATACATGCTGTAAGATCTGAGATTGAAGTCCCAGGCATAAATCGATGGCTCACAGGGCTCCATATTTTGTGTGCATGTTGTGTTTTCCCCGTTTCAAGAACTGTGATTCTGTTGAGTTAATCATGTTACGTCTAATGCATTGGTGTGTAGCTGTTGAGTATCAATCGAGTGTGAAACATAATGGTAGTGTTCACATTTAAATTGACATATCTCCATTGTAGAGCAAGTGTGTTCCCACTCTCCCGTTAAGCTATGTTAGCCAAATAACCTGTTAACCGACCACCTCTGCAAGGATACAATATAAACCGTGTTCGGATGCAAACATATATGATTCCAGATTCCTGTCGAATTCTCCCAAATACTGTAACAACCAAATCATGCTCACCACTTGAGAAGTTGAGAGTCCCGATCCATATTTTTTTTAAATGAACCAAACAGGAGAGTTGCCCATAATAGGAGAGTTGCCCATTATATTAAAAGAAAGATGAATAACCATATATATGATCTTTCTTTTTTTGTTTTTCACTTTTTGAGAAAAGGAAAGGAGAAAAGAATTAATAAAAGCGAGGAAGCCGAATCACCATGTGAGGATGCCTAACGTCACCTTCAAGAAGACACGATACCAAAGGTGCCGTTGACGCCAGCTCAAAAGGATAGAGTTTTCACTCGCATCATCTAGCAACAGGGTAGGACCCAAGGGTGAAGAAAGAATGCCTCCAAGGAGGAAGCGGCATCAGCAGACATTGTTGTCCAGGCTTTCGCCTTGACCTCCACAACCCACCAACAAGAGAGCGACCGGAGAATGGCCCTGCCATGACCCCGTTATGCACGCCACCAAACCGGGGCCATTGCCACTAGGGCATAGGTAGCTCCGCCTCCAGGCGTAAGTCGCAGCTACCACAGGGCCCCAAGTCGCCTCACACCAAAGCCGTTGTGGCGGCAGGGCCCCGAAACATCCAATAAGGGCCCTACTTCACAACTATTGCCACTGGTCAAGTCAAGAGCCGCCGCTAAGGCTGGTTCGAGTGAGCAACAGCCCCCGCTGCCACTGAGGTGAGCAGTGCGACAGGCAGGAAAGACCTGAGAGGCCATGGTGCAGAGCCTCCCGCCGACGCCAATGGCAAATGGAGGCCCCACAGCCGGCATCGTACCCAACAACGGCAATCCAGACCACCATAGGAGACCGGCGGACACGAAACACACAAATCCGGACCCAAAGTGAGTGGATCCAGCCTCTCTAGAAATGGATCCGAAGGTCCCCATGGCGGCTCAAGCTCTGGCAACCAAGATGCGCAACCACCAACAACCACCACAGGGCATGAACAAGAAGGGAGGAAAACAAAGAAAGAAGTGAAGGGAGGAGAGCATGCCGGTGGCGGCAATGACAGCGGCCGCACACTAGATTTGACGGCGGTGCTTTTGGGGGTCGCAGTGTCACCTCCTGGTCCGCCCGGAGCGAGCGACACTGGACTTGGGGAAACCCAAAGGAAATTAAAGAGAACAGTCCCGATCCATATTGACCCGTAGGCTCTAGCTCCCTTGTTTAGTTTCGTGAAAAGGGTGAAAAGTTTTCGCCTAGAAAACCATGTCAGTTTATTTTTTCTCTCTATGCACGCAGCCCAATGTAAAAAGTTATCACCTTTTAACTCTCTTTCACCGAATTTAAACACCCCCTCTCGCCCTCTACCGCTAGGCTCGCATTGACTACTGAAGAATCTACTATCAGTACTGGTTGCAAATCCCATGTTTGGTCTCTTGCACCTTGGCCCTGCTGCCACTCCACAATTCGTTGGCTTCATCCGCCTCTTCGGCCACCTCTCCCCTGAATCACTTATTAGTGACCACCCGTGGCAACCAGCATGGATGTAGGAGAACCGCAGATTCAGTTGATATCCACAGTTACGCTCTATGCAGCTGAGTACAAGGCCATCACCGGTGAAGAGTGCTTGGAACCTGTTATGCCCTCCTCAGACATTAGATGATGGGGCGACAAGGTATTTTCCCCGCGGATGACATGGCGAGAAGCTATGATGCATATCGATATTCAGACAAGGTGAGATACAGCAAGGTGCGAAACAGATACAGTTATTGTTAATAACCGAAGTACATCCAATCGTTAGCAAAAAAACATTAACCAGATCATTGCAGACATAGGGAGCGAGTAGAACTGGCATGTGCAGACACTATATAACTTGGACTTCTAATAGGCATTCTGCGATGCTTTTGTATATCGAAATTAACACTTTTCAATGATTCAGAAAAGGCACTTATATAGTTGTATGTGCGCATTTCCTATAGATGGACAACACTTTGCTATAGTATTTATTTTAGATAAAGGAAATTGTTTCCGGCCTCTGTGACCACATGCTATATATAGCATAATATATAGCATTTATGCTATAGGACGCGTTTTATCTACACGCGCGTGTAGCTACTCTCACCATCAGAATACCACCATATGTATGTGTACATACTATTTTATCACTTTGAGTATGTCCACATACTAATCCTATGATGATCCAAAGGGATATTCATGAAAATTTTCAAAAGCATCCCTAGTTTTTAATTTATTTTGATTGGACCTTATTACTAATATATAAAAATTAGTATGTCCACATACTCTATGTATGCTCACATACTTAACGTATATACCACCATAGATGGTCTAGTATCATCACATACTACATGTACATACTCTTGGTTGGGTCAGATACATCACGTATCATGAGATACGTAGGTAGGAGTAGCTACACGCGCGTGTAGAAAGGATTTTCCCTTATGCTATATATATATATATATATAGACAAATTTATTTAGGTAGAAAATATACATCCCTACCCAATGTGAATAGTTCTTCAGCAGCTAGACATCAAATTGCAGCTTAATTCAGGCTATACGCTGTATTTATTGAACTCAGTGATATCCTTCTGAGCATTCACGACATTACTCTGAGGTGCTACTGGTGTATCTAGAAAGTTACGGTACTGTATCTTGAGCTAATTCTGTGTATATGCTCATTAGCCTCTGGGAAACCATTTAGATGCGTCGTGCAGCTGAAAGTCGCCTCAAATCTTATGGTCTTTTCCTAATATAAATGTTGGTGCAATATTATTCGAGTTGCACATGCGAGTCAGCCATGACCGAGTTGTAGTTGTAGATCTTTGCATCATCAGTGTAAAAAAAATGTTTGGTTGTATTATAAGGAAGTAACCTGCGCAGAGAAGCTTTGATGGGAAGCATAAACAACAAGAGTTGCTTGTTGTGGAAACCAGAAAGTACTCAATTTGTTTCCATCCTTTTGTTTTTAGGATTGCAACGAGAATTATTATAGTTTAGGAATCAGATGCACATTATGTTCCAAATTATTGCACAGTGGTAGAAATTGTATTATCATGTGGAGAAACGGTCACCATATCCTCCGTGTCTACTCTTGACTCGTTCAACCTAGACTGCCGACAAACCTTGCTATTATTCATTGGATAGATCTGCATGCCAGTGAATTTCATTGTACGTCAACTCCTGAAGTCAACTCCAAACATGTGGCAAGATGCCATGTTAAGTCTCAACTTGTAATAAACTGTGCGCAACTAGGGCTCCGATCCAATACGCAGGTTCGTTGGGTTATGTTAATGCCTAAATAGGATGGCAAGGCCACCTATATGGCATCGTAGGTCGCCAAAGAGATAAAGAATTAGCATCAATTAGGGTTTCAAAAAATTACTAAGTGAAAATAAATAAGATATTGTTTGATTTGATTGGTTCATTCAATCATCCTACACCCCTTGACATTTATATTTGCAACATATGGACTTATGCACGGTGTGAACTGTGAAGATAGAGGCCATGGCCCGGCTCCATTTTTGTGATTCTGGTGTTGCGCAAAACACAATGTTATTTGGTTAATATTTTTGGAGTACTCTTGCATTCAGTTAAAATCTAGCACAAGCTTGATTAGATGAATAATTTTGGATATTTAGGGGTACAGTTTCATGTTATTTTGGGTGGTTCACCGTCTTGGCTTGTCCACACCAACAATTCCAGCATATAAACCTTCAACTCTGGAAAACTTGTTTCAAAATGTAACTTTTGCGAGCAGCTTATGTTAACAACATAATTTTTCAAAACTTCATTAATTCATGTCAAAACTCAAGAATAGTTGACGTGTACAAATTCATGAACTACTTTATGTTTATATTTGTCTTAAAGATGATAGTTTTCTTATGGAATAATCATCGGTGGCTTGTACGCCCAATATGAAAATAAGGTCTCCATAACCTTTCAAATCGAGTCTGAGATTTGGACAATCCACATATCTATCTTGACCATTTTCTACTGCATGAAGACCGCCACCTATGTTCTTTTTCTAACTGTCTGTATCGACCATTTTTTACGTATATATATCTTCCTGCCACATAGAAATTTTTTAGGTAAAATATTACATTCATACCCAAGCAGGGAGAGGAATTGTTCTCAGCAGACTAATCTTGAAGTCGAGTTGCGGCTTAATTCAGGCGTCATGGTCCCGGTATGATGAATTCATCAGTGATACCTTGCTACTTGCTAGGGATATACTAAACATTCGTGGCATTACACACTGCGCGCGGTGTGCTATATTTGTGCCTGCAGAAAGTTACAGTGCTGCATGCTGAGCTAATGCAGCCTCTGATAGGCCTGATCCCATTAGCCTCCGTAAGCCCATTCAGACGTCACTTAGCTGAATGTTCCCTCAAGTCTTCTGGTCTTACCTTAAACATAAAAGTCGCTGCAGTATTGGTTGACTTTCACGTGCCAGTCAGCGGTGACCGAGTCATAGTTGCACTAGATCTGTGCATCGTTGGTCGATCTAAAAAAATGTTTGGTTGTATTAATAAGGAAGTCTGTACACATATAAGTTTTCATGGGAAGCATAAACAACAAGCATTGTTGCTGTGCGTGGTCAAACGGTTTATAGTCTAGTGGTTAGAGCACCTGAGTAGTACCCAGCGAATCCAGGTTCTTCGACTTCCTATGGGTTTGAATTAATTGAGTCTGAAATAAAAAATATGCAAAAAAAAAGGTTGAAAGCTTCTCCTGCTGACTTCGGTCAACAAGAGGAGTTGAGTTGCAAAAATTAGAATGCACACAATATGTTAGAGAACCTAGCTCGCTATCATTTACTACGCATATTACCACATGAGAAGGTCCATTGGTAACGGCCGTAGATTGACATTAGTAACAGGCATAGCGCCCGTTACCCTTATTGGGTTACCAATGACAAGCACATGTAACGGGTCGACAATGTTCGTTACTAATATGGTATTATCATATGTTGCAGGACAAAGGTTCAAAGTTATTAGTAATGGGCCTTAGCGTAACCCATTACAAATAATGGACGGATGTAACAGTTTTCATCTACGTCCGTTGACAATGTCCTATGCCGCCCTAGGCAGCGAAAACCTCGCTCCTTCCCACACACTACAAAATCCAGTACTAAAGCTAAGTTAGTATCTCGTGGATATTCTGGATTTGCTGGATAATTCTAATCAATATCTGTGGCTGCAATGGACTTATAGGTCATCAGCTCATGTTTTATAAGCAATGTAAGTGTAGGACATACTTGGATACAAGAAATAACCAATCTCTCATCCACAAGATAAAAGATCGAGTTCAATATTGTATGAGATCCTGAGTTCAACCCATTTAGATCCCATCTGGATGCATCCAAATGTCCTTCTGTTGTGAGTTATTCTCTCCTTGTGAACATCATTACAAAACCTCTTAGTTTTTGTCCTGACATACAAGCTCGATGGTGATCTAGAGCCTGAGAACCTAACTTCTATAGAAGAAGGTTCCAGATGATACTGATCAATAGATTCGCATGAACACAAGGCACATGTCAAAGGAAAGCTGAAATTCCTCAGTCGTCCTTTGACATGCCCCTTGTGTTCATGTCCTTGTCGATCAATACCATGTAGAACCTCATTCTACAAAATCTGGGTTCTTGGGCTCCTGATCATTGTCAAGCTCATACACCAAGTCAAAAAACAAGATGTTCTGTAATGTTGTTTGCAAGGATGGAAGAAATCACAACAAAAGAGCATCTGGATATATCCAATGGAGTCAAAGTGGATTATACTTGATATGCTCAAACAATACCAGACTTGAGCTTATATCTCATATACACTGATTGACACATTCATGTATCTCGGTATGTCTAGACTTTTCCAAGGCTTATATGACAAGTTGATGACTTATTAGATGAAGACGACAAGAGACACAAATCAGAATTACCAAGCAATTATAGAATGTCCAAGAGATACACTATCTAAGCTTTAGACTTTAGAGGTGGATTTCTAGTGCAGGATGAAGATGCGAGGCTACTGCTACCTAAGGGGCTTCAGGTTAAATATATGAAAACGTAAGTACAATATTATTACACACACCGTGTTTCAAGTTCATCCATACATATAGCTAGTATCTAGTACAAACTAATCCTACCTTCTAACTATATGACATGTTGAACTGCCTTGAGCATCTTCTCCACCGCATGATCAACTGCCACAAGTCCCAATTCCTTGTGTCCCACCTTGTTTTGGTCTAGCAAAGCTTTATCTTCAACACAACTGTAGGCAGACGAAGGTGCTTCATTTCTACGAGTTGCACGCATCCACTCTAGTGTGCAAATCGTAGCCCGCATATGTTCGTGGACATGAATGCTATGAAGCCCTGCATGATCCACCGCTCTAATGACAAGAGGGCCATGTCCTGCATGCACCATCCATCTACAAACCCTTAGGTAAGATTTGGTCTGATGCTCCAATTATTTATGCCAAATCATTGCATTAAAATAAATGTTCAAATGTTTAATATTCATGTCTTCATTCATATATAAAAGTTAATAAATATGGATGAAATTCGGGCATGAATATTAACTTTGATATATTAACTTCTGCTGGATGCAGATACAACCACTTACTTCTCCCCGATGCGGATCTGGCAGCCATTTAATATTCATGTCTGAACCTTCTCCTCCTCTTGCACCAGCGTTGGTGCAAGAGGAGGAGGAAGTTAGATCCACGCTGGGGAGAAGGATGTGTTCGGATCTGCATCAGGGAGATGCATGTGCCTGAGGAGGGGGAGGCCGACAGCGTCGGGGAGGAGGAGGTCGCCGCACATTGCCTCGGGGACAAGGAGGATGCCGGATCCGCATCGGGGAGAAGTAAGCGGTTGTATCTGCATCGAGGGGACGCATGTGCCTGTCGATGGGGAGGTCTGCGGGGGAGGCGCGGACGCCGACAGGGCAGGATATTAGGGCTTGTAGAGGGATATGTTTGGACTTGTCAATTTAGAAAAGGATCGCTTGCCTATATCCTGGACCGAAGTCATTTGTAACAGACTATATTTATGCCAGTTACAATGAGGTTCATATTGGTAATGGACATTGTTGACGCTTGTTACTAATGTCATTGGTAATGGGCTTTGTTGACACCCATTACCAATGTGTTGTCATTGGTAACAGACATCATTGCTACCAAGGTTGGGCTATGGTGTGGAGGCCTCATTGGTAACGGGCGTTAATGAATTCCGTTACTTTTAATATTTATGGTAACAGGCCACATAGGCCTATGACATAGGCCTTGTTACCAAAGTCGCGTTCTCATGTAGTGTATGCAAATGGAATCATGGACGCATTTTTTTGATAATGCCAGGTTAACCTAGTTAATATGCCCATGTCGACTCTTGACTCGTTCAACCACGATTGCCAAAAAACCATGACAATATTCATTGAGTAGCTCTGTATATCAGTGAATCTGAAGGTGCTTCAACTTCCAAAGTCAACTCCAAACATGTGGCAAGATTCCATTAGTGAAGTCTCAACTTGTCATAATCTATACCAAACTAAGGCTCATATGCATCGTTGGGTTCGCGCCCATAAATAGCACCGAATAATCCATATTCAGTCGCCGATTGAGCTGCCCTCCCTATATCCACTGCATTGTACCCTTCTTTTCCTCTTCATCACAGGCTCTTGCTAGTTCACTGGTACCATGGCATCCACTTCTGCAGCTTTTAAGGGTGCCTTGGCCATTGCCGCGTGCATCATGCTGCTCCATAGTTCGATGGGGCAGCAGCCAGATTCTGGACAGAATCCGACATCGGCACCAGTGTTTGCTTGTGGAGATTACTGCTGTTATCTTTTCACCACGATCAAACACACACGAACACAAGAAACACGAGAACACAAAAGTTTTCGAGGCTGCGACAGCTTAGCCTTTTCTTTTACCCTTTGTTCCTCACGTTACAAATCTACCCCACACCTGTTGCTTTATAGTCCGAAGCAGCAGGCTTATTACAAAACCGACATAAAGTAGTACTAGGACCTCTCGTTGGACTCCTACCAAATTTAACAACACTAGGACTCAAACATGTACACGGACAAGACTAGAGTCCATCTCATTGATATGGACTTGCTTGTTTGCACTTCGACTTCCTAAACAACCATACTGATAGACATTAGCTTGGACTCTAACGATCGGTTGCCGGATTCCGCGGACTTCGCATACCTTTTATACGACTCCGTATACGACAACTGGCCGGTTACTATCCTTGCTTCCGACGTGCATAGACTTCAACCAGATACATGTATGACCGGTCCTTTACAAGGACTCAAACACATGTACGCTTGATTATAAGCATGTTAGTCTATCTGCCTACTGGTATTTCAATAACGACACAAACTTAACTTCCTTAAATATACCAAAAACAAGATTAAACCTAACATTCACCTCCTTAATCTTGCAGTCTTCAAAGTAACGCTGGGTGATCTTCATCCGTAGCTGTGAAGAATGCTTTCTCTTCCTTCTTCGACTCATCACACTCCCACTGAAAGTGCCCATAATTATTGCACTTATAGCACCTTACTTTTGCCTTGTCGAATTTCCGATTCTTGCTGCCGTTCTTTTGTTCCCTAGCTCTCCATTGCGCTCGGGTTAGCAACAAATACTCATCATCATCCTTCTCTTCCATAGCCTTCCACTGGACTTTGGTGAGCAATACTTGCTCAGCGCCATCGTTATTATCACTGCAACGTAGCCTTTCCTCATATGCTCGGAGTCTACCAAAAACTTCTTCAACGGTCATTGTTGTCAAGTCACCAAATTGCTCGATTGAGGCGACAATCTGCAAGAACTTGTTTGTAGCAGCTCTGAGAATTTTCTTTACTAAATACGAGTCCTCAATTTTGTCACCCAATCCACGAATTGTGCTGACGATCGAGTTAACTTTCATCGCAAAGTCATCAACTGTATCAGTGCTTTTCATCCGCAATCCATCCAGCTCTTCCCTAAGAGTTTGGACACGAGCATCCTTTACAGCGCTGAGCACCTTGGTACATTGTGTTAATGCACTCCCATACCTCCTTTGATGTTCCCTTCTCCGACACTGCTAGCAAAGTCTCCTCGGGGATACCTTGATAGATGGCAGCGAGTGCTGTCTGATCCTTTTTAGTGTCAAGCTCCTCTTTCTTGCCAGCATACTCGACAACATCCCAAACACCTTGCGCACGCATGAACACCTTCATCTTGATCGCCCAGGTTGTGTAGTTGCTCCTTGTGAGCATCGGATAGTGCAGCGACACCAGCGAACTCTCCTTCTCTGATGATCCGACATTGCCGCCTCTACTATCCTCCGACTTCACACAACCAGGCTCTGATACCAAATGTTATCTTTTCACCACGATCAAACACACACGAACACAAGAAACACGAGAACACAAAAGTTTTCGAGGCTGCGACAGCTTAGCCTTTTCTTTTACCCTTTGTTCCTCACGTTACAAATCTACCCCACACCTGTTGCTTTATAGTCCGAAGCAGCAGGCTTATTACAAAACCGACATAAAGTAGTACTAGGACCTCTCGTTGGACTCCTACCAAATTTAACAACACTAGGACTCAAACATGTACACGGACAAGACTAGAGTCCATCTCAGTATATGGACTTGCTTGTTTGCACTTCGACTTCCTAAACAACCATACTGATAGACATTAGCTTGGACTCTAACGATCGGTTGCCGGATTCCGCGGACTTCGCATACCTTTTATACGACTCCGTATACGACAACTGGCCGGTTACTATCCTTGCTTCCGACGTGCATAGACTTCAACCAGATACATGTATGACCGGTCCTTTACAAGGACTCAAACACATGTACGCTTGATTATAAGCATGTTAGTCTATCTGCCTACTGGTATTTCAATAACGACACAAACTTAACTTCCTTAAATATACCAAAAACAAGATTAAACCTAACAACTGCAACTCAAATTGCACAAACAAGTGCGAGGCTAAATTCGAAGCTGAGCATGGCAAGTGCAACACAACGGCCGAGCTCTATGACGATTGCTTTAAGGGCTGCACTAGTCAGTGCAAGGGCAACTACCATGCCCATGATTCCTGCACCATGGATTCCTGTTCCGCCAGTAGCTGTGGCAACCCCTGTGCCCGTAGCTGCTGCGAATCTTGCAGCACCACTGCTCCAGATCTGTTCATCAGATGCATGTCGTCCCGGGGTATGGTCATGATCTCCTGCATGCCCCCCTGCATGGACGAGTGCACCAACAACTGCAACAAAGGATCAGCTCCACCTATGCCCTAAGTGGTGTACGTGACGCTTTATCCATATGTCAATATGGATATAGATCTCTAGAGCTCGATCTATATGTGTACATTGTGTTTTGCCGTTTGATTCAATTGTGATTCTGTTCAGTTAATTCAATATCTCGTGTGTTGGCGTGCTGTGGCCGTCAAGTTTGAATGTTACTGTTCACATTTGCAGTGTAATTGTTTGGTTGTAAGATTTTGATCAAATAAAACGAGCTCTTTGTGCTCTCGGAAGTGTCAAAAGAAACATTTGTGTATGTAATTCCGACAATCCAATAGATGGGTGAAATCCATGCATCATGTGTTTGCGCGCTCTGGTTTTGATCTCAAACAACAGGTCTCTCGTGCTTGTTTGTTATTTTTATGAGAAATTTGAGACTGATTAGGAATAACGAGAGTTGTTCATCCCAAGAGATCTATCTAATAGTGGAAACAAAGAAAGTACCTCAAAATACCTAAAGACAAGTACCAAGAATTAACACAATGGTGGATCTGGGGACCAACAACTTGTTTAAATACCCACTATTATTAGAATTATTTTTTCTAAAACAAAAGGTACTTTCAAGTACCGGTGCGTATTGCCTCTTTCTTTTGTTGTTAGGTGTCTAGCTGATAATGTTCTCAACATTTGAATTAAATGTATCATAACAGTAAATCAGAAGGTAGTATTCCTAACCTCCTCCCTTTGATGCCTTCAAAGAGAGGGACTGAGTAGATGATCTGTAATATGATATGTACATGTGTATATCTTACAAGTGCATGAGAACTTATACGTTTTCTTGAGTTGTATATATATAATCTTTTAACCTGGAATTTCTTAGTACAGGCCATTACAAAGTTTCCCATGATGAATCTCCAAAGGTAAACAAAAGGAAGTGCAGAGAGCTAAAAAATTGCAGATAGGCAATATATATTTGATCTGATCTTAATCTGAGTATCTCAATTTCTCCCTTTCTATCTGCTATGGTATACCAAGTTTTCTACTAAATTCTTAGATTGACTATGAATAAAAGAGTGGCAAATCGCGATGTGACATAATCTCTCCATACACTTTACTTTCATTGATGCCTCATGCATGTCGAACGTTTCTGTAACAACCTTCGTACAAAAATCTGCTTATATGGTCTAATGAGTACCGCATAGACATAGCACCTATCTTAACATTAATCATGCTTATGTAAAAGGTTTAATCTAGAGGTACTTATAGATCAAACAATTATAAACTGGCCCGAACTACAGAAGATAGTACTAATTCAAAAAAAAGAGACATGGGTTACAAGTATATCTCAATGAAAAGACATCATGAAGCAACTGCCATTTTATCATTACATTCTCAGCGTTGTTCATCAGGGATGGTTCCACCTAATTTCATTAACAAAGTTGTTCACTACATATGCGCGTTCTATTTTTTCCCACACGGTATCACGCCCAAAGAAGACACGGAACGTAATGATATATAGCTTGCTGGGGATGTCTCGAAACCAGCAACGCCTTGAACTATTCACGCATCTAGAAAATTGCAGTGCTGCTTGTTGGACTGAGTCAATTTCTAGTAAGCTCATTAGCCTATGTGTGACATTTCAGAGTTTCGTGCATGTGAAAGTCACCTCGAATTGTATAGTCCTTATCCAAAATCAAAGTTGATGCATTATCACTTGACTGTCATGTTTGTAATGTGCATGTCAGCAGTGACGGCACAGAGTTATAGCAAGATCTGTTCACGATTAACATTAATTAAAAATGTTTTTCTGTGCTATAAGAAAGTTAATGTGCACAGGGAGGTCTTCACCGGAAGTGTAAAATAACGAGATCGAGTTGCTGAAATTACAAAGTACTCAGTTCTCAGAGATCCTAACTCCACGTCGCTGGAAAGGATAATGGAGAAATATTATGGAGATGATTCCATGGTTGTTTGTGGAGCTAAACAGCTACGGACCCTAGCCTTCAGTAGCTGTTTTTGTCTCACCGATCCTCAGCTAGTTTTCTTCGATTTTTTCAATCACAGAGATATATAATAATTTTCAACTGCGCCTGCTCATGTAAATTCTCAATTACTAATTAAAAAAGCCAACTGAATTAGTACTGCGCCTGTCTTCTCCATCTGCTGCTCAAGCTTTTTGTGCCATCGTGAAGCCATATAAGGTTTTCAACTAAAAGGGGTAGATGTGTATTTTCCTCACATCTGGACAATCTTTTTCTAATTTAGAAATTTAATATCCCTTCTTTCTAAATTAGAAATTATATTATCACACTCGAGCATTATTTTTTTCCCTCTGTGCACTCCATTTTTAATTGGCCAATAATTAGAGCTTCCTGAGTTCTATGATTCTGGCTTCTCTCTGGTTGGGCGCACGGTAACTGAGTATGTGGCATGTTCGGATTCAGCGGTGGGTTTGTATCTTAGAGATGTAGGAGTCCAAGAGGGAAGGCGGACGGTGACAGGCCAGTCCTGCGAAGGTGGTGGGTATAGTCTCGGCAAGGTGTCACTGGGTGAGAGATCAAAGAGGCTGGTTGGGCGGCGATGGTGAGAGTGTGACGATGGTAACAACTGCTGGGTCCTGGGGGAACCAGGTGGAAGCGAGACCCTATACCCCAGGGTTTTTTTCCCGACCGCTACCGGTCTGGATACCGCGGTAACCGGTCAAACCGGTCCGGACCGGTAGCGGTACCGGACAGTTGGGAACCGGCCAAATTTAAAATTTTCAAATTTGAATTTAAAAAATTGAAAAATAAAAAAATTTCTTAAAAATACTTTAAGGTGAGTAGATTGTAATGGTGTCAAAATTTTTCAAATATTAGTTCATTTAGTATCTTTTTGTTTGTATTAGAAGTTGAAACAGCAATCAGCACGTTAAACTTCTAATGCCCGCAAAAAATATTAAATGCATTAATATTTGAAAATTTTTGACACCATTAGATTCTACGCACCTTAAACTATTTTTAAAAAATTTCTTTTATTTTTCAATTTTTAATTAAAATTCGAAAATTTGTCAAACCGCTCGAACCGGCCGGCTAACCGCTCAAACCGGGTGGCTTACCGCTCAAACCGGCCGGCTAACCGTTCGAAACCGGTTGAACTGCGGATTTAATTTGGTTTTTAAATTTGTCCAGTTTCTACCGGTTTCCGGTCAAACCGGTCCGGCTAACCGCTACCGCCGGCCGACAGTTTGGCCCGAACGGTCAGTAAAGAAAACCCTGCTATACCCCACTGCAGATTCCAATGATGCTGAGGTGGAAGAAGGCGCAGACATTGGATGTCCATCCTAAAAAACCTAGTTTCTCTATATAGTTTGAGCCAGTGCCGGTCCTAGGATTTTGAAGGCCCTCTAGTGAACTCGTCACGATAGCAGACCATATATAAAATCTTATAATATATATATACACGTCATTTTTGCTTACAGAGATCGATATTTTCTAATTTAACTTATTTGATAATTATCGGGGAACAATGTGGACAAAAACAATAGTATAATTGTACTTCTAGAATTAATTTGATTACCTTATATTTCATAGGTAACAATGTTAAATTCTAGCTACTAAATTATAAGAAAAGCATGATCACATGAGCACTACAAAATTATAATACAAAATTACAAATAAAATTAAATTGGTAGCGGTACTAAACCTGAACGGCTGAACCGCCTAACTCTAATCGGAGTTTAGAGATTCGCTGGAGCCTGGAGTCCTGGAGAGTGGAGACTGATCGACGATGGTCGATGGAGGCGAGCGTCCTGGTCTCCTCGAGACGGCGGCGAGTGTGATGCTATCTGCTCCGCGTTCCGTGATCATGCGATTGCCGCGATGACCTAGACCGAACTGATTGCGAGTCAGCCGTGAGCGGTCTGCCTTCCGTCATTCCGCGGCCTCCCTCCGTGCTTTCTATTTTTCTCCATGACATAGGCCAACGATGTCTCGCATTCTTTCCTGTTGGGCTGCCTAATGATACACATACACACATAGGCATACATACATGATACATGAGCTTGGGCCCCTCCCCGGCTTGGCCCTCGGCCGTCGCACCCGATGCCCTACCCCTAGGCCCGGCCCTGGTTTGAGCAAATTTAATGAGTTGAGTCTTAGAGTCAGGTAAACTAATCACTACTGTAGAAACCGTTAATCTAAGTGGCGCGAAAACCTCAACTGCACCGGCGCCACTTCCCTTTTGCCGATACCAATAAGAGGGTCATCCTAAGCGGTTATTTAACCGCTTTCAATGACTTCTTAAACGTGCCGGCGTGCTGCGCAACACTTAGGATGACTACGTATACTAATTGGTTGATTAAGCGCTACGTAATTTTATTAACCTATTGCTACCAGTTTAGTTAACGCCGGTTAGGATGATGACACACATGTTTAAAAAAACGCGTTCATCTCAGTCAATTGATCTGGAATGAATACTGGCTAGTTATATATGGATCCTTATGAACGAATTGCACACACAATAGATTCACATTCAATAGAATGTGAACGTGTACGTGCTAGACGTTCACAACAAACATAGAATCTAGCTGATGGGTACCCATTCAAGATCAATATAATTCAGTTAATCACTTAACAGTTCATAACTAGATCAAGACTTCATCAAGACATCACTAGATAGCACTTTGACTTCATCACTATAGAGTCTAATTTACATATACATAGTAGTGCAGATATAACACAAATAAATGACAAACTGAACATGCAGTTCATCTCACGTAATTATAGATAGTGGTAAGCATAATTAAGGAACGACAGTGCCTAGCTAAACGAACCAAAATGGGCAATTCGTTCATAACAACAAAAGAATGTAATCCCACGGCGCTTACATCTCCGGATTACACACTATTGCAGTGGAGGAGCACATCTCGACGCGCGCCACCGTCGCCGCTACCATCCCGGCGGAGGTCATGGTCGAAGGGGAGGCAGCAGGCACCCGACAGCACGGGCCAGATCCGCAGCCAAGGCCGTCTCCGCGGCTGCGGATCTAGTCCGTGCCTCCAGCGCGGCTTGCCGTTGCACGACGGAGGTGACCCGATCCGCGGCGGCGAGGGCGGCGGAGGCCACCGCTTTTCGCGACTCGGCTGCAGATCCGGTCAAGGCGGCCGTGGATCCAATGACGGCAGCGGTGAAGGAGCAGAGGAAGGATTCCTGCGCTGTGGACGCCACCACACCGTCAGCGACGAAGTCGGCGATGCAGCTTAATGCGGTCGCCTGAGATGCCGCAGTCTTTTCCATTGTGTCCAGGCTGGACGCCATTGTTGGCGGCGCAAACGCACACCAAGATCCACCTGCAAGCGCACAGATCATTGTAGCTCTTCCCTCAAGAGAGTATTCCCCCAAGGTTTATCAATCCATGGAACTAAAGACTCAAGATCCAATCTAACTAGCAAAGAAACACTTGTGACTTGAATCAATCTAATCTACTAAAGATCAATCTGAAGAACGTCAGAGGTAGCAATAGAAAAATGTGACAATCTAGGTGTTTAATTAACTTAATCACATGCTAAACCTTGTGTCTTAGCCTAATTATGTGTAATTAAGCCCCACCTAGATTTTCACTTAAGAAAAGTCCACCCAAAACCCTTTGCACCTCGGTGAACTTTGGACCTTTCCTGGTTGGCATGGTCAGAATTCAAATTTTCACTTAAGAACTTGAAAATCGACCAATACAAAAGTTGTTCAATTTTTAATGGGACACATGTTTATCAATTGGCTCATTTCAAGATTTTGAGTGGAAGACCCCTTAAATCTCAGTCAAAGTCAGCTGAGCCTCAAAAGTTCACTACTAGCCGACACAGAAGTTCACTGGTTTTCATCTCGATTTTTCTTGCTGATCTATTCACTTTTTCCCTAGTCGACCTTTACAAAAGTTGTAGCCTGCACTACGGGACACAACTTTGATATTTGGAGATTTTAAACCTTAGTTTAAAATTTTGGAGAACAGACCGTTTGAACATGCACGCGCTAGCTCCTCGACGAAACGCCGGCGCTCAGGAGCGCGCTCGCGCCCGCGCGTTCCAGGCCGACCGCGGCTGCCGCCACGCGTCGCGATCCTCCTGACGCGGACGTCAAGACTGCCAGCCATCAATGCCGCGCGGGGGAGCCGTTCCGACCGGACGCGCCTGTCCTCGCCCTATTCCCCCGACCGCGTGCGACGCCGCCTCCTCTGCTCGCCACACGGCACGCCTCTGCCGCTGTTGCTCCGACGGTCTGTGCGCTGACCGCGGCCGTGATGTGACGCCGCCGCCGCCTGCGCGCTTGCCTCCCTCCTGTCCCTGCCGGTCTCCAGACCAAACCAAGCCATGCCGAGCTTCGCCCGCCACGTGGCCGCCGGAGTCTGCCGCACGCGCCGTGCCACGCCAGCGCCCCGCGTCGATGTGACTGCACGAGCGTGCTGTGCTCCCTTGCCGCGCGACCGCCTTGGCTCTCACGGCAGCTCCCGACCGGCTGCCCCTAGGACCACATTGCAAAGGTTTAGTTTTCCCCAGGGGTCTTAGCGCAAGTTTCAGGGACCTATCTGCTAGATTTAGAAAGTTCCAAGGGTTTCATCGAGAGTAGATTCTTCAAATCTAGGGTTCAAATTGGAGATCTTGTAAAATCGGTTAAAAATCACACAAAAATCAGAAAAATGCAAACTCAATTTAGGTGAACTCCTGGTATTGAGGTCTATGTTTTATAGAAAGCTTGTCCAGGTGTTTTCTGCTTAGATTTCGAACTAGGTTCAAATCTATTCAGAATCCAATTTCTGCATAGTTTGAAATCTATAGCTTTGTTTGTACTAGTTTTTGGATATGCTGTAGATGGTGAAATATTTAGGCTCCTGTAAAAAGTTGGCATAAAGTTACAAACTAGATTTTGAGTTATTAATTGTATAGGCTGGCAGTTCACGTTTGGATCAACAACAACAACAACAACAACATAGCCTTTTGTCCCAAGCGAGTTGGGGTAGGCTAGAGATGAAACCCAAAAGAAACAAGGATAAGAAAGACATAAAACGGCACAAGACCAAAAAGGGTTAAGGATAAATAAGAGAAGAAACAAAAGATCACGGTTCAGGTACGTTAATTGCAAGTCTCCAAGCGCATCTATCTATAGCTAATTCCTTGGAGATATTCCACCCTCTAAGATCCCTCTTGACCGACTCGTCCCAAGTCAGTTTAGGTCGACCTCTACCTCTCTTTACATTAGCTACCCTTTCTAGAACCCCACTACGCACTGGCGCCTCAAGAGGCCTCCGTTGGACATGTCCAAACCATCTCAACCGATGTTGCGTCAGTTTCTCCTCGATTGGTGCTACGCTGACCCTATCCCGAATATCTTCGTTCCGTACTCTATCCCTTCTTGTGTGCCCACAAGACCAGCGTAACATACGCATCTCTGCTACACTCAATTGTTGGACATGTCGCCTCTTTGTAGGCCAACATTCCGCACCGTATAGCATCGCCGGGCGAATCGCCGTCCTATAGAACTTACCTTTTAGCTTTTGTGGCACCCTCTTGTCACAGAGGACGCCAGAAGCTTCACGTTTGGATCAACAATTTTAATAATTAATCTGTGCAGCTTCTGAGCTTAATCCTTTTACAGCAGCTCTGTAATGCCTTTATGCATGTCTGGTAGAAAGTAGAACTTAGTTTGTGCCGGCTAACTTACTCTTTTAATTAATAACAGTTTAAAACTAATAAATTCAAACAGCAAGATCCTTTGATCTTTTTAACCTACCATTTGGCATGTGAGCTTGTTTGGACTAGTGTAGGCTCTGGTAATTTTCTAAGGATCAATTGATGACAGCGTGATTTATTAGGATTTATTCTTAATGTTAGTGTGCTGTTCTTATTTGATTTATTGTGGTAATTGTGTGAATGATCTTCACCTAGTTTTTGGTCAGTAAATCAAGTAAACCGCCAAGATCATACTGTAATTTTCCCACACTAAAATAAAGAACCAAAACTGCCAGAATAAATTGTTGAAGTTACCTTGCTTAAAAGGCTAAATAAAAATAAGTCACTTCTTTAAATTATTAAATAAGTTAAACACATCACCCACACACCCTTGCTGTTTTGTGAAGAAATCAAAGTTAAACCATAATAGATGTGTACACAATCACCATCAACACACCCAAGTACTTTTATGAGTAACCACAAAACTTAATTAAAGAAAGGGAAGGTCAGACCAAAATATTGTCCAAGTGAATGTGTCACTCAATACACCCCGGGTCTATCATTATGCAAAGATGATGACTCGATATAAGATCATACTCTTATTGCATGTGCATTCGTGTAGAGCAAGTCCTCGCTGACGGTGACTACGAACTTGTCCCTGCTGGAGGTGAAGGCCAAGCGGAAGGTGAAGTGAACGCCGTCCAGGTCGAGCAAGACCCGAACGCAGCTGCCGAGGAACCCAAAGCAAACATCGTGCCCGAAGGCAAGCCCCGGAGCATGTCCCATGTTTTGAACCTATGCAACTTTGTTTTGTTAAGTTATGCTTGTGCATTTACGTTTCAGGCATTGATTGAAACCTTAGTTGCATGATCCTATGTACCTATGCTTTGCAATACTAGTATGATAGGTCGGTAGCTGCCACGCTATAAGGACCCGGTAAAAGTCGAGTGATTTCCTGTCACTCGCGAGATATAGGAATCACCTGCTTTACTTATGTTGGAATCATAAGGATGATGGGCGGGGATTTTTATCATGTAGATGCCCCGTCTGTATATGATAAAATTGGTTAAGGCCGAAAGGTACGGTACAGCTGGTTAAGTGTTTGAAAGCACTAAGCACTTGTTTGGGACATGAGACTGGTAAGTTTAGTACCTGTTCGGAAGGGGGCGTGGCCTTGTCCTGCTTTCCCTGGGATTTATCCCCCTATCGCTGACACGTGGCTCAAGACCGAGGCCGGCCGGCTACGGCCGCAAAGTATGACTAGTATAGGTTGCTCAACTTGTTTGACTAGTATAGGTTGGCTTACCTAGAATGGTTAACTCAAATTAGAACCTGATGCTAAAACTTTGAAAGTAAGGAACCACTCTTAGTCGCTTCTTTGGCAAAACAAACCCACCAGCCAAAAGCCTTGCATGTCTAGGAGTCGGTGATTTAGTTTCACTTGACGGGTAAGTCTTGCTGAGTATCGTGTTGAATTGTTTTCAGGTAGTGCTCTCGAGGAGATGATTGCAGGTCTTACCTGGCCAACCACCCTTCCTCCTGGTTGGACCGTTGTTTGGGACGAGGATGTTTCTGAGTGACGTCACGACGGCTTCACGTGATGTTACTACCGTTTCGAATAAATAGTTTATTTCCGCTGCTTTTCAAACTCTGAGACAACTGTTACTTTATGCATTGAACTGGTTTGTAATAAAGTATCTCAAGTGGAACCTTTAAATAAGTGTGGATTGTTGTAATCTCTGGGACTCTCCTTCGAGAGGGTATTTGCATGACTCGTTTCGATCGAGGTAACTGTTCGTGGTTGCATCGGGCTCGACCCGACAGACTGACATCTTAATCTGTTTTAATTGCGTGGTGACCAATGGAGGGTTAGCGTACTTAAGCCGGATTAATTTGGACGGTTCTGCCACAGCTGATATCAGAGCGAAAAGTTGTGCACCAGAGGTTCGCACGGTCCCGATACACTTGTTTTGCAATAAAACTTGACCAACTAGTGCTTTGCGAAAACTCGTTGGATCGCTAAGGATCAGCATACACCGTGAAGCCCTAGAGGGAATTTCGGGTTGTTTCAGGTGGCTTGCTTTCTATGGTATATTTGACTAACTTGCCCAGCACATCTTGCTCACGTGTTTTATACGTGCGCTGGTTTACGTGCCCCGTGTGCACGAAGGGTGATAGGATTTCCATTCCAAGGAACCTATCATTACGGTTGTGTAAGAGTCGCCACATGTTTTATATGTGAGCAAGGTCTTGATGGTATGGCTCTAATTCCAATGAGCCTATCGTCCTGGTTGTTCGTCACGTTCAAGACGTGTGCATGATGCCGCATCACGAGATATGCGAATGGTCGTGTGCTCTATTCAAAAAGGAGTGTACGGCCTAGGCCAGATGCACTGTCCATGCAGTGTTGCACATGGATACCGTTTTTATAAATGAATGGTAATGAATGGGGATGCTTCCGTGACATGATGGCACGGAAGGTTCATGGTTTTCTTGCAGGTACACTGACTCCGTTCGTTAAAGTTCCGTTGGTCTGAGTGACGACTAGATATTACAGGGAGAGACGTGTATTGTGCCTCGCCACCGGCAATTAACTACGTACACCAAGACTTCTTGGTATTTGTGAGGACGGTTTTAGTTCTTTTGCATCATGTTAACCACCTTAAAAATCTTTAAGGCAACCTGAGGCAAAAAGGAAATAAAAATAGTAAATCTCACAAACTCCTAAAAATCTGTCAAATCTGTGTTCTCTGCTGGTCCGAATTTTTTTGGGTCATTAAAACATCTCAGTTGGCTGGGCACCCTAAATAAAAGTTGTTCATAATTTTGTAGCCAAGCTGCTGTAAAAATTTCCAGATGTTTGAGCAAGTAAAACTTGAGTTATGCTAAAAACAAGAGCTGCCTGTTCGCTGGAAAAATCTGGCAGACAGCAAGTTAAAAATTGAGTGTTTCACCCAACTTTAACTCAAAACCAAACCAACCTCTGAATACCAAACTTGTGGGTAATAACTTTAAGGGCAACCTGGTGAAATTTGGGAGCTTTTGGTTGGGTAGTTTTGGAGTTACGCCTGCTTTTCCACCGCTGTTCTAGTCTTCTTTTTCCTTCCGCACAGTTCTCACCCGGTTCTCTGATCACTCTTCTACAGATGGCCAGACGCGGCTTTCTTTGTGTTTGGTGTGGATGGCTTTCTCCACTCCAAGTGTCTCGCTTGGGAGGGTTTTCCCTCTATCTTGTGGGACGCTCTGAGCACCGCCGGCTTCGCCTCACTACCCCTCTACTCGTGCTGCGAGTTTCTTGTGGACAATGTGTTTCGCTGCATCACCAGGGTCTACGTGCCACCTCACCCTCACCACCCAGAGTGGCCTCTGTTCGACGCTGCGGTGATAGGCCACCAGTTGACCGACACCGTGGAGTCCGCTGCCTTGCCGGTGCTGAACGTCTTTTGTGACTTTCGCCCCGTGGAGGTGATTACTACCCCGCTTGGGTTGCTTCCTACCACGCAGCTCGACGACCCGGCTTGGTTGGACCATCGAGCTCACGTGGAGACGGTCGTGGACTAGGACTGGTGCTGTTCCGACTGCTGAGGGACTAGCACGGTATGTGTCTGCGTTTTCCAGGCTTCGAGCACTGCTTCAGGGAGGGCTGGGTGACACGGTTGAGTTTGGTATGGCTTCTCACCGGTCCCTCCGACAGCTCCAGTACGACTACACTACTCTCACCATGGAGGCTGCCGACACAGACTTGGCTATGGCCAACTTCCAGGCTCAGGTTGGGGACTTGCTTGGACAGGTCGCCGCCCTTCAGCAGGAGCGAGAGACTCACTTGGCACAGATAGCCGAGATGGAGGAGGAGCGTACTACCCACCTAGGCTAGATCGTGGATATGCAGGAGGAGATAGACTCGCTCCACACCGAGCAGGTTGGGCACTTTGACCGTATTGGAGAGTTGGAGGATCAGGTTCACGACCTCCACCTCGACGTTGAGGACGCCCACCAGCACATAGGGATACTTCAGCAGCAGATTCCTCTGGAGCAGAACGTAGAGATGGAGGATGAGGAGGAGGAGCCCATGGAGATTGAGATAGACCCAGAGGAGGTTCAGGGTATGTCAGGAGTGGACACCCTTAGCGACATGACGCCTCCACCCGCAGCCCCCGGTTCCCCCGTCGAGAGTGAGGCTTCGGTTATCGACCTCGACGACTTCTAGATTGTTGACAGTGTTACTCCTCAGCGTATCCTACTTTTGGACAGTGATGGGATAGGCTAGCTTTGAGTTGGGTATATATTTTGTGCAGCTTGACCATGATGTAACTTAGGGTAGGAGTTGACCCTAATGTTAGTCGATTCGATATGGTTGTAACAGCTAAACTCTGCAGCTGAATCTGGTTTGAATTTTTAGTGCATGCATCTTTCATTTCTGGGCGGAGTGTTGAATACCAAAGTTGTAAGGAATTTGATAATGGTGATGCTCGTAAAATTTCAGCTCTAATGGTTGAAAATTGTGAGAGTTATGCACGTTTTAGTGAGCCTCGGCCATTCTGAAAACAGCAGAGACAGAGACGCGAACTTTGAATCTTTCACCCCAGCTAGCTCGCTAAATTTTCTAGCTGCTGGCAAAAATTCATAATTTTTGGGCGTGTAACCTGGGAGATATGAATTTTCTCCTCTTACAGCCTTGCTGATCAGAAAATTCTGCGATGAACGTTTACTATTTTCGCACATGATTACCTTGTATACGAGTTTCAAGATGATGTGGCTGATGAGTAAATGATTTTGCAGATGGTTGACTCGACCCGCCGTACCAACTTCGCCGCTGGGCAAAATAGTGGTACCCAGGCAAACCAGCCACCACTGCCGAATCCCCCGCAGAATCCGATGGAGGCGTTTTTCGTCACCTAAACTGAGATGATGTGAGAGGTGCTCAATGTGCAGCGTCAGCTGATGCAGCAACACCAAAGGGGATACCATGATGCTCTACCCCAAGTTGATCGCTATGAACACTTTCTGAGTACTCAGTTAGCCACCTTCCATGAAGCAACTGAACCATTGAATACTGACGCATGGATTCGTGCCGTGGAATCCAAGTTTTCGGTGCTTGCCCTACCATGCTCAGAGGAGAGCAAGGCCAAGTTTGCTGCCCAGTTACTCCGAGGACCCGCCCTTATCTGGTGGGAAAATCATCTGGCTACCCTCTCAGAAAATACTGTTGTGACTTGGACTGATTTCAAGGCCGCCTTCAGAGCTCACCACATTCCTGATGGCTTGATTGAGAGGAAGCTTAATGAGTTCCTGGCATTGACCCAAGGCACCCGGACTGTGTCCCAGTATGCCCACACCTTCAACAACCTATGCCAGTATGCAGGCTCTCATGCTGACACGGATCAGAAAAAGATGGAACATTTTCGCAGAGACCTTAGTGCCAGACTCAGAGAACGTCTAAACACCACCAGGACCGCCACCTACAATGAACTTGTGAACCTTGCCATCACCCAGGAAGATGCTATGACTGCTGATTCAGGCCGAGAAGAAGAGGAAGGCACCCATGACTCAGGGCAGTTCTCAGAATCAGAGGTACAAGATTGTGTAGAGTAACCCAACTCCCAACCCCCAGAAGCCCAGGCAGCAAGGACGTTGGGTTATCAGGCCACCACAGCAAGCACAGAATCGTTTCCCCGCTCCACCCCCGCTTGCTGCTCCCCGCAATAATTATCAGGCACCAGCCCATCCGAGCAACGGGAACACTTGTTTCAAATGCAGGCAGATGGGTCACTATTACAAGGAATGCCCCCAGAACAAGCAACGAAACCAAGGACGAGTGCAGAACCAGGGCAAAGGAAGAAGGCAGACGGTACAAGTCCGTTAGGGAAGAATCAACTTCACCACTCTCACGGATCTTCCCAAGGAAGCACTAGTGATGACGGGTACTTTTCTGTCCACAATCAACCTACAGTTATACTTTTTGATTCGGGTGCAACACATAGCTTTATAAGTGCAAGGTTCAGCAAAAGATGTGGTTTGAAACTATCTAGCACCGCCACACCTTACCTGATCACCAGTCCAGGGGGCAAAATATCAACCAAGCAAATCACACAGCAAGTACCCATAATGTTGGGCAGTAAAAATTTTAAGACTCACCTGATAAATGTAAACTTGGAAGGGATGGATATCATTTTAGGGATGGATTGGATGACTAAACACGGAGTTATACTTGACAATCCTGAGAGGGTAGTGGAGATACACTCACCGCTCTTAGGCCACACCGATCTCTATCTGCCGCACAAAGTCTACACAAGTTCCCATATATTCTCTCTGGCCGAGCTTAGAGTTGAGGATATCCCCGTGGTTTGTGAGTTTCCCGATGTCTTTCCGGAGGATCTGCCAGGTATGCCACCTGACCGAGACATTGAGTTCGTTATTGAGCTTCAACCTGGCACCTGCTCCTATATCCAAGCGACCGTATAGGATGTCATCCATAGAGTTGGCAGAGTTGAAAACACAATTGCATGAGTTGCTTGAGAAAGGCTTTATCCGACCTAGCACCTCACCTTGGGGATGTTCTGTTCTCTTTGCTAAAAAGAAAGACAAAAGCTTATGGTTATGTGTGGACTATCGACCTCTCAATGCGTGACCATCAAGAACAAATACCCCTTGCCCCGCATCGATATTCTCTTTGATCAGCTAGCTGGTGCAAAAATCTTCCCAAAAATCGATCTTCGTTCTGGATATCATCAGATCAAGATCCGCCCTTCCGATATTCCCAAAACTGCCTTCTCTACCTGATATGGTCTATATGAGTACTTGGTCATGTCCTTTGGGCTTACAAACGCACCTACTTATTTCATGTATCTCATGAATTCAGTCTTTATGCCTTATCTTGACAAATTTGTTGTGGTCTACATCGATGACATTCTGATCTACTCTAAAGATGAGGAAGAACATGCTGAGCATCTTCGCATTGTTTTGCAAACACTTAGAGATCATCAGCTTTATGCCAAGTTCTCTAAATGTGAATTCTGGCTCAACAGTGTCAAGTTTCTCGGGCACACAATCTCTGAAGATGGCATTTCAGTAGACCCCGGGAAAGTGCAAGAGGTCATGGATTGGAAAACTCCCGCTTCTATTCACCAAATCCGTAGTTTCCTTGGTCTGGCAGGGTACTACCGACGTTTCATTCCTGACTTCTCTAAGATAGCCAAGCCGATGATTGAGCTGCTCAAGAAGGGGGCTAAGTTCAAATGGACGGAGAAATGTGAAGAAGCTTTCCACATCTTCAGACAACTCCTCACTTCCGCACCCGTTTTAGCACAGCCTGACAACACAAAGCCGTATGACATCTACTGCGATGCTTCAGGCACTGGTCTCGGTTGTGTTCTTATGCAAGATAATCGAGTTATCGCGTATGCTTCGCGAGCACTTCGTCCTCATGAACTGAATTACCCTACGCACGATCTCGAGCTAGCAGCCGTAATCCATGCTATGAAAATTTGGAGGCGCCACCTCATGGGAGCACAGTGCAAAGTATACACGGATCACAAGAGCCTCAAGTATATCCTTACCCAGTCTGATCTTAACATGAGGCAGAGAAGATGGTTGGAATTAGTTAAGGACTATGGCTTGGAAATATTGTATCACCCTGGAAGGCCAACGTAGTAGCCGATGCATTGAGTCGAAAGGCACATTGCAGCTGTCTCACCGCAGAAACCTACATCCACACTCTATGCGCAGAGATGAGGAAACTTAGTTTGGAGATTGTTCCTCATGGCTCATTGAATCACATTTCCTTAGAACCAACTCTCTACTGACAAGATAGCTGCCGCTCAGTCTCAAGATAAATGCATCAAGATCATAAAGGAAAGGCTTTCTGAAGGAGATGAGAAGTATCGTTGTTTCCGATTGGATCAGAAGGAGGTGGTACATTTTGGAGAATGTTTAGTGGTACCTAAGAATCCGAAGCTTCGAAAGGAAATTTTAGATGAGGCTCACCTCTCTAATTATCTATTCACCCTGGAAGCAGCAAGATGTACCAGGATTTGAGACAAAACTTTTGGTGGACAAGAATGAAGAGAGACATTGCCACATACGTCTTAGAGTGCGATACTTGCCATAGAATTAAGGCCAGTCATCTTAAGGTAGCTGGAACTGCTACAACCCCTTCCAATACCATCTTGGAAATGGGAGGATATAAGTATGGATTTCATCGTTGGATTACCAAACCGCCCACTTTATTCTGCCCACTTTATCGTTGATCGGCTTACCAAACCGCCCACTTTATTCCGGTCAATACCACCTACCAAGCCAAGCATTATGCGGATATCTACTTTGAGCAAATTGTTCGTTTGCATGGGACGCCCAAGACCATCATATCGGATAGAGGTTCTCAGTTTATGTCTCGGTTTTGGGAAAGGTTACAGGAATCCTTAGGAACCAAATTGATCCATAGCTCCGTATATCACCCACAGACGGATGGCCAGACTGAACGAGTAAATCAAATAGTTGAAGACATGTTAAGGGCTTGTGTGATACACTTCGACAAGAATTGGGACAAATGTTTGCCACTCGCTGAATTTTCGTACAACAATTGCTACCAAGCTAGCTTGAAGATGGCACCTTTTGAGGCACTGTATGGCAGGAGGTGTCGAACTCCGTTGAGTTGGTCCCAAACCGGTGAAAGACCGATGTTAGGAACTGACCTAGTGACTGAGGCGGAGGAGAAAGTGAAAGTGATTCAGGCTAACCTAAAGGCTGCCCAATCCAGGCAAAAGAGCTACTTTGATAAGAGGAAGAAGCCCCTACAGTTCCTTGTTGGAGATGACGTTTACCTTCGAGTCTCACCCACTAAGGGAGTACAAAGGTTTGGAATAAAAGGGAAATTAGCACCTCGTTACATTGGGCCTTATGAGATCATAGAAGTTTGTGGACCCGTAGCTTAGCGAATACAACTCCCCGAGAAACTCTCAGCTGTCCACAATGTTTTCCACGTATCCCAACTCAAGAAGTGTGTTCGAGTTCCAGAGGTTGAGATTGTAGACCAAGACATAGCCTGGGTAGAGCCAGACCTAGCTCTGGTGGAACACCCTCTCCGGATTCTCCACCGTAAGGAAAGGGGAACTAGATGGAAGATTATTAAGGTGTACAAGATACAATGGAATCATCACACGAAAGAAGAAGCGACATGGGAAAATGGAGTATTATCTGAACACCAAGGTTTCTGGGTTTTCTTCTGCTACATGGTCGTAAGCACCTTTACACCACACTATTTCTTTCTACACTCGAATCTCGGGTCGAGATTCTATTTAAGGGGGGTAGGCTGTGACAATCTAGGTGTTTAATTAACTTAATCACCTACTAAACCTTGTGTCTTAGCCTAATTAGGTGTAATTAAGCCCCACCTAGATTTTCACTTAAGAAAAGTCCATCCAAAACCCTTTGCACCTCGGTGAACTTTGGACCTTTCCTGGTTGGCATGGTCTGAATTCAAATCTTCACTTAAGAACTTGAAAATCGACCAATATAAAAGTTGTTCAATTTTTAATGGGACACATGTTTGTCAATTGGCTCATTTCAAGAGTTTGAGTGGAAGACCCCTTAAATCTCAGTCAAAGTCAGCCGAGCCTCAAAAGTTCACTGCTGGCCGACACAGAAGTTCACCGGTTTTCATCTCGATTTTCTTGCTGATCTATTCACTTTTTCCCTGGTCGACCTTTACAAAAGTTCTAGCCTGCACTACAGGACACAACTTTTGTATTTGGAGATTTTGAACCTTAGTTCAAAATTTTGGAGAACAAACCATTTGAACATGCACGCGCTAGCTGCTCGACGAAATGCCGGCGCTCAGGAGCGCGCTCGTGCCCGCGCCCGCGCGTTCCAGGCCGACCGCGGCTGCCACCACGCGTCGCGATCCTCCTGACACAGACGTTGAGGCTGCCGTCCATCAATGCCGCATGGGGGAGCCGTCCGACCGGCCGCGCCTATCCCCGCCCTGTTCCCCCGACCGCGTGCGACGCCGCCTCCTCTGCTGGCCACGCGGCACGCCGCTGCCGTGCTGCCCGCTCTTGAGGCTTAGCCTCGAAGCAACTGGCACCCCATCCCTCGCCTATAAAAGGCGCTCGAACCCCCTCGAGCCTGCCTCCCCGCCGCTCGGCCATTGCCGCCGCCAGGCCGTTGCCACCGAACCCCGCCGTCTCGCTCGTCTCGTCCACTTGTTCCCCTGCCATCGCATGCCCCCACACCCGCTCGAGCTTCCTTAGACCCCAACCGAGTCGCCCCGCCGCCACCGTCGCCAGCGTTGAGGCTGACCGAGCGCCACCGCCCCCTGCTCCGCCGCTGGCTGCCTCCAGTCCTCCTCCGCCCGCGGTTCCTCTACCAAATCGACGCGTGGTGAGCTTCTAAGCCTCCCTAGCATGCTCTAGCGCAGCCTCGCCGCGTTCCCTCGCCGAAATCTGGCCGAACTCACCGCCGGCCGCCCCTAGGACCACATTGCAAAGGTTTAGTTTTCCCCTGGGGTCTTAGCGCAAGTTTCAGGGACCTGTCTGCTAGATTTAGAAAGTTCCAAGGGTTTAATCGAGAGTAGATTCTTGAAATCTAGGATTCAAATTAGAGATTTTGTAAAATCGGTAAAAAATCACACAAAAATCAGAAAAATGCAAACTCAATTTTGTAGAACTCCTGGTATTGAGGTCTATCTTTTATAGAAAGCTTGTCTAGGTGTTTTCTGCATAGATTTCAAACTAGGCTCAAATCTGTTCAAACTCCAATTTGTGCATAGTTTGAAATCTATAGCTTTGTTTGTGCTAGGTTTTGGATATGCTGTAGAAGGTAAAATGTTTAGGCTCATGTAAAAAGTTGGCATAAAGTTACACACTAGATTTTGAGTTATTAATTGTTTAGTCTGGTAGTGCACGTTTGGATCAACAATTTTAGAAATTAATTAATGCGGCTTCTGAGCTCAATCTTTTTACAGCAGCTCTGTAATGCCTTGATGCATGTCTGGTAGAAAGTAGAGCTTAGTTTGTGCTAGCTAACTTGCTCTTTTAATTAATAACAATTTAGACCTAGTAAATTCGAACAGCAAAACCATAATAGATGTGTACACAATCACCATCAACACACCGAAGTACTTTTCTGAGTAACCACAAAACTTAATTAAAGAAAGGGAAGGTCAAACCAAAATTGTCCAGGTGAATGTGTCACTCAATACACCCCGGGTCTATCATTATGCAATGATGATGACTCGATATAGGATCATACTCTTATTGCATGTGCATTCGTGTAGAGCAAGTCCTCGCCGACGGTGACTACGAACTCGTCCCCGCTGGAGGTGAAGGCCAAGCGGAAGGTGAAGTAAACGCCGTCCAGGTCGAGCAAGACCCGACGGAGCATGTCCCATGTTTTGAACCTATGCAACTTTGTTTTGTTAAGTTATGCTTGTGCATTTACGTTTTAGGCATTGATTGAAACCTTAGTTGCATGATCCTAGGTACCTATGCTTTGCAATACTAGTATGATAGGTCGGTAGCTGCCACGCTATAAGGACCCGGTAAAAGTCGAGAGATTTCCTGTCACTCGCGAGATATAGGAGTCACCTGCTTTACTTGTGTTGGAATCATAAGGATGATGGGCGGGTATTTTTGTCATGTAGATGCCCCGTCTGTGTATGATAAAATTGGTTAAGGCCGAAAGGTAGGTACAGCTGGTTAAGTGTTTGAAAGCACTAAGCACTTGTTTGGGACATGGGACCGGTAAGTTTAGTACCTGTTCGGAAGGGGGCTTGGCCTTGTCCTACTTTCCCTATGATTTATCCCCCTATCGCTGACACGTGGCTCAAGACCGAGGCCGGCCGGCTACGGCCGCAAAGTATGACCGGCTAAGGCTTGTGTCCAAGGGGAGTGGGCTCAGATTAACAAACTCGGAAGACATGGGAACGACCTGGTTAGCGTCGATCCTCGGGGTTGATGCTTTTCCGGGTGTTTAGTATCCACCTTGCAAGGTTAAGAAATCGGTTCGAACTGTCTGTTTCTCGCAGCCAAGGGACCGGTAAGAAGTGGAACATGACGATGCAAAGAAACCTGATGCTTGCTTAATTGCTTGCTCAACTTGTTTGACTAGTATAGGTTGGCTTACCTAGAATGGTTAACTCAAATTAGAAACTGATGCTAAATCTTTGAAAGTAAGGAACCACTCTTAGTCGCTTCTTTGGCAAAACAAACCCACCAGCCAAAAGCCTTGCATGTCTAGGAGTCGGTGATGTAGTTTCACCTGACGGGTAAGTCTTGCTGAGTATTAGTATACTCAGCCTTGCTTGTTGAATTGTTTACAGGTAGTGCTCTCGAGGAGATGGTTGCAGGTCTTACCTGGCCAACCACCCTTCCTCCTGGTTGGACCGTTGTTTGGGATGAGGATGCTTTTGAGTGACGTCACGACGACTTCACGTGATGTTAATACCGTTTCGAATAATTAGTTTATTTCTGCTACTTTTCAAACTCTGATACAACTGTTACATTATGCATTGAACTGGTTTGTAATAAAGTACCTCAAGTGGGACCTTTAAATAAGTCTGGATTGTAGTAATCTCTGGGACTCTCCTTCGAGAGGGTATTTGCATGACTCGTTTCGATCGAGGTAACTGTTCATGGTTGCATCGGGCTCGACCCGACAGACTCACATCTTATTCTGTTTTAATTGCGTGGTGATTAACGGAGGGTTAGCACACTTAAGCCAGATTAATTTGGACGGTTCTGCCACAAAAGCATAGAGATAACCAATCTAGATCGCCTAGATCATGCAAATGCTGTAGTTCTGAGCAAGGTAGTGAAGCAAGCAAGATGAGAATCTCATTGAAAGCATCTTTAAATCATAGCCTCCGCTCAAACCCCCGAGGATCATCCCCGTACACGAGTAACGCCCCATCACGACGCTCTCTATCTGTGAGATGGATCACAAGGGCACGTTCTACGAACGTGTTGAACATCCTTGGTAGATCCGGTATGAACCCCTGGCCACCACGGCTAAAAGAACATCCTGATCGATTTATCTCGATAATAGATCTTAGAAGAAGCAAACCCAAGAACGAACAAAATCATAGAGAGAGGCACTTGATCGCTAAGAACAATCGGAAACTCAAATAGACTTCACTATGAATGATTGAATGTACATAATGATCACAATCGGGATCCTACCTTGATCTTGATGAACTAGCTCTAGAACTCTGACATGGTCTTCCTCGTAGGGTTCCCACGTCGGCTAGAGCAAACCCTAGACAACTAGCACGACCCTCAGCTCTCCGAGAGGTGTCCCTCTAGCTTCTCTGCTCCTTCGGCGTCGAACGAAAATGAATTGATGGCTCCCGAATGAAATGAGGGATATATATAGCCCTGGGAAACCCTAGGTCAAAGGGGAAGTCGAGGGGCCACGGGAATGGCCTGGGCGGCGCGGCCAGGGTGGGCCTGGGCCGCGCGACCTGGCCCATTCCTGGGCCGCCTCGGCTTCAACTTTTTCCCCAAGCTTCATGGTCGGATCTGGAATGTTCCTCTCTATGCATGTGGGCCCTGGACGTCATTTACTTTGGGATAAAATCTCTTGATGACTTTCCATTTGAACTTTCCTTCATCTCGAAGTAACTTGATCTTATCTTCATTTGCTTAGTCCTTAAGCAATCTTAGAGTTTGGTGGGCTGGATCTGGGCATGAGTGGGCTTCTAGTCCATGTCCTGGGCGCCTGGGCCCAGTAGGCCTTCTTCTCGTGGGCTTCTGGCCTTCGCTTTACGCTTGTCTCGAATTTAGCCCAAATCAATCTTGATTTTATCATTTATGCTGCATAAACCAAAATACTCCAAAAACACATGCATATACGAATATGTCCCGATTATAGAGTATGATCATTAGTTTAGACATTAATTTCATGCAATTATCGAAGTTAAACAGGGGTAAAAGTGTGTCATTTAACAGCGCCAACAATCCCCCCATGCTTAAACCATGCTCGTCCTCGAGTAAGCCTTCGATGGAAATCAGCGTTGCCCTCCGATGTCCAATCCCTGCACTTCAACACATACAAGAAAGAACAAAACACTCCCAAGGATTTTTCAATTTAAGTTCAAGTTGTAACCATCTTTCTACTATGAAGGGTAGATATGAATGAAGTGCAACCCACAAAGAATTTAAATCACAAGCTCTCAAATTTAAATAAGTCTCTAGCGTAAAGAATTTTGATTTTAAAACAAAACTGAACCAAGATCGATAATTTAAACCTTGCAAAGTTGCTCATGAAAACTCTCAACTCATCTTGTCTCTCAAACCTGCTAAACACTCAATCCTTTCTTTCTCTCAAGTATAAAAGTGCAGACTTTATCTGGAGCTTGGAAAGGTTAATCCAAGCAAAAGATATTATAATCAAGATATTATCAAAACAAGAAAAGCTTCTTACGGTTTTACCGAGACTCGTAAAAAATGCCATGAGAAAATAATGTCTTTGTGGAGAGGGAGAGGATGGACACACGCTTTTTAGATGGTGGACATGTGCAAATGGCAAGTGATCATAATGAGGCACAAATGAAGTCCTCTATGTCGGATTGCACATGGTTGGAATAATTGAGTATGGAGTGAACTTTTTCTAAGCATCAAGAAATCAATTAAGTAAAAGAACTAAGGAGCATATTTCTTTTTTTTCATTTTTCTTTTACTTTTCTTTCTATTTTCTTTCTTTCTTTATTTTTCTTTCTTTGTCTCTTCAATATTTTTTCGTATGCTCCAGAGAACTCTTAACAACATTAATTCTACAAAGCGATGATCAGAGATAATGCGATGACTCTTAACAACCTTAAACTATTGCTCGTCCTTGAGCAAATGAGAGGGAAATTAAATCAACGCTGAGCAGAATATGAAATCTTCTAATCTTGCACAGAACGACTTAGATCTTTCGGAGGGACTAGCACAAAATATTTCGAGGCGACCAGAGGCAAAAATGCCTCTGGCCGCGTGGCCCAGGGGGGTCCTGGCCGCGCCGCCCAGCCCTTTTTCGTCTCTATTTCCTCTGATTTTTCTCCAGTACGCTTGTATACTCCTCCCAAATGTGTATTCTTCACGTGATGGCTATGTCTTGTCAGGAACTCCATCAAAAAATAAATTTTCATACTCAACTTGAATGGGTTGCGGTCAAGGAAGTAATCACGAAAAGAATTTTTGGTTTTGGGTGTGGATATCTAGCGAAGTTTGCCAAATTTTCAATGTGAAAATTAGCAATGCATGGATCGATAGGCTAGCAATAAGAAGATATGCAAAAACGGAATGGCCAGCTTCTTAGTCTCGTACCAAAGAAAACAAGTCTTGAATCAATGCACTTGAAAATAAATCTTATTCTACGGTTCATCATGATAAATAATTTGTAGGCTTTGGATGGGTAGAGCAATTTGCAAAGGTATTATTGACAAGGTCAGCATACAAAGAATTTTTAATAAAACTACCTTTGACAAATTTAAACAAGAGAGCAAGATTAATGTATATGGGTCTTTTTAAAAATCATAACCTTCACAAAAGATCGAGCTGGTGTTTATATTAATTTTAGTTCATGTTCAGGGAGAGTGTTAGTCCAAACAAGCATGTGATTAGTGCAAAAGAAAGAACAAAGCAGCAACGATCATCATATTTCAACATTGAAATTAAATTATCTTCACCATTAGTCATATCATTTAAGCAAAGGGTGATCACATTTATTCATTCATACACACTACTCTCACACATGCTGAAATTTAAATAAAGAAAACAGAAAAATATGCTACGCACACACAAAGACTTGCATGCACACTGAAGAAAGAAATAAAAGAAAAGTTGGGAAGCGCAAACCAAATGTGCAAGTTTTACTCTGACGTCCCACTGGTCACTATCCACTGTAGTCTCCGCTCGGTCCTCCATGGCTGTCATGATACCCTTGTTCATAGTATGGTTGCACCGTTTCTCCTGGAAATTCTTCTGGAGGCACAATTCTGAGTTGACCAAAATTCTATGTCATTCCAAAAATCCCATCCGCGATCCTTTGCGTACGCCTCTGAATTTCTTCATTATCCTCCAGATTCCTGTTGGCATATGCACTGAAGGCTTGTACACTGGTGCTGTGGCTGTGGCAAATGTGCAAATTATGCCCTGATTGATTCATCTAGTGCCCTTCCTTGATATGGGTCAAGAAGAAATGGTGGCTGCGCATATTGTGGCACATAGCCTGGCTGTGGCATAGCATAAGCAGGATGCTGAGGAGGTGGAACAAAATGTCCTCTCCCCCATGCTTCAGCTGGTGCCTCTGCCCAGACTGGTTCTGCTGGTGTACTTTGTGCTTGGCCCCATGGCCATTCATCTGGTGGTGTCTGTTGTGGCTGCGCTCCTCCTCCTCCTCCTCCTCCTCCTCCTTCTTCTTCTTCTTCTTCTTCTTCTTCTTCTTCTTCTTCTACTGCTGCTGCTGCTTGTGATGTCGATCCCTTCTCAAGTTTTCTTTTGGCACTTCTCATCTGTACCATGATTGAAGTATCGCACCAATCTTTCTTGCCTCTTGTAAATAATCAAAGTCTTTTGTCAGGCAAGGATATATCAGTTCCCAATATTTTGTATCCCTTGCACCAGAAATTTCCCATCCATTTTCGTGCCTTTCACGAAAAATTTCACATTCACCTCAATGTCAGGGGCCAAAGCAAAGGCAATTTTTGTCAAATAACATGTCATGCCAATTTTTCCGGTGCCAGATGATGCTTCATTGACCCATCTTTTCATCATGATATATGAGGGATCGATGTGTTGTTTCTTTACCAAAGCATACATCCAATTCAGCTTTTGCTCGGTCACTTTGCCTTCCTTCATTTGCCCAAGAACCCTCTTGCTCATCCAGGTGTGAAATATTTGTTGCAACACAATGTTGCAAATTCCTTGCCTTGTATGCTTCTCTCCCACGGCGATTTTCCTCCAAAAATTATCCAGCTCATCTTCCGCAACTTCCACTAACTCCGAAGCTTCTAAATCAAATCCCAGCAATCGAGTCACACTGGCATATGAATATACCTTCTCTCATCCTTGATGTGGAATGAAAGAAACATGGCTTCTTCTCCTTGATTATTTATCGTCCTCATTTCAGACTTAATGGTGACTAGCATCTCTAATGCAATATCAATCCTGTGATCCACCGATTCTCCCATTGCGAACTTTGCCCAACCAATGTTTTGCAGCAACTTGTAGATGTCGGAGTTGAAACGCAGCCTCATTAGCGTGTCGTCATGGAAAGTCGAATTTTCCATGAGTCTCTCCTTCAGGTTGTTGAGCTTCAACTCCTCCGCTTCACTAAGGATGGTGAACCCATAGGGTGTTAACTTCGGCTCGTATGGTGGTGGAATGGTTGAGCGTGTGGTGCGACGAGGTGGTAGTGGTGGTGCGCCGGCCTGAGGACAGGATTCGTGAAGCGCATAGAGGCACTTCCAGAATCACGCATGCCACCGAGCAGCAGCGTGTCCCTCCTTGGCTCGACGATGTCCTCCTCCATAGGTTGACGCAACCCGGAAACCGAGTGCCTTCTCGATGAGCTTCCCGACGGCGTGTCGGATGTTGACGACCTTGTCTTCCTCTTGGGGAAAGGGAGCACCTTCTTCCACATGGCTGCACTCAACTAAAATCTCTACAACACCGGGGTTGCTGTACGGTGGAAGAACACAAAGAAAGAGTGGAGAAAACTAGGATTTTTGGTGGATTTTTCAAACAACTTCTTGATCTCGAATTTTTCTAGGAAGTTTCTGGTGTTGAACAAGCATGAACTCAAGAATGTAGAACAAGAACTAGTTGAGAGACTTACCTGTGAAAGGGGAGCCCGAGGGGGCCTTTGTAGGGGCGAGGCCGCGCGGCCAGAGGGGCCCCTGGCCGGCCGGCCTGGCGTGCTGCCTCCTCCACTCCTCTCCAAATTTTTCCCACATATTCTTGTCTTGATCATGAGCCCATGTCCTTGTGTTCCCACTAGTTTGCACCATCCATTGCTTGTGAACCACTCCTTTTGATTGAAGATGTTGTCAACTTGCTCATGATTTACTCCTTTGAGTCACCTCCATGTCTTGGCATCAATTATACACCACATGAGGCCACCAATTCTGCCATATCTTGGTGCTTTGCATGCATGGGTGTTCCCTCTTTTGTTTGATCTTGCATGTGGTGGTAGGTGGAAGTAGAAAATTTTCCCCGTGAACTCAAATCAAGCCAATAGATGTTAATCAAGTCATAAACCCCTCAAATCATGCTTAGATGCTTAACCTTCCTCCAAATTTCAAAAATTCAAAATTAACTCAGAGCTAGCAATGAGTTTAAATATTTGGAGGAATTTTGAAGCATCAAGACATTTGTAAGTCGAAAAGTTTCCGACTACATTTATTTTGGTTGCACCGGTATCGCTCTTTTTCATGAATTGAAAGAGAGCGGTTTCGACTTCAACCGTGTGGTCATGGGTTTAGGTTCTAATTTTCGCTAAATAAGAGAGAGGATCAAAATAAAATTGGGCTTAGAAAAATTCTAATTCTAGAGAAACCGGTAAATTTTTCATGTCAACACGACCAAAAATCTGAATTTTTCACCTTAAAGTTTACGTTGGAGCCTACATGCGGACAATGAAATAAATCAATTAGGATGAACACGTGGCTCTAGTCGTATGGTTTTGATCAGAACAAGAAAATTTTACGTAAAGTTCATCATGGAAAGGATGAATTTACGATGAGTTTTCAGGATTTTGGTTCTAGTTTCTCCAAAAGAAGCAAATAAATCATGGAAAGGCTCAGATCATTGATTTTTCTCAGCAAATAAAATCTCGAATGTTCAATTGGAAATCATTCAAATGTTCAATGTCTTGCGTAGCGAAAATTCTGCGACTAACTTACTTTTATTCAGGGTTGTCCTCCCAGTAGCTTATTCTTCAGGGTTGTCCTCTCAGTAGCTTTATTCTTGACTCGATGAACGGGTTGCCTCACGCAAAGCGCTTCGTTTATAGTCTATAGCTAGACTCTTCATCTTCTCTTCACTTCTGGCCAGCACTCAGTGATGGTGCTGCAGCCTTGGGTACCCACTTCTGCACAATCTTTGGCTTCGGTGCAGACTTATTCTTTGGCTTCATCATCTTTTTGGTCTTCACAGGCTGGCGTTCTTCCTTGGTCTTGACCGATGCAACGACTTCTTTCACCTCCTTCGCTTCCTTCTTCGGCTCTTCCTTGACGGTGTGGCGATGAGGCGAAACATATTTAACATTAATCATGTTACATACCTCAACTCGTGGACGAAACTTGTACGCGCTCTTTACGCACTACAACACGAACCCCCTTTTTGCATCACATAGCTTGCAACGCTAATAAAAATATGTTGCAGGAGTTCCCACCTCCCCGCTTCCCTCCCCCAATTCCCACGCGAGACGTGATTATAACTTACAATCCTCGACGGGTGGTTCCGATAACTCTGCCTTGTCACGCAGTCAACCCTCAGGCCTCAGCCATCTCGTAGATCTAATCCCCATCGAGCGCGTGGAGAGGTGGCCATGGCGAGCAGGTTCATGGTGAGGGGGCGGCCGGTGGCGCTGTGCACTGGCCGGAGGGCCGCTACCTTGGGAGTTTGCTGCCGCCGGCATCGTCAAGACGGCAAGTGTACGTGGACGGGCATGTTCCCCATCTGCACCTGTAAGAACTCCGGCAGCTGTGTGGGTGAGCCAATGGCAGGGCGCAACCAGTCCACCTCCACCGTCTCTGACGGCTAGGTTCCCAATCATCTCCGATCTTTTCCCCTGCACTTATCCATTGCATCACGCCCTTCAGATGGGATCCAGCAGAAGCTTCTCTCCCCTCCCTCCGGTGATCTTCCCATCAAGTGTATTGCCGAATCCTCAGTTTCTGTTTCAATCCGTTTTTGCTTTAATCCCTAATAGTGAATTCGTTCTCAAAATTAGGAACTGCAGGTGTGAATGTGTGATTAGAAGAGCACAGTATAGATCCATGAGGGCAGCTGAAGAATTAAGATCTAGCGAGGTCAGGAAATCACCACCCTCTCCCTCCAATCGACCGTACCTTCTCTTATTTATTATCTATACTCCCCTATTCGTGCAGATGTGTTTATTAGTAAACGACTTGTTGATTCTCCTATCAGTTTTACCCTGAACCCCCAAATTTGGTTTGATACTTTGATCTTCTAATTGATTTCTGTTAATTTCGTTCATATTTATTTCTTCTACTTCCCTTTGATCCATGATTTCTATTTTATTTTCAAAAAAAGGTGGAGGCATGGTCATCACGGTGCCCTTGCAGAGGGGATCAATCTACTGGTTGTGCGAAGATTTTCCAAAGTAACAACAGGTAATCACAGGATTGATTTCATAAGACATGTATATGCATTTTTATTCACGTGGCTAACATAACTATGAACTGTTCTAGCTAGCATCCTCCTAGAGAGAAACTCGGCGCCCTAAAAAGTACAAAGAAGGACACTACAGATTGTAGGTTTCCTGCATATCTATTGTCAAACACTACAGATTGTAGTGTTTCCTGCATATCTATTGTCAAACACTACAGATTGTAGGTTTCCTGCATTTCAAGAAGGACAAATAAATTCGGGTATCAAGAACTTCGGAAGATGACGTACAAGTTTTGTTCTCAGAATAGTAGACAGCTAGTTTAGACTTCACTATTTTTTAGTTCTAGCAGACTACCTTACAGAATGATTAATAATGTATTCAATCATTTGTTTGCCCCTTTTCTGTATTATTTCTGTGTATGGTTTTGACAGATATGAAAAATATATCTCTTTAATGATACAAAGTGATTTGCGAAGACATCTTGAGTTGAAAAAAAATATTTAAATGCCCATATACATCCACAATAACCGATCATTAAACCTCATTGCATCTTTTCTCAGTAGCAACGTATCTATATGTTGCTAGATATTCGTTGCTAGCTTGCAACGCTTATATACACCACTTACCAACGCATATATAACCGTTGCAATAGACTCTAGCAACGCCACTTTAGACAACGCATATATAAGTGTTGGTATAGACTCCTCCAACACATATATGGACTTTTAACAACGCATATATGCGTTGCAAAATGGGGTGTTGTTTTGTAGTGGCCATTGATGTCGAACATGATCTCTCCCTTGCCAACGTCGATGTTTGCTCCCGCGGTCTTCAAGAACGGCCTCCCAAGGATGAGTGGAGCCTTGGCTCCTTCTCCCATGTCGAGTATCACAAAATCCATAGGGACTATGATTCCCAATCATCATGGGCACGTCTTCAGCAATCCCCTCGGGGTAGCGAACTGAGTTGTCTGCAAGCTCGAGACACATGGTTGTCGGTTCTGGCTCTGGCAAACGTAGCTTCTCGAACACGGCCTTTGGCATGACGCTCATGCTTGCGCCAAGATCATAGAGTGCTCTCTCAAATATGAGTGCACCGATGGTACACGGAATGGTTGGACATCCCGGATCCCTCTTCTTCTCAGGAGTCCTCTCAGCAGTGGCTGCACTGCACTCCTCTGTCAGCTTGATGTAGTCTGAAGCTGTCGGTGTTATCTCATACTTGTGAGAAAGTATATCTTTGAAGTAGCGAGAGTAGGTTGGAACTTGTAGAGCATCCAAGAGCGGCATATTGATGGTCAACCTGCGCAGCACTTCGACAAATTTCTCAAAATTTTCATCAATTTTACCTTTGCGGAAGTGTGGCTTCTTCGGCAGAACCCTCGTGTCGCTCCCAACCATCTTAAACTCTGGCTCGAGCATCTCAATCTCCAGTGCCTAAGCTGGCACCTTCTCCTTCTCCTTCGTGGTCATCTCCGCCTCGACGGCTGGCTTAGGCTTCCTTGCTCCGGCTGTGGATTCCGGATCCACTGTCTCCTTTCCGAGCGAGTCTGAATAGCTTCGGCTGTCTTTGGGAGTATGGGCTGACCTGGCAATCTTCCTTCATTGCTTGATAGGCGACCGGCAAGCTGGGCCATCTGTGTCTCTATCCTCTTCATCATGATGATCACTTGGTGGTTCGAGCTTCCGACCTCTGCAACTTTCGCGTCGATGCTCTCTAATGCCTTGTCCATAGCCTAGAACTTGTTTGCGGTAGCCAGATTCACCTTGCCTTGCTCTTCCACGCACTCCTTCAACTGAATACGTAGAGGCACTGCATTCTGAATGGAAGAGCTTGCATTGAATTGAGGTCTACCTTGTCCGTAGCGGAAGTTGGACTGGGGGTACCAATCTCCCTTCTTGATGTAGTCGAGCACTTTAGCTTCTCTGGACAATTCTTCTGGACGTGGACGTACTCGCCACACTCTTCACATGTTGATCTAGCTTCGACTGCCTTCAAATCTTGAGCTTCTTTCTTCTCCATCTCCATCTTCTCGAACTTCCTTATGAGAGAATCAATCTTTCCTTCGAGCATCTGTTCACGATCCACTTGCAACACACTTTTTGCGTTCCTGGACTGTGGGGCTGGCACTAGGCGCCTAGATGATGCCCATGCATTGTTGTCTGCCACCTTCTTGAATAACTTGAAAGCTTGAGTAGGGATGAGATCGATCATCGAACCTTCGGTGGATGCGTCGATGATGATTCTTGATGAAGGCTGTAGTCCTTGATAGAACTTCTGAACGAGGTCTTCTTTCTGGAGCTTGTGGTGAGGCACGGCTCGGACATAGTCGTTGAAGTGCTCGTAGGCTTCGGCGATCGTCTTCGTCGGGTATTGCGCGAAGTTGAGAATCTTGTTGCAAATTCTGAGTCTTGCCTTGCAAGTAATACTCTTTCAAAAAGGCTGCCATCAGATGATCCCAGTTCTGCACCGTATCTGGCGATAGCGAGTAGAACCACTATAGAGCTTTCCCCGCCAAAGAGAACGGGAAGAGCCTTGCTCTTATCTGATCTTGAGTCACCCCTTCCATGTCGAGGTGAGGCATAGCTGTGTGAAAGCTTGAATATGAAGATTTGCATCTTCTTTACCGGTGAACGGCGAGTTCTGCACCATCCTCAGGGTCGGGATCTTGATCTCGAACGGTCTTGTAATGTTGTTCAGGTTCATGAGGGGCAGATCGGCGATACTCGGGATGAACAACTCCCCAATAGTACGCTCCGGCTGCGGTGCGTCTCCCATCTTGTCTTTTGATTCTTCTCCCTTCGGTGTTGTCGGTGGAGTTTCTCCTGAGGATGATTCCTCTGTCTTGCTTGAGTCCTCCAACTCTAGTTTCTTCAGTCGTGCTTCGTGTCTTCTTTGCCTGTAAAGTTTTTCTGGATCATCCACAAAATTTTTCGGTTTGTTGGAGAGGTAGTCGTCCATCTCCTGTTAGCGGTTAGTGAAAAGAAAAGGTATATACATGATCTAAGAAAAGGGTTTTAGCAAACTAGGTCAGATGAATCTGTGGATGAATTTTTAGTTAGAACAAATCTAAAAGATCAAAAAGTCAAAAACGAATCTAATATAGGAAAGAGTTGAAATCAGATCTAATCTAAAGAAAAAGTCAGAAAATATTTACGATTGCATCGCTAAATTAGAACTTGATCATTAGTTCCCCGGCAACGGCGCCAGAAAAGCTTGTTGGCAGCGCAAACGCACACCAAGATCCACCGCAAGCGCACGGATCATTGTAGCTCTTCCCTCAAGAGAGTATTCCCCCAAGGTTTATCAATCCGTGGAACTAAATACTCAAAATCCAATCTAACTAGCAAAGAAACACTTGTGACTTGAATCAATCCAATTTACTAAAGATCAATCTGAAGAACGTCAGAGGTAGTAAGAGAAAGCATAGAGATAACCCATCTAGATCACCTAGATCATGCAAACGCTGTAGTTCTGAGCAAGGTAGTGAAGCAAGCAAGATGAGAATATCATTGAAAGCATCTTTAAATCGTAGCCTTCGGTCAAACCCCCCGAGGATCATCCCCGTACACGAGTAACTCCCCGTCACGACGCTCTCTATCTGTGAGATGGATCACAAGGGCACGTTCTATGAACGTGTTGAACATCCTTGGTAGATCCGATATGAACCCCTAGCCACCACGGCTAAAAGAACATCCTGATCGATTTATCTCGATAATAGATCTTAGAAGAAGCAAACCCAAGAACGAACAAAATCATAGAGAGAGGCACTTGATCGCTAAGAACAATCGGAAACTCAAATAGACTTCACTATGAATGATTGAATGTACATAATGATCACAATCGGGATCCTACCTTGATATTGATGAACTAGCTCTAGAACTCCGACGTGGTCTTCCTCGTAGGGTTCCCACGTCGGCTAGAGCAAACCCTAGACAACTAGCACGACCCTCAGCTCTCCGAGAGGTGTCCCTCTAGCTTCTCTGCTCCTTCGGCGTTGAACGAAAATGAATTGATGGCTCCCGAATGAAATGAGGGATATATATAGCCCTGGGAAACCCTAGGCCAAAGGGGAAGTCGAGGGGCCACGGGAATGGCCTGGGCGGCGCGGCCAGGGTGGGCCTGGGCCGCGCGACCTAGCCCATTCCTGGGCCGCCTCGGCTTCAACTTTTTCCCCAAGCTTCATGGTCGGTTTTGGAATGTTCCTCTCTATGCATGTGGGCCCTGGACGTCATTTACTTTGGGATAAAATCTCTTGATGACTTTCCATTTGAACTTGCCTTCATCTCGAAGTAACTTGATCTTATCTTCATTTGCTTAGTCCTTAAGCAATCTTGGAGTTTGGTGGGCTGGGTCTGGGCATGAGTGGGCTTCTAGTCCATGTCCTGGGCGCCTGGGCCCAGTAGGCCTTCTTCTCGTGGGCTTCTGGCCTTCGCTTTACGCTTGTCTTGAATTTAGCCCAAATCCATCTTGATTTTATCATTTATGTTGCATAAACCAAAATACTCCAAAAACACATGCATATACGAATATGTCCCGATTATAGAGTATGATCATTAGTTTAGACATTAATTTCATGCAATTATCGAAGTTAAACAGGGATAAAAGTGTGTCATTAACAGCGACAACAGCCATGCGGAGGACGAGGAGGACGCTGCAAAGCTACACTACAACAGTGAATGCCGCTTAGAATGAGTACATAAAAATTATATATAAAAAAAGAAAAACATGATTATTCTAAGTGGCTGATAGCATGTCGCTTAGAACGAGTCCATAAAAATTATAAAAAAAGAAGAAACATGATACATCAAAATCTTTATTGATCAATGACAGCTCATTACATAAGGATTGTTACAAAGTTATAAACGAAAAGTTACAAGGCTGATTTTGTTGATCGTTGCCAATCAAACGATGATTTTGTTCATCGTTGCCACATCTGATAAACCCCCCTAAGGGGGGAGGAAGGTGGCAATCAAGAAGGAAGAGAGAACAATAGCAAATCTGTCGGAGCTTTCCATGCTTCGCGCTAGACTTGCGATGCGCTTCAACTCCTCCGTCTTGGCCAACGGGTAAAGGGCATCCTATTAACCTCCCCTTGATCAGATGCCTTCCGGGAGAGCGCGGTGAAGGTCATCACGAGGATTCTCCAAGCGATTGTACCTCCAGGCTACTCAAAAAGCAAATTGAAGAAGGGGTAGGAACCTAACCCTATCACGAGAAATCTCTTAGCGATGAGAAAAGGAAGGTGTGGCTGTATAGTCAAGAAGCAAGAGCTTTCTGCCTACGAGATCAACTTCTTTGCGCCATGGCTATGGGTATGGTGTGAGGAAGAATGGCCCTCGGGGGCTTTATTTATATAGGCAAAGGAGAAGAGAGAGATTATGATCAACTTGTATCGCGAGATGAAGAAGATCCTCGATCGGTTTCACAAGCGCACGCCCGCTTCAACTTGTATCGCAAGACGAAGAGGTCTCGGTTTCACAAGCACACGTCCGCGCTTCAATTTCCAATATGAATTTTAAATTTTCAAAGCAACCGGATCAAATTAAAACAGTTTCGGTAAACGAATATTCTAGCCAGCATATAATGCACCATTTAGGATAAACAATCATTCTAACCGGTTTATTTTTGACACCGCTTCATTTACATATCTGAGCTGGCTCATGAGTTTCACCGCTTCGTATGATGGCATCATTCTAAGTGGCACAGATCACACCGCTTACAATGACTTAAACTAACGTTTTGGCCTGCTTCGTATAGTTTCTGCAGTAGTGAATCCTCCCGTACGATTATAGCTATATCTAGAGCAAATTTACTATGCGGGTAACCAACCACGATGTGTCCCATATGTCTACTTTAATTTGACTCGTTCGTAGTTTTCTGTCCTCAAACCTTGCTAGATTCAATGAATAGATCTGCGTGTCAGTGAATTCGATCGTACTCTTCAACATCTTAAATTAACGTCAACACAGGATGCAAGATGCCATTTGTGGATTATCAACATGCAAGTTATGTGTGCTGTCTGCTCTCAGCAGGAAAAAAAATCATTTTGTGTACTTCCGACGATGGCTCACGGGCTGAAATCTATCTAAGATGAGTTCGTGGCTCGACCCACCTGGCAACGATTTTTGGGAGAGCCAAAGCTTATTCGAACATACTCCCTCCGTCTCAAAAAAAAAAAAGATGTTCTAAGATTCAAAATTTGTTTCAAAAAGAATGATGTTCTGCGTTTTAAACCTCATGTAAGAATAGTCTGGCCCCTTAAACTCGTGCATACATGATTAAATAGAAATATATTTTTCTCTAACTTATACATGCAACTCAACTAACTGAGGGTACATGCGTCTTTTCCATCCATTTTTAATATGTCCTAAAAATCCTAAAACATCAATCTTTTTAGGACGGAGGGAGTATATATCTTTTTAAACTAGAATTGCGGTTCAATAGGTTAGCTAGTCTCCAAGACCTAATGTAAGAGCTAGCCATGAATACTCTATACTAGTCCAGGTGAAAACAACCATTAGCACACAAATCTTCTAGTCCAATTGAATATAAGATGTCATGATTAATACTTCGTTAGATTTGGTCTTTACAAAAATCACTACAATATGTAATATGAACCAAGTTTTTATAATAATTACAAGTTAAACAAAATCTCAACTAACAGTACTAAGTTAAAACTAAATCATTAGAATTTGCGACTTGAACTAAATTTATTTATGATAAAGAATTCGCAATTAATAGAATTTTCCTGCCTCTAAGAATTCTCATGCACTGCTGTGGATACTAACAGGGTTGATCGTGACGATATGGAGGTGTGATGGTGGTCCTCCGCTGTGCTCGGGCAGGAAAAATTGGAGATGGATAGAGGACTGATTTTTTCTAGTATCGACTTTAGTGATATTTTTTTGCTATCTTCTTCCGGGAACCACCTAAGGTTCTAACTAAAAATGAAATAATTTAATTGAAGGAAATAAAGACTTCTTATTTCAATTAGATCCCATGTTCTTGGTATGGAAATAATGACATTACCTGTGAGGATTTTGTGAAATCAACAATATAATTATTTTCTGTCAATGTCTAGTTCCGAAAAAAGGCAGAAGGGTCTAAGAATTTGTTAAATATACTATTTATTCAATTTCTTCTGGAATCAACGATTTAATCAATTAATCAGTGAAGTTCATGTTCTTTGATCGCATAAGTGTGGAAATTTTATGACCATGCATATGATGTGAACCGGTGGCAACCTGCCCTAGGTCTACTCTTGACTCAGTCCTACATAGTTTTCTGTCCGCCGACCTTGCCAGATTCACTGAATAATAGAAATGTATATCAGTGAATTTTAAGGCACTTCAAGTTCAGAAGTCAACTTCTAACATGTTGCAAGATGCCATTTGTGAAGTATCAACGTGTAATCTATTGCCATGCTAGATCTAATAGGTAAGTGGTTTCGTAGGGTTAGAGCCTATAAATAGCACCGAGAATGGTCTATCAATGCAGTCACAAATTGAGCTGCATCGCTATATCTCTCCACTGAAGCACCTAATTTCGTTATTCTTTCTCTTTACTCATCTCCATCAGAAGCTTGCTACTTCTTCACTTTAACCATGGCTTCCACTGCTGCCACTCTTAAGGGTGCCTTGGTCGTTGCTGTGTGTATGGTGCTGCTGCCTTCTTCGATGGGGCAGTTCAACTGCTCTATGTGCACGCCGAGCTGTTATGAGAACTGCCAAGCCATAGCCAACTCCGATTACAGCAAGTGCACTAATGTGGGTCCAGATGTCTATGCTTCTTGCTATAAGGGCTGCACTACTAACTGCAAAGGCATCAACTCCGACAAAGCCTTTGCCTCCTGCGAAACCGGCTCATGTTCTGCTGATAGCTGCTTAAAGAAGCCATGTGAGCATAGTTGCTGTCAAGCCTGCAGTGCCGCTGCTGGACAGGCAGCCTACCAATGCACATCGGCTGCGGGAAGGGTGATGCAGTTCTGCCCGCCCTCCTGCTACAGCGCGTGTGCCCAGTACTGCACTTCACCTCCACCACCTGCACCTGCTGCACCTGCGCCTGCTCCACCTGCACCTGCACCGGCACCTGCTGAACCTGCACCTGCACCTACGCCGTGTGCGTGAGATGCGTGGCGGCGCGCGCCCACCAACCATGCGTCAACATTACGTTAAGTTTTATGTAAACGTATGGAAAAAGAATGTGTTTTTCCCGTAGTCGGACTCCAATGTCTTGGTGTCAGTCGATCAAAGTTTCAGTTTTCTTGACCGAAGATCAAAAGTTTTAGTTGCTGTTCATCACATTTATACGTTATTAGTGTTATCCGGCTGTAAGCACTTGATGATCAAATAAAAGAAGTTACGTTTCTATGCGCTCTCGGCAGTGGTCAAACAAAAACTCTTTTTGTGTGTACCTCGATTGATCTGTGGATCAAAATCCATGTACTACCTCCATTCCAAAATATATGTCGTTTTGGTATTTCGAGGTTCGTTGATTTTGCTATGCATCTAGATACAACGTATGTCTAGGTGCAAAGCAAAATCTACGAACCTATAATTGCTATAACGACCTATATTTTGGAACAGAGGTAGTAGCATGTTTTCCTGGCTTCGGCTTCAATCTGAATCAACCAGCCTATATCTCTACGTGGGGGTCAAATTTAGTATTTCCAAGCAGTCATGCAACGCCCACAATGCTAAGTCTGGAAACTATACCAGGACATCCCATGCCGTGCAGGGTAGGAGCCGCGTCCGGCATCGTCATCATATTCACCAGCATTGCGGTTCAATCTGATAGCAACATTCCTAGACCTAAATTTTTTAACCAGCAGTATTAGTTCAAGAAAAAACAACCATGAGCTCAAATGTTATTGGCCAATTAAGTATGCAATGTCTCCTCTCTGTCAGATTCACACTTTAAGTTAATCATTATGATAAGAAATAATTTAAGCTAAATTTTAACTAATAAATTTAGTTACAATAAAGTTGAACAAAATTTGAACTAACTACATTTAGTTGGAACTAAATCGTTATTACTGTAAGTTGATATAAATTACTGGAAGTAATATAGAGTTCTCTAATCTCTAGGAATTCGATCTCCTATCATATGTACCTCAAAATTATCTAGATTCCTCAATGCAGTAAACAAGAGAAACGTCTCCTGTGCTCCTGCCCCTTTACATGATCCCTTCCTCCCACTTTTTAAAAAACTCATCAAAACATGCAAACAAAAATCAATAAAAAATATAAATTGGTAGATGATGCAAATACGCATACTCATGCAAAAATTTAAGGTGAACAGAATTTTATGCAAGGAGCAACACAAAAGATAAAATCAACAGGTTTATTGGATCGGGTGCACTATTTACATAGATCCACAACCCGTACCTATTCATATGCTGATTTGTCTTTTATGTTTCTCTTTGTACAAAATTATGTTCGTCCCCAAATTTTGTATGAGCATACATATTTGCATCATGTACCTATTTATATTTTTGGTTGATTTGTTTTGCATATTGTGATGTCTTTTTTGAAGTGGGAACAAGGGAATATGCAAACAGATGGGAGCACTGGAGACGTTCTCGTGCCTGTACATATTTGTATGAGCGGTTCATATTTTCGTCCTACGTTTAAAAAAAAGCTAGAAGGTCCTGCAAATCATATATGTACGAGTGTTGCCTAATAATTTTTCCCAGATCACGTCATCATTATTGATGACTAAGTAATGATAAAATTAAAATGTTTTATTGCGTGGGTGCATGATTTTAAATTGCTGTTTTCCACCATTAAAAATTATTGTTTTGATAACGGGCCAGATTTTTCAAAACATCCTGACACTGCACATTGTAGCGGTGCTGTAATCTTTGCCCTAGATTCCATTAATGGCTGATGACGAATTTCACGTTCTTTGATCGCCCAAGAATAGAAATGTAGTAGAACGAGGAGAATCGACCACGTGCTCCATGTCGACATTGACTGGTTCAAAGTTTTCTCTCCTCAGACACATCCAGCCAGATTAATTAGTTATTGAGTAGATCTGGATATCAATCAAGGTACTTCAACTTCTGAAGTCAACCCCAAACATGTGGCAAGATGCCATTTTTGCATTTGTGATTTGTGAATTATCAACTTCTAATCTATATATACCAAGCTAGGCCTCATATAGGTGCCTATAAATATCTCCAGATGGTCCACGATACAATCACCGATTCAACTGCCTGCCTATATATCTACACTGCACTGCAGCACCTGATCTCTTTAGAACTTCCGATCTCTTCGTAGTTTTTCCTTCATCACAACCTTGCAGGTTCATTGGTACCATACCATGGCTTCCACAGCTGCCTCTCTTAGGGGAGCCTTGGTCGTTGCCGTGTGCATCATCCTTCAGCATTCATCCATCGGGCAGCAGCCGCCGCCTTCGCCGCCGGCACTCATCAGTTGCTCCGATCAATGCACGTCGATGTGTACTCAGAGATGCCAATCCCTGTCCTCTGGTACCAGTAACTGCGACTCCACGCTCGGGGTCTACAAGGGTTGCTACACGGATTGCACTAAAAACTGTGGCAAGTGCAGTGCCCATAGCTCCTGCGACATGGGATCATGCTCCACTAGTAGCTGCAGCCACCCCTGTGCTCGTGATTGCTGCGAGTCCTGCACCAGCACTGCTCAGCATGTAACCTACAGCTGCACGTCGACCTCAGAAGGGGTCAGGCAGTACTGCATGCCCAACTGCGTTAACGACTGCTTAAACTACAACTGCACCAGCGGGTCAGCTCCACCTCCATCTATGACATAATAAGATGTACGTTGTGTTTTCCTGTTTGAGCGCCATTGTGAGTTTGTTGAGTTAATCTTCTCCGTCCAATAATGTTGGTTTATGTGTCAGTCGAGTCGAGCCTGGATGCGCTCACTTGTGTCAAATAAAGCAAGTTTTCTTTGTTCTATGTAAGGAAAAAAATATTCTTCTGTTTATTTTGAAAGTTTTGGATCAGTATGTGAATAAAAAACGCATATATGATCTTGTAGTACTTCTTTGACGGGGTCCATCCATTTACCTGTTTGTCTGCATACCAAGATTTCAATACTTATAAATTAATCATACCATTCCCAACCCGTGCTCCTGCAAGGACTAGAGGAGTTTCCATACGAATTAAAAACTCAAAGCAAATAGTAAGTTATAAATATTCATATAAAAACTAATTCGTTAAATATAATAACAAAATACTCATATTTGGTACTACAAGAGACTAAATATGTTTATAGTACAGGGTGGTACGTCCAAAAAATTTAAACCTAATTGCATGGTGCCTACAATTTGAACCCACGGCCTCTTGTCTCACACTTAGTTTCCTTACTATATCGATGACCTATAGGAATAAACATTCCATTAACTCATAGACTCAGCATAATCGCTCCAAATTATTTCATTATTTTCTATTTAATTTACTTTTTATTTGCACCATACATTTGTTTTCTTCTTAGTATCTTTATAGCTGAGTTGAGTCAGCATAGCAAAATGGTGTTAGAAGTAGCTCGGGAGGAATAAGGTGAGGTGACCGTGTGCTTAAGTGCTGGTCGTATTCAATTAATTCTTGGTATATGGTTTCTCAAGTGTGTAAAGACTGTAATGCTAGTGTTCAGAATCAATCAATCTCCATGTGCACCATGTACCTTTTTTTCTCTCAAATACGCAGGAGAGCTGCGTATCTTTGTATTAAGCAGAGAAAAAGCAAATCAGTTACAAGCACTGGGTACAAAACATATTACTCGGAAAATAAACTCCCCAATTTTCTAGCACTGGCCGCTACCCAAAGGTCGACCTCCTGCTTGATCCTTGCTATGATGACCGAGACAGCTGCCGCGCTGCGCTCAAACAAGCGCGCGTCCTCTCCTTCCATAGGTGCCATCCAACGGCCATGAACAGATTGCAGACTCCCTTACGCCGGCCCGGCGCCTGAATGGCAATGATGTGCTCCCACCAATCCTGTATGGAAACCTCCCCAGCAAGGAATGTACAGGTACAATGAGCCCAAGATAGGATCTGCCACCATACCTCTTTGGCAAGTGGGCATGACACTAGCAGGTGGCTCGGCGTCTCGTTAGCTTGATCACACATCAAAGCATGTGTCATGGGCATCCAGTCCTCGTCGTCGCCTTCTGTCTCCCGTCCAAATTCGGCCTTTTGATGCTAGCCAGAAGAACAACTTGATCCGTAGCGGCGCCCACGCTTTCCAGATGCGATCGGCGCCGTGGAACGCCGCCCGTCCTAGTTGCAGCGCCTGGTACGCAGACTGCACGGTGAACTGCCCGGAAGATGTCCACCTCCAACGTACCATGTCCACAACTCCTGGCGTGAGCTGGGTGTGCCGGAGCCGCTCCCAAAGGTGCAAGTATTCGATCACTGCACCTACAGAGAGACCGCCTGTGATATCCCTGACCCATCGTGGCGTGCCATTGCCCACCAAGGCAAGCGCCTGTGACACAGTCCATGTTTTCTTGCGGATTGAGGCAACGAGAGTAACCAGTGTCGGCGCCAAGTCACAGATCGATTTCCCATCCGCCCAATTATCCGTCCAGAATAGGACCCGGTCTCTGTTGCCAACTTGTATGATGATTGAGGCATCGAAGAGAGCGTGCACGTCAGGGCTGACCTTGATCTGTAGTGCCGACCAGGCACGCTCCGGGTCTGCCCGCTGCAGCCATAACCATCGAGCGCTGAGTGCAACGCCAGCAAACCTGAAGTTTGTGATGCCCAGTCCACCATTTGCTGTTGGCAGACAGACTGACTCCCATGCAACCAAGCATCTTCGGCGGACAGAGACATCCTTGCCTGCCCAGAAGAACTGTCGTCGAATACCGTCAATGGCGTCAAGCGCCCATGCCGGCAGCTGGTCTGCCATGATCCAGTAGATTGGTATCGTGGATAGGACTGATTTGGTTAGGATTAATCGTCCGCTCTTCTGCATGAGGGGTCCCTTCCACATCGGTAATTTAGCGGCCACCTTGTCCACCACTGGCTGTATGCCCGCACGCGGTAGCGCTCGCGTTGAAAGCGGCACGCCTAGATACGTGATCGGAAACTGAGTGATCTGGCATGGCAGGATCATCTGGATTGCCCGTAGCACGTCGTCGTCCGCCCCGAAGATCGGCGTGATGGAGCACTTGGAGAGGTTGGTCAGTAATCCGGAGGCCGTTCCAAAGATGGACAGTATTCGCGCAATTGCTTGTGCTTCCGGAACCGTCGGCGAGGCGTAGAGGATCACGTCGTCGGCATACATGCTGCACTGGTACTTGATCGCCTGGTGCCCAATCGGTTCTAGCAGCCCTTGCTCGCTCGCCTTCCCCAAGAGCCTGTTGAGAACGTCCATGACAAGGATGAACAGCATGGGCGATAGCGGATCACCTTGTCGTAAGCCTTGTCTGTGCCAAATCTTCTTGCCTGGCTGTCCATTGACCATTACTCTTGTAGAAGCCGTGGACAGCAATAGGGCGATCCAGTCATGCCATCTGCTCCCAAAACCCCAAGCTTGCAGCAACTCCAGCAGGAACGGTCAGGAGACAGTATCGAATGCTTTGGAGATATTGAGCTTGAGGAGCACCTTTGATATTTTCCTCCTTCGCAATAGCTTTGCCGCACACTGAACGTACTTGAAGTTATCAAGAATGGAGCGTCCTTTGATGAACGTGCTCTGATTGCGTTGGATAAGATCGTCCAGACGCGGTGCCAGTCGGTTGGCTAGCATCTTTGACATCAGTCTCGGGAAACTGTGGATTAGGCTTATGGGCCTGTAGTCCTGGGGGCCGGAAGCATCGTCTTTCTTTGGTATGAGTGTGAGCAGTGCCGTGTTCACGCAACGGAATTGTCGGCGATCCACAGCGTAGAATGCATTCACAGCTCGCATCACATCTAGCTTAATGATTGGCCAAGCTGTTTTGTAAAAGGCTCCAGTCAGACCATCCGGCCCCGGCGACTTGTCCGCCGGCATCTCCCTGATGACGCCCCAAACCTCCTCTTCTGTGAACGGCAGTTCCAGTGTCGCCAGGTCGGCCGCCGTGATTCCAATTGCCTCGAGGTTGATCGTGGCCTCCCTATCAACTTCCCTTCCTAGCAGCTTATCATAGTAGTCGAACAGAATGTCGGCCATGCCTTCAGTGGTGTAAGCGGTGACGTCTCCATTGTTCAGGCTGCGGATGTGATTTTTCCTACGACGAAAGCTTGCATGCATGTGGAAGAACCTTGTGTTAGCGTCTCCTTCTCGGAGATGCGTGAGTCGGGAACGCTGTCGGGCAATCGTGCGCTCGAGGGAGGCAAGTCCGAGGCACAGCACCTTTAGCTGTCGCCGCAGTTCTAGTTCTTCTTCCGAGAGTGCTCGCTGTTCTTGTGCTTGGTCAAAGCGCAGGATCACTTCCCTGGCTAGTAGCAACTGCATTTTGACATTCCCAATCTTCTTATCCGCCCAGCTTTGCAGCTCCCTGTACACATTGCGGATGAGGCAGTCAAGGCGCCAGGAACGGGTCTGTAATATATTCTGGGCATTTCCAGCCACTGTCCACAGCTTCCAAGTATTCATCGAACTTGGGCCAGAAGATCTCAAAATGGAACCTTGGCTTCGAATGGATCGCCGCATTAGACTGCAAGAACAGTGGGCAGTGGTCCGAAGCGTCCGAGGATAGCGCATGCAGGTAACAGTATGGGAACAGCTCCTCCCAGTCAACCGAGACAAGCACCCGGTCAAGTTTAACGAGGGTAGGGTTTGCCCGCTCACTACTCCAGGTGTACCTGCGCCCGTGAAGGTGCATGTCCTTGAGCTCCAATTCATCGACCAGCCTCCTGAATCTCAGCATGTTACGTCTATTGATGCGCTCATTGTTCTAGTCGGCAGCTTCAAGAATGAGGTTAAAGTCGCCAGCTATTGCCCATGGCCCATGGCAGACATCGCGCGTCGCCTCCAATTCCTCCAGGAAGAGGACCTTGTCGCCATCGTCCTGTGGTCCGTAAACTGAGGTCAACCACCAACTGGTGTTACCTACCAGATGGGTAACCTTGACAGTAGCCGAGAAGCACCCAATATGTTCATCAGACAGCAGTACAACATCATTGCGCCCAGCGATCAGCACTCGCCCCCTAGTATCAGACGCCGGCAAGTAAGCAAAGCTATCAAACTGAGCGCCCAGGATCGAGGCAACAGTGAAATGCGAGATTACATCAAGTTTGGTCTCCTGTAGACATACTAACGCAGGCCTTGTGTCACCAACAAGCACACGCACAGCATCTCTACGGGCGCGCATGTTCAGGCCGCGCACGTTCCATGATAGTAGGGCGTACTTATCCATGGAAATGGCACTCCTCAGCTTGTTGACGGCGAGCAGTGGCTCAAGCCGCCATCAATCCCAATGCGGGAGAGGCTTTGCCGAGAGACGGGAAGAGGTCTTTAACCGCCGTCATCTCGGATCCCGGGAGTTTTCTCTTGCCGAAGTACTCCTTGCAGGCCTGCTTGGTAGCCACCGTAACCGGGGCAACGTCCACCTCTAGTCCTAGACGTTTCATCAGCACCACTTCCGCCCGCTTGGCCGGCGCCACGTTCGCCAGGGCCATAGTCGCTTGGCGTTTGCTTCTCTTGGGGAGCTCCAGGCACAGATCATAAGGATGATCATCAGTAGGCAGCGGCGCGCTTGGTTTAGCAGCAAGAGGGGTCGCGACCCGTTTGCAGACGGCATCGGCGAAAGCACGAAGCTGCGAGGACTCCTCCGGCGGCCCCGGCATGGCGATGGGGATCGCCACGGGCGTACCGGGAGTGGACGCGTCACCAGTAGCTGGGGCATCCAATGGCGCTGGGCCACAACCTTCAAGGCCCACGGGCCCGTTGTTGCTGGCCTGGTCATCCTCCAGAGGCCGCTGCCACCTTCTCCGTGGCAGTGGTTGTGGCGGCGTCAACCTGTCACTACAAGAAATATGGCCTTTTGTGACAAATTTTAAATGACGTTGAGTCGATTCGTCGTTACGGTGTTTAGTTTTATGACGTTCTATACGTGACCATATAGCTTAATGACAAAAATGAGGTGTTCGTCATTATGAGTAATTAAAAATCGTCGTAAGCTATTTTCATGTCATATTGTGACGAATGCTCTTCTATTATCATGACAGTCAGTAAGTGTCACAAAAGAGCGGGGCCTACATCTATAATAAAAAAATTAAAAAAATGCATAATTAGGGATTTGAACCCTGATCTTCAATTCCAACAATAAATGATCTACCACTACACCATGCATTGGGTTATGGTAAGTATTTACTAACAAAATTTAATCATCTTCTTAGGATTAATGCTTTTAGACCAGTCACAGCGGAGAGTGTCATCGCACGGTTGCCAAGACTAAAAACTTTGAAAACTGTGCCGGAGGGTGTTATCAGCATGACATCCTCTCCAATCCCTACTGCGGAGAGTGTCATCGCACGGTTGTCAAGACTAAAACTTTAAAAACTGTGCCGAGGGAGTGTTATCACCATGACATCCTCTCTAATCCCTACTAAAAATACGAAGCAGGAAGGATTCGAACCGACCTCACCGACCGTAGCTGCATGCTTTACCACTACACCACTCATTGGATTGTGATAGAATTTTGTAACAAAATTTATTTATAGAAAAAATATTAACGCCAAAAATACGCAAGCTCACCTGGCCGCCACTCCGCACGTCGTCGGCCGCCTCCTAGCCACGTCAGGCCGCCCCTTCACACGTCGTGGCCAGCCAGGTCTCCGGCCGCTTAATGAGTAAAAAAAAGGAGTGGAGGAGTTTCGAAATCGCAAGGTAGCACGCTCATTACCAACGAGCCACAAGTACTTTTGCATTACAATTAAAAATATCTTATTATATATAGTATTGCAACCCGAACCAAAAAAAATATGAACCAAAAATGTTGCACAACGCCGGGTTCGAACCTGGGTCTCGAGCTTGAGAACGAAACTGAAACACCTTACCATTGCACCATAACTTAGTTTGCGATTGTTTTGGTATTTAAATTATTTGTTGTAACTTTTGACGTCATTTTTTCTGGTTCCTTCCCCACGTGTGAATGGGCTATTGGCTGGGAAGATCGCTTGGACCAATCCTATTCCGCCACGTGGCAATGCCAGGAGAAGACGAAGAACCCTTGGATGATTTATCTTCTTTTTTTAATCCAGAATTAAATTTTGTAAATAGTTTTTTTCCTCATATGAACTCCAAATTTGGTGATTCTTTTTTTGATTTTTTCTAAAATCATGCTCTGTCACCTGATGACATTTACTTACAAGTAAACTGGTATTTTATAAAATTTGTTATATATCTTGTCTTTTTTCACCAAAGTATAAAATAGGAAAAACATGCTTTTGCATAGGAGTTGCTAATGTAACTTGGTATTTGCCAATGTTATAGCCGAAATAAGGTAGTGTCCAAACTTGAGATGCATATAAGTTCGAACATGTTATGGGGTATTGAAATCTCAAAGTTTAACTTAATGTTGTATGAAACAATGTGAGAGAACTATCCATTTGTGAGCAATATATGTTATCACTTTATTAAAACTACTTAAGTTTTTTATGGCAAGATTGTGGACCAAAAACATGTTGTTATGTCAATTTGTAGAATTTTTTGACCAAATTCAAATATTATTGTAATTATTATGTTGTAATTTGAGGATAGAAGTTTGAATTTTCCATTGAAGACAATTGAGTTTTTTTAATCTATTTTCTGGATATAAGATACAATAGATCTGAGATATTTAAATAGATTTTTGTGATTTTTATTAAAAATTATTTGAGATACATGTAATTCAAATTGTAGTACTTCACAATGTGCAATATAACATAAAAGGAAAAAGAAAAACGTTTCGTAGAGAAGAAAATGAGAAAAGGCCCATTAAGCCCAAATGGCTCAACAATTTCTGACCGTTCATCTCTGATTCAATGGCTGTGATCGTTTTCTCAAGGTATAAAATTTGATGCCTCAGCCTCAAACCCTAGCTCCACACTTCTTACTCCTTTCCCTCTGCGCCCCTCCTCTCGTAGCGCAGTTAGGCGCTCCACCTCCACCCCTTCCCCGCACGGCCGCTCCACCTCCACCCCTTCCCCGCACGGCCACCAAACCTTCCGCCAGTGCGTGCGGAACGGGGACTTGGACCGCGCCTTCCGCCGGGCGGAGCGGCCACGGACGCGGCCCCGCTCGTCGGGGATGGCGCCTCCGCCGCCGCCGCTGACACCCTCCGCATCCGCGGCGGCGCCGGGGCCGTGCTGCAAGGAGTCGCCGGGGAGCGGCGGCTGGGGCTGGAGGAGGGCGGCGGCGAGGCGGACGGGGCGGATCTGGCCGTTGCAGAAGAGCTGGTCGGCTGACGACATGGCCGCGGCGGAGGGCGACGGGAAGCGCGACGAGAAGTCGAAGTCGAGGAGGCCGCCGGCGCCGGCGCCGCAGCCGAAGTCCTTGCTGCCGCCTCCCTGGGTGGGGCTCGCCGGGGCGCTGTAGAAGCTGCGGGTCGCTCTCCTCCTGGGTTTGCCGCTTCGTCGCCTTCGTTGGGTACGCCTCCCTCCCTCCTGCTCTCTGGTACACGTGAGATGAGCTGATTGATTGCTGGGCTTGTCTTCGATTGGCTGTGGGTTGGAGTTTCTATGTCCACGCAATTGGTTGTTCGCTGTAGCCGTTGATGAAATTTGTTACCTCAGTAATTTCTGTTTAGAATGGACAATTATTAGTTAGCAGGCTCCAAGATGGTTGTTAGTCTTAAAACCTAATTAACTTGACCCAAATCATATGGAAGGGACAATTAAGTGTCCTCATTACAGGTAGCTGTATGGAACTGGTGATGAGGATGATTGATTTGCTATCAGTATTATGATTGTTCCCAAGGTGTCCATTATCTCTGCTAAGAGCCTTCTGATTTTCCAGCAATGCTGCGTATCGCCCTGATACTTTTGCTTTTGTGTTAGGTCTCCCTTCAGCTACTTTTGCCTTCGTGCTCCCTTAAGCTTGCAAACAGTGACCTCCAAAAGTAACTAGTACAACAGAAAATAGAGTCAGATGTGGATGTTTGCCCATGGATCAATAATACCGCGTACCTTGTGGAATTAGAAAAAGGGAACTCTTAGGTCTTAACTACCATTTCTACACCTAACTGCCCATTTGATTGAACGAATCACATGAATTTATTATTACTTTAATAATTAGTTATCTCTTATGGACTTAGAGTTTGCTTAAGAAGGATACCAATTACTGGGAAAGCTACTTACCTGCAGTAACAAACTTGAATTTAGTTGGTACAATGCAGTGCCTTTTATTCGTTGAACTATGTTTTAGACATGCCATCTTGAAGTTTAGATTACTTGTTTCCTGAAATTTGTGCGGCATTAGTTTGACACATCAGTTTCTACATCTGAAGTTTACAAGTTATAGGTTATAGTTGCTAATTTTCAGGTCGCTTGCAGCTGCAAGGAAACGGATCCATTCATGTTGTATGCTACTGGGTGGAGTCTGAAGTTGGAGCTGCAGCATGGTGTGAGGGTAAGTTGAGTTTCTCTACTTCGCATAGCCTTCTACCTTGGAAGCTGGTTGTAGAAACGTTCATAGAGTGATGTAGTTTAGAATGCACAATGTCGGCAAATTCTTTTCATTTTCTAGAGTTCAGAAAGTATGTTCATATTATTATATACTCATAGCAATTTCGAGCTGCTGTATCTGGGACCTCACTGTTCCATTCCCCTTTTGTTAGCCATGTGCTCTTATTTAAACCTTATGATGGGGTAGTGCCAATATTCCTTTTTTACTGAAGTACCGAATTTATTCACCCAGAGACATCTTGATAATCTGTTGAACAATCAAATGCTGCATGGTTGTATCAAAAATCAAAGCACAAAAATCAAAGCACATACTAGGCTACAGAGCCCTGATGTGTTCACTGCATGGTTGTGCATGTCAATGTGCCATTGTTGAATGCTAGATTTCTGATAGCTAGTTAACTTGTGCCAGTTGAACTGCAGGTTGTATGTGTATACTAAGCTTGTGTTGGGGCTGTGTTTTGTAACATGTTTCAGATACATACTTGAGCAGCAATAACGTGTTAGATAACTAGTTGGATTCATTGTTCTGCTGCTCATGTCCACATTACTTTATTGTCTGATAACAAACTCTTCCATTTTTTGCTTATGCTATTGCTCTGCAGGATGTCATGGTTGTTACTGATGGATTGATGGAGTGGAGTACACGAGGATAAGAGTTGATATATCATTGACTGTAAGTATATGCCAGCCATATAGGCAAAATACTCCTATATGTTAGTAATAAATAACTTGATAAGTGAAACACTTAAATAAACTGGCCTAATAGTAATTTGGTTATTTCCAAAAATCCTCATTGCTTGTTCCAGCCATTTTAAAGATTTTGCTGTTTCTTTTTGTTCTGCATGGCAACAAGCTGAAATATCCTTAGGAGCTATGTTATTTTGTTTGAACTTCAAATATGACTTGGTAGTCCCCTCGTGAGATGATTGTCTAATAATAATAATCATACGTTTGTTTTACCTTGTCAGGCTGTATCACTTCCAAGGTGCTTGAAACTGTGAAGAACCCCAATGATTTGGCAAAGCTTCAGGCATGATCAAAGAGGTTGAGCTTCAGGACATGATCAAACAGGTTGAGCTTCAAGTATTCTAGTTGATTTAACCAAATTGCTTCTATTTTGTTTTCAAATAATTATGTCTCCAGTTTTTCAGTAATGATGCAATACTATTGCTGTCATTTGCCCATTCGATTTCTGAAAATTTTCTGATGCATAAAAAATCCAAATTTTCTTATTCAACCTGGCAACCTTCTCTCAGGATGCTGCTTTCAAGCTACATGTTTATGATATATTTCATAAGTGCAATCCATGAGTAAAGCGCAATGCTGTGTAGGTCCTTTGTTTGGTTTGCTGCAAATATCAACAACTCGAATGTTGTATAGCCATTTGCTGATTGTTCAGTGCAAATAGTACTGCTGCTTGGTTGCTTCTCTAGCCAGAATCAAGTTATTAATCCCACCGTTTCCAGTTTAATCCCTTGTGGACATTTTTGCTTTCACTAGTCATTTCAAAGTTGATACCAGTCTGGATGCTAAATGTACTATCATGTGTCAAGCTATGTCCCCTATTGTGCTTGGTACTACCTTTTTCATGTCTAGCATGTCTGTAATGCTTGTCTTTTTTTTTTTTTGCTTCCAGGATTCGGGAGTCTGTACTTGCTGGAAACATTGCTATCTATACAACTCCACTCTAGAAGTCAAATCATTTTGCTGATTCGGTACTTGCTGGATGTACTTGGATATCTATTCTGGAAATGATGTGAAATCTATTATTGATATGTGAACATCTATTCTGGATGTGTGATTTTGCAACTTGAATACGTTTTTCTGGCTGAGTTGATGAATGTGTGGCTTGTCGACCATTAGTTTTAATGGGTTGTGATGTTGTGGGCCGTAATGATTTATGGGCTGTAATTTTATATGGGCTTAAAAATGATTGGGAATTGTGCCTCTAAATAGTGTGGGCCCATGTCAAAATAGGCTTGTAAAAGGTAACTTGGGTTGGGCCTTTGTGCGAAAGAAAATGGGCTTGAAAAAAAAAAGCTACCTAAAATATAATTGGGCTTATAATTGGGCTTGGCCCACGAATAGGCTAGATGGGCCTTTCTAGGCTATTGAATATTTGTGACGAATAAAATCGTCACAAAGATGATGCCATGTCAGCTTCCAGTCATTGCCACGTCATTCGCATAAAACGTTTTATGACGTTCTGTAGATATTTAAATCGTCATAAATGTGCTGCCACGTCAGCTCCAAGTCATTTCCATGTCATCCACATACAAGGTTTTGTGACGTTTTATAGATGTTTAATGACGAAGCAGTGTCGTCATTAATTAGTGACGACACTAGAATCGTCAAAAAATTTGTGACGAAAAAAAACGTTTTCGTCACCTAATACCTTTTATTACGGGGAATAGGTGACGAACGAGTTTTCGTCACGCGAGTGTCACAAATTACGATATGTGACATAAATTCTACTTTCTATGACATAAATGGAGCGTTATAAAAGCTCACATTTCTTGTAGTGTGTAACAGCGCATCCGCCTGACCATCAGGGCCCATCTGAGGGGAACCCGCTATGGCAGCAGCGCCAACCGTCTCCTGTTCATTGGTTTTGGGTTTTAGCGACGCCAGACCCGCTTTTTGAAGCATCGGATCTAGAAACAACGTTGCAATATATAGTTTCGTCAAGCAGATCTGGGTATGGTGAGTGAATTAAGAGGTACTTCAGTTATCTGAAGTCAACTTCTACGCGACGACTTGAGGAAGCTATAGAATTGCTTAATCCTCTTAAAGTCAACTAGTAACATGCTGTAAGATGCCTTCAGTGACTTCTCAACCTGTAATGTACATTATAAACTAGCAAGTGATCCTATATCTATATAACTTATATAAGTAATCCTCACTAAGAATTTCTTTCAACTCTCATGAAGCCACATCTTCACCTCCCACTAAGATGCATTAATATCCAACTAAGATGCACTAATTGTTATTTCTATCTTATGTAAGACACATTTTCTATTCATTAGATGTAGAGGTCTTCTTCGGTGCTCCATACTACCCTATGGTAGTATGGAGTATGGAGGGATGGACAATTTTGTAATTAGACTGTAATATAATTTTTTTATTGGAGCTCCTAACCTAAATGAACATATGTGTAAAAAGAAATAAATATATCGGACCAAATGAGTATAAAAGTAAAAATAATTTTTCTCATAATACCCCTATACCACTATATTACTCGATCTATACCACATTATATCACATGTTAAAAATAATTTTTTCCCATAATACCCCTATACTACTATACTATTTGACCTATACTACCTTATACTACAGGTGAAGGTCTAGTAGTATACAACTAATTTGGACCGTCAGATCCTTTTATACTGGTCCTTTTTGAACACCAGTATAAGGTAGTATGGAGCACCGAAGAAAACCTCTAGATGTATATTTTATTATTTTCTTCTTATCTATTCAAAAGGTAAAATAAAACTTTATGATTTTCATCAAGAGATAACTTATATGGCTCTCAGGGTAATCTCTACAAGTGTACTATTTTTACAAGCAACTGAACAACCACAATGATTCATAGTTTATCTAAAAAAGTTTTCAAATCCCGCAGCAACGCGCCGGGAATCACCTAGTATGTATATATGGCAGATCCATCATACAGGCACCAGTTCAGCTACTTGCTCATCTCTCCACCATTTATAGCATCTTCCCTTCTCCTCTTCTGCGGCTTGCTCCTTCATCCCATCCACAAAATTAGCCATATACCATATGGCAACTGTTGCCGCACTTAATGGGACCATTTTGGTAGCTGCTGCTTCCAGTCATCAGTGGGGCGGCACCCAGGGCCTGGGCATCGTTGCCCTGACGATGATTACACGGGACAGCAGCCGGCGGCAGCCGGTGCACACCGCTGTCCCGATGACACGGAGCAGGCACTAGCGCCAGCACCGACACCAACGCCGACACCGGCACCGGCGCCGGCCGTCGATTGCCCACTTATTACTGCAGCATGCAATGCAGACCCCTGTGCGATGCCAACAGGACCGCTGGTTATGAACTGTGCCAGGCCAATCTTGCCGCGAACGGGACCGTGTGCTACGATGTCTGCACTACGAATAGCTGCCCTGACAAGTGTGTTGACAGCGGCTGCAGCTTCAGTAACTGCACCTGCGACAACAGCTATGCCCGTAGCTGCTGCAGCGCGTGCGGTCAGCGTCTTCTCCCCACGTACTCTAGCTGCCTGAATCACTACGACAGGGCTGTCGGGTACTGCATGATCGATTGCCAGAACGAATGCAGTAAGAACTGCACCCAGGGATGAGTTCATCCGTATACAGCTTGTCATCGTACGTGCCGGTCAGAGGCTCCATCAGAGCTACATCTATTCTTATTTGAGTACGTTGCATTTTCGGCAGTTCTGCTGTCACGTCCAATATATGCGTTTGCAATATGTGTGTGCCACTACTCATAGTATTTTAATGTATTTTCTTTAAATTTTTATTACTGACCGTTGATCTGAGAAAGCTAATTAAAAAATTAAACATCAAATGAGAATAAAAGCCTTTCATTAAATTTAAAAGCTATCAATGCCCTTAAAAATGGACGATATCGTTTGATTTTAAGTGATATAGTCATGGGTAATCGCAAGGTGCCCATTGCAAACATCCTCAGTTCTTGGAATATTAAATTTCACTAACGGTGCTGGCAATTATCCTGAGTTCTCGTATGAAAATGAACATAACAGCCCTTAGACTTGTCCTGTACTGTCACCCGGGTTCTTATTCTCTTATCCTGAGTTCTCAGCGCGTACTCTCATAAATACACATAATTGTCGTTGAACCTGTCTCGCATCGTCATTAAGGTGCTTAAACTTGTCGCACCATCTCATCTAGGTGCATATGTTTCAAACATGCATTTATCTTTTTTGAATTTGGTGAAAGCGTGGGCAAGTCTATGTTCTAAAGAAATAACTACATTTTGAAAGCATATACCGACACATAGATGCGATAGGTGATAGGTTTAAGAACAGCTAGGATAAATTCATGTTTAAGGACCACTACTTGCATTTAATTTAGGAGTATCAAACTGGGATGACGACTCGAGATAAGTTTAAGTACCGTGAGTAAAATTTACTGTTCTTAGAAGTAGCAAGAGAGAAAATAAGGTCACCATATAGTTGAGTGTCGGTTACCATATTATTTGATTATACAAAGAGCAAAATCATCCACTCGAGGTCCTCAAACTTGTCATGAGGTTAGATCCATAAGAAATACAAATTTTAAAAGTGCATCCCTCGCAAGGTGCTACCTACAACCAAGAACGTGCAGATTGCATAAGTGCCTAACTTGCAAATCTAGGTCCTCAGAGTTGTCTATGGGTAACTCCAAAGGCCCCACAGCAGAGTCACTAGTCAGGACTTTACGGAGGCCAATACTTCCCTTCCAAACCCCTTCTCCCATGGGGTTTAAGATTGGCTCGGAATCTGCTGGGCGCTCCTGCTCACCTTCTTGTTATTATGCTAACAATCCATCGCCATGTCCACCATGTATAACTTTTGACGGTCTTGTCGACTACTATCCACACAAGTTGCAAAAGGTTCACTGAATAGCTCTATCTATGAATAAATTATTAGGATGTAATTTAATTACCTCAAGTCAACTTCTACGCGACGAGTGGAGCAAGCAATTAAGAAGTATTTATTCCTCTTAACTTGGAGTCAACTTGTAACATGCTGCAAGATGCCTTCAGTGACGTCTCATCCTGTGATCTACTCCTATATTGTAAACTATGGCTTCCATGTGTACAGTCGATCCGTTGGTTTGCTGGCTATAAATAGCATGTAACGATCTAAATATATATACAGCTACACCAATTGAGCTACTTCCCCGCCATTTATAACGTCTAGCCTTTTCTCCTCTTCTCAATCCTAATATTGTTCCCCATCTGAAGCTTGCCTTTTTGGTCCCAGCCATCAAAGCCAAATACTACAATGGCTTCAACATCGGTCGCTCCTAACATGACCATGTTGGTCGCTGTAGTGTTCCTTGTGCTGCTCCATTCATCTATGGGGCGGCAGCTAGCGCCTGCGCCCCATTGCGGCGATGATTCCAAGGGGAAGCAGCCGCCAGAGCCTGCTCACCATTGTGACGACGACGATTCCAAGGGGCAGCAGCCCGCAGCGGCTGCGCACCATTGCCCTGATGACACTGAGCAGCCGCCACCTTATACCGCGACCCCACCAACACCACCCCCAACTCCAACACTGCCGCCGCCGCCGCCACCAGCATCACCACTTGCGCCGACCCCAACTACGACACCACCACTGCCAACTCCGACGGCACCAGCGCCGATACCAACGACAAAACCAGCACCGGCTCCGGCACCAACACCGAGGACGACACCAGCACCGGCTCCGGCACCAACACCGAGGACGACACCAGCACCGGCTCCGGCACCAACGACAGCGACACCAGCACCGGCTCTAGCACCCACACCAACGACGACGACACCAGCACCGGCTCCGGCAGTCGATTGCCCTCTTTACTGCATTATGCAATGCAATCAACAGTGCCAAGCCAATTTGACAGCTGCTATCAAACAGTGCGAGACCGACTACGCCTCCAACATGAGCGGGTGCTACGACAGCTGCACTGCCAATATGTGCCCTGACAAGTGTGTCAATAGTGGCTGCAGCGTCAATAACTGTGGTACAGGATGCGACAACACCTATGCCCGTAGTTGCTGCGACGCGTGCGGTCAAGGTATTTACCGCACATACTCTAGCTGCGTGAATTCCTACAGCAGGGGTGTACAGTACTGCGTGATCAACTGCCAGGACAACTGCAATAAGAACTGCACCCAGTGATGAGTGTGTACGGCGTAATAAGTTGCGTTCAGTCGAACGAATAATTTGTTAACCTTGTAACGTCCAAGATATGGGTGTGTGGAAGAAGTGTGTGCCAGTCGAGTCTGGACATTACTGTTTGCATTTGCAGTGATTTGCCAAGATATGGGTCGTCCGGAAAGCATGTTTGCGAGGGAAACATGCTTCCTGAGTAACACTTATTTAGAGACAAGGGCAACTTAATTTCACGGACGACGTGTTACAAAAACTTGCGTGTTTAGTCCGGTGATCATCAATTCATGATCTCCAGAGAGCATGTGTTTTCGTATGCTCCTACTTGGATCCACGCAACCTATATATACATTGAGAAAACCAATTTTTCGCCTCTTCCATTGTTCTTCAACACTAAGTAATTTTCCAAGCTACGAGTATAAAAATGAGCCTGGACAGTCAACGTATTGCAGTTGGATCTAGCTAGGACTGATTACATTCAAACTAAGTAACGTGTCAAGAATGGTCAGCTAGGCCTGCGTATTCTTTCTTGGCAACCACTGCTGTAGAGAATCTCATATATGCCTGAACTAAAACCTCATCTGTGCAGATTATTGGATTGGCACAATGAAGCCAACACGGATACACTCATGGTATTTGTGCTGGGTGCGCGAGTTAGCATGAACAAGGTACAACAAGCCTTCCAACTCATAGGGATCTCTGGCCCCTTGCATATGATCCCTCATTATTTCAGCATCTAAGTGGCTTCAAACTAAAGAAAATTGTACTAGAAGTTGTAGATCTAGTCGAAACATATAATTTTATATAAAGTTTATCCACATCTTAGTCCATATATACATATGCAAAAGTTATCAGTTTCTAAACACATGCGCTCAAATTCAAATTGAAAAGGCGGGAATATTATGTGTGCGAGATCAATGTAGAGCTAACACGGGGAACCAATGTGGACAGTCCTAAAAGTATCTATATATGCCGGCTCTATATATTTTAGCCCAACACCGATAATCATTTTAATGTGCCAGCACCAGTGACTTTTCCGTGCAGGTTCTTAAATGGCTAGCAAGGAGAGTGGATGTGGATGAGTGTTTCTCTAGCTAGTGAACGTGATTATTATATATGTTAATTATTGTAGAGAGTCACCTACGCATCTCGCAATTCCTGATTAGGTGTAGCTTCCTTCATGTTCCTATAACTACCATGTCCATCAATGCACATATAACTTAGTAACACAGCCTTGCTAGATAGAAATAATCCTAAAAATAATCTTATTATGCTTTCTCCAAACCAGCAAACAACGACCGGAGGTAAACTCGGTTGCTATTAGCTTCCATCGATGAGACCCTTAGATGTGTCATTTAGCTGAAAGTTGTCACCTACCTCTAGAGTCTAGAATCTTATGGTCCTAATCTGAAATCGTGATCGGTGCATCATTGATTGAAAGTCAAGTTTCTCATGTGCGAGTCAGAGGTAACATGATAAAGTCGAAGCTGACCTTCACATTATTGTTCTACAAAATATTTCGCTGTATTGAATGGATGTTCTCACACAAAGAAAAACTAATTAACACAAGTGTCGCGGTAAAGCCTGTGAAGCGACGGTGCCGCCATGATCTTGCACTATGTTAGCCAAGTCCATCCTAGCCGAACCAGTAACATGCATGCCGCCATGATCTTGCAATGTATGTGGCGTGACTGCCTTGTTTGTCTTTCCAAGTTTGAGCATGACACACCGGTTATTTATTTATATAATATTTGATTAAAAATTGCTAAAATGGCATCGTATTGCAGCCTATGCATGCACCAGGATGTCGGCCGTGTGATCGAATTCAGAGTCTGTAGCATTCGGTGGCGCTATTCTAGTTAAAATGTCGTGCTCCTACCAACAAGTTGCAATATGAGATTAAGCCTAAAGTCTCGTTTACAGGTTCCCTAGTCACTATGTTACTCCATGTGACCTAGAGATGATGTTCAGATTTTTCAACAACAGCTTAGGAACAGGCGTACTGCTTTTATTAACAAACGTTTACAGCAGTACAAGCTCCATCATGTGGAGTTAGGAACCAAACATGTCTATCTAGACTTTCATATAACGATCCCTTAGCGAGCCTATGAGCATCTTCATTAGCTTCCTTCGTTCATGAACAAAACTGATATCAGTGAAGTCCGTTGCCCTTTCCTTGATCTCACGGACAACATGGTCGTAAGCTCCCATTGCCTTTCCAAGCAAATTATGGATTATGTTCAGGCAATCAGTCACCAACCTGAATTTCTGGAGCACCAGGTCACTAGCCAGTGTCATCCCTTCATGGCATGCTATCGCCTCCGCCATCTCCGGGTCAGAAATGCCTTCTATTACCAACGCCGAGGCTCCCATGAAGTTGCTAGCTTTATCATGCACCACCGCCATCATCGTCACCTTTGTTGAGTTCTTTGCAATTGCTGCATCAACATTAATTTTCACAAACCCCTAATGACGGCAGGGTCCATCTAGTCTGCTTAGCTTGAACAGTTTGCCTCACTTTCCCCATTGATTTGCTCGCTCCCAGATCGGACAAGAACCTTTCCACAAAACAGTGTGTCGACAATGGGCTCTAGTAAATATTCTCACGAATGATTTTGTGCTGGGCATACCATATTGCCTACAATGTGATAGTCACTGTCACTAACTTATCATGGTTTAAGGAGTTCATAGCTTCACTGATGCCATCCCCGAGCATCTTGATGTTGTGTTGAACTGATAAACTCGATGATCTCATCTGCAGCGCCCACACACACCTCGCTAGATGGCACTCAATCTGAGAGTTCTTCCATGAGTCTTGGCCTCCACACACAACACACCTGTTATCCAAATACATGTGCCTTTTCTGCCGGACATATCCTATTGGGATCGTCTGTTGAGCGAGGCACCATAAGAATAGGAACGCCTTGGATGGAACTTGGACGCGCCAAATATATGTCCACTCCTTGTGCTTAGTTGATCGAGCAATCTGATCTCCCCATATTGTGTTTTATCCACTCCACTTGTTTATCTCGATTGCTCATAAGCATCTGGTAAGCTAATCTTATGGTGAAAACATCTGACTTCTCATAGTGCCATGCCCAAAAACCGTCTTATCTTCTGGTACTCACTCGAATATTAGCAATGACCTCCCAATCCATTGGCAAAGAAGAACTCTTTCAGCCTCTGCATGTCCCAAAATCCTGACGCGTTGGCAATGAGGTCACTCACCATCCGCATGTTGTTCCGTTGTAGCCTTACAACAGGTCTCATTATCCCATCTCTCGGTATCCAGTTCATCACCCATATATCATTAGCTTCACCTCTCCCAGTTCTGTGAATTAAGCCTCGGCGCAATACTTCCTTGCCATCAATGATCACTCTGCATACTCAAGATGGCGATGTGCCAACTTCCTCTTCCAAGAAATCACCATGTAGAAAGTACACAACTTTGAGGAGACGTGCACTTACCGACAAAGACCCTTGTAATATTCTCTAGGCTTACCTCACTAGTAATGCCATATTAAACATGTTGATGTCCCAGAAGCCAAGACCGCCCATGCACTTCGATTTTGTCATGTCCTCCTAAGCTACCCAATATGTTTGCACAATCCTAAGCCAAGACTGACCATCAATATGTTTGGACAATCCTCTTGGCAGCCAAAAGCATGATATTGAGTAGGTTGGTATCACCTAAGCCCGCTTTGACCAATACTTCCTTACCCCCGGCTGAAAGTGCTTGTTATAGCCAACCTTGTACCCTTATCCATACCATGTCTTTGAGGTATTTTAACGCACCATTAGATGATGTGCCAACATTAGTAGACATGCCCAGATACTTGTCACTAGGTGCCTCGTTGTGGACTTCCAAAGAAGCCTTGATCTCCTCACGGGTACTGCCTTGGACGCCCTTAGCAAAGTGGATCGAATATTTTTCCATATTGACCTACTGGCCAGGGGCTGTAAATATTCAGTTCATCCTTTGTCACTTCAGCACACTCTCCATTTTCTTTGAAGAACAACATGTTGTCATCTACGAAGAGTAAATGGCTTACAATCAAAGCCGACGAACCCGCTTTTATTTCTGAATTGATGACTGAGTTCTAGATATTACCAAGAACGAAATGCCCTTTGCTGCTAGCAAAAACAAATAAGATGAAGTTGGGTCTCCTTGTCAGATCCCCCCTTGAGGGAATAAAATTCTTTTGCCGGTCACCATTGAATAAAATGGAAAATGAGCGGTCACCATTGAATAAAATGGAAAATGAGACCATAGTTACCAAACGCATGATCATATCTACCCAAAGCCGATGAAACCCCAGCTTGATCATGATAGCTTTCAAGTAGCTCAATTGTACATGATCATATGCTTTCCACATATCTAGCTTAAGAGCACAAAATCTACTGTCCCGAGCTCTCTTCTTCTTGATGAAGTGCATACACTCATAAGTTGTAATAATATTGTCTGTAATCAGAGGCCTTGGCACAAAAGTAGACTGTTGCTCTAATATAATCTCTGGCATAATAAGTTTCAGTTTGTTGGCCATCACCTTCGAAGCAATTTTGTAAATCACATTGCATAATCTTATTTGCCTAAACTAGCCTATTTCCTCTGGACCATCAACCCTCAGGATCAAGACCACAAATGTATTATTAATTATTGTTGGGTCATCCTCACCTTTTAAAACCCGAAGTGCAACTTCTGAAACTTCATCACCACACAACTCCCAATTATGTTGGAAGAAGTATGTTGGTAGCCTTCAATCAAAAAAGTGTGTTGGTAGCCCATTCAATCCTTGTTCCTTCTTAGGGGACATCTAGAATAGCGCTATTTTTATTTCCTCAAGGGAGTCATCAACTGTTTATTCATAGCGGTTGTAATGTTGGCCGGAACCATGGTCGCTCCATGTCTTTCGTCCGCTCAGACGTGTATAGATCGTTATAGAAAGACGATTCTAACGCATATTGAACACATACCTAGTCTTTCGGGTTTTAAGTTAATTAGACGTGAGGCCTGGGCTCTGGTAGACCTTGATCCGGTGTCCAGCCCACCGTGGGTATAGAAGATTGGGTCCCAATCTGATGCGCACTCTCACCCCTCAACTTCATGTTATTTGGTTTGTACGAAATTTTCGTTTCGTCCGTCGTCATCTATATCCTACACCATCGGATTTTATGATGATCGACCGCTTTAGATTAACCTAAATAGTCCATGGTTACCTACGCCGTCGGATTTTATGATGATTGAACGCTCTAGATTAATCTAAACAGTTACATCTCTAAATTAGTAATTTTTTAGACTACTCCATACAACTCTAAATTAGTATTTTTTAAAACACGTGCGTGCGGCACGTGCTCTTCTATTACTAAATGTAAAGATACTAATAATACTAACAATCGATCGCCAACTTTTGACTGGTTCTTCGGCTACTATCCACACAAGTTCCAAAGGTTCATTAAATAGCTCTGCCTTTGAATAAATTAGGATGTACTAGTTCAATTATGTGAAGTCAACTTCTACGCGACGACTGGAGCAAGCAAGATGCCTTCAGTGACGTCTCATTCTGTAATCTTCTATATATTATTACTAGGTGATTCCTCGCGCGTTGCTGCGGGATGTTTGTTATACTTTTTAATGATTATTACTGGATGATATTAAAAAATAGTAAAAACTTGACAATTTTGTTTTTGACACAACATTAAATTATTCAATTAAGGGATACTTGAGTACAATACAATTGTGGTAATATATAAAACGTAATTTAAAATTATTGAGAAAACGAACCTTTCAATTACTTGGAGTCTTATTGAGAAATTTCTCTCACATGTGGTGATTTCTAGTGGTTGCACTTATTATTTAGTTAAGGCGATACTTTGCGCGTTGCTGCGGAAATTTTTTAAACAAATTTGAAGATGTAATTTGAAAATAGAAACACTAAAGTGATTGCATCGCAACATTATTTTGCAAACAACATTATACGTGAAAACACGTTAATTTTATTGAGAGAATGGCTTGGAAATTTTGTCATGAGGGAGTTAATGCATATCAGTGGAAGATGATGATGTGTCTTAGTGGGATGTGATGATGTGGCTTCATGAGAGTTGAGAGAAATTTTTAGTGAGGATCTCCTATACAGTATATAAACTGTGGCACCAATGCATGTGTGGTGGATCCGTTGGTTTGGTGGCTATAAATAGCAACAAACGATCTGAATCACACAGCCACACCAGTTGAGTTGCTTCCCCATCTCCACCATTTATAGCATCCTGCCTTCTCTCCTGATCCCCATCTGAAGCTTGCTTGTTGGTGCAAACCATAAAAGCCATATAAAGCATGGCTTCAGCCACTCCCGCTTGTGACCATGTTGGTCGCTGCTGTGCTCCTCGTGCTGCTCCATTCCTCGATGGGGCGGCAGCAACCGCCTGCGCACCATTCCAAGGGGCAGGAGCCAGCAGGCCATGCGCGCCATTGCCCTGATCATAATGAGCAGTCGCCACCTCCAACAACCAACACCAACGCCGCCGACACCATTACCACCACCGCCGCCAGCACCAACGCCGCCGCCTTCACCAGCATCGCCGCTGCCAACACCAATGCCGACACCACCACAAGCACCGGCTCCGGCTCCGGCAGTCGACGATTGCCATGCTTACTGCGGCAAGCACTGTGAATATGTGCCCTGGCCAATATGTCTGCTGGTGCAAAAAAAGTGCGAGACCGACTATGCCTCCAACATGAGCGGGTGCTACGACACCTGCACTGCGAATATGTGCCCTCTGGCAAGTGTGTCGACGGTGGCTGCAGCGTCGATAACTGCTATACAGGATGCGACAACACCTATGCCCGCAGTTGCTGCGACGAGTGCCATCGAGGTCTTTACCCCTCGTACTCTAGCTGCGTCAATTACTACAACAGGGCTGACGGGTACTGCATCGGCAAATGCACGGACGACTGCTATAAGAAGTGCACCCAGGGATGAGTTGGTATGGCGTAAGCTGCGCGGCTATCTGTGCACGTGGTATTTTCCCCGTTCCGTGTTCAGCAATTTTGTTTATTTAATTTGGAGTTGTTAATCTTGTCGCGTCCAAGATATGGATGTGTAATACGAGTAAGTGTGCCGTAGTCAAGTCTGGAAGTTACTGTTTACATTGGTTGCCACCATTTATGTTCATGTTATAATAAGCCCTAGATCGAAAGGAGAAAAGGAGGACCTTTGAGTTCTATCGGTCGTGGTGCAAAAAGCTTCTTCTGTGGTCCAGTGATCATCAATGCGCGATCTCCCTGATCTGCACAACCTATCTACAATCAGATAATGCTTCAACACGGTAACTTTCAAGCTACAGGCCGGTATTAAAAAGTAAACTTGGACAATCAACGAATTACAGTTGGATCTACCGTAGGCACTACGGGAAAACCCGAAGTTGCCGAGTGTCAAATCTTTGCCGAGTATAGTTTTTCGGACACTCGGCAAAGAAGCTCTTTGCCGAATGTAAAAAAAAATACACTCGGCAAAATAAAAACACTCGGCAAAAAAGGGCTTTGCCGAGTGTCAAAAGAAACACTCGGCAAAGGACGGGTGTTTGCCGAGTGTATTTTTTTGACACTAGGCAAAGATTTGAGTTTTTAAATTTCTAAAAAAGCAAATGAAGTCTAAAAATCATGAGATTTAGCATGATGTGATGGTATCATACGTAAAGGCTGTGATAAAAAGTTGAGAAGATTTCGCACATTTTGTCATAACGATGTTTACAAAATTGAAACATCACACAAGAAGTATATGTGTTACTCTATATGAAAGAGTTAGTCAATGTATTTTTTGAATACAAACTCTTTTATATGATCTCAAATGAAAAAAAGCTTTAAACCAAAGTTGTATGGCTTGATGAAATGTAACACTTTGAAGTTGACAACTTTTCTATTTGACAAAATTTTATAATTCAAAATATCATTATAAGCTTTCCGATTTCAAATTTTAAAGTTTTAAAATTTTCAAATGATCTCAGATGTAAATAAATTTTATACCAAAGTTGTAGAGCTAGATGGGATTTAAGACTTTGTAGTTGTACACTTTTTTATTTGAGATTGTTTAGCCATGTCAAAATATGATAATTACATAATTATAGCTTTGCCGAGTGTTTTTTTAACATGGCACTCGGCAAAGACATGAGGTTTCCGAGTGTTCCCTGTTACACTCGGCAAACTGGCCACCTCATCGATCCAACCTTGTGAAATACTGCTCTCCTATTGGCCCAACAAACAAACCCTGGATCCTCACACATCTCTCTCCTCCCACGTCTGGATAAGCCTCACCTTCTCTCCACCTCCCTCCCACGCGGGCTCTCTCCCCCGGCGGCCAGCGGCGGTGCGCGCGGCTCACTCCCCCGGCGGCGGGCGCGGGCTCCCTCTCCCCGGCGGCCGGCGGCGGTGCGCGCGGCTCCCTCCCCCGGCGGCGGGAGCGGGCTCCCTCTCCCCGGCGGCCGGCGGCGGTGCGCGCGGCTCCGTCCCCCCGGCGGCGGGCGCGCCCCCTCCTCTTCCCCGACGGCGGGCGCGGCTCCCTCTTCCCCGGCGGCGGGCGCGCGCCCCTCCTCTCCCCAACGGCCGGCGGCAGCGGGCGCGACCACCTCTCCCCAGGAGGCGGCGCGAGCAGGCCGGCACCGGCGGCGCGCGGACTCGCCCCCGACCGGCGGCGCGCGGACTCGCCCCCGACCGGCGGCGCGCGGACTCGCCCCCGACACGGCGCGCCATCCTCTCCCCCGACGGCCGGCGACGGTGGGCGCGGGGCAGGCTGGCCCCAGCGGCTCCGGCGGCGGTGCAGACGCGCGGAGCCGCCCCCGACCGGCGCCCTCTCTTCTCTCAGATCCATCGGGGCTTCGGCTGCCGGCGGCCGGCGGCAGCGGGCACGGCGGTGTGCTGATGGCAGCCGGCGGCGGCCTGCCGGATTTTTTTTGTTTTTTTTATTTTTCTAAAAAATTGTTGCCGAGTGTCCATCTAAACACACGGCAAACTCTTCGCCGAGTGCCCGAAAAGTAACACTCGGCAAAGAACCCCTTTGCCGAGTCTATAGTCGCCGAGTGCTCTTCGCCGAGTGTAACACTCGGCAAAGGCTTTGCCGAGTGTTTTTGGCCTTTTGCCGAGTGTTTTTGACACTCGGCGACTCACAGGTTTCCCGTAGTGAGGATTGATTACTTTAGTTTCGAAACTACGTGGCATAAATGCTCACTACTAAATCACACATTTACCCAATCTTGATAGATGCATAGGATCAGCTAGCAGTAGATAATCTCACGGGTACAACTTGTATAAAAAGATTAAAACATGTGCAAGCAAGAACTACATCTAGATTTAGAACAACTACACCTAGAAAGAGAGAGGGAGAGCACAGACCGTCCGTGGTGGCGACGGGGTCAACGGCCATGGCGGCGGTGGCGGTCGCAGGGGCGGCCGCGGGTTGAGGAGGCGTCGACGGTGTGGGGATGATGCGGTTGAGGTCGGGTCGGTGGCAGCGGGTGCGCCGGATCCACCCGGAAGTGGTGATGCGGCTTCCCGTTGCTCCAGTGCACCCTCGATCGGTAGGGTTGTTTGGGTGGCGGCTGGCGGCGGTGAACCTCGTGCCTGGCGCCCTAGCCCCCACCTCTTTCTTTACAGCACTGTACAACAGGGGCCCACCAACCGATGCTAGGTTGGGCTCCCCCGATCAGGGTGCATTGGACCGAGCCCACCACGGCCTTTGGGCTGTGGTGGTGGAGATCGACCTAACAATCTCCCCCTCGATCTCACCTTATGGTTTTCTTACCTTCAGCTCTTCGCTTGACATCCACTTCATAACTAAAAGCACATTGAGCATGAGTCATCAAAATTGTCATTTCAATTAGATTAATCAGCCACAATAAACTTCTCCATTATGAAGGATCATAACTCGGGCCCTTATCCAGTGATCATTAGGCTTTCCTTTAAACCCATACCGGTAATGTGTTCTCTAAACACACTGGGTGGTAAGCCTTTTGTGAGCAGATCCGCTAGCATATTTTTCGTACTTATATGCTCCAGACTTATAGTGTGATCCTGGATTTTATCCTTCACAACACAGAACTTTATTTCTATTGGTTTGGTAGCATTACTCGACTTGTTGTTGTGAGCGTAAAATACTGCGGGCTCATTATCGCAGTACATCTTAAGTGGTCTATTAATGCAATCTACCACATTCAAGTCGGGTATGAATTTCGTTAGCCACTTGGCCTGCAACGTTGCCTCATAGCATGCTATAAACTCTGCATACATCGTAGATGATGCAACCAGAGTTTGTTTAGAGCTTCTCCACGAAATAGCTCCCCCTGCGAGAGTGAATACATAACCTGACGTGGATTTTCTATCATCCTTGTCTCCTAGCAAAATCTGCATCTGAATACCCTCTTATCTCTAGGGAATCAGATCTTCTATATATAGCATGAGGTCTTTTGTGCCTTGCACATACCGCAAAGCTTTCTTTGCCATCTTCCAGTGCTCTATGCCTGGATTATCTTGATATCTACCGGGTACTCCGGTGATATATGCTAAATCAGGGCGAGTGCACACTTGTGCGTACTGTAAGCTACCGACTGCTGAAGCATATGGAACCGTTTTCATTTGATCGATCTCATATTGGTTCCTGGGGCAGTTGGAATCCCCAAACTTATCGCCCTTCACTATCGGTGCAGATGTGGCTTTACTCGCATGCATATTATATAACTTTAGGATCTTCTCCAAATACGTCTTTTGCGATAGTCCTATAACCCCGTTTATTCTATCTCGGTGAATTTCAATGCCTCACCAAGATCTTTCATATCAAAATTAGAGGAAAAAAACATTTTTGTTTCTTGCAACATTCTTGTATCACTGCTAGCAAGCAGGATATCGTCCACGTATAGGATTAGGAAAATGTATTTCCCATTCTTAAACTTTGCATATATGCAATTGTCCTCTATATTTGGCTTAATCTCAAATTTCTTAATTGTCTCATTAAACTTCAAGTACCATTGTCTAGAAGCTTGTTTTAATCCATAAATGGATTTTCTTAGGCGGCATCCCATGTTTTCGTTGCCTTCCACAACAAAACCTTTGGGTTGAGTCATGTAAACATTTTCAAACAGATCCCCATTTAAGAACGTTGTCTTTACATCCATCGGATGTAATTCTAAATCATAGTGTGCCACCAATGCCATTATAATTCTAAAAGCATCTTTACACGAGACTGGAGAAAACGTCCCATTGTAATCTATTCCTTCTCTTTGTGTGAACCCCTTGGCCACAAGTCGCGCTTTATATCTTTCAATATTCCCATTGGAGTCACATTTTGTTTTGTAGACCCATTTACAGACTACTGATTTGGCTCCTTTAGGAATTACTTCTAAGTCTCAAACTCTGTTGGTACTCATTGATTTCATTTCTTCTTGCATGGATTCAAGCCATTTTTCAGACTGAGCGCTTCTCATGGCCTCTTCAAATGTGACGGGATCACCCCCATTTGAAAATCTTCTATGTTGCCAATTTCATAGCAATCAGGAATGACTGAGCGTCTCACTCTTGTAGACCTTCTTAGTCCTCATCCAGCTGGTTCAGCAGCTGGCTCAACAACCGGTACCTCTGGAACCACGGGCTGTTAAGGTTCTATTTCCTGTGCAACAATCGGTTCAACTTCTTGTGCAACAATTGGTTCTACTTGTGGAATAGGTTCCACGTTCTCATTCATTGCTTGCACTATAGGACTAGGAGCTTGTACCGGTGTCACAGTGGCTTCCAATGTTGGAATTGACACAGGTAACTCGAAAAAGGTTCTTGAATCATTAGGGCAAGGTGCAAAAACCCGTTTCTCCTCAAGATCAATCTCTCGAGTAGCCATGCTCCCCCTGATCATATCATTCTCCAGAAAAACTGCATGCCTCGTTTCCACAAACTTTGTGTGTCTGTTAGGACAATAGAAACGATAACCTTTTGTCTTTTCAGTATAGCCAATGAAATAGCAACTGAGTGTCTTGGGATCTAGCTTCCCAATATTTGGGTTAAAAATCTTAGCCTCAGCGGGGCAGCCCCACACACGCATATATCTGAGAGAGGGTTCTCTACCCGTCCACAGTTCATAAGGTGTTGTAGGAACTGCTTTGCTAAGCACTTTGTTTAGGATGTGAATGGCAGTCTTCAGAGCCTCCATCCACAAATTAACTGGTAAAGTGGAATAGCTTATCATGCTTCTAACCATATCCATCAAGGTACGGTTTCTTCTTTCAGCTACTCCATTTTGCTGTGGGTCACCCGGTGCACTATACTGGGCAACTATGCCATTTTCCTGTAGGTACCTTGCAAAAGGTCCTGGAATTTGGCCATACGGGGTGTGTCGACCGTAGTACTCCCCCCACGGTCTGATCTTACTAATTTTATTTTCTTATTAAGCTGATTCTCAACCTCAGCTTTGAATATCTTAAATTTATCCAACGCTTCTGGCTTGTGTTTTATTGGATAAATGTAACCCTAACGAGAGTAATCGTGTGTGAATGTGATGAACGAATCAAAACCATCCACTGATGCAACGGGAAACGGACCACAGATGTCTGTGTGTATAATGTTTAAGGTTCACGTGCTTCGTTTTGCTACTTTGTTTACTTGCTTAACGTATTTGCCTTTGATGCAATCAATACATTGTTCTAAGTCTGAAAATTCTAGCGGCGGAAGAATTGATCCTTTAACTAAACGTTTCCATTCTCCCCCTCGAAATGTGGCCTAAACGACAGTGCCAATAATTTCGATGAAACGTCATCAATTCTTTTCCGCTTCTTGTTTACTTTTGTAGACGAGGATACATTTTCAATTTCATGCACAATCTTAGTACTCGCATACACATCTTCACATGCATACAAATCATCATGAGTAGATAACATATAAAGTTTGTCTTGTCGGAAGGCAAGACCCACACAAACTTTATTCAACATAATTAAGCATCGTTCGCTATCGAATAAACACTTAAAACCATAGTCTGATAAACATGAAACTGAAATTAAATTCCTGCTCAATGAGGGAACATAAGGACGTCGTGTAGTTGAAGTGTGAAGCCGTCTTTCAACTTGATGGGGAGTTCTCCTATCGCCTCCACTTCAGCTTCAACGCCGTTTGCTACTTTAACTCCTCTTTCTCCTCTTTGCAGCATCCGACTCATACTTAACCCCTGCATAGAATTAGCAACGTGAGTAGTTCTACCTGAATCAATCCACCAAGTAGATTTATCATAACTTAAAAGCAGAGATTCATCTACAAAAGTAATAAAATCCTCACTCTTTTCCACATCATTTCAAGCCAATCAGGACACTTGTTCTGCCAGTGGCCTGTCTTCCCACAATGCAGACACTCATTCTTGCCAACTTCCTTCTTGTCTTGCGGCTTGTTTGAGCGATCAAACTGCATTGGTGCCTTGCCCTTGTCTTTGTTGGGAGCATTTGAAGGACCACTCTCCTACTGGTTCTTTGCTTTAGAATTCTTGTTAGGAAAGTTCTTTTTCTTCTGCTGATGGTGCACATAGTTTATCTGTCCACCATTTTATGCAATCATCCTGTCCTCATCTTGCACACAGCGTCCTATGAGCTTCTGCATATCCCATTTTTCCTCTAAGGAATTGTAACTGATCTCTAAGTTGGAGAATGCGGGTGGGAGTGAGCGAAAAACTGTATGGACAAGAAAAATCATCAGGTCAGCTAACTTCCCATGTAGGTTGCTCAACTTCAAGATGTGCCCTCTCACACCTCCACCTGTATACTTTGTGTTTAGGAACTGATCAATCAGCGTCCTGGCATAAGTCTTGGATGACCCCGTGAACTTTGTCTCCACTAGTGCCATGTACTTAGAGGCGGTGTGAGCAACACCTTCTGCATCCTTCTCAGGAATAGAGCTCCTAATGGCCTCTGCCATCTTTGTCCACATAATCAGCAGACATTTCTTGTTGGAGTTATCCCATTTTCTCTTTTCGATATCATAAAGAGCTCTAGTGGGTGCCTGGTTGCGCTCTCGCACCGCGAACGCCTCATCTGTCTCATTCTCCCCACGCACCAGTGCCGCAGGCTCTGCTGGGCACGGGTTGTTCATGGCTGTATCAATGTCTGTCATGACAACTGCCAGGTTGAACTGCGTGCGCCATTCTGCATAGTTGCTTCCAACTAGCATGGGGATCGCAGAAACGTAGCTCATAGCATTAGGGCCTGAAATGTCGACATAAAATCGGTGAGAACAATAATAAAAATAAATATTGCATGTATTAATTTAACTTTGGTCAAAATCAACACATATAACATACTTTCTACATCAATTCTATATCACCTTTGGGCAGAAAATAGAACTAATGCATAATAACTTGAACATGAATATTTATAATATTGTAATTATCAGCTTTGGCCAGAAAATAACAATATCATAAAACTGAGTATAAAAAATTTCTTCTTCTCTAATTAAATATCCCTTTGGTTCAATTTAACTAGAGAATAAATTACGCAGCAGAATAACATCAAATATCAAAAGAAAACTAATTTTCAGAAGCATTCTACTCTCTGTAAAATAATTATCATGTGCAAAAATTTAAACAGAGATATATACTTGAAATGCAAATAAACACAAAAAACAACCAAATATAGCTTCTGAAATTAATAAACTTGATGGGAAAACATTACTATTCGCAGCAACCCTTTTGGCTCGCGAAAGAAAAACGGCCCACGGCCCATGCGCGTGCGAAACCGCGCCATCGCGCGTTTCGGCCCAGCAGCGGCCCAGCCGCATGCGAGGCCCATCTGCTCCTCCGCAGCAGAAGTCTACTTTTGCCCCTCGAATTTTCGTTTGCGCGGAATCAACCCTCACGGGCCCATCGTGCCCGCGCTCTCCCGCATGGGCTTTAGCCCGAAAATCGACGACTGAGCTGTCGAAGCGGCCCATCGCCTCAACCCTCACGGGCAAACATCTGGCCCGCGTCCGCGCCGGGGCGACGTGGCTCAGCGGGAGCCGTCCGATCAAAATCGACAGCTCACCGTGAGTTTCGCCCGTATAAAACCCGGCGCGGCCGGCTCCCCCGGAAAACCCTTGCCATTCTTTCCTTTCTCCGCCCCCGCCTTCTCCGCCTTCAGCTCGGCGGCGCGCGCTCAGCGGCGGCGGCCATGGCCGGCGTCTTCGCCGGCGACGGCAGGGACGAGCGCCGCCGGCCATGGCCGTAGCACTCCCCTTCTCCTTCTCCCCAGACCCTCTCTCGCCCTCTCCCAGACCCGACTTGCGAGATCTAGAGAGAAAGAGAGGTGAGGGGGCCCGCGACCCACCATAGTCAAGGTGAGGGCGAGCGCCGCTAGCGCAAAAGCCAGTAGCACTCCCCCTCCCTCCTTTGAGATGTGGCGCCGGGGTGAACCCCCTCGCCGACGCGCGCGTTCCCCATCTCGGGCGAGCACGCCGCCGTCGAGTGGTGTCGCTCCGGCGTCCCTTCCCGCACGGCGGCGGTGATGGCCGGCGGCGAAAAGAAGGCCCACTCCTCCCCCGGCCCTCTGAGTTTGCGTAGCTCTAGGGTTAGGGTTAGGGTTATGGTTTCGGGATTTTGGATCTGAAATCCACTTTTCTTTTCGATTTTCTATCGATTTGCATCAATTTCTTCTTTTCTTTCCCCTCTGTCAAGACTAACAGTGGGTGTTTTCTTTACTTTTTTGAGTGCTAACTACCCGGAGTGCTAATCTACTACTAGATTAGGCTAACAGATACCATTGATAGATGCATAGGATCAACTAGCAGTAGATAATCTCACGGGTACAACTTGTATAAAAAGATTAAAACATGTGCATTCAAGAACTACATTTAGATCTAGAACAACTACACCTAGAAAGAGAGAGGGAGAGCACAGACTGTCCGTGGTGGCGACGGGGTCGACGGCCATGGCGGCGGTGGCGGTCGCAGGGGCGGCCGCGGGTTGAGGAGGCGTCGACGGTGTGGGGATGATGCGGTTGAGGTCGGGTCGGTGGCAGCGGGTGCGCCGGATCCACCCGGAAGTCCTTAGTCGAATCACCCATTGGCACTACATGAACTTTGACACGGTAAATGTTTTATAAATAAAGGGTAGTATGCTCGCAAAGTAGCATTTAGCTAGAGAATGCAAACACTTATAACTAAAATTTAGCTAGCTAATAATTTTTAACTTTTAGCCTAGCTAATTTTAGAAGGAATGTATCCAAATAGAGCCTAAGAGCAAGTCCAATAGACTGGCTAAATGCATCTGGCTTGGTAAAAAAAAATAACGAAAACAGCGGTTCCAACAGCCTCTGTATCTGCTCCTCATCGCTATCTGGCTCGTCATCCATCCACCTCCGCTGGGCATATTTGCCCTAGCAAACCACCCGCGCCATCTCCAGATCCACCATGCTCCGGCCTTCCCGTGCCTCCCTCGCACGCCTTCCCGCCCTTTTACGCTCCCAGCCGTCCCTCCTCCCTCGTGCCGATTTAGCCCCCACACGCCGCCGCATCCCTACCCAGCTGCTTTCCGCTCGCACTGCCGCATCCTCGCTCCCGCGCCCTTTCCGCCCTCGTCTCTCCATGTTCAGGCCGCCATGTCCCCGTGCACCGGCCGCCGCTTCCGCGGAGTGTGTTCCGTCCTCTCAGGTTGCGCCCTCGCCTCCCCATGATGATCTGCTCAATGCCGAGCAGTTCGATGGGGACTGGGGACAATGCCTACACTGGTGAGAGGCTTGTTCTCTTCTGTCATGTAATTCCTGGTTCTCTTTCCTGTACGCTTCTTGGTGGAAGCGTTGTGGCCTGAGGTTGAATTACTGTTATGTGTAAGGGCAGTCCCAACCCAGACTCTACCCATAGAGTCCATATGTTCAAGACTCTATTATAAGAAACCATAACCTCCAATGCAGATTTTATGTCTTGAAGTCTATCCAATCCCATGGCCCACTTGTCTCTCTCACAGATGGTCTTGATTTGCGTGAAGACTTGGTTTCTTAGTTAGACTTGGTTTCTTCATTTTCCCCCTCTCTCTTCAATAAATGTTCTGCCACATCAGCATTTTGCTTACATGGCAGCATAATTAATGACTTTAGACTCTACGGTAGAGTCTGCATTGGGACTGCCCTAAGCTACCCTGGATTGTGTTCTAATATTAAGGGAGAAGGTTATTTGTTAAGTTGCTCTAATGTTGTGTGATATGTGTGATATGTATACTTGTTTTCGGACTACTATCAGTAAGAAAAAATGATTGGACATTTGAGATTTGAATACAGGCTGAGTTAAACAGCCCTCGGAAAAAAAAATCAAAAGAATGTGGAGCGGATAATACGTTTTCCACATCCTCATCCATATTTTTTTGTGTGTGGATGCGGAGTAGGATATGGTTTAAGCAAAATCCGATGGATACGGATTATCCGAAAATTGAACGCGGATTATCCGAGGCTTATAATAGGATATCCGACTAATCTAACGAGCCCACCATGTCACCACGCTACAAATCGAGCTCAGCTCAAATAACGAGACACCCATAAACTATGTCATGGTTTATGAACCATAAAGATAAGTATTTTTCGTATTACGTTGCTAAATTATAGTTTGGTTTAGAAATTATTTATCACTTAAAAACTATATGTAAGCATATATTATCCGACTATATTAATTCGCATCCGCTCCGAAACCGCTCCGACTCCGCACCAGTTCCGACATCCGAAAAAATCCGCATCCGTAACCGCATCCGCAAGATATCCGCTCCGCTCCATATCCGACAAAAAAATATGGATGAGGATGTGGAAAAGACCCATTTGAATATAGAGAGGGATAAAATTTAGAGAGGTTGTTGGGTTTGATTACTTTTTTGCATAATAACTAAAACAGGATTTCACAGCCACTTTTAGCTAGGCTCTAACAATAAAATAACGGAACGGGTGCAAATGCATCCACTACCACCCTGCCGCCGCCTCGAAATGTTCTGCCGATCTTCCCGTGCTGCCAAGCCAAAAATCTGGTACCAAAAGGCTCAACTGCGCATTATAGCTGGCCTACCAAAATTTGTTAGGGGAGTAGGCCACTAACTTCCTGGGCAGATCAAATTTTTGCTTAGACATAAAGAGGCACAAAACAAATATGGCCTATGGCCCTAAAACATGATAATTTCACTTTTCAGTTTTCACCCATTTGGTTTCTGCGTTTATTTTGGGCCCATGAGAGGGAGTGTCCATATATTATTGTGCCTGAGTTGGGCTGCAATTCCATCTTATATGTTGGTGCCCTGATTTGGGCCTGTAAACTTTCCAATTTGAACTTGGGACTTTCATTTCTCGTAAAAGATGCTTTCGAGATGTAAACCCTTTGTATTTGAACTCACAATTTTTCCATAGAAATTGCTTGTAAAATTAGAGACCAAAATTTTCTACACCTTTTTAATCGGATGGAGTAGGACATAGTAATGCATTTTCTACTTTTTAGCAAATAGTTTAAAAACCTTTTGTGAAAACCTTTTGTGAATACATGATTTTAAACTTGTTAACCCAATGCAACCATTATATCCCTTTTTAGTGGAAAATACTAAATCTCACTCGGGATGTTAGACAGGCGTTCACAGTCTAATTTTACGTACTACTGCCTGATTTGTGCCTTGTAACCTTGTTAGCTCTTCTCCAATTTTTTCTACTGCCCGATTCCCGCAGTTATATATATATACAATCGTCGTGATCTCCTTATTTCACGAACTAAACGAAAACTCGGCCACATAGGTTAAGGTTCACCGCGGACATCGTGGTCAATAATCCTAGTCGTCCGAGTCCGAACTGAAAATGCAACGTGGCACAATGCCATTGCGTTTATTCCTGTTGATCTACTAGTATATTGGAGTTCGAGTCGGAAACCCAGAACTTGTGCCTACAAATTCTAATCGCGAGCAAGAACAATTCGACGCTCCATCCCGATCGACGCGCGCATCGGCTGCCCTAGCCCGCGCCACCGCCATGGCGTACTGCAAGACGCAACGAGCCATGCAGGCCGCCGCCACCGCCGCCGCGGAGCGCAAGAAGCGCAGAGAGATGGCGCGCGCGGCGGCGTCAGCAACAGCGTCGTCTCCCCGCGCTCCACCGCTCAACGTCAAGACCACCAGCCGCTACGAGAAGCTCGAGCCGATCGGCGCGGGCGCCTTCGGCGTCGTGTACCGCGCGCTGGACCTCCGCACCGGCGAGACCGTGGCGCTCAAGTGCCTGAACGGCATCGACGACCACATCGACGGCCGCCGCGTCGACTCCATCTTCGCCGGCGAGGTCCGCGCGCTCGAGGCCTGCCGTGGCGTCCCCTGCGTCGTCCAGCTGCGCGACGCCTGCCTCCACGACCCGGCCACCGGCGAGGCCCACATCGCCATGGAGCTCGTGTCCGGCCCCTCGCTCAAGGACGCCATGCGTGGCCGTAACGGCGTTCCCCGGCGGCACGGCGAGCGCGAGGTCCGCCGCGTCGCGCGGCAGCTCCTCGCCGGCGCCGCCGGCATCCACGCCGCCGGCCTCATGCACCGGGACATGAAGCCGGACAACGTCCTCGTCCACGGCGGCGGCGGCGGCCTCGAGCTCAAGATCTGCGACCTCGGGAGGGCGCGCGCCGCCGCTGATGAGCCGCCGTTCTCGAACCCCGTGGTGGCGCGGAGCTACCGCGCGCCGGAGCTACTACTCGGGTGCCGGGAATACGGCGCGGGGGTCGACACGTGGGCGATCGGGTGCATCGTGGCCGAGCTCCTCGCCGGCGGCCTCCTCTTCTGCGGGGACACGAGCTGGGAGCAGCTCGGCGAGGTGCTCGGCGTTCTCGGCACCGGCGACATCAGGGAGTGGAGCCAGTGCCCCGAGCGGCTGCCGGGCGGGTGCGGGCCGACGAGCTTCCTGCGTGAGATGTTTCCAAGCTCTCCGGAGCTGGCCATGGTCAGCGGACGGCCGGCGCTATCGGAGGCGGGGTTCGAGGTACTGAGTGGGCTCCTGAGGTGTAACCCGGAGAAGCGGATGACGGCAGCGGACGCGCTCAAGTGCCGGTGGTTCGAGGAAGCTGATGAAGGGTGAGCAACGATCGAGCAGGAGGCGGCGTAGGCCTTTCCAAAGTGCATATGTGCACGCCTGGAGCGGCTTACATGCGTCCGAACTGTTGTTTGTTCATGTACTGTTGTCTGTAGTATGTACACTAACGAATACTTTAACACAAAAAATAAAACAAGAAATGATACTTCTTACTTTGTAGTCTTTACTGCCATTTTAATTCTACTGAGAACGGTCATGACTCATGAGCATTCTATTAGGAATTAATTGTGGGCAACATTACTATGGTATCATTGGTATGACAGTATGACTTATATATACTTGTCAGCTATTGTAATTTGTTACATCAGGCATTCTTATTATATCAATGTTTATGGCGACAGGGAGAATTAGAGCTAGCGATAGGGAGTACTGCTTGGTTGCTCAGCGAGGTCATTGCGTGTACCTGGCGAGCACTACTACAAGAGAAACTACTACGAGAAAAACGACCTTTGGTTTCTTGTCTTTTAGTCTCGGTTGTCTAAAATTCAATACTAAAATGTGGTCACCAACTCATTTAATACCGGCTCCAAACATTGAAAAACTCGGAGACCCGTGTAGTAGTTACCGGACTATAACACAAACCGGTACTAAATGGTGTGTTTTAATACCGGTCCATGTTACAATTCGATACTAAGAGCAACTCCAAGAGCCTCTGTAAATATTCTTCGTTCGGTAAATATAGCAAAAGAGAGAAAAACTACCGATCCAACAGACTCTTCATTCTCCTCTCCTCGCTACCTCCCTCGCAATCCCGCTACCTTCGCTAGCTTTTTTTCGCGAGCTCCCGCGCCTCGCCATCTGATGTTTTCGCGTCGCTAGCACCCTCCAGGCTGGCTCCAACGCGCCCTCCTGCCCGCGACGCTCCTCTTTCCCGCCCTCCCGCCGCCGGGCAAGGTACGTCGCCTCCGCTGTTCCTCTAGCAAAAACGAGCCCGCGTGCAGACAGATCGACAAGTCTCGACCAAATCAGCGCACAGTCCCGCCGAAACTAGCTTAAAGGTCTTAAAATCAACAAACAGCTCGCTGAATCGAGCCCCACGATTTCCGAATTGATGCGCAGCTCGCCAGATTGAGGACAGTGAACCCCAAATCGATGTGAAGCCCCGCAGATCCAACGCCAAATCGATGCGCGGACTAGCAAGATTGAGTGTCAAATACATGCGCAGACCAGTCGGACTGAGCACCAAATGAACGCGCGAAGCAGCCAGATCGAGCTCAAGATCGATGCGCAAGCGCAACTCGTCCTCTCAACTCCTCTGTCTTTGCATCTCGATCTCTCTCGGTCTTTGTTGCTCTGCTTGAAAATGGGTCCCACCAAATTGCAAGCAAAGAAAGCAAACGCTATCTGTGGAAGGCAAGCCCAGCGTCTGGCTGTGGTGGGGATCAGATCCTACGTGGACGTGATTTGAAGAAGGATACTCAAGATTTGAAGAGTCTGTTGGTTTACACGCTTGTTTAGAGAGCTCTCTATATTTTACAGACCTTGTAAAACTTCAAATTTAGCTAAGATTATACCTAAGCTCTTGGAGTTGCTTTAAAATGACTTGCCATTTTAGTCCGGTTTGTAAGCGAAACCGTTTACCGTCAGTAAAAGTTGTTTTCCACGTTTTCATCCCTTTTACTTGTCGCGCCTATCGAGCCGCTAGCTGAGCAAATAGGAAGATGGAGCAGTGTGCCCCGGCCGGTTTGCGGCAATGGATCATGGATGCATTTTAGGCCCATTAAACAATGGTGGTTCTGCTAAGTAAATAAACTACCACTTAAGGCCGCAGAGAGAGACAGGCCGATTGGGGGATCCTTTGGAAAAGGCCCAATGGCTTAGATTACTTAAAACATAAAATGAGTGGGCCGACTGGGATCCTTTGCGTTTAGTCCTTTTAACCCTCCTTATCTATTGAGCAAATTCGGTTTACCCTTCGCTATCTATAACCAGGCACGAGGCCCTCCATCTTACGAAACTGGTCATTTTTCCTATATGGGAGGTTTTCAACACTATGAGCGGCGGTTTCGTTGACATGGTAGCGAGCCTCACCTTCTCTCTCCGTTCTCTCTCTTCCACCGGCCATGCTCTCACCGCTCGGCTCGCAGCTCGGCCGCCACCCCTGGCCTATCGAATTCCTTCGCGCGCCACCGTGCCATACCGTTGGTGGGCGTAAGTTAATTCGGCATTGCCCCTCTCTTCTCCCTCAATCGTCACCATCTACTACTCCTAGGATGCCTGGCCGGCCAACGCCGCTCCCACGCAGGGCCTCGTGGGATATGGCCACTCCGCGTAGGGCCCACAACCGGCTGGAACAGGCGGCAGCCACGCGTCCAAGCGTAGGCCGACGCCACCCGCCTCCGCCCCTCCGTGTATTAGTTGCCCGAATTTGTCCCTCCCCGCACGACCACATATTGGAAGGCACCGGCGGTGGACGCGTACTAGTCGGGCCATGAAGGAGCGCCACATGCTTGTCGTCCGGAGCTAGCAGGTGGCCGGTGGTAGTGGCAACGGGTGCGAGGAGGACCTCCCCTTCAATGTCGTGCACCATGTGCCCGCCTGGGCCTCATGCGCTCGCAGTAGGGTGGGAGGACGGGGAGAAGAAGACCAAGAGGGCGGCGACGACTGCTGTGGGAGGCAAGCGACGGTGCGCGGGGCCTTGCGGGCGGCACCTGAGGCCGTGGCTGGGGGCCGCGACCAGCCCAAGGAGGAAAAATGACCGGTTTCGGGCGACGGGGGGCTTCAAATGCCCGGTTTCAGAGCAAGGGGGAAAACCGAACTCCACAATAGATGAGGTGGTCAAAAGGACTTAATCCTTAGTTCTTTAATTATTTTGAACAAAACATGCATGAACATATCAAAAACCTTCCAAAGTTGCATACCAGGCTACCAGCGTATAACTGGGGGTAGCTCACCTTTTTGCACTCAGTTCGATCGTTATCCTAATTAGCTACAATTTCTTATTATAAATCCTCCTTTGGGGTCTGCATGTCTATGGTTCGAGCCGGCAGGTTGACGCCGTAATTAATGAACGGACTTGTTACTATTTTTTCTTTTTTGCTAAGGGGAACTTGTTACTATTTGATTGCAGAAATGTAGAAATTGTATTACGATGTGGAGAATCGATCGAGTGAACCATGTCTACTATTAGCTTGTTCCTCCACTCTCCAGAAACATTTGAAAAGTTCATTGGACAGTAAGTAGTTCGTCATCATACAGTGAATTTGAAGGTACGTCAACTTATTATGAAGTCAACTTCGGCACAAGGATTGGAGCAAGTTAGAGTTTTGTAATCCTCTAGAAGTCTACTTCTACCATGTTCCAAGATGCCATTTGCGAAGTCTCAACCTGTAATAATCTATAGACAACTAGGGGCTCCCATTTACAGTGGATCCGTTGGCTTGATACCTATAAATAGCACCGAATAATAATCGTTCGTACAACCAATTAAGCACCAAACTCGCCGCTTAATTTCCTATCTCTACTGCACTAGAGCTTCTTGTCTTCTGTTCTTCTCTTGTCCTAATTTGGTCCTCATATATCTCAAGCCTACTATTTCGGTCGATCCACAAAGGCCCTACTATATCATGGCGCCCTCCATTGCTGCCGCTCTCAAGCGTGCCTTCTTGGTTGCTATGTGCGTCATGCTGCTCCATTATTCGTCAATGGGGCAACAGCTTGCGCCGGCGCCGGCGCCGGCGCCGACGATCCCACCTTCCGATTGCCCTCGTTACTGCTCCTCGCAGTGTACTCAGATATGCCAGGCCAGTTCCGACGATTGGGCAAGGAGATGTGACAGCATTAGGCCTGAGCTCGCCTATGCCAGTTGCTTCGAGGGCTGCAGCAGCAGCCAGTGCAACGGCAACTCCGGCTATGCCCGTGGTACCTGCACCTTGAATTCTTGCTCCGCTAGTACCTGCGGCTGCCCCTGCGCCCGTAGATGCTGTGAGTCCTGCACTGGCTCTGCAGTCGGCCCATACGCCACGTGCATGTCCGCCCAGCCGAAGGTGTATGCGTACTGCATGCCTGGCTGCACGGCCGACTGCAACAACAGATGCGCTAACGGCACAGTTGCATATGGGCCGTAAGATGCGCGCCCCATGGGTGAATGGACGGCTGGGTGCTTCGTCTCTGCAATCTGTGTTAGTTTTGTACGTCTTGCCTTTTGAACATCTGTGACTGTTGAGTCACTAATCTTGTTATCTTCGTTTCAAAAAAAAAAAAAATCTTGTTATCATGCCCAATATAAGAATGTTTAGATGTCTGTGTCAGTCAGGTTTTTTGAATGCTAATAATGTCCGCATTTAGTAAAAATAGCATGAGGCCCTGTTTAGTCCCATGTAAAAGTGAATGAAAATATGAAAAGTTTATGCATTGGACCGCGTGCATAAACACGGTTCTCTAGGTGAAAACTTTTTACAAAATGGGTGGAACTAAACAAGGCTGAGGTCAACACTGGGTGCATTTGGCAGAGATCTCAGAGCTGATTCTCGGCTAAATCCAGCAAAAGCTCTGCCATACAGTTTTCCAGAGAGAAGTGATTATGCGCTGATTCTGTGAAGTGATTCTCTGAAATGAACTAAGAGGCTGAGAGCTGAAAAAACTAGCTTCTCCCGATTCTGTGAAGTGATTCTCTATCCTGTTTTGAAAGTTTGTGCTAGAGAATCAAATAGAATCACTTTTAGCCATATAATCACTTCTCCCAGTGAATCAACTTTTATAGAGAATCTGAATTAGACAGAGCTCTACCAAACGCACCCTTAGGTTATTAGGCGGAGTTAGGGGTGCCACTCGCTCATAGCCATCACTGCCAGTTCGAAAACTCCCATCATCGTCGGTTGAGTGGAGCCGCCGGAGAAAGGTTTGAAGTGATAATTCAATTTTCACCAGCAGTTTGCACACCAGCTGTGAAAATCTGATTATCACTGTCAGTTAGTTCATCAACCGGCAGCCGTATGATTTTTGAGAGAATAAAAATTAATTCTAGCATTATTTTGACAACATAATAATATATAAATATCTCACGATAACAAATGTTTATTTGAAGCGTCCACAAGTTTGTTCGAAGCAGCTACAAGACAGAAGCTACACAAACGGGAACACATAAGAAGAACAAGAGAGTTCTCCCCACCCCGCAAACATGACGGGACCATGACAACGTAATGATCGAATCACTAAATTATTAACCCAACGGACAATGTAGTGATGCTACAATAGATAAAAAACAACACTATAAAGACATAGTTCAAAATAAATAAGAACTAAAGGACTTAAAAAACACTTCAAAATAAAATCAGAACTATTTGCAGTGACAATTTGGAACCGATGCTGATAATAAGCTTCACTGCTGGTCCTAATTAGGAATTGGTGGTGGTGGTGATGATCTTTTTTTATTCTTTAAAATAACTATTAGTTCCAAATGTTACATTATAAATGTATCATATAAAAATAGAAAGAAGCAGCTTCATTAAATCTGAATACTACATAAAAATAGAAAGAAGTAGCTTTATACTACATATTGTTATTACATAGTGATAATAAACTTTCTTAAGCAATTTACTGAGAATTTGCCTCAAAATTTTGCATGTAAAAAAGTGATTTGCAGAATTTTTTAGAAGTATTAACATATATGTAGTTCAAATAGGCATTACTTAGAATAAGTACCAAGAAATTAAATTAATTGTTAGCAAATATAAAATCATTTACAAAAATCCGAAACTCCTCTAGGGCAACTTATATGACGTACATAAGTAGTAAAAAAAATCCTTTGAATATGAGAAAAATAATGTGAAGGTGTTATCTTGAGATATACGAAAAAGGGTGAAGATGCATGGATTCGTGAACAATGTATATTATAATTGTTTTGAAATATTTGGAGTTTTAATGAAAGGTTATACACTTAAAAATGACTATATGTAATTTAAAATTCTATTAGCACTTTTAGGTATTATTATTATATTTACTAATAAATATGTATGTATGGGTTATCTTGAAAATCCTTGAATATTTGATATATTTTCAAGAAATTATCGTGTATAGGGCATATGTCCTTACATACCATGTTTACATGATTTTGTTTAGAATGTTTTTATGATACATGTAGTTAAAATTGAAATTACTTTGAATTAGTACCTAGAAATTAAATTAATCGTTAGAAAATAGAAAATCATTTCAAGAAGTTCTGAAACTCCTGCACGACAACTTATATGCAGGAATAAAAAACAAAGGAAAAATGGGGTTTCTTTGAACTTGAGAAAAAAATAATTCGATGGTGTGTCCAAACTTCAAATTTTGTCTTGAGCCATGCAAAACACGGTGAAAGATGAATGGGTTTGTGACCAATGTACATTCTAATTTCTTAAAATCTATTGAATTTTTTATGACAAGGTTATACACCAAAAAAAGGACTAAATTTTCAAAATTTGAAAAGTACTTTTAGTTATTTATTTTTTTACTAATAATATGTAAATGTAAGTGTGGATTCTTTATATAAAAACTTAACTATTTTATATGCTTTTATGAAATGATCCTATCTAGGCCATATGCCTTTATACCATTGTTATAGGATTTGTTCTGAATTATTTGACATAGATGTAGTTCAAATTGGAATTATTTAGACTAAGTTCCTAGAATTTCAATTAATCATTAGAAAATACCAAATCATTTCATAAACAATCTCCAACTCCTGCAGGGCAAAAATAATTTGAAGAAGTAGTGGATGTTGGGTTGGTGATGAAGATGTGAGGTGGTTTTATGCTAGACGATTATCATAAGCGGTTTGTGGCATAAACTGGCAGCGAAAGCTATTTTTAGCACCGGTTTGTGAATTCAACCGCAGTGAAACTGAGCACCATTTTTTCCACTGGCTACAGTAGTTTGTTAATAGAACTGGTTTGTATCTTGAACCGGCAGCAGGCTACAACAACCACTGGTGGTGATAACTAATCACGATTCACCACAAAACGACAGTGATAAGGTGTCACAGAAAAGCTACCATGTGACAGTGAACACCCCATTCTACCACAAGAGCCAAGTGTCAATAAATAGTCTGATCTATCTCACCTTTTATAACGAGATTGTCCTCTATTCGTGACCATTTTCAAGAATTTAATAACCACAAGGCAAAACGTATTTTTCCTGAAGGAGAAAGTTCTTTGAACATACTTTTTGTTAGAGCTATTGTTGCCAGCAAGGAGATTCTGTGAAGGAAAAAATCCAAATTATTTGTCTCAAATATAAGCAAAGTCTGGATAACCTACTAAAGTATGTTTTGGTTGAATTTACTCTATAAACTATGATATTTGGTTCAAATTACCCCTAATATGATTTGTCTATTTTGTTTCTCCATACATAAGTTTTTTTAGATAATTTTCCATACATAAGTAGAATCTTGAGTTGAAATTAAATTGAACAAAATGTCATAGTTTAGGGGGTAAATTAAATCAAAACATATTTTAGTGGGTTATCCGGACTTTGCTTATACTGGAGGGGAGTAATTTGTACTTTTTTGTTCTGTGAAGATATAACTCGAGCCTAATAACGACATGCAATTCTATGGGAAATTATCCCAGATTGAATTGCTGCAACCATAAGGAACATATTTTGTTTCCTGACAACCACATGAAATATTTTGCATCTACTTTATTTCGAGTTGTAAAATCACAAATATTCTTTCCTGGTATGTTATTTGTCGCATTGAACAAATATCATGAAAAATCGATTAACCTTACACACAATCACCCATATGAAATAATTGGTTACTTTACCTTTTTCCATTCTTTATCTGGATTAGGTTCATGCGAATTCATTTCATTTTTTTTGTTTCATAAACCAAGGCATGAACTATTGTTCTCGTCAACGCTTAACACTGTTGCTCCTACGAACCCATTTCTACGTTTTGAGAAAGAAATAAAATCCCTAGTTGCAAAGTAGGAAGAAACCAAAACAACAAATATTCACTAGATCTAAGGGAAAGAAGCCACTATGTTAGAAGTGCAAACACAATGTTAAGAGTACCACACACGGACACACGGTACAAGCTTTACATAGCTGTAGTCACTGGAAGAAGAGAGCATGCACAAGAAGTTTTTGCGACGCAACTGAGAAGGGGGAGCTCCATTACGGTTGTTTTCTCTGACATGTTTATTGACTCAGACATCAACTAAATAGTTTAAATATTTGATGGCACACACCGAAGAGACTGAATTGATGGCACGTCTCTCCCCTTACGTTAGCCCTACGTCACCGACGCCCGAGTCGACGCCGCCGCCAGCGAACCTCCCGTCACCGACGACGACCGCGCCCCCTTCGACATCACCGACAAGGGGCCCCATGGCGCGCGGGGGCAGGATGGTCCTGGTCCAGAGAACTCGGAGCTCCCTGACCCACCACAAACTCCGCCGCCCTCATCAAGCAATGGGCCACATGAGTCAGGGACGCAACCTCTCCCGCAACAACTCGACCGCGGTACCATCCCAACTACCACATCCTCCTGCTCCCCACCAGTTTGCGCACCCCATTCCCTATCATTCTCAAACCCTAGGTCGGGGGACCCTCCGAGTTCCCCGAGCGGGAACCCTAAGTGTTCCTACTCGGTAAATTCGGAAGGGGATTTGGCCAATCGACTTGCGCATCTATGGAGACGAAGTAATGCAGTTGGAAATCGTGAGGAAATTCGAATCCAAATCACTCTAGGCTCGCAGATAACCAAGGATTGTGCTCCCCTTCGTGGTGCAAATCCAAGACAATGGTCTACTCTGTGGGGGGGGGGGGGGGGGGGGGGATTCTAGATCCTTTGCCCAGGTAGTCAAATCCAATCCGCCTGTTAGACCCATGGGGGATCGAGGAGGATATGGGGCACAGAGAGCTCCGCGAGGTGGTGGTAGATTTGTCGGATGATGAGGAGGAAGAAACAGGTACGACAAACCCTACCAATATTGGAAACCATGGGGGAGGCAGATTTGGAGGTCAAGGCAGGGGAAAAACAGAGGTGGAAGAAATTCCAACTGGCAATGGAGGACTAGAGAAGCGGATCGGTTCAATATGCATGAGGAGGGAGAGGATCAATAGTTTGACCTCAGGAACAACTTGAATGCAAGAAAAGGACAGACGTCCGAAAGTACGGCGCAGGATCCTCAAGGGGGAAAGGACACTCAGACTGTGAATGACTAAATTCACTCCACTACCAAAGATAATACTGATGCAACAATGGCTAAGACATCTGATCTGGCAACGAAGAAAGCACATGAGAAGAAACCTGAGATACAGAGGCACAATGCCGGTTGCTGTGAGAAATGTGGCAAATTTGGCCACAGGACAGAGGACTGTTTCAGGCCAGTAATTTGTGCTAGATGCAAGAAAGAGGGACATGTTCAGAGGGTATGCCCGGAGATTAAGCCATGGGAACATGTTGCTCCATTCTATGGATTAGCAACACCTGGACAAGGGTTCCATATCATCCAGGATGACAATTTTGAGGATAATTACAGAGATATATCCAATTGGGCCCTCATCAGAGTGTTCAAAGGAGCAGCAACTTCAAGACAGATTGAAAGTGAATTCAAAGCTATGGCTAGAGCCAACTCCAATTGGAGGTGGTATGCCAACAAAATTGATGAGAACAAATTTCAACTAAAGTTTCCCTCAGCTTGTAAGGTGGAAGATCTAGCATTTTTCACTGGGATGTAGATGAGGACAGTGCCTCAAACAACTATCAAAGTGGATAAATAGAATCCAAATGTGGGTGCCAAAGCTGAGCTATCCGCTGCATGGTTCAGAGTGTTCAATATCCCAGTTGAAAAAAGAACTGTGACAAAAGTATGCCTAGTTGCTTCAATGGTGGGGATGCCACTAGAAGTTGAAAAAGATGATATCAAAATATGAGATTATGTAAGAGTAAAGATTGGATGTAGGGACATTGCCAAAGTACCTGCTACGGTGGAAGGACTGTTGGCTTCCATTTTTATGATTTCTCGTTCCAAAGAGAAGTGCTAGTTGAAGGAACAACCAACTTTGCTGGAAATACCTGGACCAGAACCAGTGACAGAGCTGGTGAGGATGACCCCTCCCCAAAGAAACCAAAATGGGGTGAGGGCAGGGGTTACAAGCAGAGTGGAGGCACAACCCAGTTCGAGGCTAGAACATTTGGAACAGCTAATAGAGGCAATTATACAAAGCAAAACACAAGACAAGAAAGGGTACAACATGAAGGGAAGCATGATGCTCGGATTTGTGTGAAGGTACCACTGGCAACATATAAATAAATATGCAAAATCTTAAAAATTAATACCTGCATTACTACCGTAATGGAACTACTACCGTTTTTCTTTTTCTTGCGCTGGGTCTTTTTCTGGGTCCTTTTCTTCTTACACGTGCACTTCTTTTTAAATTTTGGCACTTGGAGCACCGATTTTCTGAACTTGCTCTATTCAAAATTACCCGTCCCAAAGTCTAAGGTATCACGATTCACGACCCTTGCGCAACTCATCCATGGCACCTTTAATGCGTTTCTTGGAGCTTCGTTCCCTACCAGTTTTTTTTTTTCTCTGGGTTAGGCGCATACTCCAACCCTTCGTAAGGCGGCCATTGACTAGGATCCATATATGGTTTAAACCTTGATTCCCATACCTTAAGAGTGTTCTCTCTACCATAGGACGGTGACATGTAAAGCGGGGATAGGTAATCCAAACCTTTAGCCCGGCAAGCTGTAATCCAAACCTTTAACCTTATGCAGTTGCGGAACCATGCAAGAGCAGTTGACGGTCGTAAGATCCAATCGATAATGACGGCCTCCATAACTCTCGCCTCCTATGGTAGTGCCACCTGAACCTCTGACACTAAAAATCATTCCTTGAGGACCACGTGCCACTGCAAGTAGGTAAAGCGAACGAGTTTCTGCTCCTTCTAGATGTTCAACGGCAATTTTCCCCCACTTGTATCCACTATCCACTAAAGCTCGTGCGGTTTGATAATGATTCACAAAGTACTCGTTGCATTTAGTAAAAGAGTACTCAACAATTCCAGCAACAGGCTTGCTACGAATTCCTTTGAACACATTGTTCAAAGACTCAACATAGTTACTAGTCATGAGGCCGTAACGCCTACCACCCTCATCAAAAGCCAAAGCCCATTTGTCTTTGTCACCCATTTCACCAAGCAACCATTCCTTTGCATCTTCGTTCAAATCCGTCATTAAGTCACTCAGTTTGTCATCAAAGTCTTTCTCTATATGCAAGGAGCACAAAACTTTCAATTTCTCGATTACTTCCTTCTTCCTTTGACGCCTCCACATGTTGGCAGCAAAGTGCCTCATGCACCATCTATGCACAAGCGGAGGAAAACCATCCATGTGTTCATTTGCACACTTTAAAAGTCCGATGTGACGGTCTGAGATCATACAAACCTGTCTCTCAAGACCCAGAACATGTCGGCGGACAAGTTTCATGAACCATGACCAGCTATCAACAGTTTCACCCTCTGAAATGGCAAATGCAAGTGGCACGAGTCGTGTCTCCGCATCAACCGTGACTGCCATCATAGGTATGCCTCGGTACTTGCCGGTAAGAAAAGTAGCATCCACAATAATGACAGGACGGCAATGCTTGAAAGATTCCCGACATTGTGGAAAGCACCAAAAAAACCTTTCTAGCACATGTTTGAGCTGACCATTCACGACCACCCTCTCACCTTTACAGAAAGGAAACCATTTAATGCATGGGTTAAAGTGGGCCATAGCTGTTAGCACATGAGGGACCATGCCATATGACTCGGCCCAATCTCCCCATAACATGGACATGGCGTGCTGCTTGGCCCTCCATGCCTTCGAGTAAGTGACACGATAAGTGCTCATTGCGAATATAGACTCAATGAGTGATGGGATTGATGTAGCATTGTCCCTCATAACAATGCCAAGTATGCGACGAGCAAGGTATTTTGCTGTGTGATGTGCATTCTGTTGCTTTACCACGGCCGAACGACATGTGTGTTCAGGGCCCACCCTAGTGATCTTCCATTGCTCGCTGTGTCTAACATAGCATGACCAAACTCGCCACAAGCAACCTTGCTTGCACATTACATCGTACCTCAAATTTCTAGCTGAGTGCACCACAGTGAACGGCCTAAAGACCTGTACTGCATAGTCTGCTAAGAAAAGCTTCAATTTCTCAAGACTGCTAAACTTCATGCCCTTCTTTACAATGGGGTTCGCAACATCCTGCATGGCCTTCCAAGTCGGCATTTGAAAATTGCAAACCGCTTTATGACACATGCTAATGTCCTTATCATTGGGAACGGGAGGGATCACAAAATCAACTTGCTTCATCAAAGCTATCTCTCTAGCGGTATAAGGAAGTGCTTCGTCCTCTTGCCGATGGACTGATGGTTGTGCCACTTCTGGAAAAGGTGGAGAACCATACTCCTCCTCCGGTTCATCAAACTGGCCTCCAACATCTTCATTGACAGGGCCCTCATTTATTTCAACTGCTTCTGCCTCTCCATCAGAATCATCATCTTCTCCTTCGGACCCCAAAGATATATCATCATCATCTACTTCCTACTCTTGGTCAAATACTTCAGGATCAAAATCATCAACTAGACGAAACAAATCAAAAGGATTGGAGTTGTCTAGTTGCTGATTAAGATCGTTAGCCGTTGGAGGTTCATCCAAAACTTGTGAAGGGTTGCACTCTTCACTGAGATTCTCAGCACGTACATGAGCACTCTCTAATCTATCAACATTCTCCATAGTACCCCGAACCGTAAGCCGTAACTCAACTACAACTTTGTAGCAAACGACATTAGCACCGGCAACTACCTCCTTGTATTGGTTCCAATGGGACTCCGACGACAAATCCATCAACATATAATGGGGCCTAGCTTTCCCACAATCAACCCGACCCCTCAATGTGACCTCATCAAATTGACATTCATGCATGGTCATGAACGAAACAACTCTACATGCTCATTCATTTTTTCAAACTCTCCATTCTCTTTCACAATCCCACCATGAAAAAATCGAACTAAACAATCCATCTACAAAGTACATAACATTTTCAAATACCTCACAATATGAATCACATTAACGTTCACATCTAATTCCAATATTAAATTTACAAAACATATGTCACATACAAAATTAATTCAAAATCTTAAATCTACCAAGCATATGTCACTAATATAAATATTTCATCATCTCCTAATGCAAAATCTAGCACAATAAATTAGCAACCTAGCTACATTGACCTACACTACACAATCCACACATATCTCACGAAATCGAGTCATGCAACTAGTTCTACACGTAAAAATAACGGGCAGAGCGACAACTGCGACTCCCTAGACCATCCATTTTAATTAATCGAAGCTCTAGTTCATCACATTTTCAAATCAAAACCAAACCCTAGGTCACCTAAACATGCAAATATCTCACAAATCAATGGCTAAATGAGAGAAATAAGTAGGGGATTGGGGGCGCGGCGGCCGGCGGCGACGAACGGCAAGCGGGCGAGCGGCTCTGGTGGAGGAAGAAAAGAGGGAGAAGGAAGAAAGGGCCGCGCGCGGGCTTTACTGTTTTGCTTGCCGCGCCGGCCCGCCTGGCGCAGCAAGAGCCTGGACCCACCTTGCAGCGCCAGCGCTGACGACGCGGCAAGGTTGAACCAGGCGTGGCCCACATCTGACCCTATGCCACGCCAGCGCCAGCATGGCTTACCTGCCGCGCCGTTGCATGTGGCGCGACAAGGTTGCGGCGCCAGTGCATGTGGCGCGGCAGTAGCTAGCACTGTTGGCGCGGCCAAAAGGGTCATCCGTGAAAATAAAGTTGCGCGGTGGTTAATATTAAAATATTAATTAAAAAAGGTTAAAAATAAAAAAAATCGCTGGAAGCGGCACTGCTGCACGCGGACCTGGACATTGAGGCTCAGTAATCGCTGCAATTGTGGCCATCGCCGACTGGCCTAACAAACACACAGGATCAACACGATGGACATGGTGACAATTGTAGCTATGTGGTTTTTGTGGTGTACGGAGCAAAAAGTTAGCTACCTGCTTGTGAACTGTGCCTGTTGATGGAGCATTCGGTCCTATTTGTAGGCATGGAACCCATGTAGTTGACCATAGTTAACAGCCCTAGCAATATAACTTACTGATAATGGTTTTTTTTTTTTTTTTGTGGGGGGGGGGGGGGGGGGGGGGGGTACTACCTATGGAAACTTGACCATGTTACAGCAAGTTGACAACTGGCATACGATACTTGTATTGTGATAATAAAGTTGATGCCAAGATGAGTGTATAATACATGCCTCTTGTTCCATTTCTCATAAATTACTCTCAACTTCTGGATGCAAGGGAAACCATTGGCTAATTATTGCTCCAGAGGATTTCTCACCAAATTTTGACAAATAAATAGCAGGTCTAATGTCTATAGTTGCGAGATCATGATCCATGAATTAGAATCGAAAGACCAATAGAAAATATTTTCCTCAATGGTTTACGAGCATATGGAGGAAAACCGTCCCATGGGTTCTTGTGAAATAGAGCACTCCTGTTCGTGTTGCCAAAACGATCATAACAAATTGAAATCCACTTTACAATACTTGTAAAGTATTATAAAGTGGATTTCAATTTGTTATGATCGTACAAAGTTGAATAGTACATAATTTCTTTGTTTATGCTCAGTATAGAAAAATGTTTAGAACTGACATTGGAAAAATGGACATGAAGAACTTTAGTCAAAATTTTTAATTGCATGTAAATAACTTTATAATTGTTTGAAAAAAATCAAGGTACAAATAAGTTAATGGAACACTGGAGTGATGTGATTTGACTTTTTAAATCTTAAGTACTCCCTCTGTGGGGACCCCTTGGCCAGGACGTCCCTCGACCACCCGTATCAGTCCCTGGATCAGTACGCTGATACGGATTTCGACACAGATTAGTGTCAGAAGCAGTAAATAACGTATAAGTTAAATATTTACACCGATTTAGCTAGCGGAGGGCAGCGGGCACTCGTTCGCCACCGGGGTGGGTGGCAGCACCATATCGCCCTGGAACTTAACCCTGTATGACAATGAACGCAATAGTGAGTATTCGGAGTTGAATACCCAGCAAATCTCACAAATTCAATAATATAATATATTAAATTAAATAAATGTAAAGGTTGGGCCTTGAGGGGCATTTCCTTCCTGCCAGTCCCGGTATCAAGCCCAGAACCCAGTCATCGGCGCTCCTGCCGTCCGGGTTTCTCATGCAATAAAGTAAATCTAATCAGTGGGGGCTTTGACCAAATCGGCTCTATGCCGAGAGCTGCGGCTATCCAGATAGATTTTAACTCTGCAGAGGTTGTACTTATCTACCACGCATCCGGTCAGTCCCTACCTTCGTCAAGGCAGGTACTGCCCTACGAAACTCGTGCCCACTGGCATCTATTGCTAGCCAGCCAACTATTATGGCGCCTAGCGCTAGACAGCCAATCACTAGCTCTGTCCACGGGTGCTGCTGGGGCCTAAACAGGGATCGCATATCCGTCCACAAAAGGACCTTCCCGGGGAATGGTGCACCATATACGTAAAGGGCATGCCTCTGCATCGCCCTTGGGCCCTACCAGCCCTGTCACATGCGACCCGTGCCGACCAGTCCCAGCCCTCTGTCTGGGGCTGTCTCCAGCATACCCGTTGCCCGCCGTGGCCCCTTGGGACAGTTTACTAGTGCTAGCTAGTGAGGTGTGAGTCAAGGCCTCACATAAATAGGTATTCCCGAAGGCCATACCTTTTTGGCATGCGTGGTTGTACAGGGGATTGGAAAGACTCTCCCATGAACCGGTCCTTAGCTGGGATCAGAGTGGCTCTTAGGACAGAATCCCCTTCCTCAGGATCTTCCTTCCACTCCCAATCAGCATCCTATACTACAGCGGGGCCAGGCACTCACCCACGTGATGCCTACTCATAGCTTATGCTGCAAGAACGGTAAACTTTAGTGGTTAAGTGATATTATTGGTGAGACTTGCCTTCATTGTCGGTCCTTAGACGTTCCGTACGTGGGCGTAATCTGTATGTTGACCGGGCGGGGTTTCGGGCCTTCTGGAGCTTCGGCGTCTCGTCGGGCCCGGTCAGGCTATCGAGCAATAAAACACATAAAATAACATCAATATATCAATCAATGCCTATAGATTAGAAAGAGAAAGGGGAGATGGATATTCCGGGGCTTACCTATGGATCGGGATGGATGTCTATAGATTAGTCAAAATTACTCTCAACTTCCAGCGATGTAAATAACTTTATAATTGTTTGAAAATTATCACAATACACTCATGGAATCAATGCCTATAGATTAGTCAAAATTTTTAATTGCATGTAAATAACTTTATAATTGTTTGAAAAAAAATCAAGGTACAAATAAGTTAATGGAACACTGGAGTGATGTGATTTGACTTTTTAAATCTTAAGTACTCCCTCCATATAGGAAATAGATCAAGTTTTGGACAATGTTTTAGTCAAACATTGGGAATATAAATCACGAATAACTTTAAGTCATTGAGTTTTGAAATGTGAAAACCATATAAATAGATTTGTCTTGAGAAGTATTTTTTAGAAAAGTATACATATATTATTTTTTTAATAAATATTTTTGTAAAAATAAGAAGTCAAAATTATGTTTTGGAGACCGTGTCGTTGTCCTAAACATCATCTAATACCAGAATGGAGGGAGTACAAAGTATTGATATGTGGGTAGAAAGTTAGAGGAAATGACATTTCGAATATATCGTTTGAAAGCATTTTAATTAATTTCACCGTAAAAAGTTTCTAATTAATATTAGGCTTAAAAACTGGACATTGTGAATTACAAAGGTTTTTAGTAAGTTGTAGCTGGCAGCGGTCATTTTGGACGTTGGCGGGCAAAGTTGCGGCCCGCCAGCACAAAGGCAGCCGGGCCCATCGGGCTAGCACCCGCCAGCACAGATGGCATCTGTGCTGGCGGGCGACATAACTGCCCGCCAGCACAGATCGTCGCCTCTGTGCTGGCGGGTCACATACCCGTCCGCCAGCACTAGTTTTGCCCTAAATGCCGTGAGCTGCTTCTTCTACAGTCAGAGTTCTCTTTGGAGTATGCCAGAGAGGCGCTCGGGTACAACTCCAAAATCACCAAATACAAGGGGGATGGTTTTGATCTTGAATTCCTTGGAGCTTAAAAATGATCTAGATCTAGATCTAAAAAAAGTTTGAGAGAGAGTTTGAGTTTCATGTTATTTGTTGGAGCTTGTTTTTTCATCTACTATAAGCTTAATTAATTCTGTTATTTGTAATGTTGTATTTATTGTCATTATATATAGAAGCTCAAGATGGACATGGCATGAATGTATGGCATAAAAGGACATTCAGATTATTTTATGCTGAAATTATCAAAGTTTACTGATGCCGCGAAAAAGTACGCTCAGAGTAACAAGACAAAGCATGATTGTCCATGGAGACTGACGTTTATTTTGTAGGATGCAATGGCAGGAGAAAGTGAAGATAGGTGGCAGGTACAAGGTCGCATACCTTGACCCGACACAAATTCACCAGACTGAGCACAGCTTCAAAATGACCGGCGAGTTGAAACAACAGATAGATGCTGCAAAAAGCAAAAGTAAAAAAAAAGATTAAAGAAGCGGAATATAAAAAGGCAAGTCACGCGGTATCTGCACATATTTCACAATGTTTCCGGTCGAGGCCTGATAAGGATTATTTCTATGCTCCATACACATTTGAGTAAGTTTGATATATATTGCTAAATACTATGCTAGTTAATAATGTTCATTTTGCTATAAAATATGTTGAATAAAGTGGATTTTAAGTTTTCATCATCAGATTTCTTGATTTCTCATTAAAGCAAAAGCTATTATTGTCTCATAAGACTACTTTAGCTCATATAATTTCCGGAGTTCCTTTTGATACTAGTTGATACAACAGTATACAAAAGCCAAAATCCGAAGAGTCTCTAAATACGACTACCAGGATCCCTGAGTAATTAGTTTCGACTAAGACCAGGCTGAGTACCTGTAGAGGCCAGCTAGCCTTAGAAAGCATCTACCTATGGGTACTTTTCCAGCATCCCTGAGTACTTAGTTTCGACTAAGACCAGGCTGAGCACCTGTAGAGGACAGCTAGCCTTAGAAAGCATCTACCTACGGGTACTTTTCCAGGATCGCTGGGTACTTAGTTTCGACTAAGACCAGGCTGAGCACCTGTAGAGGCCAGGTAGCCTTAGAAAGCATCTACCTACGGGTAATTTTTCAGGATATCCGAGTACTTATTCTAATTAAGACTAGGATGAACACCTGTCAAGGCTAACTAGCCTTAGAAAGCTTTTCCCTATGGGTACATTAAGATTTTTTCAAAGTTGTCGATTGTTACTCTCAAGTACGTCACAACTTGCAAAAAACGATTATTAAACCTATTGATTCACAAATCTTTGATTACTGACTCATCAAGTACTTCAAAGTCTACTCCAGAGAGAGTAGTAATTTTTGAAAGGCATACAGATGCCAGATTTGCGCAAAGCAGTCTTCACTTATAAATACTTTGCATATTTACATAATATGTTACAATGATTCAAATATTCTTATATTACAAATAACTTTGCTATTGCAACGATACATATCTATTGCAATTGCAGGTTTTCTACGACTTCTGCTGCTATCGGGTCAAAGTGCTTCAGATATTCTTCAAAAGTGGTTTTTTTCACAATCTTCAGCTCTACCCGTTGGGACATCATCTAATTCTGCTTCTGGGTAGAAGGACTGGATGACCGCCAGCACATGATCCACCACACAGCAGCATGTCTTCTTCACGTATGCTGCAAACTTGCTGGGGGCTTCCTGGATGCGCTGCAAGAGTGGTTTCCCAGACTCTTCAGGTGCATCGTGTCCAATGGAGTTCACCAGCGTAGTTGCCGCTTTAACGAGCTCAGCATGATCGTTCTTCAGAGCCTGGTACTCCTCTCTGACTACTTTGGTTTTCTCCAAAGCGTCCTTGAGGGTGGCATCTGATTGCTCCAACATCTTCATGGCTTGGTCATACTCTATCATAAACTCGTTATGAGTCTCATACAGAGCAGTATAATCACGGGAGAGTTTTTCTTTTTCTTCTGTGGCTCGATACATACCATTCTGCCATGAAGTGCACTCAGCTTTAAGCTTCATGTAAGCCGTCATATGATCTGCATAAGGAAGTGGTATCATCATAACACAAGAAAATTATAAGTCGTGGAAGAGGTTTTTGAGCAGGAAGACTTACCAGTATTGGTCTTGGTCAAAGTTTGATTCCTTTTCTTTAGCCTTTCTTCTTCGGCTTTCCATTGTTCCTGGCGGGCAGCATATTCCTTCTGAGTAAGTTCCAACTCTTGACGAGTGGACTCTTTCTCCGCCTGGATTGATTCAAATTGAAGAGCCAGCTGTGCTATCTGCCCTTTGCGCTTTGCTAGTTCGGTCTCCAACTGTTGAGCCCGTACTGATGCATCAGACATCGCATACAAGGTTTGCGATTTTTTCTTGGAGCGAGCGGCCAAGTCCTGCAAAAGTTGGTCAGAGACAAATTGGCACTCGATTATTAATTGAACGAGCTTCAGGAAGTTTCATTACCTCCACATACTGGATTGAACCCTGTGCCAGGGTAGCAGTTCGCCTCTGAGACTCAACGAAGGCTGCAATTGCGTCGGCATTCACCAAGGGATCTTCAAATAACTCTGCTGCCCCTGGCACGGCGACGCTTATATCTGATTCGCGGATTTCTTCTGATGTACCCACCATACTGGAAGTTGGCAGGAACTGCAATCCAATTGTTTTCCCCAGCTTGGGTTGAGTACTTGCTTCCGCCATCTACTTCATGCCTTCGTTTTCTTCGTTGGTGTGCAATGGCAAGTCGATGACTTGACCAATTGGCTCTGGCAGTATGAGCGCTGTCGGGATTTCTTCTGCAGCAGATTTTTCTGGAATACATTCTGTCACGGGTGGATTATCTGCTGGCAAAGCGGATCTCTCTACTACTGGTATATTTTCCTTTTGTCCACTAGGAGTAGTTTGTTCGTGTTCTGGTCGTGGCTCTTCGGCCGACACTTTATCTTTCTTCCTTGGCGGCAACGGAGCGGATTTTCTGCATTAACAGATCAATATTTACTTCAAATTACTACTCTATTATGATTCAAGACTTAACTACGAGCACCATTGATTACCTTTTGGACTTCTTGTTCGGTACCTGTGGCTCGCCAAATACCAGTGAAGGCATAACACCTTCACTGGCACCTGACTCAGGGACTTTCTTTGGACTCGCGGGTGATGAATCACCCACGGCCTCAGTACCCTCGATTTTCAGGACTGGTAAGATGTTGGGGGTTTCAATTTCTGGCACTGAGTCCTTCAATGGGCTCGGGGGCTTCGAGCTCACCTCAGGCTGGTTTTCTGGACCTTCATCATTGTCAGGCCTACAATTTAACACAAATATATACATTAATGAGTGGTCACATATACTACTCTTGCTTTGACGACTGGTATATTCACTGGTACACTTACCGGAGTTTGTCGCTGACAGTTGATTCGGAGGAAGTTGTTCTTGTGGTAATAAGTTTCCTCTTGCGGGCAGCTCTTTTCCTCCGAGCATCTGCTGGAAAAGATATATCTTTGCCCCTATCCAGCAGATCTGCATTAGAAGTGCCTTGGTCACCACCCTTTGCACGAGGCAATACTTGGAAATCTTCAAAATCACTCGAACGGAGTGATGACTCTGAATCATCCGAGCCTTGCATAGGTGGTTTCCACAGGTGAGATGGAAGCGAGAATTTTGGATCCGCACCTGTGGGAACCTGATCAGGCATGAGGGGCCATGAGAAAAATAAGTCCACATCCTCCTGCGCAATTAGATATTTTTATTATCAGAGTGGTAATTTTACAGAGATATATAAAACATCAATATAGTACTATACTTACCAGTTTGGGTGGATTTGTGGCATCAAAGAGCTTGGGGAGATATGGTACAGCGTCAACCTTTGGCATCAACATTTGTACTCGCTGCATGATCTCCTCTTCAGTGAGTTCTTCACGACTCATTCTGGCAGGATCTTCTTGTCCTGTGTACTCGAAGCTCCAGTGGTCTTTTTGCGCGAGTGGTTGAACTCGGCGTTTAATCCATGAATATACCACGGAAGCTCCTGTTACACCATCTTGTTTCAGCTTGGCAATACGGGTGAGTAGTTCTGGGATCTGGATGTTCTTTGCAATGGTGGGTAAACTTTTCCACTCGGGGAAGTCTACTGGAGTGACTCCAGTCCACTCAGGCAGCTTGGGCTCATAGTCTCCAACATACCACCATTGCTCCTTCCATCCTGAATTGCTGCTGAACATACCATACTCGAGATAGATGTCCTTTGCATCTTGACGCAACTGGAAGCCGGCTCCGCCAACGGGACATGTGGCATGTTTCTTGGGTTGCGGCTTGCACTGGAATAACCTCCTGAATAATTGGAAGTGCGGCCTTATTCTCAAGAATGCTTCACAGAAGAATACAAAAATGGAAATCTGGAGAATCCCATTGGGTGTCAGATTGGGAAGTTTCAGTCCATAGAAAAATAGCAGACCTCGCCGGAAATCACAAGTCGGGAGGCCCAATCCCATCAAGATGAAGTGGCTGAACATGAGTGTCTTGTCCACTAGAACCATGGGGGCCTTCTCACTTGCTCCAGGAATCTCCCACAACAGAACTTGTTGATCCTTGAGAAATCCGTCAGCAACCAACTTCTGGAGATGCTTCTTAGTTGCCTTGGACGCCTTCATATAGGTATTAGGCATTGGGTGCGACCTCTTCTGCAACTTGCCGCGCTTTGGCGACGGCAGCTTCACTTCTTTTCCACGAGATTCACCGTGGCTTGCCCTTTTGTCCTTCTTGGATGTCATTCTGGCTAGTGGTTGTATGCGACCCTGATGGCTGGATCTGGGATTGGATGGTTTTTTGCTCGGGGGCTGGCAGATTACTTCGCTTGGGGGCTCGTGGGTTTTTTCGCTCGAGACAGATTGGTGGCGTTTGCGACTTGGCGGCGGTTAGGGTTTTGTTTGCCCCGACGGTTGGCATAAGTACTGGTGGGCGCGCCGTTTGGTATTCAAAGGCTACAGTTACAGGTTTTTTTCCATTTTTTTGAGGGATTGGATTTAAAATTAATTGATTCTTTCAGGGACTAACCTGGAAATACAATTAGTTTTATTTTCTTTTACTTTCAAAAGTTTAGAATTATCACTTTTATACACTCAAAACTACTCTGTCAGTCTTGAGACTTGATCCTTTTCTATATGTCCATATAGTTCAAGGCTCGGGGGCTGCAGGGTAGTAAAGGAATTGGAATTTTATTTTTTCTGAAGAATGAAGACTTAAATCAAGACCCTCGGCTTGATTCTGTGATTCAAACCAAGGCTCGGGGGCTACTTGATATCAAGTGCAATTTTTCAAATTGCACCTTTCAAGATCCGATGAAGATTCAAGATTCTGTAGACCCTCAACCTGATTCTTCGCTTCAACTTAAGGCTCGGGGGCTACTCCATATGGAGTGCGACTTTCGCCGCACCCCATATAAAAGATTGAAGACTACTGATTTGATCAAAATAAGCGGGCCATAAGCACCTCATGGCCTCACGACAACCAAGAACTTTCCAAGACTGAGCGAGTACTCGAAGCATTCGAAAATGCACTCGGAAGACTTGGCAAGTACTCGGTTGATGATGAAGCTTGACGGTGAAGCGCTTGGGGGCTTGTTGGAGGTACGACCATGGGCCTACAAGGACTCATGGATGATCTCTGAAGGAGTCGTACCAGGCGCGAAGACTACGAGTAGAGTACTGCAAGGACTCTCCTCGTTATGGAAACTAGTCGTATGACTTGTAAACTACTCGGATTGGCTTGTAAAGCACTCTACGAGTTGTAATAGGTTAGGATTCTACTCGGAACCGACCTTGTAACCCTGCTCACCGTGTATATAAGGCTGGGCAGGGACCCCCTCCAAAGGATACACATCCATTGAATACAAACCAACATACAGGACGTAGGGTATTACGCTATCTCGGCGGCCTGAACCTGTCTAAAGTCCTGAGTTGCTTGGCCTTTGCGTTCCTGATCTCGGCGAAACCCCACCTGAAATCTACTACCTCGGGATACCCCTCGGTAGGATCGACGGTAGAACACCGACATGATATGCATAATAATTATGCCCAAGGTTGGAGAAGCAGTGGTCCTAGACTCATCTGACTTCGACAAAAAAGATACAGGAAGTTCATTGGCATTTTACAAAAGTAAGATATTAATTAACAATAAATTCTATGTAAAATTATGTTGTCAGTAATTAATGCGTAGTCAAGTTACATTACTTACTTTTTCTGTCATTCTAACCTTACAGCGCGTGCAAGCTCACTGTCCTCAAAGGCGTCCCGCACAATCCGAACATGCCAGACATTATGAAAATAAGATACCATTTCCATGTAAGAACACAACGCCTTCATTGGTTATGTAATTACACACTTTTCATATATAACATCTAATATATTAGTTTTTTTATGAAGTGCCACAAGCAACCTCCAGACTCCGTACTATGTGGATACTACGTGTGCAAGTTTCTTAGAAACAGTGGGAGGTACTGGACGAACCCTGAAGATGTAAGTTATGTATGCCACTATACACTCATCCTATAACTAATCATGACATGAAAATAATACATCGTACTACATTTTTTTTCAGATGCCTACCATCCCTACCACCAGCAATCGTTTGACTGATCGTCACATCGACAACATTTGCGCTGACATGGCATGGTTCATCCAACACGAGATTTGCCATCACACAGGCTCATCCTTTTACCATGATGGGTTGCTTGCTTTCGACGAGCATAAGTCTCTTAGCAACTGTACGACATCTAATTAGCATATCAAAGAACAAATGATGTTGAATATTTTGTCTAAGTATTATTATCAAGTACATTGTAACACTTAATGGTTGTGTATCTGGCTTAAACACTAGTCATGCTAATTGATGTATTAAATTATATAATCTTGGCGAGAAAGAACAGTAGTCATGTTAATTGATGTGTCAAATTATAATATTCTGGTGAGAAATACCAATTAGCCGCTTAATTGGGTAGAAATAAATTTATAATGTATAATAATTAAAAAAACTGTGCTGGCGGGCCATTTAATTAGCCGCCAGCATAGACGTAATCTGTGCTGGCGGCCAGTTAAGACGGCCGCCAGCACATATAGGCATCTGTGCTGGCGGTGCCTTATGTGGCCCACCAGCACAGATTCCATTTGTGCTGGCACTAGACTGCTGGCGGGCGCCATAATCGCCAGCACAGATCGTTACTGACCTAGTGGTACAAGGTTTTTGATATGTTTTGATAGTTAGAGATGCAGAAACTTTTTAAATATGTCACTTCAATGTTTTGAGTGTTGGATGGAGATGTTTTGTATGACGCAAATATTTTTTGAATATGTACAAGTGTCTTTGAATTATGTATGTGCAACGGCTTTCCGTATATGTTGAGACATGGAGATGTAGGAAGTTTTGAATATGTAAAATATTTTAAGATTTTTTATGTGAATTTAAAAATTAGAAATATATAGTTTGAAATACATAATTTAGAGTGTTTAGATACATATACAAAAGTTTGGCTTTGATTTAAATAAATATATGTTTTCAAAAATTAGTACAAGTTTGCCGATATATACTTCATAACATTTTGTTTCTTCTGGAAAAGTACTTGCAAAAAGCTACACTAAATACTAATGGCCTATGACCATTTTTCCCTACTGGGGAATCTGCCAGATAGTTTTATGCGTGTTGATGCTGCAGCTTTGACTCAATGCCGCCAGCTAGTTGATCAAAGCCAAGTTTCTGTACCTGCCGCCAGGCTTCATTGCCATAGCGTGCTGCAGTTCTGACTACTCCACCCAAGGCTTCTTTCACTGCATGCCTGCGATTAGTTCTGTCGGGAGAGTAAATGTTGGGAAATCAAATGTAAGCAAAGTGTAGAAAAATATGTATAACGATATGGAGAATCAATAATATAATTCACTCACCTCATGTTTACTATTGACTCATTCAAACCTCCCATAAGTTGTATCCAAGATGCTAATTAACTTATGTATAACTTTTGCGCAAGTCAACTTCTGAAGATACCATCTTGGATTTTTAACTTGTATAATCAAATGAACACCAGCGCTCCCATGTACGGTTGATCTGTTGAGTTGGTGCCTATAAATAGCACCGAATGATCCATAATACAATCACCAATCGAACTACCTGCCTACCTCCACTGCACTATAGCTTCTTGTCTTCTGTTCTTCTTCACATCCTCATTTGGTCTTCTTATCTCAAGTTTGCTAGCTCACTCCTCCATCTTTCCTTTCAAAGCCCTGGTTCCTTCCAACAAAAATCCCATAAATTTAGCCCTATACCATGGCGTCCAATGCTGTGTCTCTTAAGGGGGCCTTGGCCATTGCCATTTGCCTCATGCTGCTCCATTCGTCGATTGGGCAACAGCCAGCACCAGCGCCCGCGCCGACGATGTCGCCTTCCGATTGTGTTCCTTACTGCGGCTCAATAATATGTGGTCCGATGTGCCAGGCCAGAGCCAATGCTGAGGCCAAGAAATGCGACATCTATAGGCCCGAGGTCGTCTATGCTAGTTGCTTTGAGGGCTGCACAAGAAACTGCAATGGCAACTCCGCCTATGCTCGTGGTTCATGCAACCTGGATTCCTGTTCCGCTAGTAGCTGCGGATGTCCCTGTGCCCGTAGTTGCTGCGAATCTTGCACTTCCTCGGCTTACTATCCATACGGCAGGTGCATGTCGTCCCAGGAAAAGGTCTTTGGGTACTGCATGCCCCCGTGCATGACTGACTGCAACAACAAATGCGTCAATGGCTCAGCTCCATACATGCCGTAAGATCTGAGATTGAAGTCCCAGGCATAAATCGATGGCTCACAGGGCTCCATATTTTGTGCATGTTGTGTTTTCCCCGTTTCAAGAACTGTGATTCTGTTGAGTTAATCATGTTACGTCTAATGCATTGGTGTGTAGCTGTTGAGTATCAATCGAGTGTGAAACATAATGGTAGTGTTCACATTTAAATTGACATATCTCCATTGTAGAGCAAGTGTGTTCCCACTCTCCCGTTAAGCTATGTTAGCCAAATAACCTGTTAACCGACCACCTCTGCAAGGATACAATATAAACCATGTTCGGATGCAAACATATATGATTCCAGATTCCTGTCGAATTCTCCCAAATACTGTAACAACCAAATCATGCTCACCACTTGAGAAGTTGAGAGTCCCGATCCATATTTTTTTTAAATGAACCAAACAGGAGAGTTGCCCATTATATTAAAAGAAAGATGAATAACCATATATATGATCTTTCTTTTTTTGTTTTTCACTTTTTGAGAAAAGGAAAGGAGAAAAGAATTAATAAAAGCGAGGAAGCCGAACCACCATGTGAGGATGCCTAACGTCACATTCAAGAAGACACGATGCCAAAGGCGCCGTTGACGCCAGCTCAAAAGGATAGAGTTTTCACTCGCATCATCTAGCAACAGGGTAGGACCGAAGGGTGAAGAAAGGATGCCTCCAAGGAGGAAGCGGCCTCAGCAGACGTTGTTGTCCAGGCTTTCGCCTCGACCTCCACAACCCACCAACAAGAGAGCGACCGGAGAATAGCCCTGCCATGACCCCATTATGCATGCCACCAAACCGGGGCCATTGCCACTAGGGCATAGGTAGCTCCGCCTCCAGGCCGTAAGTCGCAGCTACCACAGGGCCCAAAGTCGCCTCACACCAAAGCCGTTGTGGCGGTAGGGCCCCGAAACATCCAACAAGGGCCCTACTTCACAACTATTGCCACTGGTCAAGTCAGGAGCCGCCGCTAAGGCTGGTTCGAGCGAGCAACAGCCCCCGCCGCCACTGAAGTGAGCAGTGCGACAGGCAGGAAAGACCTGAGAGGCCATGGTGCAGAGCCTCCCGCCGACGCCAATGGCAAATGCAGGCCCCACAGCCAGCATCGTACCCAACAACGGCAATCCCGACCACCATAGGAGACCGGCGGACACGAAACACACAAATCCGGACCCAAAGTGAGTGGATCCAGCCTCTCTAGAAATGGATCCGAAGGTCCCCATTGCGGCTCAAGCTCTGGCAACCATGACGCGCAGCCACCAACAACCACCACAGGGCATGAACAAGAAGGGAGAAAAACAAAGAAAGAAGTGAAGGGAGGGGAGCATGCCGGTGGCGGCAATGACAGCGGCCGCACACTAGATTTGACGGCGGTACTTTTGGGGGTCGCAGTGTCACCTCCTGGTCCGCCCGGAGCGAGTGACACCGGAGTTGGGGAAACCCAAAGGAAATTAAAGAGAACAGTCCCGATCCATATTGACCCGTAGGCTCTAGCTCCCTTGTTTAGTTTCCTGAAAAGGGTGAAAAGTTTTCGCCTAGAAAACCATGTCAGTTTATTTTTTCTCTCTATGCACGCGGCCTAATGTAAAAAGTTATCACCTTTTAACTCTCTTTCACCGAATTTAAACACCCCCTCTCGCCCTCTACCGCTAGGCTCGCATTGACTACTGAAGAATCTACTATCAGTACTGGTTGCAAATCCCATGTTTGGTCTCTTGCACCTTGGCCCTGCTGCCACTCCACAATTCGTTGGCTTCATCCGCCTCTTCGGCCACCTCTCCCCTGAATCACTTATTAGTGACCACCCGTGGCAACCAGCATGGATGTAGGAGAACCGCAGATTCAGTTGATATCCACAGTTACGTTCTATGCAGCTGAGTACAAGGCCATCACCGGTGAAGAGTGCTTGGAACCTATTATGCCCTCCTCAGACATTAGATGATGGGGCGACAAGGTATTTGCCCCGCGCATTTGGTACTCAGTAGACATGGCGACAAGCTATGATGCATATCGATATTCAGACAAGGTGAGATACAGCAAGGTGCGAAACAGATACAGTTATCGTTAATAACCGAAGTACAACCAATTGTTAGCAAAAAACATTAACCAGATCATTGCAGACATAGGGAGCGAGTAGAACTGGCATGTGCGGACACTATATAACTTGGACTTCTAAGTTCTAATAGGCATTCTGCGATGCTTTTGTATATCGAAATTAACACTTTTCAATGATTCAGAAAAGGCACTCATATAGTTGTATGTGCGCATTTCCTATAGATGGACAACACTTTGCTATAGTATTTATTTTAGATAAAGGAAATTGTTTCCGGCCTCTGTGACCACATGCTATATATAGCATAATATATCGCAGTTATGCTATATATATATAGACAAATTTATTTAGGTAAAAAATATATATCCCTACCCAATGAGTGAATTTCATTGATGTGAATAGTTCTTCAGCAGCTAGACATCAAATTGCAGCTTAATTCAGGCTATACGCTGAACTCAGTGATATCCTTCTGAGCATTCACGACATTACTCTGAGGTGCTACTGGTGTATCTAGAAAGTTACGGTACTGCATCTTGAGCTAATTCTGTGTATATGCTCATTAGCCTCTGGGAAACCATTTAGATGCGTCGTGCAGCTGAAAGTCGCCTCAAATCTTATGGTCTTTTCCTAATATAAATGTCGGTGCAATATTATTCGAGTTGCACATGCGAGTCAGCCATGACCGAGTTGTAGTTGTAGATCTTTGCATCATCAGTGTAAAAAAAAATGTTTGGTTGTATTATAAGGAAGTACCTGCGCAGAGAAGCTTTGATGGGAAGCATAAACAACAAGAGTTGCTTGTTGTGGAAACCAGAAAGTACTCAATTTGTTTCCATCCTTTTGTTTTTAGGATTGCAACGAGAAATATCTATACTATAAGGATCCAAAACAATTGGTAAAAAACTGCTTTTATAAAACCTCCCGTACCCCTCACAGCGTCCCCACTTGTAAGGAACCCGCCTAAACCCACCTAAAATGTTTGGGCATCAACCAATCCAAATGAAGGCCATCTGGACGTCCGTGGCCGATCCAACGCATGAGGGATAGTTTAGGCGGCATTAAACCGAAAAATTTCACTCACCACCGCCCAATCTACCCGCCCCCTGTACCCACAGCGCCATAGATGGAATTGTTAGATGATTTACCGCGCCATAGATGCAATTGTTAGGTGATTTCGAACCGAAATCGTTCTTTCCATAAACATACATCATATCGATTACTTACCATAGTCGTGGGCGTCCAGGTTCATCTCCTTAGCCCTCCTGCCCGCTATATAAGGCGCCCCTCCTTATTCTCAAAGCACACAATCTCTCCCTTCATTCTCATCATCTATTCAAGACTACTGATTTCTTTGCAAGGGCGTCGGCGTCTAGCGCGGCGCAAGGGTGGCCACGACGCTCGTCGTGTCCAAGCTCGCCAGGTAGAAGCGGAACGTGCTCCGCGTTGTGACGGTGTCCGGTGCCGTCGAGTGCGTGGCGTCGTTGCTCCACGACACCGGCGACGAGGAGAGCAACCTTCTCGGCCTCCCCGTCATAAAAAAACTGGCTGCGGTGCCGAGTTGCTCATGGATACATGTATCATCAATATTTTCCTTCTGTTTCCGCCGGAGGCCCAAGCTTTCGATGTATGAAGATGTAATTTTTAATATGAGATGCTATTCAATAATTTTAATATGCGATCTAAAGGCAATCCGAGTGCTTTTCAAGGCAATCCGAGTAGTTTCGAGTTCTTGATCAGTCTTGGACGGCGGGCAGGGTTACAAGGTTGGTTTCGAGTAGAATCCTAACCAATTACTACTCGTAGATACGACTAATTTCCATATCGAGAATTCTTGATCAGTCTTGGACGGCGGGCAGGGTTACAAGGTTGGTTTCGAGTAGAATCCTAACCAATTACTACTCGGATAGCCGAGTAGTTTACAAGTCATACGACTAATTTCCATATCGAAAATTCTTGATCAGTCTTGGACGGCGGGCAGGGTTACAAGGTTGGTTTCGAGTAGAATCCTAACAAATTACTACTCGGAGAGCCGAGTAGTTTACAAGTCATACGACTAATTTCCATATCGAGAAGAGTCCTTGCAGTACTCTACTCTTGTTCTTCACGCCTGGTATCGTTAATCGAGTGCTTGCCAAGCCAATCGAGTGCTTTTTCGAGTTCTGGCGGCGCAAGGGTGTCCACGACGCTCGTCGTGTCCAAGCTCGCCAGGTATGAATATATAATTTTTAATATGAGTTGCTATTGAATAATTTTAATATGCGATCTAAAGGCAATCCGAGTGCTTTTCAAGGCAATCCGAGTAGTTTCGAGTTCTTGATCAGTCTTGGACGGCGGGCAGGGTTACAAGGTTGGTTTCGAGTAGAATCCTAACCAATTACTACTCGGAGAGTGCTTTTCAAGGCAATCCGTAACAGGTCAACCACTCAGAAATTAAGGCCAGCGCAGAAAGAAAGGGAGTAGCACTTCCATAAAAAACTTATATACAAACAAAGGATTAAACATTGTTTAAGAAAACTTCTAATACCAAATACTACAGATTTTCTACCAATTTAATTTGCAGGGTCGCCACCACCAGAAGGGCCTACATCATCAGTCTCATCGACAACGTCCTTAGACAAGACATTGGCGATCGGCTCCACTTCAAGCAGCAGCCTGCTCACATCATCCTCGGAGGTGCCAGCAGCATACCCGCTGCCGAGTGGTTCCAGATCAGACGATGGAAACAGCGACTTCAGGATTGCCAAGACATGACCGCAACTGGCCTGGCTGATGGAGCGAAGCTGGCGCCGAAAGAGACGTGGAAGCGCCCGAGTGCGGTCGAGGATAGAAGCTGAAGGTGATGCTGCCTCCGGCTCGATCTCCTCCGCCACCACTCGAACAGCATCTTCCAGCGTGCACTTCTCGGTGTGCAGCGCCTCTGCCTCGCTTTCCAGACGAGTCACCTTAGCAGTAAGTTCTACAAATTGGGCCAAAGTCCGGGCCCGGTAATCTACAGAAAGTCAGATCTGGACAGGATGTTCACGTCTGACATAAAAAGAATAGTATATCTCTAAGCTCCTGTGCAGCTCGGGCTTCGTTGAGCTTAGCCTGTTCCACTTCTCCACGAAGATCGCGGACAGTGCGCTGGGCTTCCTCCAACTCGACCGTGTGTTGGGACACAGCGGCTTCACGAGCTGACATAACATACTTATATTAGGTGTGGTCAGTGAAACAATAGTGCAAAATAAAATGGTAAGACTGACTCATACCCTGCGTCGCCTGAACCAGCTCGGCTTCAAGCTCAGCCACTCGGGTCACCAGGGAGTCGGCCTTAACTGCTGCAGGAATAAGCCTTTGAATCTCCGAGGTTTTGGCCTCGGCATCGGCAGTTATTTCCTGCAAACGATCGTCAGATGACACATCAAACGACTGTACCACTCGGTACTCTACTTAAACAGGAAATGTGGCTCAGGAATACCTCGGCCATCAGTCCCAGGCGACGAAGGAGCGACTTGAACTCCGCCAAAGGTGTCAGAGCGGCACCATCACCCGGAGTCACATCCACCGCAGGAGTGACTTCGACCTCCGCAATCTGGGGCCCCTCCATCGTCGCAGTCTGCTCAATCACAGGAGTAGGCTGGGGGCTGCTCAGGGGAAGAGTAGACAGTACGGTCGGCGACGCCTGAGCAGGACTTGGCGGCGCCAGGGTTGGTGCACGCGGTGATTTCTTGTGGCGGCTCCACAGGCTGATCGCTAGGAGGATCAGCCAAGTGGGACGATACTTCTGGCGCTTGGATCTCTGGGATTTCTGTCTCGCCGATTGATTGCGGCGCAGAGCCCGCAAAGGGAATATCAGACGGCGTGCTGCACGACAAAGCACATAAGGAGCAATCACAGGAAAAAATATAAGTCAATAAAATGTTGACAATATCTGTTACCGAGTAGATACACGCACTTTCAGGCGCTTTCCTTTCCGAGTTGGGGAAGGAAGGTCCCTTGGACTTGCAGTACGCAAGGGTACGATGGCAAGGGGAGAATGCTCTGAGCTAATAAGTGAGGGCGGGATTGATGACCCGGCATCACCACCTTCGTCATCATCCGAGTCTGAAGACTCGGTGATGATGAGTTGGCGACGGCTCGGCGCATTCCCAATCACGACCCCCGTTGAAGTAGAGCTCTTTCGCTTCTTCGGGACGATGGCAGCTTTGCCACCACTCGGCGACAGCACATCCGGAGAAGGTGAGGATGATAGACTTATATCCGAGTCGTTCAAGTCATCCTCGACTCCTCCGAGAGCTTCTTCAGCAGTACCGGCCCTGCGTGACACCGGCTGGTCCACTCCCTTCGGCATCTCAGGCAGGAGAGGGATAGAAACACAAGCAGCTCGACCCTGCATTTCAAAGTTGGGTTCAGTTCTTCATTGAGATTACACCCAATGGGTGGAATTGAACACATAAATGGCAACAAATCGATTCATTACCTCAGGGCGAGGATTAGACAAGTTCTATGCTGGAGGGCCATCAGAAGTCTTCAGGGGAGTCCCTGGCGCAAAAAAATTGGCAATCCGGGCCGCAGCTTGGCCTTTATCAACACGCTCGGGGGCTTCACGCGTGTTGTCCCCCTCGGCGTAATACTCATATGCCGGATGAGCACGCTGCTTGAGGGGCTGGATCCGGTGCAGCACGAAGTTGGCTGCCACTCCTACGGCAGTCAACCCTCTGTTCTTCAGCTCGGCAATGAGGCTCAGCAGCTCCGAACATCGTCCATCTCGCTGTCTTTGGGAGAGAGCTCCAGGACTTGGAGGGGACAGGACGGGAATCTATTTCAGAAGAGATGGCAGGCGAGTGGTTTCCTATGTAAAACCACTCGGATTGCCACCCCTTATTGGTAGTAGGAAAAGGAATTTCAAAATATTCTTGGGTTCGACCCTCACAGAGCTGAAACCCGGCGCCTCCGACTACACGCGGGCGCTCGGTGCTAGGATAAGGCTTCAGCAAGAAAAGATGGAGAAAAAGATTGAAGTGAGGCTCTATCCCAAGATAGGCCTCACAGAGATTGATGAAAATAGCAATGTGAAGGATCGAATTTGGGTTCAGTGCGCAGAGACTGATCCCATAGAAATGGAGCAAGCCGCGGAGAAAAGGGTGTGCAGGGACACCAAATCCGCGCAAAAGAAAGGACTCGAACACCACCAAATCAGTGGAATTTGGGGTGGGGAAAGACTCACCAAAGGCTGCACGCCATTCGGCGGTTTGCTGGTCCGGGAGAATGCCGTCGATGACGTGCTGCTCGAGACGCTTGGTGGTGGTAGAGGACTTCCTCCACTCGGCGGTACGATCCACGGAGACATCGATGGCGGTCTTGGCCCTGACCGACCGCTTCTTCCCTGGCGATGCTTCCTTCCGCTTCGGCGCCATAGCCGCAACAAGCAGAGATTGGGGATTGAAGATTTGAAGTTATGAAAGTGGATCTAGGGTTTGCACCTGAGCGAGAAAGGAGAACTTGGATGCTGTGAAGGCAAATGGCGAGGAAAGGAAGAAGATTGCGGCAGGGGATGGCTTATAATGGAATGAACCGTTCCTCCCGCGCGCGGCGCGATGTTCGTCTCGGGAACTTAACCGACGCTAGCACGTCGCGTCGCTTTAAATTCAAAGATGCGATATGGAGTCGCGATATCTCGCGATATTCTGGCTTCATGAGGCAACCGTTAGTTTCTCTAGGAAACAATGGGCTTAACAGGATTGATGGGCCTAAATGGGCTGACTTAAACTTTGATAGGCTAAAATATAGCACGACCTTTTAGTTCTGTTAATTAACAAATACGTGGGTTCCTGAGCAAATGCTCAGGGGCAAAACCACTCGGTCGTGAGGCTAAAATTAGTCGACGGCCAGGCTTATTTTTGCAATTAATATTGCAACCTTGCAATTGATTTTTACGTAAGGCATGCGATACTGTCGCTAAATTGACTCGGAAGTCTGGGTCAAGTGCTGACAAGTATAAGTCTTGTGAGAAGGTGATTTACCATATGGTCAAGCTGGGTCGTGGGACACGACTCAGGAGTCACGCCGAGTTCAAAGAACTTGAGAAAAGATTCCTTAAAAAGGGGAAATAAAAATGCCCTAAAAGGAGGAAATTGTTCAAAATCCATGCCCAGAGGCATGGGGGCTGAAAGATTCAGTCAGGATCCACAGCTTTTAGAGTCTTGACACGATCGTGCCGAGTCGAATCAAGACTCGGGGGCTACACCCAATGGGTGCACCTGGAGGTGCACGCCATTGATCGATTAAGTTCAAAAAGAGCTTTACAATATTTTATTTTTGACCCTCGACCAGACTATTCTACTCTGCTCAAGGCTCGGGGGCTACACCCAATGGGTGCACCAGGAGGTGCACGCCATTGAAGATCATGATTTTGATGGAGAAAAGTTGAAGACCCTTGGCCAATTTTATACTAAAATTGCCCAAGGCTCGGGGGCTAAGTGTATACACTTCGCTTTCGTGTCGTGAAAAAGAGCACTTCTTCCCCTCACTACGGCTACAATTGAAGAATCGTTTTCAGGAACGTTTGAGCATGAACTCGGATCTTCCTCGAAACCACTCGGATCTTCTTCGAAACCACTCGGATGAAATCCTAGACAACTCGGGAATCTGATCAAACATTCTGGCAAAGTTCTGGAGCACTCGGATCATGCAAGAAAAAGACAGATCAATTACAGCCTACGATCGGCCAAGAAGTGCTCGGGGGCTACTGTGGGGGATATAGTCCCCGGGTACCTCACGAGCAGGCCTGGCAGCCCTCCAATAGGGGGCGGCCAGGCCCACCGTTCTGGACCTGATGACGTGCGGGACAAGTCGGCGCATGTAGAAAGGACCCGGAAGGAGAAGTTCTAATTAGAATAGGAGTTTTTGTAAAGAAGGAAAGGATCCTTAGAGATAGGATCGGCTACAAACCGACTTGTAACCCTGCCCCCCAATATATAAGGCGGGCAGGGACCCCCTCCAAAGGAGACGAAATCTCTCAAGAGAACAATCCACGCAATACAACACCCCAAAACAGGACGTAGGGTATTACGTCGAGTTGACGGCCCGAACCTGTCTAAATCCTTGTGTCTGTCCACCCTAACCATCTAGCTTCCGATCTTTGTGATCTTCCCTACATACAAATCACTTCCGCGGGCTACCCCGTGGAAGACTGCCGGAGATCATATCACCGACAATTTTAATATGCGATCTAAAGGCAATGCGAGTGATTTTCAAGGCAATCCGAGTAGTTTACAAGTCATACGACTAACTTCGGTTCCTCTTGAGAGGGTCCCTGCCCAGCCTTATATTCACGGCGGGCAGGGTTACAAGGTTTGTTTCGAGTAGAATCCTAACCAATTACTACTCGGAGAGTGCTTTTCAAGGCAATCCGAGTACTTTACAAGTCATACAACTAATTTCCATATCGAGAAGAGTCCTTGCACTACTCCACTCTTGTTCTTCACGCCTGGAACGACTCTGTATGGAGAGGACATATATACTTTCAATGTTCGAGTAAGCTAATCGAGTGCTTTTTCGAGTTCTTGATCAGTCTTGGACGACGGACAGGGTTACAAGGTTGGTTTCGAGTACAATCCTAACCAATAACTACTCAGAGAGTGCTTTTCAAGGCAACCCGAGTAGTTTACAAGTCATACGACTAATTTCCATATGGAGAAGAGTCCTTGCAGTAATCTACTCTTGTTCTTCACGCCTGGTACGACTCTGTCGGGAGAGAATCCATGTGTCCCTGTGGGCACATTGTCGTACCTCCAACAAGCCCTACTCTTATTATGGAGTAGACTCTGTAGTACTTTCAAATAAGTACTCAGAGATTTTAAAAACAATACTCTTATTATGGAGTAGACTCTGTAGTACTTTCAAATAACTACTCAAAGATTTGAAATCACAACTCTTCTTGCCGAGTAGACTCTGTAGTACTTTCAAATAAGTACTCAAAGATTTGAAACTGGTCTCCTTCCAGTAGTGGTGCATCCTTGGTCACCATATCTTCAGAGATAGCCGCCTTGTGTGGTCCGAGATCCTTGCTGGAGATCTCGTACAACTTTGGAAGGTGTCCATAGCGAGCGAGTAAATTTGGTACTATAAATAAACAGCTATGATTTTCTATATTCTCACAGATAATGTGATTCCATTCCACGCACTTCCTTTATCATACTGCAAATAAAAATGGGAGGAGATCACCAAGAATATTAATGCACAAAGTAAGAAACTAATATTCCCCAAGCGCTTCATCGTCGAGAATCATCAACCGAGTGCTTGCCAAGCCAATCGAGTGCTTTATATTTGAGTGAGTTCGAGCTGAATGGACAAATAGCATACTTTGTTTCTTTTAAAATCAGAGTCTTTAATTCTGTGTTCTTTTTAACACGTGCCTGTGGCACGTGCATCCCTACTAGTTATAGTTAATAAAGGCTGAAAAAATAATCAGTTTAGGAATCAGAAGCACATTATGTTCCAAATTATTGCACAGTGGTAGAAATTGTATTATCATGTGGAGAAACGGTCACCATGTCCTTCGTGTCTACTCTTGACTCGTTCAACCTAGACTGCCGACAAACCTTGCTATTATTCATTGGATAGATCTGCATGCCAGTGAATTTCATTGTACGTCAACTCCTGAAGTCAACTCCAAACATGTGGCAAGATGCCATGGTGAAGTCTCAACTTGTAATAAACTGTGCGCAACTAGGGCTCCGATCCAATACGTAGGTTCGTTGGGTTATGTTAATGCCTAAATAGGATGGCAAGGCCACCTATATGGCATCGTAGGTCGCCAAAGAGATAAAGAATAAGCATCAATTAGGGTTTCAAAAAATTACTAGTAATAATAAATAAGATATTGTTTGATTTGATTGGTTCATTCAATCATCCTACACCCCTTGACATTTATATTTGCAACATATGGACTTATGCACGGTGTGAACTGTGAAGATAGAGGCCATGCCTAGTCGGCACGGAGGCCATGGCCCGGCTCCATTTTTGTGATTCTGGTGTTGTGCAAAACACAATGTTATTTGGGTAATATTTTTGGAGTACTCTTGCATTCGGTTAAAATCTAGCACAAGCTTGATTAGATGAATAATTTTGGATATTTAGGGGTACAGTTGCATGTTATTTTGGGTGGCTCACCGTCTTGGCTTGTCCACACCAACAATTCCAGTATATAAACCTTAAACTCTGGAAAACTTGTTTCAAAATGTAACTTTTGCGAGCAGCTTATGTTAACAACATAATTTTTCAAAACTTCATTAATTCATGTCAAAACTCAAGAATAGTTGACGTACAAATTCATGAACTACTTTATGTTTATGTTTGTCTTAAAGATGATAGTTTTCTTATGGAATAATTATCGGTGGCTTGTACTCCCAATATGAAAATAAGATCTCCATAACTTTTCAAATCGAGTCTGAGATTTGGACAATCCACATATCTATCTTGACCATTTTCTACTGCATGAAGACCGCCACCTATGTTCTTTTTCTAACTGTCTGTATCGACCATTTTTTACGTATATATATCTTCCTGCCACATAGAAATTTTTTGGTAAAATATTACATCCATACCCAAGCAGGGAGAGGAATTGTTCTCAGCAGACTAATCTTGAAGTCGACTTGCAGCTTAATTCAGGCGTCATGGTCCCTGTATGATGAATTCATCAGTGATACCTTGCTACTTGCTTGGGATATACTAAACATTCGTGGCATTACACACTGCGGTGTGCTATATTTGTGCCTGCAGAAAGTTACAGTGCTGCATGCTGAGCTCATGCAGCCTCTGATAGCCTGATCCCATTAGCCTCCGTAAGCCCATTCAGATGTCACTTAGCTGAATGTTCACTCAAGTCTTCTGGTCTTACCTTAAACATAAAAGTCGCTGCAGTATTGGTTGACTTTCACGTGCCAGTCAGCGGTGACCGAGTCATAGTTGCACTAGATCTGTGCATCGTTGGTCGATCTAAAAACAATGTTTGGTTGTATTAATAAGGAAGTCTGTACACATATAAGTTTTCATGGGAAGCATAAACAACAAGCGTTGTTGCTGTGGTCAAACGGTTTATAGTCTAGTGGTTAGAGCACTTGAGTAGTACACAGCGAATCCAGGTTCGACTCCCCATGGGTTTGAATTAATTGAGTCTCAAATAAAAAATATACAAAAAAAGGTTGAAAGCTTCTCCTGCGGACTTCGGTCAACAAGAGGAGTTGAGTTGCAAAAATTAGAATGCACACAATATGTTAGAGAACCTAGCTAGCTCGCTATCATTTACTACGCATATTACCACATGAGAAGGTCCATTGGTAACGGCCGTAGATCGACATTAGTAACAGGCATAGCGCCCGTTACCCTTATTGGGTTACCAATGACAAGCACATTTAACGAGTCGACAATGTTCGTTACTAATATGGTGTTACCATATGTTGCAGGACAAAGGTTCAAAGTTATTAGTAATGGGCCTTAGCGTAACCCATTACAAATAATGGTTGGATGTAACAGTTTTCATCTACGTCCGTTGACAATGTCCTATGCCGCCCTAGGCAGCGAAAACCTCGCTCCTTCCCACACACTACAAAATCCGGTACTAAAGCTAAGTTAGTATCTCTTGGATATTCTGGATTTGCTGGATAATTCTAATCAATATCGGTGGCTGCAATGGACTTATAGGTCATCAGCTCATGTTTTATAAGCAATGTAAGTGCAGGACATACTTGGATACAAGAAATAACCAATCTCTCATCCACAAGATAAAAGATCGAGTTCAATATTGTATGAGATCCTGAGTTCAACCCATTTCGATCCCATCTGGATGCATCCAAATGTCCTTCTGTTGTGAGTTATTCTCTCCTTGTGAACATCATTACAAAACCTCTTAGTTTTTGTCCTGACATACAAGCTCGATGATGATCTAGAGCCTGAGAACCTAACTTCTATAGAAGAAGGTTCCAGATGATACTGATCAATAGATTCGCATGAACACAAGGCACATGTCAAAGGAAAGCTGAAATTCCTCAGTCGTCCTTTGACATGCCCCTTGTGTTCATGTCCTTGTTGATCAGTACCATGTAGAACCTCATTCTACAAAATCTGGATTCTTGGGCTCTTGATCATTGTCAAGCTCATACACCAAGTCAAAAAACAAGATGTTCTGTAATGTTGTTTGCAAGGATGGAAGAAATCACAACAAAAGAGCATCTGGATATATCCAATGGAGTCAAAGTGGATTATACTTGATATGCTCAAACAATATCAGACTTGAGCTTATATCTCATATACACGGATTGACACATTCATGTATCTCGGTATGTCTAGACTTTTCCAAGGCTTATATGACAAGTTGATGACTTATTAGATGAAGACGACAAGAGACACAAATCAGAATTACCAAGCAATTATAGAATGTCCAAGAGATACACTATCTAAGCTTTAAACTTTAGAGGTGGATTTCTAGTGCATGATGAAGATGCGAGGCTACCGCTACCTAAGGGGCTTCAGGTTAAATGAAAACGTAAATACAATATTATTACACACACCGTGTTTCAAGTTCATACATACATATAGCTAGTATCTAGTACAAACTAATCCTACCTTCTAACTATATGACATGTTGAACCGCCTTGAGCATCTTCTCCACTGCATGATCAACTGCCACAAGTCCCAACTCCTTGTGTCCCACCTTGTTTTGGTCTAGCAAAGCTTTATCTTCAACACAACTGTAGGCAGACGAAGGTGCTTCATTTCTACGAGTTGCACGCATCCACTCTAGTGTGCAAATCATAGCCCGCATATGTTCGTGGACATGAATGCTACGAAGCCCTGCATGATCCACCGCTCTAACGACAAGAGGGCCATGTCCTGCATGTGCCATCCATCTGCAAAACCCTTAGGTAAGATTTGGTCTGATGCTCCAATTATTTATGTCAAATCATTGCATTAAAATAAATGTCCAAACGTTTAAAATTCATGTCTTCATTCATATATATAAAAGTTAATAAATATGGATGAAATTCGGGCATGAATATTAACTTTGATATATTAACTTCTGCTCGATGCAGATACAACCACTTACTTCTCCCCGATGCGGATCCGGCAGCCATTTAATATTCATATCCACTACCGGAAAACGGGCCATTGCCGTGTGCACGGCCCTTTGCCGTGTGCCGGCACGCGGGCCCACGGCAAAGGACACTCTTTGCCGTGTGCCCGCCACGTGGCACACGGCAATGGCCCAGCACACGGCGTCCCTACCCTTTGCCGTGGGCCCCGGCCCAGGACGCACGGCAAAGGATAAACACACGGCAAAGGGCACTCTTTGCCGTGTGCCTGCACCCTGGGCACACGGCAAAGGCTAGCACACGGCAACGAGCACTCTTTGCCGTGTGCCAACCGTTAGGCACACGGCAAAGGTAACAGTTAAGTCACGGCCGCGGCCCTTTGCCGTGTGTCCTGTCTTCCGGCGCACGGTAAAGGGCCGGCACACGGCAAAGTATAATTTTTTTTCGTCCTATTCCTTTCCAAATTTTTGTGGTGTCAAGATACGGTACTCTGTATTTCATGTCAAGATTTGGTACATTTCTCGTTATTTTTGCTATATTTAGTCAATTTATTTGATTCCATGGATTTATCGGCAAAAATAAACTTTTGAACTGCAAGTGTGTCGAATAATTGAATATAATGGTTTCAAAAATAATATTCATGTTATTGAGTCTAATATTAGGCCGTTTCCAGAAACTTGAATGAAATAACTAGCGACTTGTTCATGAAACCTGATCAGATACGTGTGGCCCAATCGTATTTAAATTCTAAAAAAAATAATCCATGTCTGAAAATCATAAGATTTGCCCTGACATCATGATTTCATGTGTACAGGCTGTGGTAAAAAATAGAACGTGTTTCGCACACGTTATCACAGACCTCGTTTGCAAATCGAAGAATCTCCAAAGAAGTTTCAGAGAGTTGATGTTGAGTTGTTGATACTGTGAGTTGTAAGTGTAGTCAAATTCGGTTTTCACTTCAAGTCTTTTTGTATATGCAAGAACAACTCACATTAGTATGACATACCAAATTTGCTCAAATTTTCGTACACGTGTGACATTTCTTTTATTTTTCAACTAAACAATTTCTAGTTATGTACATGAAATAATAGGTTTTTTTATCGTTTCATTAAATATGTTAAAGGTTGTCTTTGAGAAACTATTTTCACAGTTTTTTAGAAAAGCAAATCATAAAATTATATTACGAACACATTTTTAAAAATGTAACAAACAAAAAAATTACCTTTGCCGTGTGCTTGGCTGTGCAGCACACGGCAGCACACGGCAAAGGGGGTCGTTGCCGTGTGCTACAACAAGGCACACGGCAAAGGGAGGGGGGCACGGGCGTTTTTTCAAAATGTCCCCCTTTGCCGTGTGCCGTGATCTAGCACACGACAGGGGGGGGGGGGGGGGCGGCGGGGGGCACGGGCGTTTTTTCAAAATGTCCCCCCCCCTTTGCCGTGTGCCGTGATCTAGCACACGGCAAAGGCTGAGCCTCAGCCTTTGCCGTGTGCTAGATCACGGCACACGGCAAAGAGGGGGGACATTTTGACCAGTCCCCTCCCACTGCACGCACGCCACTCACACACATGCACTCACGCCACACACAGCAGAGCACACAGCGCCGCCGCCGCCTCCCAGCGCCGCCGCCGGAGCCCGCCGCCTCCAGCGCCGCCGCCGGACCCCGCCGCCTCCACGCCCGCCGCCGGACCCCGCCGCCGCCGCTCCCTGCGCCGCCGCCGCCCCCTGCGCCGCCGCCGCCGCTCCCTGCGCCGCTGCCGCCCCTGCGCCGCCGCCACCGCTCCCTGCGCCAACGCCGCCGCCGCTCCCTGCGCCGCCGCCGCCCCCCCCTGCGCCAACGGCGCCGCCGCTCCCTGCGCCGCCGCCGCCGCGCCCTGCGCCGCCGCGGTAGGAGGAGGAGGGGGGAGGCCGGCCGGGGTAGGAGAAGGCCGGGGTAGGAGGAAGAGGCGGGGGGAGGCCAGGGTAGGAGGAGGAGGGGGGAGGAGAGGGCGCGCCGGCGGCTGCCCACGTCGCCGTCGGCTGCCCGGGCCGCCGGAGCCGTAGGGAGAAGATTGGGCGCGTCTAGGTAATGTATTTTAGAAATTGTTAGTGACAAATGTTTTTTAGAAATTGTTAGTTACAAATTGTTAGTTAGAAATGTTAGTTACAAATGTTAATTAGAAATTGTTAGTTAGAAATTTTAGTTACAAATGATAGTTAGAATTGACTTAGAGATTTTTGTAGTTATAATTGCTGCAATATGTGGTTGACGGTCATCGTGCCGCTATGTGTATGGTTGTCGGCCGTCGTGCCGTTGTTTTGATGCAGGTTTCGAAACCTCCCTGTGCAGGGGAGATGCTGCCGAAATTTACAACTTTTGACCTTTTTTTCCTTTTACTTTTCAGGACAGGGACACCCGTCTCCGCGCGCCATCGTGCCCTCGCGCACTCCTCCCCCCCGCGTCACTGCCGACCGTGCCCCCGCGTCGCTGCCGACCGTGCCCTCCGCCGGCCGGGCGGCCGTACGCCGCGGCCGGCTGCCCCCCCCGCAAGGCACACTCCCTCGGCATCCGCGTCTTGCCACCGTTATCGACTACTTTGCAGTAGAGCAAGGTGAGACATCCCCCTTTCCCTTTCATACATGTTAGCGGTTTACGTAACCTAGGCGTCTCCCGTTCGGAAGGGATACAGTTGGAGATATGCAGATCTTTTGCATATCTATGACTTTATCTGTTTCGAATTGTCCACATTTTTTGGACAGCCCGAGGATGCGTAGCTGGGGTCAGTTTCTATGCTCTACTTCGATCCGAGACCGAATTTTGGCAACATCTCCCCGTTGTTCTCTGGATACACAATCTCCCTCTCGGGACGTGTATTTGGAGAACAGCGGGGAGGTGCTGCCGAAATTCGGTCTCGGATCGGGGTAGAGCATGGGAACTAACCCCAGCTACGCATCCTCGGGTGGGATTAGGACCTATCTTCACCTATTAGTTAGGCAATATAAAATTCGTGTAGATGCAATTGAGTTTTACATTACTCATGCATTTTATTTTTATATTACTAGTTCGTATAGTAGACGATGGATGACCGTGAGTGGATGTACACGGGCTGGTCCAGTCGGGGTAACTTGAGCTTGGATTGGATTAACAAGACCGAGTCTTTCTTGGATGAAGCCTTTGCTAATGTTAGAGGAAGGTCCAGCACTTGGTGTCCTTGCAGCAGATGTGGAAACACTCGTGAACATACAAAGACCGTCATCAGAAATCATCTTTGCAAACATGGATTTACTCGAGACCAAACTAAGTGGAGATATCATGGCACAGCTGGGCGTGTGAGAGATGAGGTCGTCCGAGAACGTATCGAGGCTCTAGATGATGACGCCGGTGTAGCAGACATGTTAGATGACTATCATCAAGCACACTTTAATGAAGAACCAAGGGAGGAAGAGCCAGAGCCAACCGCAAAGGCGTACTACGACATGTTGTCTGCGGCACAACAACCACTTCACGAACATACCAATGTTTCTCAACTCGATGCCATTGCGCGCCTAATGGCCATAAAGTCCCAGTTTAGCCTGGGTCGAGACGCCTTTGATCTTATGTTGACAGTTTTTGGCAGCCTGCTTCCAGCTGGTCACATTCTGCCAAAGAACATGTATGAGGCACAAAAACTCCTTCGTGCACTTAAGATGCCATATGAGCAGATACACACTTGTCCGAAGGGATGCATCCTATTCAGGAAAGATTATGCGGAAGCAAAGTACTGCCCAAAGTGTGAATCCTCTAGGTTTGTTGAGGTAGAGTTAGGTGATGGTCATAAAAGACAAACCACAATTGCCGTGAAAATCTTACGGTACCTTCCGTTCATACCGAGGATCCAACGGCTTTACATGACAGAAGAATCCGCCAAACAAATGACATGGCACAAAAATGGGCGCCGATATAATCCAGATAAGCTGGTACATCCATCCGATGGTGAATCATGGACGCACTTTGATTCGTGCTATGTTGAGAAAGCTGTAGAGGCTCGTAATGTACGTGTTGCGCTAGCTACAGACGGTTTCCAACCTTATGGAATGAATAGTGCACCGTACACTTGTTGGCCCATGTTCGTTATCCCTCTCAATCTCCCTCCCGGCGTCCTTTTCCAAAGACAGAACATATTCTTATCATTGATAATACCTGAACATCGTGGGAATAATATGTGTGTGTACATGGAGCCTCTGATTGATGAATTGGAGACTGCTTGGAACGAGGGGGTATTGACATACGACCGGGCTACGAAAACAAACTTCAAAATGCATGTTTGGTACCAGTACTCCTTGCATGACATGCCGGCGTATGGGGTGTTCTGCGGTTGGTGTGTTCACGGGAGGTTCCCATGCCCAGTATGCAAGGCAGCTCTAAAGTTCATTTGGTTGAAAGCTGGAGGCAAATATTCTTCGTTTGACAAACATCGTCAATTTCTCCCTCTTGATCATCCCTTCAGAAAAGACGTCAAAAACTTTACAAAAGGTGTTGTAGTCGAAGACCCTCCACCGGAAATGATGACAGGTGCCGCGGTGCGTGCTCAGTTGGACGCTCTCATGCTCAAAAAAGATGGAAGTGGTTTTGCAGGATACGGAGAGTCTCATGCGTGGGCTCAGATGTGCGGGTTGTGGAGGCTCCCCTACATGGATGATATTCTTCTTCCACACAACATTGATGTCATGCATACAGAAAAAAATATCGGCGAGACACTTTGGGGTTCAATCATGGAAATTCCCGATAAAACAAAGGACAATGTTAAGGCTAGAGTTGATCAGGCGAAGTTATGCGATCGACCGAAGCTAGTCATTCCAACTCCCAATGAGGGTCGTAGATGGAAAAAGCCTAAGGCCGATTTCGTCCTGACGAGAGCCCAACGGAAGGAAGTATTACAATGGATGAAAACGTTGAAGTTTCCTGATGGGTATGCTGCTAATCTGTCTCGGGGAGTGAATCTTGCTACCATGCGAGTAAATGGCCTCAAGAGTCATGACTATCATATATGGCTCGAGCGTATTCTTCCAGTGATGGTTCGAGGTTATGTCCCTGACCATATCTGGGTAGTGTTGGCAGAGTTGAGCAATTTCTTCCGCCAGCTTTGTGCTAAGGAAGTATCTCGATCCGTGATTGCAGATATGGAATTATTGGCTCCTGTGTTGCTCTGTAAGTTGGAGAAGATCTTTCCACCTGGCTTCTTCAATCCGATGGAACATATGATTTTGCACCTCCCGTATGAGGCACGAATGGGTGGTCCTGTGCAGAACCGTTGGTGCTATTCTATTGAGAGATGTCAAAAAGTTCTTCGAACTAAATGTAAAAATAAATGCAAGATTGAAGCTTCTATTGCTGAGGCGCACATTCTAGAGGAGGTGTCAAACTTCACATCAAAATACTATTCTGAGAACCTTCCAAGCGTGCATAATCCACCTTCTCGTTACAATGCCGGCGAAGAGGAGTCCAACCTCAGCATTTTCCGAGGCCAACTCGGAAAGGCAAGTGAAGCGACCATCAAAACCTTGAATATCGAAGAATGGCGTGACATCATGCTATATGTACTGAAAAACCTTGACGAAGTTGAGCCGTACATAAAGTAAGTTTTCAACAAACATGTTCTCTAATACAATCTTTTCTGCATCCAACCCCATCGTTTTCGTTGGTACAGGGAATTTCATGTGCAATTCTGGCATCAATCAAGGCCACCTACCGAGGAGGAAAGTGAGAACCTTGTTAGACATGGTTCTGCTGAAGGAATGCCCGATTTCATTTCTTGGTTCAAAAAGAAGGTAATGTTCTATTTAGCTCATAGTATGCATGACTATACAAATTAGCTCGTACGTAACATAACGAGTTATATATCCTGCTTTAATGTGTAGGGCATGACGGATGCGTCAATGAGTGCCGAGTTGAGACAAGTGGCCGATGGCTGTGCCTTTAGGGTCAAGTCATTTGGCGCGTATGATGTGAATGGATATCGGTTTCACACAACACGGCATGATCAGAGACGGCCCAATAGAAGAACTACAAATACCGGAGTGTTCACTCCAGGAGATGATGGGCTAGAATACTACGGAAAAATTGAAGAAATATACGAACTCACATTTCATGGTTCACATCCTCTCAAACCTGTAATATTCAAATGCCATTGGTTTGATCCTCAAGCGGTGAGACGGAACCCGAAAATCGGGCTAGTCGAAATTCAACAGTCTTCCGTCTACCCACGAGACGATGTCTACATTGTGGCTCAACAGGCGACCCAAGTGTATTATCTCTCGTACCCGTGTCAAACCGACGAACGTCTTATCGGTTGGGATGTTGTGTACAAAGTATCGCCACATGGTAGACTACCTGTCCCAAACAATGAAGATTACAACATAGACCCAAATACTTATGACGGAAGAGTTCTTCCAGGAAGATGGGCTAGAAGGAAGATTTGAGATAGAATTAACCGAAGATGAGGACGTAGAAAATGAAATGCTTGTTGACGAGGACGTCGGAGATGTGGTTGAGAATGTGAATGACTTAACCTTACTTGAGAAATTACGTTTAGGCAACGACAGTGACGACGACGACGAGCCTCCCTTGCACCAGAACAGCGATTATAATTGAAATGCGTGATAGTGATGATGAGAATCATGATCCGGATAATCCGGATCATGATGATTATTTCTAAAACATGTAAGTTATTTCATTTTTAATTTACTAGTTGCACTAATTAATTTACAAATTGTATAAATTCATTTACTACTTGTACTAATTATTTGTAATTATTGTACTAATTTGTTTTCTCTTGTTGATGCAGGTGATTGATAAAAGATGGTGGGACGTAACCCTTTTAGGTCGGTCACTTCCATTTACCAGAGAGTCGTTGGAGGTGCTGAGGACTCCGAGCTCGCTAGGGGGGGAGGCCAGGGTCGAGGGAGAACCAAGGGTCGAGGGAGAGGCAAGGGAAGAGCTGAGTCCTCCGGCACTGCACAGAGGAGGAGGGGGAGGAGGGCGAGGACACCCTCGCCTGAGGTTGACGAGAAGGAGGAGGGACAGGATAGGGAGGAGCTACCTTCCGCGCATGCCTCTGAGGACGAGGCAGAGGAGGGGGAGCAGGGTGAGCAGGGGGAGCAGTCCGAGGGAGAGGAGGGTGGGCAGGGTGAGGAGGGGGAGCAGGTCGAGGGAGAGGAGGGGGAGGGGAGGAGGAGGAGGAGGGAGAGGGTGCACAACCGTCTCCATACGAGCGAGGCCCCTCGAAGATACCTGATCGGCCGATACCTTTCTCGAACCGACCGGTAATTAGACCCGACGGGAGGAGGTAACAAATTTTAAATGTTTTCACTACTTTTTCCTTTCATATGTTTATTAGCACTACTGAAACGTCTAAATTGTCTTCGTCACTTGTGCAGGGGGTGGTTGCTGATCACGCCAGGTAGTCACAGTCACATGCCCAATGGCATCCTGGGGTTTTTGTGCAAGCTACACTTCCCTGGCTTGGTGCAGCTCGCCGGCCGAGAGGAGCCGGCGTACACGTGGGAGCACTACATCGCCTGCACCGTAGACCCTCACCCAGATCATGATGGCAGGACGTTCAACAACATGGCACATCGGGTGGTGGAAGAGCTCTGGGTAAGTCTTGTTCAAACTTTATATTGCTCAATACATCGGATTCATCTAACATTCTATAAATAATCACATCCAATCAATGTGCAGGATTTCTTTAGATGGGACGACGGGTACGAGGCAACTGCCAAGGCTGTGGCTCACCATGCCTGCTACAAACTGGTACAAGATATGCACTACGAGGCGCGCATTGCAGCCGTCGTGCATTTCTACTGCAAGTACATGAAGGTGAAGCTTACTAAAGCGGAGGCGAGAAACATGCGGTTGACACGTGAGCAATTCATGCGGGTAAATATACTCCTTCTCTTAAACTAAGTACCCTTTGTTTTGTCTTGTCATATGTCACGTGTTTAATGATGTGCAGGCGGTTCCTTGGTGGTGCTTGACCCAAATTCTGGCCTGGGGTAAGATGGTGGACAAGTGGCTCGCGGACGAGTGGGAGGAGACCCACAACGAGCTCCGGCGGCGGCGTTTGATGATGTCAGGTGCATCACATCATCAAGGCAACCATAACCTCCAGGTGTTCGCGAACACATGGGTACATGAATTCAATTTTTAATTCTAATGAGCTCTCCTGAATAATTCATAACCATTTTCCCTTTTGTTTTTGTTTTTGTTTTTTTTGCAGTCGCGGACACATGGTAACCAGCCTTGCCCCCCGGCCATGGCATACGCTTTGTCCCACAAGGGCAAGGCGACGGACCCAGAGAACACGTACAACCCGAATGACGGGCCTGAGGCGTACTCCAATCCGACTGCCTACAGCCGCCTCAGTGACTACACAGAGATGGCAAGGGAGGTCCATGGGCCGGAGTTTGATCCGATCAGCGCTGACCTTGACGGAGAAGTCCTCATGAGGTCAGGAGGAGGCAAGAAGCACGGCCGGTATGCGATTGCGAACAGCCTAGTGGACACGTCTAGTACTCCCACTCTCACCGCGCTTAAAGCCCGTGCCACAGACTCCACCCCGCCTATACGCCCACGCCAGACACCTACACAGATCCAGATGGCTCAGTTTCAGGTATTTGTGTTTTACCTATTGTTAATTGATTATCGCTAACCATTGTTTGGTATGTTAACAATGTCATGAATATGTGCAGGAAATGATGGCAGCCCACGTGGCGGAGGGGGTGAGAGCAGCAAAGGAAGAGCTGCAGCAGAACTGGCATACCGAGAGGGCGAATTTGATTGCCGAGTTTGAGCGGAAGCAGGCCGCCGACCGGGAGGCCCTGCGGCAGCAGTACGAGCACATGTTCCAGTACGTGCACAACATTGGTTCGGTGGTAGGTCAAGCACCGCCGCCAGTTATCATGCCCCCACCAGCTCGAGATGCTACGCCTGTGAGTCTCTTCACAACTTTGAATTTTCATTCCTCATAATGACTTAGAGCCGACTTAGATCCTAGAATGATTGAAAAAATGAAAATGCCTTACACTTGTTGACTTAGGATGAAACCAGAATTATTTAGATTTTGTATCATTTGTGCAGTCCCCTCACCAGTCCGCGGCCTCGAACGATGGGCCGGTCGCTGTAGACATGTCACCCCCTCAGCAGTCCCCTCACCCCCCACCGTGGACGCAGTACCCGTGGTCGCAGTTGCCTCCCGGCACGCCGTTCCAGCCTTGGCCGCAGTTGCGTCCCGGCATGACGCCGCACCCTCACAGCTTCCCGTCGCCGTTCCCGCCGTTAGCTCACGGATCACCCTTCTCGCAGGAGCCGCCGCGGCCACCTGGGTCTCAGTGAGTTGTATGGACTTGTATCATTTGCTTAGTATGGACTTGTATTATTTGCTTAGTATGGACTTGTATTATTTGATTAGTATGGACTTTTATGGACTTGTATGGACTTGTATGGACTTGTGATGGTCGTTGTGATATATAAACTGCCTGTGATGGTCGGTCTGATATATAAACTGCCTGTGATGGTTATTGATATATAAACTGTTTAAGATTGAGTTGTTTGGGGGTATAAGTAACAATAAAAAAAACCGTGCTGTTTCTGGGCCTTTGCCGTGTGCTATGGTAAAAGCACACGGCAAAGTCTTGGCCTTTGCCGTGTGCTTTTACCATAGCACACGGCAAAGGCCACCTCTTTGCCGTGTGCTTTTACCACAGCACACGGCAAAGGAGCGCCACGTGTGCCGCCATGTAAGCCTTTGCCGTGTGCCACGTGGCTTAGCACACGGCAAAGGGGTAGCCTTTGCCGTGTGCCACGTGGCCCAGCACACGGCAAAGAGGTGGCCTTTGCCGTGTGCCACGTTTCGTAGCACACGGCAAAGCATAGGTAACGGCGGCCGTCCGTTAGTCGTTCACGGCGCATGGCAAAGGGAGGAGCACACGGCAAAGCCTTTGCCGTGTGCCCGATCTTGGGCACACGGCAAAGAACCCCTTTGCCGTCCAAACTTTGCCGTGTGCTCTTTGCCGTGTGCCACACACGGCAAAGCCTTTGCCGTGTGTATTTAAGGCTTTGCCGTGTGTACCGGGCACACGGCAAAGCCATGGAATCCGGTAGTGATCTGAACCTTCTCCTCCTCTTGCACCAGCGTTGGTGCAAGAGGAAGAGGCAGTTAGATCCACGCTGGGGAGAAGGATGTGTTCAGATCTGCATCAGGGAGATGCATGCGCCTGAGGAGGGGGATGCCGACAGCGTCAGGGAGGAGGAGGTCGCCGCACACTGCCTCGGGGACAATGAGGATGCCAGATCCGCATCGGGGAGAAGTAAGTGGTTGTATCTGCATCGAGGGGACGCATGTGCCTGTCGATGGGGAGGTCCGCGGGGGAGGCGCGGACGCCGACAGGGCAGGATATTAGGGCTTGTAGAGGGATATGTTTGGACTTGTCAATTTATAAAGGAGCGCTTGCCTATATCCTGGACCGAAGTCATTTGTAACAGACTATATTTATGCCAGTTACAATGAGGTTCATATTGGTAGTGGACATTGTTGACGCTTGTTACTAATGTCATTGGTAACGGGCTTTGTTGACACCCATTACCAATGTGTTGTCATTGGTAACAGACATCATTGCTACCAAGGTTGGGCTATGGTGTGGAGGCCTCATTGGTAACGGGCGTTAATGAATTCAGTTACTTTTAATATTTATGGTAACAGGCCACATAGGTCTGTGACATAGGCCTTGTTACCAAAGTCGCGTTCTCATGTAGTGTATGCAAATGGAATCATGGACGCATTTTTTGATAATGCCAGGTTAACCTAGTTAATATGCCCATGTCGACTCTTGACTCGTTCAACCACGATTGCCGAAAAAACATGACAATATTCATTGAGTAGCTCTGTATATTAGTGAATCTGAAGGTGCTTCAACTTCCAAAGTCAACTCCAAACATGTGGCAAGATGCCATTATTGAAGTCTCAACTTGTCATAATCTATACCAAACTAAGGCTCATATGCATCGTTGGGTTCGCGCCCATAAATAGCACCGAATAATCCATATTCAGTCGCCGATTGAGCTGCCCTCCCTATATCCACCGGATTGTACCCTTCTTTTCCTCTTCATCACAAGCTCTTGCTAGTTCACTGGTACCATGGCATCCACTTCTGCAGCTTTTAAGGGTGCCTTGGCCATTGCCGCGTGCATCATGCTGCTCCATAGTTCGATGGGGCAGCAGCCAGATTCTGGACAGAATCCGACATCGGCACCAGTGTTTGCTTGTGGAGATTACTGCAACTCAAATTGCACAAACAAGTGCGAGGCCAAATTCGAAGCTGAGCATGGCAAGTGCAACACCACGGCCGAGCTCTATGACGATTGCTTTAAGGGCTGCACTAGTCAGTGCAAGGGCAACTACCATGCCCATGACGATTCCTGCACCATGGATTCCTGTTCCGCCAGTAGCTGTGGCAACCCCTGTGCCCGTAGCTGCTGCGAATCTTGCAGCACCACTGCTCCAGATCTGTTCATCAGATGCATGTCGTCCCGGGGTATGGTCATGATCTCCTGCATGCCCCCCTGCATGGACGAGTGCACCAACAACTGCAACAAAGGATCAGCTCCACCTATGCCCTAAGTGGTGTACGTGACGCTTTATCCATATGTCAATATGGATATAGATCTCTAGAGCTCGATCTATATGTGTACATTGTGTTTTGCCGTTTGATTCAATTGTGATTCTGTTTAGTTAATTCAATATCTCGTTGTGTGTTGGCGTGCTGTGGCCGTCAAGTTTGAATGTTACTGTTCACATTTGCACTGTAATTGTTTGGTGGTAAGATTTTGATCAAATAAAACGAGCTCTTTGTGCTCTCGGAAGTGTCAAAAGAAACATTTGTGTATGTAATTCCTACAATCCAATAGATGGGTGAAATCCATGCAACATGTGTTTGCGCGCTCTGGTTTTGATCTCAAACAACAGGTCTCTCGTGCTTGTTTGTTATTTTTATGAGAAATTTGAGACTGATTAGGAATAACGAGAGCTGTTCATCCCAAGAGATCTATCTAATAGTGGAAACAAAGAAAGTGCCTCAAAATACCTATTGACAAGTACCAAGAATTAACACAATGGTGGATCTGGGGACCAACAACTTGTTTAAATACCCACTATTATTAGAATTATTTTTTCTAAAACAAAAGGTACGTACTTTCAAGTACCGGTGCGTATTGCCTCTTTCTTTTGTTGTTAGGTGTCTAGCTGATAATGTTCTCAACATTTGAATTAAATGTATCATACCAGTAAATCAGAAGGTAGTATTCCTAACCTCCTCCCTTTGATGCCTTCAAAGAGAGGGACTGAGTAGATGATCTGTAATATGATATGTACATGTGTATATCTTATAAGTGCATGAGAACTTACACGTTTTCTTGAGTTGTATATATATAACCTTTTAACCTGGAATTTCTTAGTACAGGCCATTACAAAGTTTCCCATGATGAATCTCCAAAGGTAAACAAAAGGAAGTGCAGACAGCTACAAAAATTGCAGATAGGCAATATATATTTGATCTGATCTTAATCTGAGTATCTCAATTTCTCCCTTTCTATCTGCTATGGTATACCAAGTTTTCTACTAAATTCTTAGATTGACTATGAATAAAAGGGGGGCAAATCGCGATGTGACATAATCTCTCCATACAATTTACTTTCATTGATGCCTCATGCATGTCGAACGTTTCTGTAACAACCTTCGTACAAAAATCTGCTTATATGGTCTTAATGAGTACCGCATAGACATAGCACCTATCTTAACATTAATCATGCTTATGTAAAAGGTTTAATCTAGAGGTACTTTTAGATCAAACAATTATAAACTGGCCCGAACTACAGAAGATGGTACTAATTAAAAAAAAGAGACATGGGTTACAAGTATATCTCAATGAAAAGACATCATGAAGCAACTGCCATTTTATCATTACATTCTCAGCGTTGTTCATCAGGGATGGTTCCACCTAATTTCATTAACAAAGTTGTTCACTACATATGTGCGTTCTATTTTTTCCCACACAGTATCACGTCCAAAGAAGACACGGAACGTAATGATATATAGCTTGCTGGGGATGTCTCGAAACCAGCAACGCCTTGAACTATTCACGCATCTAGAAAATTGCAGTGCTGCTTGTTGGACTGATTCAATTTCTAGTAAGCCCATTAGCCTATGTGTGACATTTCAGAAGTTTCGTGCATGTGAAAGTCACCTCGAATTGTATAGTCCTTATCCAAAATCAAAGTTGATGCATTATCACTTGACTGTCAAGTTTGTAATGTGCATGTCAGCAGTGACGGCACAGAGTTATAGCAAGATCTGTTCACGATTAACATTAATTAAAAATGTTTTTCTGTGCTATAAGAAAGTCAATGTGCACAGGGAGGTCTTCACCGGAAGTGTAAAATGACGAGATCGAGTTTCTGAAATTACGAAGTACTCAGTTCTCAGAGATCCTAACTCCACGTCGCTGGAAAGGACAATGGAGAAATATTATGGAGATGATTCCATGGTTGTTTGTGGAGCTAAACAGCTACGGACCCTAGCCTTCAGTAGCTGTTTTTGTCTCACCGATCCTCAGCTAGTTTTCTTCGATTTTTTCAATCACAGAGATATATAATAATTTTCAACTGCGCCTGCTCATGTAAATTCTCAATTACTAATTAAAAAAGCCAACTGAATTAGTACTGCGCCTGTCTTCTCCATCTGCTGCTCAAGCTTTTTGTGCCATCGTGAAGCCATATAAGGTTTTCAACTATAAGGGGTAGATGTGTATTTTCCTCACATCTGGACAATCTTTTTCTAATTTAGAAAATTAATATCCCTTCTTTCTAAATTAGAAATTATATTATCACACTCGAGCATTATTTTTTCCCTCTGTGCACTCCATTTTTAATTGGCCAATAATTAGAGCTTCCTGAGTTCTATGATTCTGGCTTCTCTCTGGTTGGGCGCACGGTGTCGGGTGTTCTACCGTCGATCCTACGGAGGGGTATCCCGAGGTAGTAGAGTTCAGGTGGGGTTTCGCCGAGATCAGGAACGCAAAGGCCAAGAGACTCAGGATTTTAGACAGGTTCGGGCCGCCGAGATAGCGTAATACCCTAAGTCCTGTATGGTGGTTTTATTCAATGCGACGTGTTCTTTGGAGGGGGTCCCTGCCCAGTCTTATATACACAGAGGGCATGTTACAAGGTCAGTTCCGAGTAGAATCCTAACCTAATACAACTCGTAGAGTGCTTTACAAGTCAATCCGAGTAGTTTACAAGTCATACGACTGGTTTCCATAATGAGGAGAGTCCTTGCGGTACTCTACTCGTAGTATTCACGCTTGGTACGACTCCTTCAGAGATTATCCATGCGTCCTTGTAGGCCCATGGTCGTACCTCCAACACACGGTAACTGAGTATGTGGCATGTTCGGATTCAGCGGTGGGTTTGTATCTTAGAGATGTAGGAGCCCAAGAGGGAAGGCGGACGGTGACAGGCCAGTCCTCCGAAGGTGGTGGGTATAGTCTCGGCAAGGTTTCACTGGGTGAGAGATCAAAGAGGCTGGTTGGGCCACTACGGGAGAAATGACCTTCCATCCCTCTCCCTTAGTACCGGCTGGACGAAGCCGGTACTAAAGGGGGCCTTTAGTACCGGATCCAAGCAACAGTGCCCGCAAAGCCAGGTTAGTACCGGTCGAGGGCACCAGCCGGCACTAACGTGCGTCATTTAGTACCGGATGGTGTTATTGGTTTATACTAAATGGGTGTGCCACTTTAGTACCGGTCAAAAGCACCAGCCGGTACTAAATGACGCACGTTAGTACCGGCTGATGCCCTCGACCGGTAGTAACCTGCGTCAAAAAAATCTGCTGCCGCCCGCGTGCACCTTCTCGATCTCTGCCTCCAAAAAATCTCCTATCTTTTTATCCCCCTCCGTGCTACCTCTCTACCTTATCTCTTTCTCTCCTCATCTCCTTTCTTCTCTAACCTTATCTCTCTCTCCCGAGCAGACTGGCCGGGCTGGGTCAGGCAGCGGCGGCGCCGGCGGGCGAGCGGAGCGGGCGGAGCTGGGCCAAGCCGCACCGGCGGCGACGCACGGGCGAGCCTGGGAGCGGCCCCGGCGGCGGGCCTCTCCGCCACCGCAGTGGTGAGGCGCGCAGGCGGCGCGGACAGGGCGCGCGGGCCTCCGCCGGCCATGCGGGCGCAGCCGCAGGGGGCGCCGCCGCCGCCGAGCATGGGGGCGGCCCCGGCTGCGGGCCTCTCCCCTGCCGCAATGGAGAGGCGCGCGGGCTGGGCGCGCAGGCCTCCGCCGGCCGCGGTCGTGGGGATGGCGCCGGCCGTGGGCGTGCAGGCCTCCGCCGGCCATGCGGTCGCCGGCCGCGGGTGGATCCAGGATTCTTTGATTTTTGATTCTTGTGATTCGTTGTGTGGGTAGAGTTATTCTTGTGATTTTTATGATGTAAGATTGTATGATTGTAAGATGGATTGTTTTTGTGATTTTTGTGACGTGTGATTGTGGTATTGTGAGATGTATATTCATGTGATTCTTAGTTTTCTTGTTGAGCAGTTCATCTGATTGTGGTGGAGAAAATAAGAAAAGAAAAGAATAAAAAGAAAAGGAAAAGGAGGGATGGGGGAGGGGACGGGCTGATGGTACTAGACAAGTTAGTACCGGCTGGTGTTACTAGCCGGTATTAACTGCGGTACACTTTAGTACCGGCTGGGTGTGACCGGTACTAACATGCGACACGTTAGTACCGGACCTTTAGTACCGGTCACAGCGACCGGTACTAAGCCGTCCTGTGACTGGTACTAAAGCCCAATTTTCCAGTAGTGGGCGGCGATGGTGAGAGTGTGACGATGGTAACAACTGCTGGGTCCTGGGGAACCAGGTGGAAGTGAGACCCTATACCCCACTGCAGATTCCAATGATGCTGAGGTGGAAGAAGGTGCAGACATTGGATGTCCGTCCTAGAAAACCTAGTTTCTCAATATAGTTTGAGGCTTTGAACAAATTTAATGAGTTGAGTCTTAGAGTCAGGTGGACTAATCACTACTGCAGAAACCGTTAATCTAAGCGGCGCGAAAACCTCATCCGCACCGGTGCCAACGCAGCTTCCCTTTTGCCGATACCAATAAGGGGGTCATCCTAAACGGTTATTTAACTGCTTCCAATGACTTCTTAAACGTGCCGGCGTGCTGCGCACCTCTTAGAATGACTACGTATACTAATTGGTTCGTTAAGCACTACATAGTTTTATTAACCTATTGCTACCAGTTTAGTTAATGCCGGTTAGGATGATGACACACATGTTTAAAAAAACGCGTTCGTTTCAGTCAATTGATCAGGAATGAATACTAGCTTGTTATATATGGATCCTTATGAACGAATTGCATACACAATAGATTCACATTCAATAGAATGTGAAGTGTACGTGCTAGACGTTCACAACAAACACAGAATCTAGCTGATGGGTACCCATTCAAGATCAATATAATTCAGTTCATCACTTAACAGTTCATAACTAGATCAAGACTTCATCAAGACATCACTAGATAGCACTTTGACTTCATCACTAGAGAGTCTAATTTACATATACATAGTAGTGCAGATATAACACAAATAAATGACAAACTGAACATGCAGTTCATCTCACGTAACTATAGCTAGTGGTAAGCATAATTAAAGAGCGACAGTGCCTAGCTAAACGGACCAAAATGGAAAATTCGTTCATAACAACAAAAGAATGTAATCCCACGGCGCTTACATCACCGGATTACATGCTATTGCAGTGGAGGAGCACATCCCGACGGCGCCACCGTCGCCGCTACCATCCCGACGGAGGTTATGGTCGAAGGGGAGGCAGCGGCACCCGACAGCACGGGCCAGATCCGCAGCCAAGGTCGTCTCCACGGCTGCGGATCTAGTCCGTGCCTCCAGCGCGGCTTGCCGCTGCATGACGGAGGCGACCCGATCCGTGGCGGGAAGGGCGGCGGAGGCCACCGCTTTTCGCGACTCAGCTGCAGATCCGGTCAAGGCGTCTGTGGATCCAGTGGCGGCAGCGGCGAAGGAGCGGAGGAAGGATTCCTGCTCTGTCGACGCCACCGCACTGTCAGCGACGAAGTTGGCGACGCGGCTTAATGCGGTCGCCTGAGCTACCGCAGTTTTGGCCCTTGTGTCCAGGGTGGACGCCATTGTTAGCGACGCAAATGCACACCAAGATCCACCGCAAGCGCACTGATCATTGTAGCTCTTCCCTCAAGAGAGTATTCCCCCAAGGTTTATCAATCCGTGGAACTAAAGACTCAAGATCCAATCTAACTAGCAAAGAAACACTTGTGACTTGAATCAATCTAATCTACTAAAGATCAATCTGAAGAACGTCAGAGGTAGCAAGAGAAAGCATAGAGATAACCAATCTAGATCGCCTAGATCATGCAAACGTTGTAGTTCTGAGCAAGGTAGTGAAGCAAGCAAGATGAGAATCTCATTGAAAGCATCTTTAAATCATTGCCTCTGGTCAAACCCCCGAGGATCATCCCCGTACATGAGTAACGCCCCGTCACGACGCTCTCTATCTGTGAGATGAATCACAAGGGCACGTTCTACGAACGTGTTGAACATCCTTTGTAGATCCGGTATGAACCCCAAGCCACCACGGCTAAAAGAACATCCTGATCTATCTATCTCGATAATAGATCTTAGAAGAAGCAAACCCAAGAATGAGCAAAATTATAGAGAGAGGCACTTGATCGCTAAGAACAATCGGAAACTCAAATAGACTTCACAATGAATGATTGAATGTACATCATGATCACAACCTGGATCCTACCTTGATCCTAATGAACTAGCTCCAGAACTCCAACGTGGTCTTCCTCGCAGGGTTCCCACGTGGGCTAGGGCAAACCCTAGACAACTAGCATGACCCTCAGCTCTCCGAGAGGTGTCCCTCTAGCTTCTCTGCTCTTTCGGCGTCGAACGAAAATGAATTGATGGCTCCCGAATGAAACGAGAGATATATTGTGGGGACCGCCCTCCTGGCGTTCCCTCTTAGCACAATTTTATGTCATTCCCTGGGTAAGAGGAAGGAAAACATTAATTGCAATAGAGTTGGTAGGCTAGATAGATTAGAAGAGTGAAGAGCGGTACTTAGACCTGATCAGGACGTAGAGACGGCTTGCAGCACCAGTGAAGAGAGGGCGGCCTTCCGATGGAGCTGCACGGTTTCACAAGCAAGTCTGAGTACCACCGCACTCAGCAAGTACTTAGCAATCAGAGGTAAGCGTATGCATTATCTTAGTTGGCAAGTTATTAAGTAGAACGGTGTTGGGTCCTGGAGGGGCAAGAACCTCCCTACCAGTCCCCGGTGATTCGGGCAGCGATCCTTCTGTCGATCCTGCAATCACCTTTTCTCTTTATCACTCCTAAGGGTTGTTGCTGGCTAATCAATGGGAGCTTTAAACAGACGGGCTCTTGACCGAGAGCCACGGCTATCAATAGATTAGATGACTCTGCAGAGACTTGTACTCTTGACTATACGGTCAGGCGACCCTCCCGTGGCCAATGGCAGGGCCACCCTACGGGACTCGTATCCACCGGCGTCCATCACTGGACAACTTCCATCCGGGTCTACCCACGGATGCTACTGGGGCCTAAGCAGGGATCACATATCCGTCCACAAAAGGACATTAAAAACCCGGGTATGGATGCATCATATAAATGGGCATTCATCGCCCATGGGCCCTACCAGCCCTGTCACATGTGACCCGTGCCGGCCAGTCCCAGCCCTCTGTCTAGGGCTGTCTCCAGCATATCCGTTGCCCAACTGGGGCCCCTAGGGTAGCTTTACCAGTGGTAGTTGGTGGAGATGTGAGTCGAGGCCTCACATTACAGGGCATTCCCGAAGGCTATGTCCTTTTTGGCCCGTATAGCCGTACATGGCGTTGGAAAGACTTTCCCAAGAACCGGTCCTTAAGCGACCAAGGTAGGCCTCTGGATAGGAACTTCTCCCAAGACTATCCACCCTACCTCGCATCTTCATCCCCCTGATGCCTCTCGCAACAAGGGTTTCTGGCTGTGGATAGTGTTTAAGTAGTGTTCCCGGGTTATTTTGGTGGCTAATCTTAATGCACTCTACAGATGCTAGGGAAGAATAGAGCATTTTCATGCAGCATATTCATATGAGCAAGGAGATCGTTAAGACTTGCCTGGTATCACGGTTGTGTCCGCCGCAGGCTAAATCCTGGAGTTCCTGGCGGAGCGTCTACAAAAGCATAGATATTTAATTAAGTCAATCATTACATCGGGCGGATTACTTCGGAAAGAGGGGCTGGAAAGAGTGGTCGTAGGGCAGGTTTCCTAGGTTAAACGAGGGTTTGGGGCTGTTGTTCGGGAGTTCCGGGGTTTTTCCCGGGGTTTTGGCGGGGTTTAGGAATTGTCGGTGGAAGGCGATAAATTGTCTTTAGGTTTAAGAAAGGCATTTATGGAATTTAATTTTATGAAAAACCTTAGAATATATTCTAGTATTTTTAGGAATTTATTGGCTATTTATGGAGCCTAATTTAGGGTTTAGCATGTTTTGGGGTACGTTAACGGAGGCTTCTTATAGGCTGAAAGCGAATCCTTTTAATTCTAGACTCTAGGAATGTGTACAATTAATTTGGTGGTACTAATCAGCTTATTATTTTCACTAATATTTTTGGGTATTTTCTGGGAATTTTTAGGAAATCCTAAGGTGGAGAAATAACTTCTTGGGTGCACTAAGCCGAGTGTACTTAGCATTTTCTTTCTGTTTGAGAGGCTAACGCGTGGGGTCGGCTGACGCCAGCGCTGGTGCCAGCACGCGCTTTACTGTGCCGTGGACCAGCTTCGTGGGCGCGTGGACCTTTTGGCCCATGAGCCTGCGGTCCACTGGACCGGGCGCACACAGGGCGGGGAGGTGGAGGTGGCAGCTAACGTGGGGCGCGGGAGAGGCTGGCAGGCGGGTTCTGCGCTTGCGTGGCCGTCACACAGGCACCACGCAGGCGCCTAACTTCATGGTGGCGTCGCGACGCAACAGAGGAAGCTCGCCGGAGAGCTCGCCACCGGCGGCGTTAGGGCAGCTCCCGCGACGGTGAAGGCATCAACGGGTTCGGGGGAACTCGGCGAACACGACGAGGATGCTCTCGTCGAGGGTTGGGGGCTAGTGTGGTGGTGCGGGCTCGCCGGAGTTGGGCGGTGGGCGGTGGAGCGGGGTTGGGGGGTCCTAGGGGCTTTAGTTAAGGGCGGGGCGTGTACGCTGGGTGGCGTGGGGCATGTTGGTGCAGAGGAGAAAGGCCAGGGCCGGCCGGTGGCTTGCCGGAGTACGGCGGCGCGCGCGGTAACCGGTCGTGGCTTGGCCGGTCCACTACCAGAATACCCCCCGTCTAGACACGCTATTTTTAGAGCTAGACACGCTTTATTTCATCTCTATAGGAATGTAGGCACACTTTTATAAAGCGTGTTAGAAGCGTCTTCGTATGGACCGTGTCAGGCTTTGTAGAGATGAATTCTTTAAGCGTATCAATAAAAGCTAAAGATGTTTCATAGACACGTTAGATGCATGTCTACGCATTTTGATACAATTGTATAGACACGTATATAAAACATGTCTACTGGTGTAACTACGTAGTGTAGTAATGCTTCCTCTCATGTTAAGAAATGTAGCGACACTCTTGTAGATACATATATAAAATATGTCTACTAATATAGACACGTTATATGTGACATCTTATAGTGCATTAAGTAGTATAGAGACAATTTAGTAGATACATTAGCAAGTGATGTGGCGGGTGACGTGGCCAGTGACACGTTTTTTTAGTAACGCCAAATAATTGTGTCTACATATATAGACACGACATATACTAACACTATGTTGTGTATGAAGAAATATAGAAACGATTATATATATAAATGTGTACTAATATATTATGATTTTTTATTTATATTTATAACTCTAATGTATTTTTTATTTCTAATCAATAAGGTCAATAAAAATGGAAAAGTAAATCATCCTGGCATTGCTTTTGTGATCGATTCTCTTCCATTAAAAAAATGAATGCAGAACTCAAGAACGAAGTATCCATTAATAACGGTAGTCAACAAGACAATTGTCTCAGTAAAGTTATAGACAAAGTGGAAAATATGATACAATTTTTTTACAAAAATTTTCTCCAACAACTAAAACCTATACATCATTGCCCATCCTTTCTCAATCTCCTGAGTCTCTAAATACCTGAAAAGTTAAATCTCAATCAATGACAGAAATAACTGAAGTGCAAATCATAGTACAAATATAGTATATGAAAACCTATCATTACATGACTTTGATGGTTTGACTATACAAATGAATCTTTATTTAGAATTTAACTTTTACTAAAAAGATTTAAATCCATAATATGCAACACATATAGTTTTGAAGGTTATCTAGACAGTAAACTACATACAATTTATCTTGTAGATATAGCAATATGCAGTTATGATATCTAGTTTTGAGTCAAACTGCGAGTAATTTAACTTTCCCCTCATAGTTTACAGATTTATGGAAAAGGTTGGGGACAAATTAAGAGATAGGTCCATGGTAATCTAAATTGGGTTTAAACTAAAAAATGCAGTATATCAAAGAAGTTCAGAAAGATATGGATGTTGACCAAATATAACAATTGAAAATTCAATCATACCAAGTTGTTTCTGGTTTGAATTGATCTCGTAGCTTTGTTCACCTGCAATGGGGCTTGGGGTTAGATGAATAACACAATTTGAACATATTATGGAATTGTGGAGTACTTTTTCAACCCAAAAGAACTTACATGTGGACAAGGCAAATGAATAACATAGCCAATATCATCTACTAGTGTACGATCTTAATAATTGTCCTCCTCTGCTACCTTCTACCTTCTTCAAGGCACCTAGAAAGTTAAAACCTTCAAATCAGCTTAGGAAGGCAAATTCATCAAGCACACATGCTGCCTGCTGCATGATAATCTATGACAGAATAAATTCTCATGACAATTTAGGAAGAAATTGGAGAGACGGTGTATGAGACAACTTCTGTAATAATTATAGTTCAACAAGCAAGAGTTTGCCACTAGTCTATTAAATATTTTCCACTCATGTTCATTAGGCTCGCTGGCAAGACTGTTACTATGGATGCTTCATTATTGACCGATATATACTCCTTAAGAATGAACACACACATGTCATGTTAATTATAAGGACTAGTATTTGACATGCATGTTTGTAATCGTCTGATCAGCCAGTTTTGACTTTTCACTACACATCTGATTACAATTTGTAAGCAAAGATAATAATTGACGGAAGATTAAACTACAGAAGCATATAGTAGAGCAAGCAATGTAGCCATACTGGACAGTACCCATCAGAACATTGAGCTAATTAACAAATAATATCTTCCAAATATTATCTTTTTTAGTTTAGATTCTGATGCTCAGTTCAGGACCTAAAGCAGGGCGACTCAGCCAGCCAGCAGCACCGCTGCAGGGCCATGCGGCTCGTGCAAGCAGCCAACCAGCTCAGAGCCTATTCTTCTTTAGTTGCATGTGAGCTGACACTACTAAAAAAACATTTTCGGAGACGGTTTTTTTTCACTAACGGAGGCGGTTTTTGCAACGAAAAAGTAGACAGTTCTTTTGTGATTTCATTTGCACGAAAAAGTAGACAGGAAAACAGATCAGGTATATAGATATAGATAATTGTAGGAGGCTCTAGTTGATTATACTATAATCAATCACTATGCTCTGAGTAACACAAGCATACCTTTGTAATTGTTAGCTCACTTGGTAAAACTGTATGATATAGATAAGTGCCTGCTGCAAAGTGTCATCAACAACCATATTATATAAAACATTAGCAATAACTTCAATATTATTTTTGTAGCTACGGATATTCGAAATAAAGTAACGTACACATCATTTGTTGGAAAGTGCACATTACCCATTACCAATTGAGTGTTCAAAGCTGTTATCAGTACCATTTTCTCCTAAGACTGTTCTGCAAAAAAAAATTAAACAATTTAGAGAGAGATTGGTTACAGCAACTCCAAAATGCTGGCCACACAGACAGTTCGTTGCAATATGAAATCACACACATTTATAAAAATAAAAATTCAATCATTCAGATGTTAGAGAATAATAGCATATGCAGGTATATGCATTTTCAGTTGTGCAAAGACTAATGGTATACAATTGTGCGAGACTAATGATATCCTGACTGAATTCTGATCACTATATTATCATTCAGAAAAAGAGTGAGCTGCCATTAAGAAAAAGAAACATGTTTATCAGACAATTCTCTCCCCCCATCTTATATTCTTATCTGACCTTCTAACTGTTGACACTTCTGAGCGGTAATTCTATTTTAAAACATAAGCACCATATCTTATAAATTTATTAGCATCACATATCATTGTGAGTGTAGGAATCTGAAATTTGGGTGTCAATCATTACTGGATCATCTGTCCTATGTCAAAATCTGCAGGATAGAAAAGGAGGGTAGGAATACGTGAACCTAAGTGGCATCTGAAGTTCTGAACCGGTAATACTGCAACACAAATTGAAAAAAAAAAGATTATGATAGGTGAGATAGGCACTCACGAAGACGGAAGAAAGGCATGACTGGATTGTGGTGGCCGCCTGGACGGACTGACGGATCACCGTGCCGAATTGCTAGACGTGGTCGATCTGCTCCTCGTATTGGGCTCGTTCCCCATCACAACCCTTGCCGCAGGGGGGCTAGTGCTCGTTCCTCCCGTGCGACAACCGACAACCGGCGCCGGTGCCAGGTGGTACGGCAGCAACACTCTCACCTGGCGCCCCTGTCGCAGATCATGCGCTGGAGGCCCTTGTTGATGCAGATCAATGGCGGCGTGTGCACCAGAGACCCTCACCACCAAGATGCAGGAGGCGAAGGAGGAGACGAGGGAGGTTATTGTGGAGCGGGAGGTTGCACGATGCGATATCTTAGCTAATAGTCCCACGACGCATGGGCCATTTAGGCGGTAAATAATTCATTTTTTTTATATAGGGGGCTAGGCGGCAAGTTAATTATCTTGGCGGCCAGGTAGTTTTTGCATTGATGTAGGTGGCAAAAAAAAGCACAACGCACTTTTTAGTTTTCAATATTATACATTTTTACTGATATTTTAAATATCAATAGGACGTGCAGATCTATTAGGAGGCAAATAACTTTTTTCATTGTTGTAGGCGGCAAGTTGAATGAATTTTTTTAATTCAATCCAATTTTTATATAGTTTACTATTAAAAAATTTGCTGTAGCAAGCTAATGATTTCATTTGTAAGCATGAGAAATTTTTCAAATAAAGTTTGACATACGTCTACATAAAGTTTACTATTTAAAAAGTTATTAATGAGCCTATATCATTTCAACTAGGATTTATTTTGAAGCTATATGACACGTTTTCTTGCCGGATACGTTTCCGGCTTTTTTTTTCAAGCGTTCGAGCTATCATCCTTGTTACCTCCCTGAACTCTCAACAGCCCGTTATCGGCCTATCATGAGCTATAGCGCACATTTCTTTGGCTGAACACATGTCCGGTGAATGTACCCCCAACAGTTAGTTAGCCTCCCATGAGTTATATCACACGTTTCCTTGGTCGAACACGTGTCCGGTGGCCATTTTCAAAGTTCGGAATGTCATCCTAGTTTACGTCCTCGGACAACCCCAACGGTCCGTTATCGGCCTCCCGTGAGCTACAACACACGTTTCTTTGCCCGAACACATGTTCGGTGACAATTTTATAGCGTTCGGGCCGTCATCCTCGTTTATGTCCCCGGATCCACAACACTCCAAATATTTTGCGTCCCGTGAGCTATAACAAACGTTTTCTTGGGCGAACACGTGTTCATTGGCTATTTTCAAGCGTTTGGGCTATCACATCCTCGTTTATGTCTCTAGACTCGTAGTAGTCTGTTTTCGACCTCCCGTGAGCTATAACACATGTTTCCTTGAACGAACACGTGTTCGGTAGCTATTTTCAAGCGTTCATGTAGTCATCCTCGTTTATGTCCCCAGACCCATTTTCGGCCTCTCAAGAGCTAGCACACGTTTCCTTGGTGACCATTTTCAAATATATTGGATTTGTATATTGCTGGCTTGGCAAAGAAAATGAAAAAAAAATTTTGGCAACACAAAGAAGACAAATCCCTGCATCGAACTCGAACCGTGGCCTGCCAACTCCAAAGCACCACACGAACCATTGAGCTAGCAAGTAATTTATAAAGTTGCCCATTTTTTTCCTACTTGTCTGCAAAGATAAACACAGCGAGGGGCCTATCTGTCCTTCCGTTAATTAGAAGAACTAAGAAATTAGCATGAATCACAAGTGTAGATACATTGACGCGAGGAGCTATTAGTTGGGCTCAATGCTAATTATGGCATTCAAACATGGATTCTTCCACCAAATTCTGGGAAAAAGAATTGGGAAAATGAAGCGTGGTACATGAAATTCTAACACCCTAAAAGCAAAAAAATAATATTAAAAGTCATTGTGAGCATATATGTACCTACATTTTGGGAACTAAAATGAATAGAAAATTAAAATAATGGGGAATAAAAAATGGCAAAATCAAAGAATCGAACTGTGACCTCAAAGCTTTATACAGCAGCCATACGCTAACCAAGCAACCATGTAAATTCAGCTTATAATAATCAACTGAAATATATATACACACACATAAATATTAATCTGTCCCCCATTTTGCCCTCCGCACGTTTGCTAAGGTATTATTCAAGACTTATATGAAATTTATAAATAAACTTTTATTTCTCAATAAATTCAAGTTACATTGATAGTGCAATGGATTGATCATGTGTTTTCAACCTATAGGCCACCGTTCAAATCTTAGCCCAAGATCATTTTTTTTATTACCCATCTTTTCTCCTTCAATTATATACCATGCTTATAAGAATATAAAAAAATAGTTCTTTATTTTATTAAATCACAGTTCGACTCCTTAGAGCAACATAGTTTTTTTTTCTTTTTTACTTCATTATTTTATAAAAAATATGATATTTTACTTCGCTTCTTTATTAAATCACAATACACAACAAATGTTGATATTTTTTCTAGCATGCAATAAGGTATTATCCCGCGATAGTTATAAAACTTTGGTGCTATAAAAGTATCAAGGTTTTAATACGCTTACATGCCTATATACCATTATTTGATATATATGCTTTTACGATGTGTCTACATGTTATTCACGGTTGAAAAGCATGTCTAAATGTGTATCTGTTTGACACACTTTAAGAATCATGTCAAAAAACATATATACATAACTAGACGTGGTCGATCTGCTCCTCGTATTGGGCTCGTTCCCCATCACAACCCTTGCCGCAGGGGGGCTAGTGCTCGTTCCTCCCGTGCGACAACCGACAACCGGCGCCGGTGCCAGGTGGTACGGCAGCAACACTCTCACCTGGCGCCCCTGTCGCAGATCATGCGCTGGAGGCCCTTGTTGATGCAGATCAATGGCGGCGTGTGCACCAGAGACCCTCACCACCAAGATGCAGGAGGCGAAGGAGGAGACGAGGGAGGTTATTGTGGAGCGGGAGGTTGCACGATGCGATATCTTAGCTAATAGTCCCACGACGCATGGGCCATTTAGGCGGTAAATAATTCATTTTTTTTATATAGGGGGCTAGGCGGCAAGTTAATTATCTTGGCGGCCAGGTAGTTTTTGCATTGATGTAGGTGGCAAAAAAAAGCACAACGCACTTTTTAGTTTTCAATATTATACATTTTTACTGATATTTTAAATATCAATAGGACGTGCAGATCTATTAGGAGGCAAATAACTTTTTTCATTGTTGTAGGCGGCAAGTTGAATGAATTTTTTTAATTCAATCCAATTTTTATATAGTTTACTATTAAAAAATTTGCTGTAGCAAGCTAATGATTTCATTTGTAAGCATGAGAAATTTTTCAAATAAAGTTTGACATACGTCTACATAAAGTTTACTATTTAAAAAGTTATTAATGAGCCTATATCATTTCAACTAGGATTTTATTTTGAAGCTATATGACACGTTTTCTTGCCGGATACGTTTCCGGCTTTTTTTTTCAAGCGTTCGAGCTATCATCCTTGTTACCTCCCTGAACTCTCAACAGCCCGTTATCGGCCTATCATGAGCTATAGCGCACATTTCTTTGGCTGAACACATGTCCGGTGAATGTACCCCCAACAGTTAGTTAGCCTCCCATGAGTTATATCACACGTTTCCTTGGTCGAACACGTGTCCGGTGGCCATTTTCAAAGTTCGGAATGTCATCCTAGTTTACGTCCTCGGACAACCCCAACGGTCCGTTATCGGCCTCCCGTGAGCTACAACACACGTTTCTTTGCCCGAACACATGTTCGGTGACAATTTTATAGCGTTCGGGCCGTCATCCTCGTTTATGTCCCCGGATCCACAACACTCCAAATATTTTGCGTCCCGTGAGCTATAACAAACGTTTTCTTGGGCGAACACGTGTTCATTGGCTATTTTCAAGCGTTTGGGCTATCACATCCTCGTTTATGTCTCTAGACTCGTAGTAGTCTGTTTTCGACCTCCCGTGAGCTATAACACATGTTTCCTTGAACGAACACGTGTTCGGTAGCTATTTTCAAGCGTTCATGTAGTCATCCTCGTTTATGTCCCCAGACCCATTTTCGGCCTCTCAAGAGCTAGCACACGTTTCCTTGGTGACCATTTTCAAATATATTGGATTTGTATATTGCTGGCTTGGCAAAGAAAATGAAAAAAAAATTTTGGCAACACAAAAGAAGACAAATCCCTGCATCGAACTCGAACCGTGGCCTGCCAACTCCAAAGCACCACACGAACCATTGAGCTAGCAAGTAATTTATAAAGTTGCCCATTTTTTTCCTACTTGTCTGCAAAGATAAACACAGCGAGGGGCCTATCTGTCCTTCCGTTAATTAGAAGAACTAAGAAATTAGCATGAATCACAAGTGTAGATACATTGACGCGAGGAGCTATTAGTTGGGCTCAATGCTAATTATGGCATTCAAACATGGATTCTTCCACCAAATTCTGGGAAAAAGAATTGGGAAAATGAAGCGTGGTACATGAAATTCTAACACCCTAAAAGCAAAAAAATAATATTAAAAGTCATTGTGAGCATATATGTACCTACATTTTGGGAACTAAAATGAATAGAAAATTAAAATAATGGGGAATAAAAAATGGCAAAATCAAAGAATCGAACTGTGACCTCAAAGCTTTATACAGCAGCCATACGCTAACCAAGCAACCATGTAAATTCAGCTTATAATAATCAACTGAAATATATATACACACACATAAATATTAATCTGTCCCCCATTTTGCCCTCCGCACGTTTGCTAAGGTATTATTCAAGACTTATATGAAATTTATAAATAAACTTTTATTTCTCAATAAATTCAAGTTACATTGATAGTGCAATGGATTGATCATGTGTTTTCAACCTATAGGCCACCGTTCAAATCTTAGCCCAAGATCATTTTTTTTATTACCCATCTTTTCTCCTTCAATTATATACCATGCTTATAAGAATATAAAAAAATAGTTCTTTATTTTATTAAATCACAGTTCGACTCCTTAGAGCAACATAGTTTTTTTTTCTTTTTTACTTCATTATTTTATAAAAAATATGATATTTTACTTCGCTTCTTTATTAAATCACAATACACAACAAATGTTGATATTTTTTCTAGCATGCAATAAGGTATTATCCCGCGATAGTTATAAAACTTTGGTGCTATAAAAGTATCAAGGTTTTAATACGCTTACATGCCTATATACCATTATTTGATATATATGCTTTTACGATGTGTCTACATGTTATTCACGGTTGAAAAGCATGTCTAAATGTGTATCTGTTTGACACACTTTAAGAATCATGTCAAAAAACATATATACATAACTAGACGTGGTCGATCTGCTCCTCGTATTGGGCTCGTTCCCCATCACAACCCTTGCCGCAGGGGGGCTAGTGCTCGTTCCTCCCGTGCGACAACCGACAACCGGCGCCGGTGCCAGGTGGTACGGCAGCAACACTCTCACCTGGCGCCCCTGTCGCAGATCATGCGCTGGAGGCCCTTGTTGATGCAGATCAATGGCGGCGTGTGCACCAGAGACCCTCACCACCAAGATGCAGGAGGCGAAGGAGGAGACGAGGGAGGTTATTGTGGAGCGGGAGGTTGCACGATGCGATATCTTAGCTAATAGTCCCACGACGCATGGGCCATTTAGGCGGTAAATAATTCATTTTTTTTATATAGGGGGCTAGGCGGCAAGTTAATTATCTTGGCGGCCAGGTAGTTTTTGCATTGATGTAGGTGGCAAAAAAAAGCACAACGCACTTTTTAGTTTTCAATATTATACATTTTTACTGATATTTTAAATATCAATAGGACGTGCAGATCTATTAGGAGGCAAATAACTTTTTTCATTGTTGTAGGCGGCAAGTTGAATGAATTTTTTTAATTCAATCCAATTTTTATATAGTTTACTATTAAAAAATTTGCTGTAGCAAGCTAATGATTTCATTTGTAAGCATGAGAAATTTTTCAAATAAAGTTTGACATACGTCTACATAAAGTTACTATTTAAAAAGTTATTAATGAGCCTATATCATTTCAACTAGGATTTTATTTTGAAGCTATATGACACGTTTTCTTGCCGGATACGTTTCCGGCTTTTTTTTTCAAGCGTTCGAGCTATCATCCTTGTTACCTCCCTGAACTCTCAACAGCCCGTTATCGGCCTATCATGAGCTATAGCGCACATTTCTTTGGCTGAACACATGTCCGGTGAATGTACCCCCAACAGTTAGTTAGCCTCCCATGAGTTATATCACACGTTTCCTTGGTCGAACACGTGTCCGGTGGCCATTTTCAAAGTTCGGAATGTCATCCTAGTTTACGTCCTCGGACAACCCCAACGGTCCGTTATCGGCCTCCCGTGAGCTACAACACACGTTTCTTTGCCCGAACACATGTTCGGTGACAATTTTATAGCGTTCGGGCCGTCATCCTCGTTTATGTCCCCGGATCCACAACACTCCAAATATTTTGCGTCCCGTGAGCTATAACAAACGTTTTCTTGGGCGAACACGTGTTCATTGGCTATTTTCAAGCGTTTGGGCTATCACATCCTCGTTTATGTCTCTAGACTCGTAGTAGTCTGTTTTCGACCTCCCGTGAGCTATAACACATGTTTCCTTGAACGAACACGTGTTCGGTAGCTATTTTCAAGCGTTCATGTAGTCATCCTCGTTTATGTCCCCAGACCCATTTTCGGCCTCTCAAGAGCTAGCACACGTTTCCTTGGTGACCATTTTCAAATATATTGGATTTGTATATTGCTGGCTTGGCAAAGAAAATGAAAAAAAAATTTTGGCAACACAAAAGAAGACAAATCCCTGCATCGAACTCGAACCGTGGCCTGCCAACTCCAAAGCACCACACGAACCATTGAGCTAGCAAGTAATTTATAAAGTTGCCCATTTTTTTCCTACTTGTCTGCAAAGATAAACACAGCGAGGGGCCTATCTGTCCTTCCGTTAATTAGAAGAACTAAGAAATTAGCATGAATCACAAGTGTAGATACATTGACGCGAGGAGCTATTAGTTGGGCTCAATGCTAATTATGGCATTCAAACATGGATTCTTCCACCAAATTCTGGGAAAAAGAATTGGGAAAATGAAGCGTGGTACATGAAATTCTAACACCCTAAAAGCAAAAAAATAATATTAAAAGTCATTGTGAGCATATATGTACCTACATTTTGGGAACTAAAATGAATAGAAAATTAAAATAATGGGGAATAAAAAATGGCAAAATCAAAGAATCGAACTGTGACCTCAAAGCTTTATACAGCAGCCATACGCTAACCAAGCAACCATGTAAATTCAGCTTATAATAATCAACTGAAATATATATACACACACATAAATATTAATCTGTCCCCCATTTTGCCCTCCGCACGTTTGCTAAGGTATTATTCAAGACTTATATGAAATTTATAAATAAACTTTTATTTCTCAATAAATTCAAGTTACATTGATAGTGCAATGGATTGATCATGTGTTTTCAACCTATAGGCCACCGTTCAAATCTTAGCCCAAGATCATTTTTTTTATTACCCATCTTTTCTCCTTCAATTATATACCATGCTTATAAGAATATAAAAAAATAGTTCTTTATTTTATTAAATCACAGTTCGACTCCTTAGAGCAACATAGTTTTTTTTTTCTTTTTTACTTCATTATTTTATAAAAAATATGATATTTTACTTCGCTTCTTTATTAAATCACAATACACAACAAATGTTGATATTTTTTCTAGCATGCAATAAGGTATTATCCCGCGATAGTTATAAAACTTTGGTGCTATAAAAGTATCAAGGTTTTAATACGCTTACATGCCTATATACCATTATTTGATATATATGCTTTTACGATGTGTCTACATGTTATTCACGGTTGAAAAGCATGTCTAAATGTGTATCTGTTTGACACACTTTAAGAATCATGTCAAAAACATATATACATAACTAGAGACAACTCCTTAGATACGCTTTCTAGCGAGTCTATAGGTTAGTGACGATGTAAAGCATGTCTCACTTCATGTCATTTTGAAACAATATCAATAGCGTGTCAAAAACTATATGTATAAGCCTATTAACGCTGTAAGTGTGTCTAATATCGTAACACTTTAACACGTTTTTAAAATCGTGCCAAAAAGCATCTTTACGTGACTACATAGACACGCTTTTAGCCTGTGTTACTACTATAGTGTAGCTAGAGGGGGGGTTTTCTAGTAGTGGTCATCGCGGAGGGGAGGAGAGGGCCAGGGAGAAGGGCGGCGGGCCAACGGGTGCTTACCACTATGCTGCAGGGAAGGAAGGTGGCCGGGGTAGCGTTTGGGCTTGCAGCGGCGGTCACGGTCACGACGGCGCTCGGGTGGCGCCCTTCCAAGGCACGGGCATCCTCCGGGGCACGTCGCTTCATGCCTTGAGCGCCAAGGGGTGCTCCGGGCGGTACTGTGGTGGTTAGAGGGAGATCTAGGGGCTCGGCGGTGGTGGGAGTGCCGGAGCGGGGCGGCGGCGTTCTCGCGCTCGCGGCGGCGAGGGGTGGAACTTGTGCGGGGTGCTGCGGTGGGTGTGAGCTCCCTCCAGGGCGCGCGGGGGGCTATTTATTGCCCGGCGATGCTCCCTGGTGGCTCATCGGGGCAGCGCGGCCTTGACGTGTGGCATGGCAATCTCGCCGGCGTGCGACCGCGGACTTCGTGTGGATGGCCGAGGAGGGGGCGTCGGCGCTGCACTTTGTGTGCGGTGGCTTTGTGTGAGGGTGGCACGCAGGGGTGCGGGCACCATGGGATGGTGGGGGAGAGGGCTCCCGTGCCAGAGTCGCCTCTCTGACGCGAGCAGGGGATGGAGGAGACGGCGTGGCGCTGGTTTGCAGTCGCCACGCGGCGAGGAGAAGCAGGGTGGCGGTATGGGCGCGCGGCGGCGGCGGTGCCGGAGGAATGAGGGAGGGGGGAAGAACCGGGGGAAGAGAGAGGGAGGAGGAAGATGACGGCGGGGTGGGTCGGCTGGGCCGCGCCGAGGCGAGAGGAGGGAGAGAGAGGGAGAGGGAGGTGGGCCGGGCCGCGCGGGAGGGTGAGCCGGAGAGGAAATTGAGGCGGCCGAAACGGACTTCACCAATTCGGGCCGCGAATCGACGTCCCAATAGGTATAGGATTCCTTTTCTATTTCTTTTAAGGGATTTTTGAAGGGGTTTTTGAATTCAATTTTGAACCAAACTTGTTTTGGTTTGACCCTAAGGTTTCGGTGCTAGTTTAGTCCTTATGGAGCACTCAAGTTATAGAACTTCATTTTATTTTCTCATAATTATTTTATATTCTATTATTCATGATAAATTTCCTATTAAGCCTATAGTGGCTTGAATAAATTTGATAATTAGTCTAATAATTACTTAAATAATTTCTTTTTAATTTTGCGGGTGTCACAGATCTACCCCACTTAAAGGAATCTCGTCCTCGAGATTAGAGGTGGTATAAGTTATCGAGTGAGGGTATAGATTTTTGGATGTGGTATTCGGATGATCACCTTTCATCTTGGTGTTTGGTATGGTGATTCTTTTGAGGCTTTGAGAAGGGTTTCTCTCTTTGGGGCGTGGGTGGCTGACGATTATTTTCTGGAGTATCTTTGGCTGATGTTGGATAGGAAGGTATTTTGGTAGTGAGGGTCAGGAGTTTCTTTCTGGCGGCTTCGGGGATAAGTCTACCCCACTTAAGTGGCTGGCATGCGTTTAAATTTTTGGGGTAGTATAGGGTTTGTGTGGGTGTTTTGAAGGAGAAATATGGATTCAGGGTTTCTGATGTATTTCGAGGGGTCGATTCATTCACATGGAGTTAGTCCTTAGTTCAAGCATCAGACAGTTTTATTGAAGGAAATATTCGCACTTTGGACAGTTTCCTTCCACACAAGCCGCTATTTCGGCGGTATGTACACCCGGGGTGTACCCTGGCCTATACATTATTCTAGCGTTCTACGAACCCGTGCTTCCTTATGTACATTTACACAGAAGTTTTTTTTCTTTTTTTCACCTAGGCAGAGTAGAAGACATCCTCATCTGGCAGCTTGTCGGTGATATTATCTCCGGCAGTCTTCCACGGGGTAGCCCACGGAAGTGATTTGTAATGCAGGGAAGATCGCAAAGATCGGAAGCAAGATGGTTAGGATGGACAGACACAAGGGTTTATACAGGTTCGGGCCGTCGACTCGACGTAATACCCTACGTCCTGTTTTGGGGTGTTGTATTGCGTGTTGATTTGTTGTCTGATGAGTCGAGTTGTGGTCAGTTCTTTTGGAGGGGGTCCCTGCCCGCCTTATATATCGGGGGGCAGGGTTACAAGTCGGTTTGTATCCGATCCTATCTCTAAGAATCCTTTCCTTCTTTACAATAATTCCTATTCCAACTAAGACTTCTCCTTCCAGATCCTTCCTCCGTGCGCCGACTTGTCCCGCACGTCTTCAGGTCCAGAACGATGAGGTGGGCCGCCCCCTTTTGGTGGGCTGCCAGGCTTGCTCGTGAGGCACCCGGGTACTATATCCCCCACACAGCTGGTCTTCTTCTTCTGGAGGTTCAACATTTTCTTCCATATATTCTTCCTCAGCCGGATCACGGTGGACTTCCTGGATTATCTGACTATTTTTGGCGGGAGTTTTATGTCCTGGAATCATTCGGAGGACAATATTGGCCGCAGTTTGTGCTTCCGTTGTGAGGGGAGGTGCAGGATGAATTTCATCGTCACATGCTCCGAGATTTAGGGTGGTGTTAGGGATTTTGTAAGTGGCCGGCTTAATTCCTTTCCTGAATTTCATTGGTACTTGATAGAGCATTTGCTCTATTTCCTGAAGTCTTTAAGTGTCTGACTCTTGCCATCCCATCATCATTCTCTTCACTCTATCTTGAGGATATATTACTTTCCCGGTTAAAGTGGTTAGGTGGATCTGATTGTCGGCCAGGTGGCTACGTTGTCGGCTTAGGCGATATTTTAACTCCTTATTTCTTTTAGCTTGAGTTCCAGCATCGGTACCGGTTACCGATTCTACCTTGCTTTGCAGCGCACTGATCTGTTCATGGAAGGAATTTTGTTGCTACTTATACTCCGATTGCAATGCCTGTAGTTTTTCTGTTAAGGTGTTTCGCTCATATTGATAGCGACGACAGCGCTCTCCTTGATGTTCGAGCATCTTTTCGTAGGAAGATCCGAGTGCCTGCTCGGACGTTCCTGAAAATAATTCTTCAATTACAGTCAAAATGAGGGGAAGGAGTGCTCTTTTTCACGACGCGACAGCGAAGTGAATACACTTAGCCCCCGGGCTTTGGGCAATTTTAGTATGAAATTGGTCAAAGGTCTTCAACTTTTATCCATCTGTATCTTGATCTTCAATGGTGTGCACCTCCAGGTGCACCCATTGGGTGTAGCCCCCGAGCCTTGAGTAGAATAGAATATTCTGGTCGAGGGTCAAAAATAAATATTATGAATCTCTTTTTGAACTTGATCCATCAATGGTGTGCACCTCCAGGTGCACCCATTGGGTGTAGCCCCCGAGTCTTGTTACGACACAGCATGATCGTGTCAAGACTCTGAAAGCCATGAATTCCGACTGATTTTTTCAGCCCCCATGCCTCTGGACATGGATTTTGGATAAACTTTTCCTTCAGAGGCTTTTTTATTTCCCCTTTATAAGGATTTTGTCCTCAAGTTCTTTGAACTCGGCATGACTTCCGAGTCGTGTCCCACGACCCAGCTTGACCATATGGTAAGCCATCTTCTCACAAGATTTATACTTGTCGGCATTTGACCCAGATTTCTGAGTCAATTTAGCGATAGTATCGCATGCCTTACGTAAAAATCAGCTGCAAGGATGCAATATTAATTGCAAAATCAAGTCTGGCTGTCGACTAATTTTAGCCTCACGACCGAGTGGTTTCTGCCCCTGAACCCTAGCTCAGGAACCCACAAATTTATTATCGTAACAGAACCGAAAGGTCGTGCTATATTTCAGCCCATTTAGGCCCATTATTCCTCAAAGTCCGTTGCGTCCCTAACGGTCGCTTTACGGAAGGCGAGATATCGCGAGATATCGCGACTCCCTACCGCATCTTTGAATTCAAAGCGACGGGACGTGCCCTGCGTCGGTTGAGTTCCCGAGACAAGCGCCGCGCCGCGCCGGGAGGAACGGTTTATTCCTTTATAAGCCATCCCCGCCGCATTCTTCTTCCTTTACTTGCCATTTGCCTTCCCCGACGCTCCAGTTCTCTTTGCGCCAGAGCAAACCCTAGATCTGCTCCCGCAGCTTTCTTCCTCGCTCTTCAGCACCGCTCGCTGCTATGGCGCCCAAGAGGAAGGAAGCCTCAAAGCGGAAGGAGAAGTCGCCGGCCAGGGCCCGGTCGTCCAAGGCCAAGGCCACCGCCGAGGTCGCCGTAGATCGCGCCGCCGAGTGGAGGGAGTCCATCACCACCACCAAGCGCCTCGAGGCCGCACGTCGTCGACGGCGTCCTCCAGACCAGCAACCGCGAGTGGCGCGCCGCCGCCGAGTGTGAGTCTTTCCCCCACCCCAACTCCTTGATTTGGTGGTGTTCGAATCTTTCTTCTTCGTGGCTTGGCGTTGCCCGCGCATTTCTTTCCTCCCGGGGCTGCTGCATTACTATGGGATCTGCCTCTGCGCATTGAATCCCAACTCCATCCTTCATATCGCCATTTTCATCATACCTCTGTGAGGCTATCTTGGGATGAGCCTCACTTCAATCTTTTCAGTTCATCTTTTTCTTCTTAAGCCTTATCCCCGAACCGACTGGCCCACAAGTAGTCGGGGGCGCCGGACTCCAACTCCGCGAGGGTCGAACTCGGGAGTTTTTGATATCCCTTTCCTTACCTCCAATAAAGGGTGGCAGTCCGAGTTTACCGCTTCTCTTAAGCCGATTAGAACGAGGAGGGGTCATTCGAAGCGGTTATTTCGGACAGCAAAAATGCAAGGGCTAACGGCAAACAGGCGGGAGGCTGCTGACATCAGCGGGCGTAAACAATCCGGGTGCAGCTGCGGTTGGTGTGGCCAGCCGTGCGGCTCGCGTCAGGCAACGACGCATGGCACGGGCGGGGCCGCCGGCTTCGTGGGCTTGGTCCACTGCGGACCAAGCCTGCGGTCCATGAGGACCGGGTGCATGGGATCTAGTTTGTGGTGGCCAGGCGATCTGGTGTGGCTAAGGGCTAAGGGGTCAAGCCATGTGCCGGCTCGGGGACTGCACATGAGGTGCTCGACACAACGTCGAGGCCAACCCCCGCGGCGGCCGGCGAGCGGCGCGGACAGAAACGAACGGCGGAGGATGACGACGACGGGTTCCGGCGAGGGTTGGGCGGAGGCCTAGGTGGTTTAAAGGTCCAGCCTTTCGGCCTTGGACGAGGATTAGGCGACCACGACGGCTGGTTGCGACAACAGAGTGGCACGACGGCCTCAAACAGAGGAGTGGCAGCGGAGCGCGAGCGAGACGAGCGATGGCACCGGCACCTACAGAAGACGATGGCGCGAAGGTCCGCAGACGGACGCGGAGCTCCGGCGAACCGGGAACACGGACACGGGGCTAAGCACACGGAACTAGAATATCTGGTATGATTCCGTGAGTTAGTTATGATGTGATCATGTGAACGCTCTGAGATAAGATGTTGTATCTTGTTGTATGTTAGTTTGGATAGAGATTGTAACAAACTTGTAACTCAATCCATCTCAGCGGATCACGTGAACAGCTTCACGATTCTTGTAATCCACGCAAGGGAGTTTCCTTGCCTATCTATTCCTATATATTAAAGCTCCAAGAATTGGAGCAATTTTAGGCTAGGTGCTACTATTCATAGGTCCCACGGGACCCACCATGCGTGGGACCCACGTGACACACATGTGTGGGGCCCACATGACCCGCATATGTGGGACCCACGGACCACTATATGTGGGGCCCACCATATTTTTTTTGCAAAACAGGACTTACAATTTTTGAAAAATATTATATCGTGCTTAAAGAACCAATACAACATAAATGCCTAATAATTATCAAATTCTCAATCACGAAAATTATTGTACGGCGTTCAGACTCAAATAACCAATGATGTAAGGTATAACTATTTTGGAATGAATTTATATTCTAATGCTGATCAATTAAATTTTTAATTATTTTAATTGATTTCTTGATTTAATAATCAATACAATATTACTACTAACACAATACAAGCAATATATGTTATTTTATCAATATTTTAGAACATAAAAAATTTTATAGTAGCGCGCATAGCGCGCTAATGGCTAGGTGCTACTATTCATGGTCCCACGGGACCCACCATGCGTGGGACCCACGTGACACACGTGTGTGGGGCCCACATGACCCGCATATGTGGGACCCACGGACCACTATATGTGGGGCCCACCATTTTTTTTTTTTGCAAAACAGGACTTACAATTTTTGAAAAATATTATATCGTGCTTAAAGAACCAATACAACATAAATGCCTAAGAATTATCAAATTCTCAATCACAAAAATTATTGTACGGCGTTCAGACTCAAATAACCAATGATGTAAGGTATAACTATTTTGGGATGAATTTATATTCTAATGCTGATCAATTAAATTTTAATTATTTTAATTGATTTCTTGATTTAATAATCAATACAATGTTACTACTAACACAATACAAGCAATATATGTTATTTTATCAATATTTTAGAACATAAAAAATTTTATAGTAGCGCGCATAGCGCGCTAATCTGACTAGTACAAACACAGCCGCCGATACTGAGAGGCACGGCGTTCCACCAACAAACTGCTCGCCCCCCTCCAGCTCCGATTTCTTTCCGGAATAAACCAACCACCGTACCGCCAGCTGCTCTCTCCCTCGCTCCTCTGATTTCTCTTCCAAGCCACGCATACACTGATACACGAGACTACCACCAGCTCCGTAGCATCCCTCTGCTTTACTGATCGACGGTTGGAACTTATTGGAAGTACACTAGGAAATATATTTGTCTCTGTATCGAGGGAGGCATAGAGCCAAATAACATTTCCAGCCGGTCGGCTGCCGTTATTGGCAATTCCTCCCCTCCCCCCCCCCCCCCCCACAATGGCAGCCTCCTCCTCCTCCTCTGTTGTTGAGATCATCACGGCAGCAGAGCTCGACACCGCCACCTCGGCGAAGTTCTCCCGCAACAACAGAGCCCTACGCCATGCCGCTCCGCAGCCGCAGCCTGTTCTCCGCCAAGATACGGCGGATGTCAGCCAACTGAAAGCCCATCTTCTTCTTCCCCCGGTCCCTGGCGTGGCCCTGCCCGGTGCCCGGTGGAGTGGTGGGAGCTTAGCGCGGCGGCGGCCGTCTGCATGCTCCCCATGGTGCCGGCCTGCCATAACCAAATTGCTGGTCGACACGGCGAGGGAGTGCTACACTACTAGAGAAACGACCTTTGGTCCCTGGTACGTTAGTACCGGTTGTGTTATAACCTAACTAAATGATGCATTTAGTACCGGTTTGTAAGCACAGTGTCTAAGGGAGCACGTTAGTACCGGTTGGTGTTACCAACCGGTACTAACGTGCAGTGGTGCACGGGCCCCGCCACACGGGGCAGTTTAGTACCGGCTGGTGTTACCAGCCGGTACTAAACTGCCACTAGCCGTTGCTAAACTGCCACTAGCCGGTACTAAACTGCCACTAGTAAACTGCCACCAGCCGGTACTAAACTGCCACTAGCCGGTACTAAACACCAACCGGTACTAATTGGCTCCAATTAGTACCGGCTGGTGTTGTCTCCGTATAAATCCGCGCCCAGCTTCTTCCTCCCGAGCCCAAGCTCATTTCTTCCGGAGAGCTTGCTCTCTCACTCATGGCACCATAGAAGGGGGGAGTTCTTGCCCGATTTTTGCATATTTTGTGGATTTCTTCGATATAAGCGCGTCAAAAGGTTAGCAGCTTCATTCTCTGTTATTTGACGTTACTTGTGCTTAGTTTTATGCTTTATACTTAGAAAAATTTCAAAAATTGTGAATGAGAAAGATTTTCTATTTGTACACATTGATTTGAGCTAAGTAGAATCATGACTTTAATTAGATGGTACCTTTTAGTAGTGAGTTCGTACCCTAGATAATGAGCATGTTTTTTAGTGAGAATATTTAGCTATCTTTTTTCTAAAATGTGGAAGTCTATCATCTCCATTTTGCTCCCCAACTTAGTTCAACTTAGGTTCGTATAAATGTTTTTGCAACATGATGGATTTGTGTAATGGATATTTCGAACGTTTTAAATATATGTGTTAGAAAATTTCTTATGTGTTAGAAAAATTGATATGTGTTAGAAAAAATAATATGTGTTAGAAAAAATAATATGTGTTATAAAAATTTCATATGTTTTAAAAAAATTAATATGTGTTAGAAAAATTAATATGTGTTAGAAAAAATTAATATGTGTTAGAAAAAATTAATATGTGTGTTAGAAAATTTCATATGTGTCCGAAAATTTCATGTTGTATTATAAAAAATTTCGGACATTTTAACTATGTTTAATATTGTGTAACGAATTTTTTTGATGTTTTGATTCTAATGTTGTTTAATTGATTTTTCCAACTTTTCTATTATTTCTATTATTTTGATGATAGGATTCAAAATGGAACGTCAATGGATGTACGGCGATAGGAACACCATGGCATGTATTATTGGCCTAAACTTTTTTCTCAATGCGGCTGAAGCCAGCAGGTCCACGAAGGGTCTCATGTGTTGTCCATGCCGTATTTGTCGTAATGGAAAACAGTTTCAGAAAAGAGATACTCTACACGTTCACCTAACTGAAAACGGTTTCATGGATAGCTATAATGTTTGGACAAAGCATGGTGAACTTGGTGTTGTGATGGGAGACAATGAAGAAAAAGACGACGATAACAACATCCTAGACTTTGCATACTTACACGAAGCCGGAGCCTTTGACGACGATGATGATCCAATGGAAGGGGTTGATGCAAATGTCGTAGAGGAGGAGGAGGCACCCGATGAGTTAGGTCAGGTCTTGCTTGATGCACAGAAAGACAGTGAAACTGCGAGAGAATCAAAAAAGTTTGAAAAGATGCTGAAGGATCACAAAACAAAATTATACCCAGGCTGCAAGCTGGACCTGAAGAAACTGGGTAGCACACTGGAGATGTTGAAATGGAAAGCAACTAATGGTGTCAGCGACAAAGGATTTGATGAGCTACTACAAATCGTAAAAAACATGAATCGTAAAAAACATGCTTCCTGAGGCTAATGTGCTGCCGTTGACCACATACCAAGCCAAAAAGATTGTGTGCCCTATTGGGTTGGAGGTACAGAAGATACACGCGTGTCCTAATGATTGTATCATGTATCGTGGCGCTGAATATGAGAAATTAGAAGCTTGTCCTGTTTGTGGTGCGTTGCGATACAAGATCAGGCGAGACGATCCTGGTGAAGTTGACGGGCAGTCAGCGAAGAAGAAAATTCCCTGCAAAGGTGATGTGGTATTTTCTAGTGATTCCACGATTGAAGCGTTTGTTCAGAAGTAAGGAGAACGCAAAGTTGATGCGGTGGCACAAAGTTGATACAGTGTTCGACTCTTTGAGAAAGCCGATGACAGATTATCAAAGCCTCGTTGATATTCTTAACAAAGCATAGAAATGCTTTGTTACACACCAAGTTGGAATATCAGATACGGACGAGCTTGTATGGAGGCCTAACTTTCCGGTACGTTCAAAATTTCATATTAGTCTTATTTCATTTAGTCAAACATCGAGAGAGTATTATGTAACCGATTGTTTATATACGTGTATATATAGTGTATGAGACAGGAACAGGGAAACAACCTGTGTGGGTACTACGTATGCGATTTCATCCACGCATTTGTAGGTCCGAAGCAGATGACGGAAAGAGAATTTGATGTATGTAAACTTCCTACCATTTTATTAAATTTTTGTTATGCAAATATGTTTACTAAGACTAACGAAGATTTTTCTTGACAGATTATGAAAATGTCAGAAGACCTCATTGAACCGGAACGAGTCAAGGCAGTTCAAGAACAACTTATCGGATTCCTGCTCGATGAGGTCGTGAATCTGAACGTTGAATTTCATACGGATCAGAGAATAAGCATTGGTGCAATATCCTGATCGAGGAAAGGACGAGGAGGAAGAGGAGTTCCAAAAGAAGAAGAAAGAATGACCTTAGATTATATATGTAATACTTTTTAGTCAGCTAACTAAGTATATGTAGATTATATATGATTGTAACGTAATATTACTTTATACGCAAAGCGCATTAGGACGGATACGATACGAATACGCATTAGAACGGGTACGATACGAATACGCATTAGAACGGATACGATACGAATACGCATTAGAAATAAATAAAAGAAAAGAGAAATGACGGTACTAACGTGCACGTTTTGGTACCGGTTCTGAAACCGGTAGTTAAACGACCGCCACGTTAGTCTCGAAACGTTAGTACCGGTTCCAGCGTGGCCTTCCCGACCGGTACTGAAAGTGCTTTTTCCTGTAGTGCTGCCCATGTTGCCCATCGGCCGGCGAACTGCTACCGCTGACAAAGTGGATGCTGAGGCGGCGAGGAAGCGCAAGTTGCCGGATATCGTTTGCTTGCCGCTGCCGCGGCCGCGGTGGTTCGCCGGGATGATGCCCACGCCACCGGGTTCCTAAGCAGCGATGCCTGCCGCCGGCCAGAACAGCTCCGTGTCCGCCACCGCCGTGGGTTTGGTCGACAGCACGGCGGGGGCGTTGCAGACGGCGCACAAGGCCACGGCAGAGGTCGAGCAGGCGCTGCAGGCAGAGGTCGCCCATCTGAGCGCCCGGCACGCCGCCGAGGTTGCCCGGCTGCAGGAGGCGCACGCGGCGGAGCTGGAGAAGGCGAGAGCCGAGTACGCGGCCGAGGCGCGTGCAATGAAGGCCGCGGCTATGGGCCAGCAGCGTGGGCTGATCATCAGCTCGCAGCAGGAGAGCAGCGGCATGCCGAGGGTGTTCTACGGCAGGAGCCTGATGAGGGACATGAGGCAGTCCCCCGTCCCTGGGATTCAAGACAATCAGGGACGACTCGAGTAGGAATCACTAGTAATATCCCATGGTTTTGCGTGGTTTTGGGTCCCCTCATCACACTAAAAATAAGTTAAATAATTAGCCGTGGGTTGCCGACTAGTATTAGTTCGTGAGAGGTACTTGCAATATCTCACTAAGGTCCAGTATTGGAATACATAAGCTCGTAGTACGTGTGTTCTAAAGTTATTCCTTAATTACATCAATTTTTAGGAATGCTTACTCAAGGTGTTCTGGGTGTGCTATTGTAGTTAATTGTACAGACTAAAAATATGCCTTGCTGTGCTGTGGGCAGTCAGAATCGGTGCGGATTCTGGTATTCTGCAGCACCTCCCTCGTTTGCGCCTGCTGCTCCACGTACCTTTACATGACATGATCACGTTATTTGCACTAATCTACCTGAAAAAAGAAGTGGCATGGTATTGCATTGTACTAGCACTGCTAGTTTTCAAGGAGCTGTCCTCACTCTGTACTCTTGCTGGTGAAATTATTAACAAAAGAATGGAGTAAGCTTTTTTGAGATGAGATGGTACGATATAAGAACCATCGTCTGTGGTTCCATTCCAATTTAATGCTTCATGTTTGTCATCTATTCTCTGCATTTTGTGACACAGTTCTTTCGATAATTCGTGTTGCCTATTGGTACCTCTATTTTTAATTGTTCTTTGAGAGTTTACTTCTTGCCACGATAGAATGGTTTCTGCAGGCCTCAACTGTTCTGACATCTCCTTTCCTTTTTTTTTCTCCCCTCGTGCAGGAGCACATGTAAAGCCTAGGTGAGCTAATTCAGCTCTTGAAAGGAACCGCAATGCAGTTTTGTTTGAATTCATGTATGCGTATATACATGCATTCTTGTGTGTGGTTATGACAAAGAGGGTTAGGAGGAAAAAAAGAATTACCTGCCATGTTGTGGCATCTGGTTCTTTTCCTGGCAAGAGAAACACAACAAAAAATGAAAAATATGCATACACCATATAGTGCTGCAATGCTAAAGGAAACCACACAAACTGTGTAGACCTGACAGTATTCTCAGTTACTGGTCCGAAAGGAAATGCGTGATAGTGAGTATAAGAAAAAAGCAACTGCAATCCAAACTCTTCTACCTGCTAAACTAGAATACCTGCCAAAAAAATTTCATACTTTCATTACCCATATTAGCTAGTGACGGATTTTGAAAAACATGTCACTAATGTGTGCTCTGATCAGTGATGTACTGATGTGCCACGATGAGAACCATCACTACTAACTTAATTGTCAGCGGGTCATTAATTAGCGACGTGTTGTGTTGTGACGTGTCACCAATATGTCTGCACTAGAGGTGCGTGAAGACATTATTAGTCACACGTTTTAACCACGACCATCACTTATCGCATACCACTGACACGTTTTATTTGTACATAGAGGCAAATGAGGATATAAATTGGGAGAAACATTGAGAAAGAGTAGCATGGAGTCACAAGTTCTGTCGAACGTTTGGTGGCACACAGTCATTGTTCCTCACAGGTGCCTAATCATCTAGAATTCGATTTTATTTTATTTTTTTGGCAGCAGGTAGGAACATCCAAAGAACACTTTGATGCCTCCCATCTCCAAATATGGCAAGTGACCTTCCTGTGGAAGACTATGGACAACAGGCATAGGCTTTATTAGTCTATAATTCAAACAAGGACGAGTAGTAATTAGGGGACGCCTACTACTACCGTGTGGAACAGATACTGGATGCACAACAATAGGCGTGAAAGTGGTAAGGATAATTTCCGCATCCGATCCGTTTCGAATCCGAATTTTAGAGGATATATATGGAGAAGCATTTTTTATATCCACGTGGATATGGATAATCCGAATCCGATTGTACGTGGATGCGGAGTAGGATATGGTTTAAACAAAATCCGACGGATATGGATTATCCGATAATTGGACGCGGATTATCCGAAACTTATAATAGGATATCCGACTAGTCTAATGAGCCCACATCATATCACCACACTACAAATCAAGATCAGCTCAAATAACGAGACACACATAAACTATGTCATGGTTCATGAACCATAAAGATGAGTATTTTTAAGATGAGTATTTTTCGTATTACGTTGCTAAATTATAGTTTGGTTTAGAAATTATTAGTCACTTCAAAACTACATGTAAGCATATATTATCTGACTATATTAATTCACATCCGCTCCGAAACCGCTCCGACTCTGTACCAGTTTCGACATCCGAAAAAATCCGCATCCGTAACCGCATTCGCAAGATATCCGCTCCGCTCCATATCCGACAAAAAAGTATGGATGAGGATGTGAAAAGATATTATCCACTACGATCCGATCCGCTTTCATCCCTACACAGCAACATTCTAGATGCAAACAAGGACGAGTTGGGAGGTGCGGTGATGACCTCAAAGCAACATTCTAGATGCAAACAAGGACGAGCAACATTCTAGATGCAGTGCAGCCATGCATGCAGAGCGAGGACAAGGATGACGATGTCCATCCAACCAAAATGCGACGTAACGGGCACCGTCCGCTGCGACAAATGCCTTAGCTTACAGCCAAAGCAAGGTAGAGGAAAGTTACGGTAGGACGGGAAAAGGGAGTTGAATCTGGACAAGGTCCTTGGCGTGTCGGGGAAGGGGAGCTGCAGCAGTTATTGGGTGCTCTGCTCGCTTCTTTGGGGGTGCACAAATTAACTAGCCAGATTGGTGCGCGCTGCGCACTTGCATAAAAAGTTAACTCGGACTACTACTGAAAAAGTGTATGACATTTCCTCTATGCTAAAAAATATCAAATTGATGTATTGAATCAAATTAAAATAAAATCTGAAATCAAAACTTTATCAGGAATGGCCCTGCGTATAGCTTGAGAGGCCTTCGGTTCTTATAGAACTTTTATATATGTGCTAGAAGTTGATCTTAAAACAATTATTGAAACTTCAATATTCACGTAAAGAATTTTTTTCTTTAATAGAGTACTGTTATTTTATTGTCTTTTTTTTCAAGTACTATGTGTATGGCTTTTATCTATTCATTATACCATGTTTGTACCCTTGGTCCGTGACATGCCCTTGCAATAGAAAGAGTAAATTTCAGTGTAGGTCCATTAACTTTTACTAGAGTCTCATCTGGGTCCGTTAACCAAAAAACCGGTCATTTGGGTCCACGATCTATTAAAGTGGCGCGACGGAGGTCCAAAACCATCCATGGTGACACTTTTCGCCTACGTGGCACGCCAGCACGGCAACGTCTTACAAAATACCCCATCATCTTTTATTTCTTCGTTCACTCTAACACCCTTCCTTCCTCAACCTGGCGCCGTTGACTGGCAGCACACCGGCTCCGGCGAGCCTCCTCCGGCCAGGCCGCCGCCGACAGCAGGGCCACACCTCCGCAGGCCGAGGGCCCGTGCCGCCGTGACTCGCTGCGGCCGCGCCAGCCTTGCCCGCCCCGCACGTTGCCGCTGCGCCGACCTCGCCACTCCTGCACGACGGCGTCTCCACCCGTGCCGCCATCGCCTACCGCACGTCGCCGTCTCCCGCACTTGTGTTGACGCCCGCCCGGCCCTGCTGCACCAGCTGCGTTGCCTCGGCTGCTGCAGCCACGCCGCCCCGCTCGCGAGGTCGCACCGATGTGCGCCCCCCGCCTTGCGACGACAGAGCCAGTGGTGGCAAATCAAACCCAGGGGAGCTAGCAAGTCGTAGCAGTGGGCAAGCGTCGTGCATCCGCCATCTGAGCAAAGCTCCGCTGCGGGGGAGCTCAATCTACTGTCAAGAGCGTGCTTGAGCTTGCCCTGCGCCAAAGAAGCGTGGCCAATGCTTGCCGGTAAAATTCGTAGCATTCAATGGGGTTCGTCTCAATTAATCACGTTGGAAGCTTCATAGGTTTCTTGCGAATCGATTTTAGCACTGATCTTTACAAATGTATGAAAGAGAAGGTTGGAATTTCACTTTCCCTATCCGCATGGCATGTCTTATCTCTTCTTCGTGTTGGGCTTGAGAGGCGGATGGAGAGCGGTCGCCGCAGCTGCCGGAGCCGCCCCGACCTCGCACCATTGAAGCTCGCCCTGTCTGGGCTTGGCCCCTCCGCCATCGTCACCATTGGGCCGACGGAGAGCCATGTCTTCATCATCGCTGCTGAAGGACCGGACATTCTTTATGCTTTCGATGTGCCATCCAGCTCGGAGTTGGAGAACTAGCTTGTGGATTTTAACGGTGCTTGGTTTCCATGGGATGGGGAGGGAGCAGTGGCTTGTGGGGGGAGGAGAAGAACAGGGGCTAGAGGAGGAAGAAGAGGGACCCGTGGAGGGGGTCTTTGCAATTTGTTTCCACGCTGGACGGTCCACATCAGCAACTGAAGCCACCCTGGACGGCTTTGGACCTCCACCGCGTCACTTTAGTAGATCTTGGACCCAAATGACCGGTTTTTAGTTAACGAACCCAAATGAGACTTCGGTAAAAGTTAATGGACCCCCAATGAAATTTACTCCAATAGAAACGTACAAAACTGATCTTAAATATTTGCTTCACAAAATAGAAACCGAGTTATTTCTCCATTTCTTTTTTTTTCCACTGTAACTTGCATATTGCTCTTTTCTCTCGTCCAAAATTGAGTCCCACTACAGTTCCAAAACCAAATTAGTTGTTTGCAAGAGGAGCAAATTTGAGATTTTGTAGCGTTGAACTTGAACCTCGACGCGGCCAAGAATAAAAAGTCACGGCGGCCTCGGCAGCCGAAGAGGATGGGGGCAGGCCGTCGGAATTGCTATGCGCCGCGTACGCGGCTCCAGCGCACGCACCGCACACCCGGCGGACATCGTCATCCCGCCCACCCGATTGACTGTTTTGTGTTGGGCCCAATGGATAGGTACGGCCCAGTTGGAAGCACAGTTGGAAGCAGAGAGCCTTCGCGTGTCTTCTATCGTCCCATGGTGGCTGTCTCAGGTGTTTTTTTTTTTTCCGAGAGCCATCTCAGCAGCGCCGGCGGCGAGCAGGCTTGCCAACGCGGTGTCTCGACGTCGGAGGAGGCAGCTCAACATCAGGCAAGTCGCCAGCAGCCTGAATGTCTCTCATTTGCTTCTTTACTCTCTCTCTCAATCGGAGACGAAGGACTCGATGGTACACAGCGGCGAGAAGGCGACGGCGCATGGCGGCGAGTAGGCAATGGCGTGGCAGCGAGCCGGAGACTCAGTAATCAACGACATGACGGCTCAACGCCTGCTCCTCTCTTTCCATTTTTTCTGGATCTCACGCTTCTGTGTTGACTCTCTAGATCCGTAGCCCACAGCTCTCTCTCTTCCGCTTGGGTTCTTTTTTTTTTTTGGAGCAGCGTACTCTTTATACACATGATATTGTACTTCGTTGCTAGGATTGGTTTGATTTCGTAAAAGAATTTCAGATTGGTGCTAGGGTTTGACTTCGTAAGAATTTTTTGTTTGTCCGGTGCTATAGAGTTCGTTTGATTTCCTAAAGAAAATTTAGTTTGGATTCAATGTTTATTTGATTTCAAAATTAGTGGGCAATCATTAATTATAGTTTATATATTTTGCTATATGGTTGTATTTACAGGCTAAGTTCTCAATATGTTGGCTGTGTTGGACTGTGAAATTAGTGTGGTTTGTTCTAGTGGGAAAACTATATGTAGTACACCAACTAAGAATATATGATGTTCATTTATAATTGTAGTTGTCTAATAAAGTTCTTGTACATGACCTTAGTCTTCAACTGAGAACTATACGTCTGGCACAATGCTGCTTTTTCCATATTGCTAGTGTCAGGTCTCTCTTTATGTGTGAAAATGATGGTTCTCAAATTCTTGGAGATGCTGCTCCCTCTCACTTATGCTTGAAAATGATGGTTCTTTTTTTTTTAAGATTATGTCTATTGTGAATTTTTTATTTAGCCGATTCATGTTGTTTATTGCTCAGGTAGTTGGCCAAATTGTATTATAAAGATGTTGTTGCTTCTCACTGAGTATGACAAAGAAGTAATGGAACTTGTTACATGGCTTAGTGACCCAAGTAGGCACAAACAAAGTGTCATTTTTCTCTTGTTGAAATCTGGTCAGATGTAGGGGGCACGGTACGCTATGCTGGTCAGTGCTTAATAGCATTCGTTGGTGGTGAGAGCCCGCTAGGGTTTGTTTTATTGCCTAATCATCTCATTACAATTATGTATAGTGTGTTAAAATTTAACAAGTCAGGAAGGGTCTTCAGGGCATTTTGTTCTTTATTTCCATTTGCTTTTCAGAGTTTAGCCATTGCAATTTTTCTTTGTGAAACATAAATAACATGTTAATTTGATTTTCAGGTGTTGGAGAATAGAATTTCCCATGTCAATCAATTCAAGTTTTCCTTTGTGCATTCTCTACCAAACTAATACTCAGAGAGGTTTACTGTTTATCTTTGTCCCTTTTTATTATTATTTCACTTAATTGTTTAAAAGGATTCCTTTAATAGTTGTATATAGGGACTACTAGATCTAAGCCTCACTCAAGCTAAAAGGCGCTTTGAGTATTTTTTGTTATTGTGTTTTTCGTGCATATATCTTTGAATCAAGGATGTCCAAATGTATCGCACTACACGATACATAAGTCAATTTTGCAGATTGATAACTAGGTGGAACATTGGAACTTGTTAGGAGGAACATTTGCATCGACCATCTGGAACATTTAAATTAACCATCTGAAACTAGGTCAAACTTTTTTTCGATTAATCATCTAGAACATTTGAATTAGCTAGCTCGAATATTTAAATAAACTTGTTGAATATATAAAGTAACTAGCTATTTTTTGAAAATTAAGCGACTGGAACACCAGAATTCAGGCACATGGAACATTTGAATTAACCTGCTAGAACATATTTCAAATTTACTAGTTGGAACATGTGAATTAGCATGTGGAACGTTTGAATTAGCTGGGTGGAACATTTGCATTGACTATATGAAACATTTGAATTAACCATCTAGAACAAGATGCAACTTTTTTAATTAATCATATTGAACATTTGAATTAGCCTGCTTGAATATTTACATAAACACATGTGGAACATTTGGATATACCTCTATATGCAATATTTGAATTACGCGAGTGGAACATTTGTATTGATCATATGGAACATTTGAATTAACCACCTCGGGCTAGGCAAAACTTTTTAAGTAATCATATATAACATTTGAATTAGCGAGCTTGAATATTTAAATCAACTAGCTGGCACATTTAAATCAGGCATTTGGAACATTTGAATTAACCTGCTACTAGAACGTATTTCAAATTTACTAAATGGAACATTTTAATTCTCACGTGGAACATTTGGGTTAATCTCTTGGAACATATAAAGCTAGATGGATTATTTGAATCATCTCGAACATCTCAATTTGCTTGTGGAACATTTGAGTAAAAATGCTGGAACAATTGAATTACGTAAGTGGATGTTGACAACCTGTATTATTTGTTAATATTTCAATTGATTTTGATTCCTTTTAGGTTCAGATGATGTGTGGAAAAGAGATGTAAAGTTTCTTCAATGGATTGAAGAAGATAACGTTAACAATGATAAATAGTTATGTGTCGAGAAAAAATGGAACTTTCCTCTTTGCCAACATCTTCAATATTTATTTGGAGTTCATTTTGTAACGGTTGCTATTGTAACAACAATGCAGAGTAGAGTTATAAGAGACTAGTGCTGCTGAGAAATAGAATTTGTAGGACAAGTGGTTGTAAAAGTTTAACAAACATTCTGCATCGAGTAGGAGGATTGGCACATTTGTTTATTAATAGTGTTTGGGAACATTGGTTAATCTGTTGCTACACAAATATTTATGTTAGCATCCACATTTCAGTAGAAACATTCAATATTCCACTAGAAAGATTCAGCATTCTTGTAGGAACGCTAAGCATTCTAGTAGAAACATTAGTTCTTTTAAACGGTCATCAAATAGTCAGAACAAAGAAAACAGTCAGAACAAAGTAGTCCGCGAGCTAAAGAAGCCCATAAGGTCCGTGAGCAAGTAAGGCCCAAAAGGCCCGCAAACGAATAAAAGGTCCTGCTGGCGTGGGGTTCGCGAGAGTGTGGCAACCTCGTTTGCGGAGGAAGGTATTGTTCGCTGAAAGGCGGGGGCGCAGGTGTGCGTCACCCGCTGGCGCACCGCATGTGCGCCAGCGAGTCGCCCCCGCAGGCCGTTGCTGTGGGAGGTATCCGGCTGCGGCACTGCCTTCCTGCTAGCCAAACTATACGTGGGGATCTATGTGGTGGAGCAGCAGCTCGCGTGGAGTCGCGGATGGAGGCGGAGGAGCAGCGCAGGGTACAGAACAGGGCGCAGCGCTAGCTGTGGGAGGTCGACGATTTTTTGGCTGAGGATTAAAAGCTTTTGGACTCTGTGCCGAGCCCAACGTCAGGGACCGTGAACAGTGTCTCCGCCCCTGAGAGCTCGCTGATTCTTGGATATTTAATATAGAGTATAGTAGATTTAAGCAGAGGACTGAGACGAGAGGACCGAGGAGGAAGAGAGGAGGAGATAGGAGGGGACGAGACGAGAGGACGTCGTCGGAGCGCCGTCGATCGAGCAGCCACGTGCCAGCGCAGCTACAACGCTTTAAAATAATGTATGATTCAATAACTTAACAAAATTGCATATGGAACGAGGTGTAACTTGACTTTTTAGTAGATACCGGTATTGACCGGTATTAGGGCCGGCACGATGGAGGCACTGGCATACCAGTCTACCCACTCGTATCGTATGGGGGCATTCCCACCATTCCGGCCGTTATCGGAATGGAATTAATCAGTAGCGGACCCAAGTTAATTTCTTTGGGTAGGCATAGTACTTGCTATAGTGACAAACGGTGGCAAATAGTGTAGATACAGTGCTCTGTTCCCTTGTTTGTCGAGAATCCAGGGTAGCCCTAGGACTACCTATACCCCCTGCTGGGTCCGCCACTGGAATTAATAAGTATGATAATGAGTCCATTTCCATTGTACCGTTTGGTGCATGGAACTTCTTATGTAATCATCAGTCCATTTATTTTCAAAAAAAAAATCATCATAGTCCATTTCCATTGTACCGTTTGGTGCATGGAACTTCTTATGTCATCATCGCAGTCCATTTATTTTCAAAAAAAAAATCATCATAGCCCATTTCCAACTTATTCGATAGACAGAGCAGGGGCAGAGGAAGGGTCGGTGCAGGGGTGCTGCAGCACCGGTCCTGAAAACAAAACCCTTCATACCGCGCTGCTCTTAATGCTCGCACTGCTGTATCATACTGGTGTACTAGTAATCAACAACACTCGTATTCAATCACGCTGAAGTTGCAGCACATATTTAGCACCATTTCTGGATGCGACAAGGAAGCATTCTTTAGGCAATGGCGCGAAGAGCAAAATGAAAAAAATTCAGTGAGTCCTCGAAAGGCTTCTTCTCGCACCCAGAAAAGTTTGATTGGATAAGCTTGAGCATTAGTGTACTGGACCCCAACCCTCTCAAATCACTAACATCATCATCTAGTGATTGATTGGCTCTCAAATTTGTTGAGCATTCAAATCCAGGGCTCCAGGTCCTGCTTGCTCTGTTGAATATGGAGCTACAACCTGTGCATCTTGATAGCCTCTCCGTTTAGGGGAGGGTATTCTAACACTATCGCTACTTAGCATCAGAATAACATCTGGCATGTTGGGCCGGTCTTCTTGCCTTGGTTCAACACAAAGCAGCGCTATCTGAATGCACCTCAGCAGCTCATCCATCCGAGGTTCATCATACAATGATGGATCTATGAGCTCCATTGATTTGCCTGCACTCCACATTTCCCAAACCTGCAGGGATTCTCATCAAATGCAAATTTCAGAAGATAATGGTACTGGGAGCATACAATATTTAAGAAATCCATATGCACATGCCCTTGCCCAAAATCTACACACATTGAAATACTACCATGAAAATATATTTCTGAGACGAAGTGAATGGTTACTATTAAAATAATGAGTTAATGAAAATGTCAACACAAAATGAAATACTTCAAGTATTTTCTCGAAATGCCACTACTTTTGCTACACTGCCTACACATCAATTTATTTTATAGAACGCATGCATCAGTGAGAATTTCTACTCACATAATCCAATGATCCAGCAGGTGGAGGATCTTGATGCAAAGGTGAGAAAAACCTTTTGGCAGTGACCACATCAAGAAGAATGATACCGAAGCTATACACATCTGACTTCCGCGAAGATCTATCCAATATGACGTATTCAGGATCCACATAACCACTGCACATGGAAATAAGACCAAACTATTAGCTGGTACAAAACTGGAATAAAACATCAACATCTGTGTGTACTTAATTAACTCTTACACTGTTCCTCTGATCCCATCATTATTCATGGTACTACCTAGTATTCTTGCTAGACCGAAATCAGTAATCTTAGGATTCATCGCAGAATCCAATAGAACATTGCAAGGTTTTAGATCACGATGTAGAATGGTAATACCACAGTACTCATGTAGATACACAATGCCCTGCGCAATCCCCATAATTATATGGAAGCGCAAAGACCAGTCAAGCGGTGTCCCTGTTCCTGTGCCTAAAAGGTCAAAAGCATTAAAATAAAATATTCTCGAATTGAGCATAGACAAACATAATTTCAACATAGGTAAAAATATACCAAATATGAAGTTTCCAAGACCGCCATTTGGGATGTATTCATAAACCAAAATCCTTTCTCCTTGTTCAATGCAATAACCTAGAAGATTAATAATATTTATGTGCCGAAGCTTCAGAAGAACCCTAATCTCAGCCTCAAATTGGCGTGATAGATGCTTTTGGTCTGAACTGGAACCTGAACTGAAACATCTTTTGATTGCAACCATAGGTCCTCCATGTAATTGACCCTGAAAGCAAAGTGCAAGTAACAATCAACCAACACAGGCACTCGTTTACACTAATTCCATTTGAAGGAAAGAATACAATCATAGGAGAACATATAACCTTGTCAGTAAATAAACTTTTTGCATAATTGCCATCAGTCTGATGTGCCATTCAGCTTAAAAAGTAAGGAAAATTCACTCAACTAATCTTCTTCATTAAACAATATTTAAAACATAAAACATGATTGCTAAAACGGTAATTTAACACCTGTTCTTAATAACCTTTCCCTCATGTTTTGACATAATACAACTCTTTACATTGGCAATATCGGTTGCATGAGTTAATACGTTTGCATTACTTATTTACAAGTTAGCTTTCAAGTTTCTGAATGCACTCCTCCTATATGAGACATTGTCCATAATAATTGGTTTCCTGTAAGGTGATGGAAAATATTGTGGTTCAGAAGCTATTAATTATTATTATTAGTTTTCAAATAATCTCTGTAAACTTGGATTTGATGCAAACAATCTGCAAGCTCTGAAGCAAGTAACAGGATAACAACATAGACAGCATGAGTTTCACTAATCACTAGTGAAGCAAGTCTATTATCATGGGACATGAACTGCAATTTTCCCGTGAAGTAAACACTGTCTAATCATATATATAGCGAAATAATTCACTAAAATCAATCTCATAACTACCTATTGAGAAATCAGCTTGAGACGAGAGACCAGTAGGGTTTAAATGATGAAGAAAACAAAGCAGAAGTTTAACGATTGGACCAATGAAAAAGACAGGTCTGTGCAGCGAATATTTGCAACCAACTATTTAATTATGTGAAAAATGGAATACAATAAGAATTACTATCATGGTGAAACAAAGTACTAAAGACTACTAAATTTCTTATAATGTACATAACATTAAAACCAAACATAGGAACAATGAAAGTAATGTGTATCAGCAGTACCAAAAGCATAGGCGACCAGGGTAAACACACACGACCACTGGTGGAGAACATGGCAGCTGATTCTTCATCAGGTTCAATTAGTTTGGTTTGTTAGGGTTGGATTTGAATTTGGTTACCTTAGCAATTAGTTAAGTTTTAGAGATTGATATCTGATGACTGTGTTAGGAGAGGGGGTATACAATTCCACCACCAAGATTATCAATGAAATTAAGCAACCAAGAACCCACAGATAGAACCTTCGATCACTCATTCAAGCTACCGGCAGTGCCATACTTAGTTATTTCTCTCCTACTCTAGAGTTTGAGTCCCTTGAGACATTGTAGTATATGTACATACCAATGCCTTTTGGGCTCTTGCCACACAAGAACACCTGTATTGGTGCATCCCACCAATCAGATTATTTGTAACAACAGCATAGCACATTGACTCAAAGCACAGAAGGCAATCGCCAAATCCAAATGAAATGGAATTCCTTGTCAAATTTGGGAGGAACAAGATACAAGTCATTTCTTTAAGCACCCAAATATATCTGTTTCATCAAAGAACTAAGAACTTTTGAAATAGAAGCAGTTAGGTGACCGTCGATAACTTCTAATCATTTATGAAATTATGAACCATTGATGCTAACTAAAAAATGAAGTGGAAAATAACTAAAAAGGTGGACATTCTAATTTATGTACTAGAAGCATAGAATAATATATGCACAGCATCATGATTCCTTTTCAGAAACACAAATGAAGCTCAAGTATTTTCAAAAGCCAGCAGCAGCTACCTTGTAAACAGTACCAAAACCACCACATCCGATTAAGTGTTCATTTGAGAAGTTATTAGTAGCAGCCTTCAGATCAGACAAGCGGAACACTGCATACCCTGCGACAGAGAAAATATTTAGCTTCCTAAAACCACTTATTCATTGCAAAACTTCATTTTTTTTCCATGTTCATAGGTTGGGATTGTTGGTTTATTCTATCTATTTCTGTTATGATCAAAACTTAAATTCTATTGTGCGACAAAAGTATGCATAGAAATAATCACCATTATATCCTTCAAGACTACCTACTCCTTGATTATCTATGTACCGGGGAATATGAGTTGATCTTGACATGTCCTCAAGCCTCCAACAGCACCATTTAAACATGTTCTTTCTTATTGATCTCTGGACATTATGTTCCCAGTGATGACCTGTGAGTTTTGGTGTATACAAGTGTCATACTTGAGGAATAAGGAAATAATTCCATTACATATCTAGATGTATATAACTCTGTCAGGGCATGGGCATAGCAAGGTAAGTGTGTTGCATTGCCACCGTATTATATACAGATCCCAAACTTTACTTACAAGAAAACATAAAGAAGGTACCATATAGATTGGATCAATCCTTCCCTCAACTAACTTCAATTTCCTATCTCTAAATTCCAAAACTATCACAAAATTCCTTACCAAAACTAAGTCCAAATTCTGCTAAAGTTAAGTTGCTGGTAGGGCAGGCCAGATGTTAAAAGAAAGTGTGCCTCTTCCCATATGACACGCGCACCCCTGCTAGTGGTTCAGCAAGGGCATCAGCAGCCCTGATGCAACCTTCTGTTTTCTCGAACATGCAGGAGAGCTGCACATCTATGTATTAAGAAGGAAAAAGGGGTGAAGAACCCCTGGGACCATTACATGGGTTATTTTTTGAGGGAAAAAACCAAGAGAAAAAACAACCCCAACTCACACACGCTACACTACACTTAAAGGAAACACAACTTGACCTCTAGACCTCAACAAGCTCAGGCAGTTGGGCGAGGATGATCGACAGTCCTCTAGCCCCAGCCAGCTCCCACATGTGTATCTCTTCCCTAACAGATGACAGAAGGCCATTCAAGTTAGGTTGCCGACCATCGAAGACGCAACCATTACGATGATTCCAAAGTGACCAAGCCACCAAGATAATGATGGAATTAAGTCCCTGCCTGTTCTGTCCTTCAACTCTAGTACTCACCTTTTCCCACCAGTCATCAAATGAGGGATCATCAGGTTATGGTGTTAAAGCCTGCAGCCCAAAAACTTGCAGTATGGTGAACCAGACCTGACGTGAGAATACACAAGATAGCAGCATGTGGTTTATTGTCTCATCTTCCTGATCACATAACGGACATTTTGTAGGGTGAGGCAGTCCTCTCCTGGCCAGCCGATCTGCCGTCCAGCATCTATCATGAGCAACCAGCCACATAAAAAATTTACACTTGCCTGGAGCCCATGTTTTCCAAATTCTTTCCCAAGGCTGGAAATGAATAGCTCCAATGAACATTGCCTCATATGCTGATTTTGCTGAATATTTTCCGGAGGCTGAGAAACGCCATATGTGAGTGTCCTCTACTTCAGGCTGTAGCACCAGAGGAGAAACCAGATCCCAGACAGCAAAGTACTCAGCCAAAACATTCACAGTGAGAGCACCCCTTATATCATCTACCCATCTCATTTCTGTCATGGCTTCAAATACAGTTCGCTTCTTTGTTCTTCCAGAGATGACTCCAAACAGATGAGGCACAAGCCTTTCTAGGCTCTGGCCATGAATCCAATTATCAGTCCAAAAAAAGGTATTCCTTCCATTGCCCACCTTTGAAACGATCGCCACGGAGAAAAAAGACTTGACCGATTGATGTACCTGAATAGGGAACATAGCCCATGGTTTGGTAGGTTCAGTTTTCTGTAACCAGGGCCATCGCATTCTTAGAGCCCATCCCAATTGTTGTAAGTGAGAAATACTTAATCCTCCCAATTCAGGTGGCCTGGTTACCTTGGGCCAAGCCAACAGACAGTGTCCCCCTTTTACTTCTTTTCTGCCTTTCCATAGAACGCCTCTCCTGATCTTATCAATAGCTTTAAGAGCCCAAGGAGGAAGATCCAAGGTCATTGCCAAGTAGATTATCATAGAAGTAAGTACAAACTGGACAAGGACTTTTCTTCCTGCTCTTGTGAGCAACTCAGCTCTCGATCTGGGTAGCTGGTCTGCTATTCTATCTATTATAGGTTGGATTTGAGCCCTGGTCAGTTTATGTAAGGAGAGCGGCACCCCAAGATATTTGCAAGGAAATTTGACAAGCTGACAAGGAAGATGTGCCTGTATTATACCTCTGTCCTCTTCCAAACATTGGATGGGCAGCACACTGCTCTTCTGGATATTAGTTTGAAGTCCAGAAGCTTTTCCAAAAAGCTGAAGTATATCTAATGTGATGTCAATATCATCAGCAGAAGGCTTCAAGAAAATTACCACGTCACTGCAATGCTCGCCTTGCTAGAGGTTGCAATAAATTTTCCTCTGAGGCCTTTTTCACCATGAAGCCAAGTACATCCATAACAAGGATGAAAAGCATCGGGGACAGGGGATCCCCTTGCCTCAAACCCCGTTGATATGAAATTTTCTCTCCAGGTGAGCCATTAAGAATCACTTGTGTGGATGAAGAAGCTAACAGCCCACTGATGATATCGCACCAAATCTGTCCAAACCCCAAATGCTTCAGAACTTCCAGCAAAAAAGGCCAAGAAACGGAGTCAAATGCCTTTGTTATATCCAATTTCAGGAGGATCCTTGCTTGCTTTTGTTGATGCAAGTATCTAGCTGTCTGTTGCACTAGCATGAAATTATCTTGTATGAATCGACCTTTTATGAAAGCACTTTGGCTAGATGATACCAGCTGGTCCAATTTTCCTGCTAGACGGTTGGCTAACAACATCACTTGTTGATGCAACCTTCTGTGGCCTCTAGGTTTACTGCACAGAGCCAGCCTATGGTCCAACAACCCAGTCCCTTGAGCCCATAACTCCCCCTGCACCTTCGACTTTACAGCTCAGCATCACGCTAGGCATGCTCCATCCACGGACCTCTGGAGGATGCAATGCAGCCACAACATTGTACTGCACACATCAACTGATTTTCCTAGCTGACTACCATACTCCCTCCTTGTCCTAATACCATCACATCCCCTTGTTGTGCATGTCATCACCCTTCACCTCCTGGCACCACCGATGACGTCTCGTACCGCTAAACCCTCACTACCTTATGAGATCTACTAATACATATACTTGACAAACGTGTTAGTCCTTGTTTCTAGCTTGATCAAAACTTTTACATAGCCCTTTCTCATAAAGGGACCTCAAACATCACGTCCAAGCAAACCTAAAGATGGAACCTCGAAGATCAGATCCATCCTTCCCTATACACATACACCTATCTCAAATTCCCAAATTCCAAACTTTCAAAGTTACTAAATAAGACCTATGTCCAAACCTCCCAAAGATAAGTCACCGGTCAAGCCTGCTTGACAACAAAGGAAAGGGGTGCCACTGGCATTATAATGTGCAGCCCCTGCTGGTGTTTTGATTAGGGCGGAAGCAGTTCTGGCATGGCCTGCTGCCGTCTCTGGGTCAACCGGTTACATTCAAACTGGTCAGGTAGTCTTAATGTACTAGATTGTAGAAATTACATGAAAATTCATCATTAATATAAGAGAAAAGACTAGTGCGCACTATTAATTTTGGTTGGGCCATATTATAACCGTGTAGATTAATCTAACGCTTGAAGCAGTCATGCAATTTGATAAATTGAACAGACTAGCACAATAGAAATAAGTTTGCTAGATTTATTGTACAGAACAAGAGTGCTACTTTTATATATATGCCATCAGATTCATATCTGAGGAAAAGTGAGAAGAATAAAAAACATTTCCTGTTATAAAAAATCGATAAAGGGCAGACCCAGTGCCAGAGGCTCCCACTCGAGTGGGGTCCTGGGGAAGGGAATATACGGGCAAGCCTAACCCCCACAGACAATAAATTGACATCCTTTTCTTGTATATGTGTAAATATAATCCAAATGCATAGCATTTAAATTAGATAAAGAGTACCTGATTTTTGGCGCTCATCACCTAGATTAGGATGAGCCACTTCTATAATGCTTTCTGATTCAGCATGTTCCAAGCCACTTCCATTCCCTTCTGTCCTGCATTTAAACAAATTATAATATTTTTTAGACAATGTAAATCTTGTATCTAGAGGTTTAGATCTAATTTCTTTTATATGTCCAAAAAGGAACATCTCCTTTATCTTTGCTACAGTAACATCTATCACATATAAAATAGGGTAACATATTCCATGATATTTGTAATGTAGGCCCTATCAGTTTTATAACAAACTTGAAATTGCACGCAGAGTTAAACAAATGTAATCTTAAAATGATACAAGATAAGTAAAAATGCTTTAGTGGCTTTGTGTGGTTGTAAGATATTTGGTTGGCTGCAAGGCTATGGAATGAATTATGCAGATTAGTGATGACTGCAAGGGCGAGGTAACTAATGCCTACTTCCTGATCGTATCATGCAAATATATATTGTGTGCAAGGTTGAGGAGATTTTGGTGTATCATCAAACGCATGAAAGCTTGCAAGCATCAAACCTTGCGTCAGGATTTGATTGACTTTCTGACAGCCCCAATATCGCTCCTGCAGCCTGAAATATTGAAGTAAGTATTCAATAATGTTAAAATGCTACGTCCAAAATCAGGAGTTCCTTGTAACACCAAAATAAAATGAACACAGAAGCCTCCTTTTGTATATTTTCATATATCTAACTATGCTATGGTACTTTTTGATTGTTGAAAATAAATCAGCCACAAGCTATTTTCTGAGCTAGGTATATTTCTTAGAGATAGAAGTTAGTTTTTTTCTCTCCCCTTTTGGACAAGTGATAGAAGTTAACAAGTTTAATTTGTGTCAAGATAATGAAGCCCTTGGGCATACTCCAATACATAGATCATCAATACTATAAGCATTAGAAAGCAAAAAAGTGAATTAAGAGTCACCCTCCTTCAAGGTCTTCTTTTCATTTCCTTTTTTCATGTAGATCTAATTTGTAAAGAAACATAATTTGTACAATGATTGGAAAAAAAAAAGCAGTCGTCCATCCACAGAAACCGTACAGTGGAAAGATAGAAGATATCTGGTGAGGTAGAGAAAAGTATCTAGAGGTACCAAATATGCGGGACAAAGTACCAAAAACAGTGGTCCAGTACCAAATTTACTTTCATTTTTTTAGTTTAAAGAAAAAGTACATGGAATTACCTGAAAGTACTCACTGGTACTTTACAATATCAACGGCCAACAAAAATTTCAAGAAAAAGTACCTGGAAGTACCCGCTGGTACTTTATAATCATTGTAACAAAGCTCAAATAAATTATAATTGTAAGTATTATGTTTTCAGTAAAAAATTATTGTCTTAGGCAAAGCTCATCCGGAAATTGGCTAAGTGGATTATACAATCAGTAAGAAGATAGATCTCATGCATAACTCATCATATTTCATCAGGAGTTCTGAACTGGCCATATGTATAAGTGCACAGAACCAAGCCCATCCTGCATTGGGTTTGTAGATCTACCAAGTTCACGCTGTCCAGGGTGTGTAGGAAAAACTTGCAGTAATTAATGCTAACCTGCAGTGAAAGGCTGGGATTCAACTATGTGACCAACATTCCAGATTATATAGTAATAGGGATCCGATCTCTTTTACCATGTATTTAATCCTAAATACAATATAAGGCACAAAAGGGGAAAGAACAAACACAGATGCTGGAGAAATTGCTAGAATAAGGAAAGGAAAATGATAGGTTCATGAGCATCTTCGATGGCAACATGTCAACCATGATTGTTATTTCAATTAAACATAGAATGATGTCTTTAACTCGAAGACTGATCACAGTACTAGACATTAAGTACTAAATAATTTATCTAGTTTATGGACAGTCCAACAGGTGTTCATTGTAATTACCACAGGTTTTTTTTGTTCGCTGCATTAGTATTGTACAGAGATTCAAAGGCGTCTTTACTGACCTGGATCTGGGAGGATGAAGGATCTGCACTATTGCAAAGTTTGTCTAGACGACGTGTAATGTCGATATGGCTGATGAAGGGATAGAGTTGGATATAACTATCAATCTTCTCCTGCACATCTCGGAACTGTTCAGACTGCTTCCAGCCCATTAAGAAGCGGTATGCGATGCTACAATTCTGGCAGGAAACGATGAGTACATATGCTTCCCTGAGTGCGTCATCCAGCCCATCCAGAGGCCTTCTGATCTCTGGTTCCTGCATCATATCCCAGCCCTGTAGCTTCTGCACGAGGTCACCAATCATCATCACCCGGCGAGCAAGATGCCTGCATTCGTCCCTGTTGCGGCTCACTGTCCGCACCGCTTCAAGGATCATGGTGATGAGCCCACTGGCATCCACTCCAGTCAGCTGTGCAATGGTAGCCACCTGGCCAAGGCCATTCCAGAGCGCCATGGTATACTTCCACCTTCACCTTCACCTTCAGAGTCTGCCTCAACTAAGTACCAGACTCCAAGATGAAGCTTGCAAGATAATTAAACCTGAAGCAGTATCAAACACAACAAAGAATTGAGGCGTCCTTACTCAACCTGCTGCTCAAAACATAATACTGACAAAACAAGAGAAAAGGGAAAGAAAGTACCATTCGGCCTCTTTCTCTTTTTCCCCGAGGACTTCAGTCTTCAGAACAGCTCATTTCCATGAGAGGCAGCCTCATGTCGCCAAGATAAGCCCATATGTCATGAGAAACCGTTGACCTGCACTTGCAGTGTGGCGCCGTGGCGCACGAAGAAAAGCCGAAGTTTCCAAGAAGGCCAGACGGGACCATCACGAGAGGGAGTCATGAGTCAAACATTGCGAGCGCCACCTGTCAACGTCAGCCGAGCGAACCCGCGTCCTATGCTCACAGACGCGTCCTTCTTCTCCGGCGCAGCATTTCCACAAACACGTCCCGCGCGAGATGTCCGGGCGGCCGCCAGCGCCTTCCCTACCTCTCAGTGGCGCCGCCCGACGGAATGTGTGGAATTGAATGTGAGGCCCTGAATGCAGCGTATTCGTCTTGATTCTTGAATACGACCCTACCGGAGGTGGAGAAGCGGCGCAGAGCACCATCCGCCATGGCGCTGCGATACCGATACGGAGCGATGCAACAGCGCGAGCGGCAACCGGCAACCAGCCCCGCGGCAAGCTCTGCCTGCGTGCGAGGAAGAAGCTCCCAGAACAGATCTCAGCAAGGGAGGGGAATGGTACGTTTTGATTGGCAGAATGTCCGCCGTTGTGCCTGACCGTGGATGCAATCAGCATTTAGCATACATGAATGCTTACGGTAGGTACATCATGAAGACTCATCACTCATGTGGGCCGGTTAAAATGAAGTGGAAATGCAAACTCGTCAAATCTCATGAAACAAATGTTCATAAAAGCACAAATTACTGATGAAATTGTTACTTAGAACTATACATGACAGCTTGAAACACCTGGAGAAGAAAAGGCCAAAGGTAAGGTACAAGAGAGAAGAGACCATATTTGCATCCTGTATGTTTCAACAGTGGGATAATTCAGATAGTCCACAGCCATCCATCGTCCCTCTTCCATGACAGTGCGCAACATAGTACACACAATGGAACGGAAATACTGATTTGCACAACATGACGTGCAAATTAAGACAGTTACCCTTATCATCTAATAATTTTTTCTTTCCAATGGGAGGGCTCTGGATACAAACATCTTGTAACGTAGAGAGTGCTCTGTTTTCAAAATATGTTTTGCTTGTGTGCATGTTGACATGGCACATTGATACCTGTCTGGAGAGGAAGTAATTGGTAAAATCTGAAATATAAGGGAGGCTACTGCCAAGAACTGGAAGATCCCAAATACTACTTCTCAAAGCCTCAGTCCAGAATTGGATATTAGGATGAACCTTTAGTAGAGCTCCAATGATCTTAGCTCCAAAGAATGACCCATTCAGCTTCTTTGCAATCGCCATACCTATTGCTGCCATCCGTGGGAAATTCTCCTCGAAATCTGCATCTGGAAATGCAAGCGCCTTGAAGTAGAACCAGAACTTTTCACATGGTAGATTCTTGAGTTTGATTGGTTGCACAGTTCCGATGCTGGCACTGTGGTTTTGAGCACTGGTGACAATTATTTTGCTCCCCGGTTTACAAGACTTTAGGTTCGACAAGAGCACTTGTAACATCTGCTTTTTCTCCGAATCAACATTATCAAATACCATCAGGAACCTTTTATTGATCAACTTGTGTTTGAATGTCTGCAGCGGCTCATTTAAATTTCCAAGGTTACCTGTGCTATATTTACAATTAAGTGCAATCCTTGTATCACAATTGTCCATAACTGTCAAAGAGAAGGAATCAGACAAGAAGATTAATGAGAAGTGGCTGCTTACTCTTACATCGTCGCAAACATGTTGCACGAGGGTTGTCTTTCCAACACCAATATTGCCAATAATAGGAAGAACGTCTAACTTCCTTTCTGAGGGGTTGCCTTTGTGTAACAAAAAGTTGATGACCTGCTCTCTTTCAACATGCCGGCCAAACATCTCACAATCCACATAGAGGTTAGTCCTAACAGGCTTAAGGATTGGTGGGCAGCTCTCTATAACCATGACAAACTCTGTTATACCAACAGATAAGCTTTGCAAATTTGCTAATATGTTGTTTATCTCAAGAATGTTATCATCATGGGAAAATAGGGTCTTGATACTACGTGCGGAAATGCGTAAGCGCTTCACAGGACTGAAAGACGACAATAAGAAAGGATGGGGTCGATCCTTGTTATCATCAACATCTACACGGTCTAGCAATCCATCCTTTGATATATCGAGGAAATAACGACCTTGGTACATACCATTGATGAGCTCTGAGAGCCATTCAAGAGTTCCATGATTAGTGATCTGCCTCCCCATGGCCTCCTCGACCACACTTCCAATCGTGATGAGCGTATAGCGTATCCTTCGTAACTTCACATTAGTGCTTTCTTGCCCAGTAGAACGACCAATAACAATAGAGATTGCTCTGCTAACCATTTCACCAATGACTGTGGATATGACAGCCTCAGCCATGGCAAACTTTTCCGATGGAAGATCTTTCTATAATATGAGGAACCTGCATAGATTTAAGTGTTACCTGTACATCTTCTCTGGAGGGCAATTTCTACTTGAACGCTTTGACTGTTGCTTCACATTCACTGTTTCCGAAAGCTGAGTTGTTCAGTAATTTCGCAGGCAAAGTCATATAAGTGAGTGATAAGGAAAGTGAGAATATGAGGACTGTGGTACTCTCATTTCTGGATGATAGAAAATAACAGAAATTGAAGACAGTGTTCCAGAGCCGAAATTTCCAAGAAACTAACAGCTGCCGAAGACCTCAGGTCCAGCAGCGACAACTCAATTATCGTGAGCCCAACATTAAAAACAAGGGAACACGTAAATGACTGTGAGCTCCACCCCCAGTCAACCAAAAGCGTCACGTCCTCTGTCTGGGGCGGCATTTCCACGAACACGTCGCATGCAGAACGTCGGCGCACAGGACGAATGGGTTTGATAGCGAGGTCGGCCCGCGCGGCACCAGTGACAGATCGAGCGATGCATCCATGGAATGCCATTCTTACGGAGTCAGCGCAAGCGAGGGAAGAAGCGCCCTGAGCTGCCGATGACACCTCAGCTCAGGCAGAGAGGGGAGACGATGGTGGTGCTATTTGGTCGGTATACTTGACATGGCTGCTCAACTTCTCGAGACATTCTAGGAGAGCCTTCAAATCAGACATTTCTATAAGGGCTTGCCCCTCCTGCTCTTTTTTTTAATCAAAAAACAAACATTTCCACGTGTTCACTATATTTGTGGCCATACTTAAGAGTGAATCAGAAACACTATGGTACTGTTTGGATTGAGAGGTAAATGGAGCAAACTTGTCTCAATTTACCTCAAAAATGCCAAACATTTATAGGCAAATGGGGTTCGGTAGTGGAATCTCAATTCTGAACGCGAGCGTACGGGCTGCACCTCGCGCTCGGAGTCCACGTGGCGAGACCCACACACACAACCTTATCGGCTCCACTCTCCCTCCCACCCACTGCCTTGCCTCTGTCCCTCCGCTCGTCTCCTACTCCTTGCTGCCCTCCGCTGGACCGCTGCCTTGCCGATGGACCGCCCGTCGACACCGCCGTCATTGCCCCGACCTCCATCCTGCGCGCCTCGTCGCCGTCGGGCTGCGTCACCGCCCCGGCAACGCTTGGCCTGCCATCGAGCTGTCCCGCGCAGGCGTGCCCTGGCTCCGCTTGGCCCGCAGCCGTTCTGAGCAGGCGTGCCACGGCAGCAGCATTGGCCTCGGCGGGCGGCGTCCCGGCGAGCCCCAGCGCGACGACGTCCCGGCTAGCCCCAGCGAGCCCCAGCGGAGAGGACGAAGCCGGCTGCGCAGGTGTTGTTTTTTTTCTTTTTTGAGAAAAGTTTTCTGAAAAAGTTTTCATCTTTTGTTCAAAATTTTGTTGTAAAACTTTTCTTCAAACATCTCACACTTTTTCCTGTAAAAAGTTTGTTCAAAATTTTGATGCAAAATATTTTTCCTAAAACTTTTTATTTGTTGGACAGTTTTTTCGTAGACAAAGTTTCTACATTTTATTTGTTGCAAAACTTTTTTCGCTCTAGACAAAATTTTTGTTGCAAAATTTTTTCTGAATATTTTTTTTGAGAAAATTTTGTGACCACGTGAGATGGGATGTCGTAGTCGGTGCGGGCCTCCCCCGACGTGGAGTTAGGCACACTGGGGCGCGGGGCGGGGGGGGGGGGGGGGGTGCACGTGTATGGTGGGGCCCGTCGAGCGCATGGGGGGCTCTCTGCCGGCGAACGCAAATTAGACTTCCCCGATTTGGTAGATGTTTTGCCTCCAATTTCATGTACGCTTAAAGTATGTTAAATTAGGGCAAATATTTAGCGGGGCCTATCAAAACTTCTCTCGTACCCTCTCATCCTGCGTCGCACCCACCCCAGCCCGTGCGGGGGCAAACTAATTTGCGCTCGACCGCACGGAGGCGTCCGTGCGGCCACTATCCGTCCAAATTGGTGAGCCCCCTCTGCGCGTGCAGGTGCCCCCTACCCGCACGGCTACAACGCTACGCGCGCTACGCTTCCTCCATGTGCATGGATCATTATCTGTCCAAAAAAATGTTGCAACAAATTTTTAAGAAAAAAGTTTGAAGAAAACTTTTGCAACAAAAAGATGTGAAAACTTTTCCTGCGAAAAAATTATCAAAGAAATATTTCGTTGCAAATTTTTTTTGCAACAAAATCTTGAGTAAACTTTTGGAAAAAAAGAGAAAAAAATTGCAACAAAATCTTGAACAAAATTTTTGCAACAAAATCTTGAGCAAAGTTTTGCAACAAAAGATTCTAAAAAATGGAAAAATTTGCAACAAAAAGCTTGAATAAAATATTTGCAACAAAATCTTGAGCAAACTTTTGCAAACAAAATTTCTCAAAAAAAGGGAAAAAAGGTACATAGATGCCACTGCCGCTAGCCGGAGCCCCACGCCGATGCAGCAGCTCGCCGGAGTCCCGCGCGATAGCAGCTCGCCAGAGTCCCACGCGGCAGCAGCTCGCCGGTGCCCAGCCCAGCTTGTGCTGGAGCTCTTTAAGGTCGCGGGCTGCAGCCCGCGCGGGCACGGCTGCCGTCGGCAGGGCTACGAGCGTCGCCGGGGGCAGAAAGCCAGCAAGCCCCGACGGGCTGCAGCGGGCGCGGAGGCCATCGGGTCAGTGGTAGAGGAAAAGAGAGAGTGTGTGGGAAGAAACGCGGGGCATCAGCTAGGGGAGGGGGAGGAGATAAGGCTAATGGTTATGGGCCCCGCCCACGTGAAGGCTGACGGCATGTTTGGGAGTCTTTTACGGGTATACCATTAAAAAAGTTGATGGTTACATGTGACCACTAAAAAGTTGCGAGACACCTGTATACCATCGCCCGAACTTCTTTTTACATGTATACCATTTTGAACGGAAGGAGGCCTAACTGAGGCTAACGGAGGTGCAAAAAGACCAATTTACCCTTTTATGGGGCCCGCCTCTCATCCCTAACCTCTCTCCCCCCTCACCCATCCGCTCCTCTCTTCATTTCTCATGGCCGCCGCTCCCTCCTCCCTCTCCTGCGTCGTGCCCATGCGCCCCTCCCCAGCCTCCACACCTCGTGCTGCGGCGGTGGCCTAAATCAAATCGTGGCAGCGGCACCTCGGCTCCTCGACGGCGGGGATCGCAGTAGCTCCTCGGATCCTCCGGCGGCGGCGCGGCGGCGCTCGATTTGACCGGCCTGGCTCCGCCGCGCCGTGCTCCATCCCGTTGCGTCGCCTGGCCTCGCCGCGCCATGCTGCTCCGTCCCCCTCCTGACCCCGCCGAGCGCCGCGTCGCCACCAGCCCGCCGACGGTTCACCGCCACGCTCGCTCGTGGTGCGACCGCCCCTACCCCCGCTCGATGGCCGGTCCTGCCGAGCTCCAACTGCCGCCCATGGCTAAGGCCTCCGCCGGCCGGTCGCAGAGACCGAAGCCGCCGCCGTTCGGTGGGAACTCGACGCGCAGGGGTCTGGTCTGCGCGCTCCACGGCCACGCCATAGGTCCTGGGCGGCGGCGGCGGAAGGTAGGTGTTGATGGCGTTTTTTGACACGTGTTAGAGCCGGCGCCTGAAGGGGTATGATGAGAATCGAGTCAGAGTCAAAAGGTAGAATTCGAATTAAAATCGGTTCAAGATGAGATCGGAAATGGATTCAAGGCTTCAGAATCGGACTCGAAGGACCGATTGAAGGCGTCGTGAGCTTTGGGCTGGATTGGGCCGCAGATGGGCCAGATCGTCTAGAGTCTTAGGTTAAATAGTTTCTTTCTTTCGCGTCAAGTTTGTTTGAGTCGTGATCGACTTGGAGTCTGTAATTCCAGGGTATAAATATAAACCCTGAGGGTTGTGAAAAGTTTACGAACACATCAATACAAAAACCTTTACTACCTTGCATTTACTACTCGCAATTTATTTACAAGTCGGCGACTTCGCCAAGCTTTTTCTCTTTCAACGAGTTCTCCTGGGCTAGTCGAGGCGATCCAGATCTCCAAGGCTTGCTCGTGAGTTCCGCTTCCACTGAGTAATATCTAAGCTTTAGCATCGGGCGTATCGCTGTTGCTCCGTTTAGATTTATTCGACAGTTATCGGTACTTGCTAGATCTACAAGTCTTTTCTTGTTGTTTTAGTTTTTACCACCATCTATCCAGCTTAGAATTTTATCCAATCGGCTCTGTCAAAGGCGTAATCTTGAGATTTATCCGATAGCTGATTAATATTGTTCTAAGTGTTGCTTTACTAAGCTATATCAGATTGCTTACAGGTTATCTTGTATTGCTTAGTCATCAATCGGCTCTGTGCTGTTTGATCCATCAGGAATCGGCTCTCTGTGCTGTTTCATTATATATCGGAATCGGTCCTATCATATTGGATTTCACTAACAAGAGAATCGGCTCTTCAGCTGTTTCTTAACGTCCGATTTTATCCTTGTCAATCAACAGGTCAGATTGACTGGCACGCCCCGGATTTCAAGGCCACGCCTTTGTTCGTGTGTTAGCGCATCTGTCACTGCCCCGATTTTTGCGTCAACACACTTTTGGCACGCCCGGTGGGACACGAAAATTCAAGACCCATGGATTCACATCAGATGTTACCATATCCATTTCAAGCATCTGTGTATCATCCTGTGTTCTCCCAAACGATGTACCAATATCAAGGGAATTTCCCAGTACAATGTTCTCCTCCAGCGTTTTGGCCAGCGAGTCCTCAAATCCAGCTATCATATAGGCCACAATACATGGACAACTATCAAATTCAGCAAACTCCTCAGGCCTCTTGGCCGATGAGTTCTTATTTGGATCAGTCGTACCAGGAACGACATTGGGAAAATTATCAGCAATATGTTCCTTGTCAGGTTATACAACCGATAGATCCGACTGCTCAGATATCAGTTCAGAGTTTGCAAATAGAAGATCATCAGCTGCAGCATTCTCAAGCAATAGTTCAAGATCAATCGGAACCAATAGAAGAAAGCCTTGAGCAAGATCAGAAGGAAGCTTTGGAAAGGGCCATCAAGGAATATAGGTTGGCATGCCTCAAAACATTTAGTTTTAATAAGGAGGGAGGTGTGACTCAAGTCTGTAATTTTTCGAGACCAAAGAATTCATAATTAAAGATCAATGTGAAAGCATGGCTAATGATCTGGTCTCAAATAACGAAGTCAGGCAAAAGGATCCTGCAGGAAAGCCGATTCGTAATCGGCAGCCTTCCCATAAATTCAAGAAACCGCAACCGCAAAGGTGTTTAGAAGGATTAACCAAATCGCAGAGAAGGCGCGTCCAGAGGTTGAGGCAAATTGAGTTGGAAGAGCAATGCCAAACCAATAGAAGCAGCAGCAATCAAGTGTGGCAAGTGAAGACCAAAGATAGTGATTGGGATGTTACTCCAGCAGCCGATGTTCTTATGGCATTTATTTCACCAAAGGAATTTATGGCATCGGATGAGGCAATTGAATTAGACATTAAAGAAGAAATTGCTCAATCAACAATTGCTACTTCGGAGAAGCCAGAAGAAATAGATGCAGAAGATGATGGAAAATTAGGTTATGGATTTACATTGGCTGATAAATTGGAAGAAGTAGATTTGGGTGATGGTAGTAAGCCTAGGCCGACGTATGTAAGTTCTAAGTTAGATCCTGAGTTTAAAGCCAAGTTAATAGCTCTGTTACGGGAATATAAAGATTGTTTTGCTTGGGACTATTCTGAAATGCCTGGTTTAGACCGATCGATTGTTGAACATCGGTTACCAATCAAAAAAGGGTTTCGGCCGTATCAGCAGCCGTCTCGTCGTTCTGATCCGAAAATTCTGGATGATATCAAAGCTGAAATTACTCGGCTTATAGATGCTAATTTATTAGACAATGTCGATATGCCGAGTGGATTTCAAACATTGTTCCAGTATACAAGAAAAACGAAAAACTTCGGGTTTGCATAGATTTCAGAGATCTTAATAAAGCAACTCCGATGGATGGATATCCGATGCCTGTAGCTGATGTGCAAGTTGATGCAGCAGCAGGACACAAAGTTATTAGCTTTATGGATGGGAATGCAGGATATAATCAAATTTAATGGCAGTCGAAGATATTCATAAGACTGCGTTCCGATGTCCTGCTCATCTTGGATTATATGAGTGGGTTGTGATGACTTTTGGACTTAAAAATGCTGGTGCTACCTATCAAAGGGCCATGAATTATATTTTTCATGAGATTATTGGAAAGATTGTCGAAATATATATTGATGGTGTGGTGGTTAAATCGGAGAGTTATGATGATCATTTAGCCGATTTACGACGCACATTAGAAGTGTACAAGGAAACATGGTCTTAAGATGAATCCACTCAAGTGTGCTTTTGGAGTATCGGCTGGACAGTTTCTAGGATTTATGGTTCATGAAAGGGGAATCGAGATTAGCCAGAAAAGCATCAGTTCGATCAATAAAGTTGTTGCTCCAGAAAATAAGAAAGAACTTCAATCTTTGATCGGGAAGATAAATTTTATCAGAAGATTCATATCAAATCTGTCTAGTAAGATTAAGCCGTTTACTCCATTATTGAAACTCAAAGCCGATCAAAAGTTCGTTTGGGGAAAAGAACAACAAGAAGCTTTAGACAGAATCAAGGAATACTTAACCTCCCCTCCAATTTTGGTTCCTCCACAGAAAGGTATGCCGTTTAAATTATATTTATCGGCTAATGAGTCTGCAATCGGATCTGCCTTGGTTCAAGAGTTTGAAGGGAAAGAGCGGGTTGTTTATTTTGTTAGTAGAAGATTATTGGATGCTGAAACAAGATATTCCCCTGTCGAAAAGTTGTGCTTATGCTTATATTTCTCTTGTACTAAGTTAAGGCATTATTTATTATCGGCTGAGTGCATTGTTGTTAGCAAAGATGATATGGTCCGATATATGTTGTCATTACCGATTTTAAATGGGAGAAGTCGGTAAATGGATATTGGCTCTTTCAGAGTTTGATTTACGATATGAATCGGCTAAGGCCATTAAGGGTCAAGTATTGGCTGATTTTGTTGCCCAGCATTGTGGATCGGATGTATCTGTAGTAGAGCCAGTTCCTTGGTCCTTATTCTTTGATGGATCAGCTTGTGGAGTTGGATCTGGAATCGGTGTTGTACTCATCTCGCCTCGGGGGGCAAGTTTCGATTTTGCAATACCAATTAAGAAAACTTCTACCAACAATCAAAGCCGATGCCGTTGAAATATTTGGAGATTCAATGTTGGTTGTAAAACAGTTATCTAAAGAATATGAATGCAACGATGCTGTTCTCTTAGGATACCGAGATGAATGTCTCCAATTGTTAAAAGAATCTAAGATGGTGACGATTGAACATATACCAAAACTCCATAATCATGAGGCTAATCGATTGGCTCAGAGTGCTTCAGGATGCCGACCGATTCAAGACATATTAGAGTCGGATTTTGCTGATGATGATTGGAGAAAAGAAATATTTGAGTATTTGAAAGATCCATCTAAAAGAACCGATAGACGAGTAAGATTACAAGCGACCAAATATGTTTTGATGGTGGATAGGTTATACTATCAAACTCTTGATGGAGTATTACTTCGATGTATCGGTTCTGAGGAAGCTAATGTGCTGATGGGCGAAATTCATGAAGGCGTCTGCGGAGCGCATCAGTCGGCCTTTAAGATGAAGTGGATGATTAGACAAAATGGATATTCCTGGCCAACTATTCTTGAGGATTGTTTCAGATATTATAAAGGCTGCCAAGATTGTCAGAAATTTGGTAATGTTCAAAGAGCTCCAGCTTCGGCTATGAATCCGATTATTAAGCCGTGGCCGTTTAGAGGGTGGAGAATCGATTTGATCGGACAGATTAATCCACCGTCTAGCAAGAATCACAAGTTTATAGTGGTGGCGACTGATTACTTCACCAAATGGGTTGAAGCTATTCCTTTAAAGAATGTGACATCGGTTGATATGATTGAATTTTGTTAAAGAGCATATTATATACCGATTTGGAATTCCCCAAACTATAATAACCGATCAAGGAACTATGTTTATTTCTGGGGAATTCGAAGAGTTTGCATCGAACATGGGGATCAAATTATTGAATTCTTCTCCATATTATGCTCAGGCTAATGGTCAGGCTGAATCTTCGAATAAAGGGATAATCAAATTGATCAAGAGGAAAATTGAAGAAAATCCGAGGAAGTGGCATGATTTATTAAGCGAATCTTTGTGGGCATATCGGATGGCTTGTCATGGTCTACTAAATTATCTCCTTATCAGTTGGTTTATGGTCATGATGCTGTTTTGCCTTGGGAAATTAAGACTGGATCTCGGCGTATTGACCTACAGGATGATTTAACGGTTGAGAACTATGATATTCTGATGAAAGAAGAATTGGAGGATTTGGCTGGGCATCGGTTGAGAGCTTTGAGCAATATAGAAAAGGACAAGGCACGAGTAGCTCGATGGTACGATAAGAAAGTAAAAGTGAAAAGTTTTGTTGAGGGAGATCTCGTTTGGAAACTAGTGTTGCCAATCGGATCGAAGGATTCCAAATTCGGGAAGTGGTCTCCAACTTGGGAAGGACCATATCGTATTCATCGGTGCGCATCAGGCAATGCATACATCTTAGAGACACTTGAAGGAGAAGTATTTACAAGAGCTCTGAATGGAAAATACTTGAAGCAATATTACCCTAGCATTTGGGTCGGTTCGTGAAACGAGTACTTATTGGGGGAAACGAAAGACAGCATAAGAGGCTTAACGAATCGGATACTTGTCCGTTTCAAAAAATTCCTGATCCGACCCAAATGAGGAAAAAATGAGGAAAAATAAAGTCGCATGAGAGTTGAAGAAGAAGACAGGAGTCGAATCTACAAGAAATAATGTTCATTATAAATGCAGTAGCCGAATTACATGTCGTCACAGCAGAGATCGGATCATGTTCAAGGCACGCAGGCGTATCTGGTCTACCTCATCAATGACACGCTGATAAGCTTCAATCGGACCTTCTTGCGCCGGGATGCTTCTATGAAGTTTAAGCGCCTCGAATGCTTGAGCTTTGAGGGTCATATTCAGCTTTGCGATCGTGGTTGGAAGCTCTTGCAGTTTTTTCTCCTCTCCCTCGAGCTTTTGACTGATCGATTGAAGCTCATTCGTTAATTCTATTTTGCGAGCTTTCAACTCGTCAATTTTGGCTATTATAGAAGGACGACTTGATTCAAGGGATTTGATCCTGTCCTTAATAGCATTGACTGTGTTCCTTTTCTGCTCCGATTCCTTGATCAATAATTCCCTGATTTTGTTGATCGGATATCTTCTGTTGAGCTTCAGCGAATTCGGTCTGGTGGCCTTCTATGTAGGCTGCAGGGATGATGGCAGCTTGAGCTGCGTGATTGAGACGAGGCCGTAGCTGGTGAAGGATCGACCGGATCGGACTAGCATCTTGAACCAATTCAGAAGTGTCATGTTCTAACAAAACCAGAAGATCCGATAGCTTGTTTTTGATATCCTCTGGAAATGATGAAGCATTGATCTCTGATGGTTGTGTAATTACGCTTGATGGATTTTTATCAAACGATTGTACTTACTCTTCATCCAAAAGATTTCCGATTGGGAAATCAAAGAAGCTATTATCGATTGAATCTTGAGCCTGAAAGAAGAAGTTTAATTAGATCAGAGAAGAGAGGAAGTCGACAATCAAATAAAAGGATATGTGAATGACATGTTTCAGATTAATTTCATCAAATTGAGTAGGTCGCATTGAGGGAATTGGAATCGGTTCTGTAATGGGTTCAGGAATTTCAGTCGATTTGTCTTGAAGATGCTCCAACTGTTTTTCTAGAAAAAGTCGGTTATGATGTTGAGATAAAAGGTTTCTTGATAAATAATGAAAGTTGAGTTTTGATGTTACCAATCGAATCGGGTGCAGACGCTGACAGAATGGGGGAGTTTGGACGAGAAACATGAGGGGAATTTTGTCCTGCGGTATCTTCAATATTTTGCTCTGCGGAATATACCAAGGTTAAGTAAACACAAGTAGAGATGAAAAGAATCAAGATTAAAATTGATACCTGTTTCTGGTTGGGACTCTGGTATTGTCTTTTGAATCACCTTAGCTGGCATGGCGGTTGCTGCTGGAGTATTGATCGGTATCATTTTGGGTTTTTTCGAAGATCTTTTCAGAGTGGGACCGATTGTACGTTTTACCGATTTCCCTTTGATAAAGTCTTTTATTGATGGTGCGTCGCCACCAATGTAGGGATCCTTTGATGGAGGAGCATATTCGATCAGTTTATTGCTCTTGCTTTTGGTCGGAGGTGCCAGATCTTCGTCCTATCAGGGTAAAAAATCGGGATTATAATCGATTACAAAACAGAGGCAGAAATAAGGTTAATACCTGAGGATCGATGACGAAATCTGGGTCGAAGATACGACAGTAATAATTTGCCGATTTACAGAAGAGGTGCTTGGACCATTCTTTCCACCATGACTTGAATGATGGGTACATTGCTAGAGCCGTTTTCCATGTCTTGAAATCGGTTATATTTACATTGGGAATTCGATTTAACAATCGGTCGAAATCTGAATCGGATTTGATTGTCTCTCGAGGTCTGAATTGGTCAGCGAAATGTAATTTAGGGACGGCTTGACCAAATCCCAATTGCCTTGCTATCACAGAAGGATAGTAGAATTCGTAAGAGAACATGTTGCGAGACAAGGTGGGAAGGATGTTGGGAAGAATCATTTCTTTGAGGATTGGTTCTGAATCATCAGAGGTGGCTGAATCAAATCGGAAGTTAGTTGGCTTTTCAAAGTGATGATCAGGATCATTGTATGGGAACCAGATCAAGGTGTCGTCGTTAAAGCCATGGTAGAAGCATTTGAAGTATAGTGCTGTTCGACCGGGATTGGCTTTATCTCCGCCGATTGAGGAAGCAGCTTCACCGAAAGACAGACATTGGCGAAAGACAATTTCTTCTTCATCCATCTGATCCGATGGGAATTGGCTGCCAAAAATATCGGCTTGAAATGTGTTTTGCATATAAAGATTTAGCCACAGATTTAGAAACCACCAAGGTCCTCCAAGAGAAGTAATCGGTTCATCATTCCTTAAGCGGGCAGATACCTCATGCATGAGATTATATGTTGCCCCAAGGAGGAGCTTGCCCAGAGGAAAATGGTTCCCCGCTGCCAGATATTCTGCTAACCGTTTGAATTTGGAAGAAGGGCCGATTGTCTTTCCACCAAAAATATATTTCTCTAGCCACATCATGAGGAAAGCGGTGTGTTCTTTTTCATCTATAGCCTCGGAAGACTCGGAGAAAGTCGCGATGTATTCTTTCCATCCTTTGATTTTGGATGTGTGAATCTTATGGGTAACTTTAGGGAGGCTATCCAAGATGATCGGAGAAGTGATATCGAGGCCAGTTAACATAACCACATCGGCCAGAGAAGGAGACATCGGACCATGACCAAATAAGAAGGCGTTTAAAGCATCGAACCAAAAGTATGAAGCAGAAATCAGGAGAGGATCATTCCGTTTCATATCTGCTAAAGAAAGAGTAATGCATTGTCCGATGTTCTGAGAATCCCAAGTAGGGCGTTTACTGCTGTTCATCCTCATGTACCAGTTCTTCCAGCCAGGAACTAAGGTGGGCCAAGATCTAAAAGGGTTTTGCCAATCAGGAGAATTTTCTGATAAAGATTTGAAAGGAATGCGATACGTTTCTAAGTTGATGAAGTCAAGAGGATCTTTGTTTCCTATGGGCCCTAAGAAGAAAAATCCTGATGTAACCTTTGAAGGAATGATGATATCAATCTGGTTTGCCTAAAATAAAAAGGGAAAAGAAAAGATCTGAGAGATTCAAAATCTATGAGTGAATAATTAAAGATGCGAAATTGGTGATTTCTCTTACCTGGGGGGCAGATGAACTGGAAGCCATTTTTAGCCTGTGCAAAGAAGGATTTGGAGGTCACCAAATGTACGCCATTGGAAAAGTTCGTCGGGGAGAGCTCGTTCAAGAAGACTGCGATAGAGGATACAGGCGGCGGGTGAAGACGGAGATCGTGAGAGGCCTTTTATTTATAGTCTTACCCTAAGAGGGTAAAAGTGGAATTTCGCGTAGTCAAGTGAAAATCAGGGTTTCATGCGAAACGGTAACAAATCGAAAGAATCCGAGAATTTCGGGACAATATGGACATCTTATCCCGAAACTGGGGGCATGTGTTGATGGCATTTTTTGACACGTGTTAGAGCCGGCGCCTGAAGGGGTATGATGAGAATCGAGTCAGAGTCAAAAGGTAGAATTCGAATTAAAATCGGTTCAAGATGAGATCGGAAATGGATTCAAGGCTTCAGAATCGGACTCGAAGGACCGATTGAAGGCATCGTGAGCTTTGGGCTGGATTGGGCCGCGGATGGGCCAGATCGTCTAGAGTCTTAGGTTAAATAGTTTCTTTCTTTCGTGTCAAGTTTGTTTGAGTCGTGATCGACTTGGAGTCTGTAATTCCAGGGTATAAATATAAACCCTGAGGGTTGTGAAAAGTTTACGAACACATCAATACAAAAACCTTTACTACCTTGCATTTACTACTCGCAATTTATTTACAAGTCGGCGACTTCGCCAAGCTTTTTCTCTTTCAACGAGTTCTCCTAGGCTAGTCGAGGCGATCCAGAGCTCCAAGGCTTGCTCGTGAGTTCCGCTTCTACTAAGTAATATCTAAGCTTTAGCATCGGGCGTATCGCTGTTGCTCCGTTTAGATTTATTCGACAGTTATCGGTACTTGCTAGATCTGCAAGTCTTTTCTTGTTGTTTTAGCTTTTACCACCATCTATCCAGCTTAGAATTTTATCCAATCGGCTCTGTCAAAGGCATAATCTTGAGATTTATCCGATAGCTGATTAATATTGTTCTAAGTGTTGCTTTACTAAGTTATATCAGATCGCTTCACAGTTGTCTTGTATCGCTTAGTCATCAATCGGCTCTTTGCTGTTTGATCTATCAGGAATCGGCTCTCTTGCTTTTTCATTATATATCGGAATCGGTCCTATCATATTCGATTTCACTAACAAGAGAATCGGCTCTTCAGCTGTTTCTTAACGTCTGATTTTATCCTTGTCAATCAAAAGGTCAGATTGACTGGCACGCCCCGGATTTCAAGGCCATGCCTTTTTTCGTGTGTTAGCGCATCTGTCATCGCCCGATTTTTGCGTCAACAGTAGGGTTCAGGGAGGTAGGCGGCGGCGGCTTGGTCATGAACTTGAGCGGGCAGCGGGATGGAAAGACACCGATGGAGATGGACGAGGGGCAAAATGGACCTTTTCATTAGTGGGTCCCACATGACAGTGTTAATTTTTAACAGATGTTGGACGGAATGGTGTGTAGGTAAAAGAAAGTTGATGCGATATACATGTGTCTCTAAACTTTTTAGTGTTACAACCACCAACTTTTATAATGGTATATAGGTAAATGACTCCAAGTTTGGTTTGTTGCGGGCGACGGTAAAGTTGGGATTCTGGCCCGTGCGCCGCCGTCGCGTCTCCCCCGGCGCTGCCAGCCACCGCGTCTCACCCCGCGTTGCCGCTACCGTCTCCTCCCCGTTCCGTCGCCTCCCGTCTGCCCCTACCCTCTCCCATCCATGGCGTCGCCATTGAAGAGCGCGTGCTCCCTGTAGAAGTATATGTGTACTAGGACTAGATCTTTGTATACTACTAGGACTCTAGAGTCCTATACGTGTAACTCATGTAACCTAGTCCTACTTGGACATTGTTTCCAGGACTATATAATGAATACATCGGTGCCCTCATAGGGTATCCCGTTCCAATCAATCCTTACATGGTAACAGAGCCAATCCTCCACAAAACATCTAGTTGCACATTGCAATCTTTTTTCGTCGACGCTCATGGCCTCGACAAGTTCAGCTTCAACATTCTTCAACATTGCCGTCTCGGAGAAGCTAACTCGAAGCAATTTCCTTGTGTGGCGAGCACAAGTCCTGCCTGCGATTCGCGGGTCACGCTTGATGGGGATTCTAGATGGATCCTCCGTGCAGCCTTCCATGACTATCACAGTAAAGAAGTCGGATTCATCTGAAGAAGAAGTGGAGAATCCAGCGTATATAGCATGGATTGCTCAAGACCAACAACTTCTTGCCTATCTTCTTTCTTCCATGACCTCAGAGATTTTGGTTCAAGTTTCCTCTTATGAACATGCTGCTCAAGTTTGGTCTGCCATTGTCGAGATGTTCTCTTCCCAATCGCGCTCCAAGATCCTGCAGCTTCGTTCACAACTGACTCGGGAGAAGAAGGGGGACTCATCTGCTTCTGCATATTATAGCAAGATGAAGAGTCTTGCCGATGAGATGGCGGCAGCTGGCAAGAAGATAGAAGACGATGAAATCATCAGCTATATTTTAAACGGGTTGGATTCAGAATACAATCCGTTTGTATCATCAGTAGCTGTCAAGGATTCTCTGACTCTCAGTGATGTATATTCCCAGCTTCTCTCCCATGAAGCTCGTTTGACTCAACAACGCAACGATGATTTTCGTTCCTACTCCTCAGCCAATTCTGCCTCTAGGGGTCGTGGCCGAGGTGGTTTTACTAGGGGACGTGGTCGTGGTACTTCCTCTGGACGTGGATCGTCGCCTGGTACTCCATCTACATCTTCTGCGCGAGGTGCTAGTTCTTCTGATCAAGATGAGGTGTGTCAATTGTGTGAACGTGCTGGGCATACTGTACACGATTGCTGGTACCGCTTCAACAGGAAATATGTCCCGCCACGTGATGGAGGAGCCCCGCCTATCAAGAAAGGACAACCCAAGTCTGCATCGTCCGCTGTCCCCTCTTATGGCATAGATACCAATTGGTACTTTGACTCGGGATCCATGGATCATATTACCAATGATTTAGAAAAGCTCACTACAAGGGAGAGATATTCTGGCCAAGATCAAGTTCACGCTGCTAATGGCAAAGGTATGAGTGTCAGTCACATTGGTAAATCCAAGTTTCATACCCCTGTTCGTGATTTCTCTTTTAATAATGTTCTTCATGTCCCCGATACACAAAAGAATCTTATTTCCGTTCATCAGTTCACATCAGACAATGATGTTTTTCTTGAATTTCACCCTTCTTTCTTTTGTGTTAAGGATCTGGCTACGAAGAACACACTTCTTCATGGTAGATGTCGTGATGGACTCTATCCCTTGCCGCATACCTCCCAAGTTCATCATGTTTCGGCCCCCTCTACTTCAAGATGGCATTATCGATTAGGACATCCTTCAACTACCATTGTAGATCGTGTAATCAAAGACAACAAACTATCTTTTCATCGTGAGTCTCATGAGCATGTTTGTGACTCTTGTCAAAAGGCTAAGAGTCATCAATTGCCCTACCCAAGTTCTACTAGTGTCTCTACTTTTCCTTTACAACTAGTTTTCTCGGATGTTTGGGGTCCTGCCCCTCGATCCGTTGGTCATTACCAATATTATGTAAGCTTCATAGATGATTATAGTAAGTTTACATGGATTTTTCTTCTCAAAAATCGCTCAGACTTGTTCTCCGTTTTTCTTCAATTCCAACAACTTGTTGAGCGTCTCTTTAATCGTAAAATTTTGACCATGCAAAGTGATTGGGGTGGTGAGTATCAACGCCTTAATTCTTATTTTAAAGATATTGGCATTACTCATCATGTCTCTTGTCCTCATGCTCACCAGCAAAATGGCTCCGCTGAACGCAAACATAGGCATATTGTCGAAGTCGGTCTTTCTCTCTTAGCACATGCATCTATGCCCCTCAAGTTTTGGGATGAAGCTTTCATAACAGCAACTTATTTGATTAATAGAACACCAAGTCGAGTCCTTGGTTTTTCAACCCCTCTACAACGATTATTTAATGAACAGCCCAACTATAATTTTCTTCGCATCTTCGGGTGTGCTTGTTGGCCGAATCTTAGACCCTATAACAAACATAAGCTAGAATTTCGATCCAAACAGTGTGCTTTCCTTGGCTATAGTTCTCTTCACAAGGGCTACAAGTGTCTTGATATCTCCACTGGCCGAGTCTATATCTCACGCGATGTTGTTTTTGACGAGGCCGTTTTTCCTTTTTCTAGCTTACATCCTAATGCCGGTCAACGTATTTATCGTGAAATTCTTCTTTTACCTTCTTCTAGTCATGATGGGGGTACGAACTTTGATTTTTCTAATGATGCTGATGCTTTACTTGAGTCAACTTCGGTGTCTACTAATCCTGGTACAGGTTCTCCGTCGCAAGCACCACAAGTGTGGCAGAACCGCTCAAATTAATCTGGCTTAAGTGCGCTAACCTTCCATTGGTCATCACGCAATTAAATCGGAGTAATCTGACAGTCTGTCGGGTCGAGCCCGATGCAACCACAGACGGTTACCTCGATCGAAACAAGTCATACAAATACCCACTCGAAGGTGGATCCCAGAGATTACAACAATCCACAAGTATTAAACAGGTCCCACTTGAGGTAAGTTATTACAAAACCAAGTTCAGTGCATAAAGTACTGTTGAATCAGAGTTTTAAGAGCAGCGGAAAAGAACTAATTATTCGAAGCGGTGGTAACATCACGTGAAGCCATCGTGACGTCACTCTGAAGCATCCTCGTCCCAAACAACAGACCAGCCAGGAGGAAGGGTGGTTGGCCAGGTAAGACCGGCAGCCATCTCCTCAAGAGCGCTACCTGAAAAATAATTCCACAAGCAAGGCTGAGTATACTAATACTCAGCAAGACTTAACCGTCGGGTGACAGCTACATCACCAACTTCTAGACATACAAGGCTTTTTGGCTGGTGGGTTTGTTTTGCCAAATAGCAACTAAGAGTTGATCCTTACTTTCAATATTTTAGCATCAAGTTCTAGTTAAGTTAACCATTCTAGGTAAGCAACCTGTACTAGTCAAGCAAGTGGAGCAAGCAATTAAGCAAGCATCAAGTTTATCATCATCATGTTCCACTTTCATTACTCGGTGCGCCAAGAGATCAAGTAGTCTCATTAGCTGCGAGAAACAGACAGTTCGAACCGATTTTAATCTTGCAAGGTGGATACTAAACACACGGAAAAGCATCAACCCCGAGGGTCGACGCTAACCAGGCCGTTCCCATGTCTTCCGGGCTTGTTAATCCGAGCCCACTTCCCTTGGACACAAGCCTTGGCCGGTCATACTTCGCGGCCGTAGCCGGCCGGCCTCGGTCTTGAGCCACGTGTCAGCGACAGGGGGATAAATCCCAGGGCAAGCAGGACAAGGCCACGCCTCCTTCCGAACAGGTACTAAACTTACCGGTCCCATGCCCAAACAAGTGCTTAGTGCTTTCAAACACTTGACCAACATCGCCGGCACTCTTCGACCTTAGCAACTTTTCATAAACAGACGGGGCATCTACATGACCAAAAATCCCCGTCCGTCATCCTTATGATTCCAACATAAGTAAAGCAGTTGATCCCTATATCTCGCGAGTGACAGGAAATCACTCGACTTTTACCGGGTCCTTATAGCGGGGCAGCTATCGACCTATCATACTAGTATTGCAAAGCATAGGTACCTAGGATCATGCAACTAAGGTTTCAATTCAACTCCTGAACGTAAATGCACAAACATAAACTTAGCAAAACATAGTTGCATGTATTTGAAACATAGGACATGCTCCGGGGCTTGCCTTCGGGTACAAAGTTAGCTTGGGAGTCCTCTGCAACCGCGTTCGGGTCTTGCTCGACCTGGACAGCGTTCACCTCGCCTTCCGCTTGGCCTCCTTCTTCAGCGGGGACCAGCTCGTAGTCTCCGTCGGCGAGGGCAGGTTCTACACGAATGCATATGCAATAAGAATATGATCTTCGGTCGAGTCATCATAGTTGCACAATGATGAACCCGGGTGTATTCAAGTTTGTCGATAGTGATTGTGTACACATATATTATTTATCTTTGATTTCACCATAAAACAGCAAAGGTGTGTGTGATGTTTTTCAGTTTATTTAACCATTTATTAAAAATAACTTATTCTTATTTAACTCCTTTTTAGCAATGAAACTTTCATAAATTATTCTGGCAGTTTGGTTCACTATTAAAATGTGAGAAAATTACTGTATGCTCTTTGTGGTTTACTTGATTTGCTGACCAAAATTTAAGCAAAGATCATGCATACATTAACCACAATAAAATAAACAAGAACAACACACTATCATCAAGATTAAATCCTAAGAATTCACACTATCATCCAAAGGTCCTTAGAATTTTACCAGAGCCTAAACTAGTCTAAGCAAGCTCACATACCAAAGGATAGCTCCAAAAGATTTGAAGATCCCGCTGTTTGAAATTCTCCAGTTTAAACTGGTATGAATTAAAAGTGCAAGTTAGCCAGCTCAAACTAAGCTCTACTATTTACCAGACAGGCATCAGGGTACCACAAGACTTCTGCGAAAAGAGTTGAACTCAGAAGCTTCGCAGACTAGTTATTAACAAGGTGGAACCAGTCGTGGAGTGCCAGCCTAAACAATTAATACTCGAAATCTAGTGTGTAGCTTTGCGCCAACTTTCTACAGCAGTCTAGAAACTACTCAGAGCATAACATATCCAAAACTCAGCACAAACAAAGCAATAGATTTCAAACTGTGCACAGAAAAGAGTTTGAACAGATCTGAATCTAACTTAAAATCTACACAGAAAACACCTATACATGCTTTCTAGAAAAGGTAGAACATAGCATCAGGAATACAACAAGACAGGTTTTGCATCAAACTGATTTTTCTACGATTTTTACTCGATTTTCAAAGTTTCAGGATTGAACTCTAGATCTGAACAATCTATCTACAGATTAACCCCTGGAAACTTGCGCTAAGGCCTCTAGAAAGATCTGTGGCTTGGCAGAGTGGTCCCTGGCCATGACCGGCGGCTAGTTGGCCGGATTCCGGCGAAGTGGGGCCACGGGGCTCAACAATAACCAGTCGTGGGTGCTCAGGGATGCTCACCGCCTTACCTCGAGTGGATCACGAGTAGATTGGGTGACCGGAGGTGGCGCGACGGCGGTGGATGGCGGAGCTGGGCGGCGGCGGCTCTGCTCGAGTTTGCTCCGGCGGCTAGAGTGGCTATTGGCACTCGGCTGAGGGCTGGAGGAACTCGAGGGGTGTGCTGTAGGTGCGCTCGAGTGGTTTGGGGTGCGCTCGAGTGGTTTGTAGCAGAGCTAGAGTGGTTTGTGGCGGAGCTCAAGTGGTTTTTGGCAAGGCTCGAGTGGTTTTGTGAAGGGCTCGAGTGGTTTGCTGAAGGGCTCGAGTGGTTTGCTGCACTCGAGTGGTTTGTGAAGGGCTCGAGTGGTTTGCCGCACTCGAGTGGTTTGTGAAGGGCTCGAGTGGTTTGCCGCACTCGAGTGGTTGGCTGCGCCTGAGTGGTTCACTGGATGGCTGCGGAGCGGATCTGAGGAGAGGACTCGGCGGCGGAGCTGAGAGTGGCAGCTAGGGCTCTGGGAAGCCAGGGCAAGGGCGTGGCGAGTGCGGGTGACGAAGGACGGCGACGGAGCAGTGCGCACGGCGGGGAGCGGCGGAGAGGCAGCCTGGCGGCAACAATGGCGAGCGACGGAGAGGCAGCCTGGCGGTGGCGAATGCAAGCGGCGGAGGGGGAGCTCGCGTGCAGGGGGTGCGGGCCTTTTATAGGCAGTCGAGGCGAGGCTCGGACTGCGGCTCGGAGCAACGAAGCAGCCACGCGGAGCTTTGGGCGGCGTGCAGCTGGCTGCCGCGGCGGACATGGCTCGCCAGTCGGCGACCTGTCGCGGCGGGGCGGCGCTGGGCTGGGCGGTCGGTGGCCGGTCGGGGTGAGCTCGCGCGCGGGTTGGCGAGAGGCTGGGGCCCACGGCGACTGGCTTGCCGGCCCTGGTCGGGGCAGCGGCGCTGCAGCCCGCCGGCGGGTCGCCGGCGACCACGTGGCGCACGTCGGGCGCCCGTCGCATCTGGTCGGAGTGGCGCGGGGGACAGAGCGGTTCTGTCGGGGACGACCGCGGGGAAAGCGCGCGGCACATTTAAGGCGCGGGCGTGGCCTCGGCGTCCGCGTCAGAGGCTGGCCGCCGCGTGGCGGCGCTGTCGGGCGCGTGACTCGCGCGGCGCCGGAGAGCGCCGGCAATTCGTCGAACACATGCTGGGCGTCCATTCAAACCAACTTTTCTCCGAAATTTTGAACTGAAGTTCAAAATCTCCAAAAAGCAAAGTTGTGTTCAAGGTTACCAGCTACAACTTTTGTAAAGGTTAACCTACGAAAAAGTGAGTGGATTCGAGAGAAAACTGAGTAGAAAACAGCATGGACTCGGGTGCCAGCATGCAGTGAACTTCTGTGTTTGACTGACTTTGACTGGGATTTAAGGTGCCTTCCACTCAAAATCTCGAAACGAGCCAATTGACAAAAATGTGTCCCGTTAAAAACTGAACAACTTTTGTATTGGTCGATTTTCAAGTTCTTAAGTGACATTTCGAATTCGAACCATGCCAACCGTGAAAGGTCAAAAGTTCACCGAGGTGCAAGGGAATTTTTGGCAGGATTCCTTAAGTGAAAATCTAGGTGGGGCCAAATTAAACTTAATTAGGCTAAGACAAAAGGTTTAGCAGGTGATTAAGCTAATGAACACCTAGATTGTCACAACAAGTGGTGATTTTTCTGGCTTCAGATGCCTCTGGCGCGGCGGCTTTCCCTTCTGGGCTACACGATAGCCCTTGTGCTGCAACCGAAGTTGATATGGGCGCTGGATCCAATGTTGATTCGTTAGCACAACCTCCTGCGCCTGAATCTGCGCCAGACGAATCTGCTTCTCTGCATGCGCCGTCGGCTGCAACTCCTACTGCGACACCTCAGCCCAACATTCAGCGCTGTTCTATTGCTCCTCTGCCGGTTGATTATGGTGTTGTTGGATCTTCTGTGGAGATTTCCGTTCCACTTGCTGAGCAGCAGGGATCAGATGTGGCTGCTCCTGGATCTTCTATGCCTCATGCGCCTACGGCAGCATCTGTGCGTCGCCGTTATCCTCCTCCGCTTCCTGGTCCTGTGTGACCTATACATGGACCAATTCCTGTTCGGCCTCGCACACGACTGCAAGACAATATTGCAAACCAAAACAGTTCACAGATGGTACTGTTCGTTATGGCTTGTCCGTTGAAGCTCGTGAGCCTTCCTCTCTTCAAGAAGCTCTTGCTTCTGATCAATGGCATGCTGCCATGGATGTTGAACATGATGCTCTTCTACGTAATAAGACTTGGCATCTTGTTTCGCCAACACTTGGTCAAAATCTTATTGATTGCAAATGGGTGTATAAAGTCAAACAACGTCCGGATGGGACTATTGATCGCTACAAAGCGCGTCTTGTTGCTAAAGGTTTTAAGCAACGATATGGATTGGACTATGAAGATACCTTTAGTCCGGTGGTCAAGGCTGCTACGATTCGTCTTATTTTGTCTTTAGCTGTGTCACAAAATTGGAGTATTCGGCAACTAGATGTTCAGAATGCGTTTTTACATGGTATTCTGGAGGAAGATGTTTACATGAAGCAACCACCAGGTTATGAAGATTCTCGTTTTCCTCATCACGTGTGCAAACTTGACAAATCTCTTTATGGTCTTAAACAAGCTCCGCGTGCATGGTATTCTCGTTTAAGCAACAAATTGCAAGATCTTGGTTTTCAGGGATCCAAGGCTGACACATCTTTGTTCTTTTTTAAACAAGATGGTGTTACTATCTATTTGTTGGTATATGTTGATGATATCATTGTGGTTAGCTCCAATAACTTGGTGGTTGATAAGCTTCTTGATCAACTTCTAGAAGATTTTGCACTCAAAGATTTAGGGCCGCTTCATTATTTTCTAGGTATTGAGGTTCAGCGATCATCTACTGGAGAGTTGTTGCTGACTCAATGCAAATATGCTCGTGAGCTATTACACAAGGCTGGTCCCAAGGATTGTAAATCCATGTCGACTCCTCTTCCTATTTCTGAGAAACTTTGTCTTCATGATGGTGATCCGCTTGATGCTACTCTTATTACTCGATATCGAAGTATTGTTGGCGGACTTCAATATTTGACACTTACACGTCTGGATCTTGCTTTTGCTGTGAACAAGGTTTGTCAATATTTAAAGTCTCCCACTACAGCTCACTATTCAGTTGTCAAACGAATCTTGCGCTATGTGAGTGGCACCATTGATTATGGATTAAAGATTACACCATCATCTTCTACTATGGTTAGTGCTTTTTCGGATGCTGATTGGGCTGGATGTTCTGATGATCGCAAGTCTACAGGTGGATTTGTTGTCTTCTTAGGCTCTAATCTTGTTTCTTGGCAAGCTAAGAAACAAGCGACTGTTTCTCGGTCTAGTACGGAAGCAGAATATAAGGCTCTTGCTAATGCAACTGCGGAAATTATTTGGGTTCAATCTCTTCTTAATGAATTGGGAGTTCGTCAGTCCAAGATACCTGTTTTGTGGTGTGACAACATTGGAGCGACGTACTTGTGTGCGAATCCTGTGTTTCATGCTCGCACTAAACATATTGAGGTGGATTTTCATTTGTCCGTGAAAGAGTTTCTCAGAAGCAACTTGACATCCGAATTATATCTTCTGCTGATCAAGTGGCTGATGGTTTTACTAAAGCTCAGTCTGTGCGTCGGCTGGTTGAATTTCGTCGCAATCTCAACGTCACCAGTGGCTAATGGTTTTCCTACGTTGAGATTGAGGAGGGATGTAGAAGCATATGTGTACTAGGACTAGATCTTTGTATACTACTAGGACTCTAGAGTCCTATACGTGTAACTCATGTAACCTAGTCCTACTTGGACATTGTTTCCAGGACTATATAATGAATACATCGGTGCCCTCACAGGGTATCCCGTTCCAATCAATCCTTACACTCCCGATCCAGATCCGCCGCCGTCCCTGGCGGGCGGGTGTTTTGGTCGTCCTCGTCATGGTCGGACGTCGGAACTCCGAAGAGGGAGGGTGTGACCTGCGGCACGCCGCTGCAGCAAGACAGATTCACGAATCAGCCTCATGCCATCGCACTCCGCCTGCGGTTTGAATGTTTGGTTGGTCTTGGTCAATTCCCGTCGGATCAGTGAAATTTCTGTTGTGTCCCACTGATGCAGCCAGGAACTATGGCGACGCTAACCGCCATTGTGCTAGGTACAGCGCGAGAGGGATTCTGATCAGTGAAACATAAATGGCAGAGATGGACGATTTGGGTCTTCAGAGAGAGTAACAGCATGAATGCACAAGTGTCAGTCAGATTTGAAGAAACGAAGCCCGAGGAAAACGTCAACCAATCGATTCCTTTCAGTGCCATCTCCGCTACGACTATCTGGTCTCAAGTATGAACTGGTTTTCCGCCTGTCTTTCCACCTGAATTCTCGACAGCAGCAGAGGATCAATTGATCAGGTCAAGAATTTAGCTTTGTTAAGACGCGTAGCAAACCTGAACCATGCCAAGATGGCGAGAATTTAGCTTTGTTAAGTCTCGACGGCAGCAGCAGCGCGCGGCGCTAAGTAGCAGCGCAGCAGCAGAGACGCCAAAAGCAGGATTTGTGGTGGTGCCAACGACCGACCCATTAAAATGGCCCTTGGGGATAAATATTTACCCCTCAATCCAAACAAGTCAAGGGGCATTGCCTTGTTTAGTCACATCAAGCCAATTTTACATGCATAAATGTAGACGAAAAAATTAATCCATTACATTATTGAAATGTATGTGGCGAGACGAATCTAATGAGCATATTTAATCTATGATTTGCAGCAGAAATGCTACAGTAATTATTCGCTAATTATTTATTAATTACCTTCTAATTACCCGTCATTAGATTCGTCTCGTAATTTGCTGGCAAGATCTGTAACTTGTTTTATTAGTAGTCCACGTTTAATACTCCTAAATGATACATTTCTTTTGATGTGACATTTCTATCAAAAGTTTTCCACCCATCTAAACACCCCGCATGAACATCTGGCGTGCAAAGTGTAGCAAACTAGCTAGCAACACGTACGCTTTGCATGTGGCTCCTGCAGAGATCGGGAATTCAATTTGTATTGGGAAGTTCTAAATTGCGTGAAGAATCACCTATTAACTAACCAACACAAATGCACCTCGTTTTGCTAGTGTTCATCTTGTACCAAATACTTGTGGAAAAATATGCTAATGTTCTATACTGAAACATAAAAAATAACAAGAAATATTAACTTTAAGTGCATGCAGCATGTCATAATGGTTCCTTTATGGCATATGATTTCATAGTACAGATTTTTTCTAAAAGGTATAATGGAACTCCCAACTGCCAATCAAGAAGTGGCCACATAGTACAGTGCAGATACAAATGTTGGTGTAAGAAATTAAAATTTTAACTACATAGTACAAGCACTAAATAAAGTCATGTGAGTGTGCACCATCAACCAGGTAGTTCAATTATCTGATCAATAAATTAAACCACCATGCTTTTTTCTCTACTTGTTTAACCATATATATATATATGGAACTGGATGGACAAGGGATTCACGCAAGGTTCTTGCTGAAAGGAATGCTGGCATGTCGTGCTAGTCAGTAACTCAGTATAGAAAAGAGAGAGATATCATGTCTTCATGTTGCTCAGGCATTTGGGAATTTGAGGCATGGGAAGCTGTGCGCAACACAGCTACTCCCTCCGTCCCACAATATAAGCATTTGTTGACTTTCAGACATCACGTTTGGCCATCCGTCTTATTCAAAAAATTTATAAAAATATAAAAACGAACAAGTCATTCTTGAAGTATACCTAATGATAAATCAAGTCATAATAAAATAAATAATATATTTACAAAATTTTTGAATAAGACGGATGGTTAAACGTGATGCACAAAAGTCGAAGAATGCTTATATTGTGGGACGGAGGAAGTATCTAAGAATGGTATGTTTCTTCATCTATGGGTTTAGGCACCATGGTTCAAGGACTAACGTAATAGCATTATTTTGGGTCCAGACCATTGCTTTCATTATATGATTTCTATGACAAGCAAAACCAAAGCTCAGAGTTGTCTGGTAAGACAATTAAGATGCAGCTCGAATTCTTCAGATTACATCGTACAGATTAGTGGTTGAGACACAGCCATACTGGTTTGCATTGTCAAATTCTTTCTCATCTTTTACAGTATTTTTTAACTAGTAAATAGTGAATTCAGTGTTTTACATGGTTTGCTTTGGTGCATTGTCTATATGCAGAGTAGAGTAGCCAAACTAGTGGAGCAAAGGGGAAAAGCTGGAAGGGTTGCAGAAAGCCAGAAACAACACCGAATGACATACGTTTAGGAAATGCTTCTAGAAATTAAGAAATACTTCAGAAAATTCATAAAAAATGTTACTGTTTGGAATTGGTTGGTAAAAGTGGAGGGCTTACTCTTAATAGAATTGCAAATAAGTGCCAGTGTTTATGGGTGTCATTATTTATTCGTTTAAGTAATTTTAATTTGAGTTACATCAGAGAAGTTTCAGTTCAAAAATCGGTCGATGGAACAACTACAAAAGTCTGAGACGTGTGCTAACCGTCGCCTAAACGTGTCACTTTTCCTGGCAATATTTATTTTGATACAATCTCAGAGTGACTTGGCTGTTATTTCAACTTTCGAGTTCAATGAGCACTGACTGGAAGATGATGACCTTCAAGGACGAACATGACATACAGGTATACTGCTGATATATTGCTCTTCAGAAAAGAAAGAATAATAATCTCGTTTTCTGCTAAAAGATTTCTCTTTTGTAGGAATTATTCCGCAAGAGGAATTCACCATGGTGGATTGTTACTGATAAATCCATTGTGTCGCTTGGATTCATCAGTAGGATACAACTTTGGGACCGATTCAACATCTACTAACATGTGAAAGCAATGCATTTCAACAGTGTTCTTGTGTGTTAGAAACCAAGAGGCTGCAAGATAGATTTCTTGACCAAGAAGACTTGTTCATCGACATAATAAAATAGTGGAATAAATTGAATGGAGTACAAAATAACACTCCGTCTAGAAACAACATGATAAGTTAAAGATTTATGCACTTTGCTCAAAGATGACCTACAGAGTAAAATATACAGCTCCAGTTTCTTTAGATTGTTGTGTTTTTAGAAAATGGAATATATATTAATATCTCAGCCGCTGCATCAATCAATGCATATAGCCGTTCATTATTACACACTTATATCATCGATAAGCCATGGAATTAAGAAAATAAAATGCTGAAAATTTCAATTGTAAATGAAATGCGCAGACTTCATCATAATTCATAGAAAGGATCAAAAGGTAATCCAGCTTCTGAAACGCCAACCATGAGCAGCAAAGACCTTCACGGCCGCGGAGTCAAAGCACCCTGCAACCCATACTCGTTGCACGGCGATCGTCCACCTTCCGTAGCAATGACCAGAAACGGGTCCACTTTAGATTGTTATGTGCCTGCCAGATAGGTAGCGACTTATAATTAATTTCATTATGGTGAATAAAAGCAGCCACACATATATATTTTATCATTTCAGTAGATGTCAATTAATCAGATATATGAATCTTCCCAATAATTTAGGATGCTAAAACTTGTCTTACTTGAATAGTAGTAGTTTGCTACGTTACGTTTTGTCATGGAAAACAGGTCTGACACCCGCACTTGAAATTGAGAAATGTCAAATAATACAGTCCTGGTGTCACATTGCTAATCTTATAAATATACACGGCACTGCATTAGAACCTGACCTTTCCCATCTTCTTCATCGGATGAATTTCCTCTCCAAACTGACGAAGAAGAAGCAATATAGATCTTCGAGATGGCCAATGCCATCTTCTCTTCAGTTATGAGCGATCTGGTCAGCCGAGCAATCTCTCTGCTCATTGGTCAGCTCACAAACCAAAGGAGCACCGAGGCCAAGCTTCAGGCCCTACACCATATGGTGATCAAGATCCAGAGTGTCGTGGAGGAGGCAGAGGAACGGCAAATCACAAGCCATGGCTTACTCAGCTGGCTCTCCGAGCTCATCAATGTTGTATACCAAGGCCGCTACATGCTCGACATATTCAGGTATGGTGTTACAGAAGCTTCAGGCCACAGTGATGGTGACCATGAAGTTGGTAGCCAGTCCTCCTTGTCTTTGTTCAACCCTGCCAAACGCCTGCGAGTTGCAGTTGACACAACCAAGACTCTGTGGCTCCGTAGCAATGATGTAACTGAGCTTGACCATGTCATCAAAAATTTACAGTTAGTATGCAAGAATCTCAAGGAGTTTATCATACTATTAGGGAGCAAACCACCACTTGTGCACCGGCCAATAACCACTACTCTTTATGTGGACAACCAAATGTTCGGTCGATATGTTGAGCGAGAGCGAATCATCAACTTTTTGTTGTCTGAGCAGAATGACTCCATGGCAAAGGAACTGAGTATCCTTCCTGTTATTGGCCATACCGGTGTCGGAAAAGCCACTCTAGTGCAGCATGCCTGTGTCGATCCAAGGGTTAGTAGCTACTTTTCGTCAGTCTTGTTGTTTGATTCCTACATTACACATTCTATGGGGAACACTATAGATAGCATATGGAGTTATGATGATCCAGCACAAATCCTCAATGACAAGGTGCACGGAAGAAGGTTTCTTATTGTATTTCAGGACGTTGCTTTCCAGCACATGCAGAAGTTGAAGATGATCTTGCCGAGCCTAAGACCAGGAAAGCGTGGCAGCAAGATCATTCTCACAAGTAACAATAAGCATGTCGCAAGCATGGGTACAGTGAAGCCTATAATTCTGCATGATTTACCGCAGCCGGAGTACTGGGTCTTCTTCAAGTCACACGCAGTTGGGAGCCCAGATCTCGAGCTGGACCAGGGGCTGATGACAATTGGAAGAGTCATTGCAATGAGGCTAAAGGGGTCTTTCTTGGGTGCAAAGATTGTTGGTGGGCTACTAAAAGCAAACCCAAGTCCTAAGTTCTGGCGCACTGTTGCCAACTGTAGTGCATGGAATCTACTGTTTGATGGTAATGGTCTTGCTTACAGCAACGAAATTGCCTCGCATTTGCTTCTGCCTCATGTGAAGAAGCAGCGCATTACCATCACGTCAAGTCTTCCTAGTAATTGCAGAACTCAGCTGCGGTTAGAAAATATTTGTCCTGGAGATCATGTTGACAATTCAGATAGAGATAAACCTACAGATGGCAGCAATTCCCCTGAATTTGATGTATTATTGTGCAAGTCACTTTTCCCATTTTATAATTTGTACCTTGTTGCTCATTGCACGAGGCATTGAACAAGTTGGTATAGGCTGCTTACAACACTTAACTCTGTAGTTTGTTAATGTTTGCCTTCATAGTCATTTCATCATTGTTGGCTGTAGCCATAGTCCTGTTACGACTTGCTGAAATCGGAAGTCTTCATTAAGCTTTTGCTGGGTAGTAACAGCATATCAGAAAATATTTATGAACCGGCTTTGGTACTACCATTTGTCACTTAAGAATAGACCCAAACTCATGAGGCCAGTATTATTTAAGAGATGGTTGAATTTCTCCTGAGAACATGAGCAAAAAAATCACTATGCCAAAAGGGTCGGTACGCGAACGGTCCTCCTACATGGGGTAGTTGCAGTAGTGGCCAGCCTAGTCTAGTGGTTGTTTCTCAAAGGATTACAGACCCCTATGTAAGAGTGGAACAAAGGTTCAGGAGTTTTCTTTATCCTGCGTAATTGGAAGACGTTTTACATGGAGTCTCTAAAAAAGGGTTAGAAATATCGTCAGCGTTCTCCAAATTGTAAAATTGAAGTCTGCATTGATGTCACACACGGAAATGTTCGGATTTCAGCATGTGAGTATAAAGAATAATTAATACAATGACTTCTCTTAAATTCTAAAAATTTCTTAACTTTAATTATTTTATAGGGAATTTAGTATAGAAAAGTAATTATTTTGTAAAGTACATTAAAACAATACAAGTTTTAGACACAACCATCCTGGTTTGTCAAACACTTTCTTGTATTTTACAATTTTTTTAACTAGTTCAAGTTAATTCAGTCTTTTACATGGTTTGCTAATTTTCCACAAAAAATGCTTTGGTGTTTTCTCTATACGCAGAGTGGAGTAGCCAAACTAGTTAAGCAACTTGGAAAAGCAGGGATTGTTGCAGAAGCTAAGCAGCAACACCTAATGGCATACGTTTAGGAAATGCTTCTAGAAATGAAGAAATACTTCAGCAAACGCAAATAAAAATACTACTGTTTGGAATTGATCGGTAAAAATGGAGGGCTTACTCCTAACAGAACTGCACATAAGAGCCAGTGCTTATGTGTGCCATTTTTTATTCTTTTATGTTATTTCAATTCGAGTTACATCAGACAAGTAGTTTCAGTTGGAAAAATGAGTGGCGGAAGAGCTACAACAGTCTGAGACGTGTGCTAACCGTCGCCTCGACGTGTCATGACCGACAATCACCATTCACTTCAGGAATCTCAAGTCTTGCAAGTCAATTTCCTTGGCAATAATTTATTTTGATAATCTCTCAGACAGACTTGGTCATTTTTCGACTATCGAGTTGAACGAGCACAGTGACTGGAAGATGGTGACCTTGGAGGACACACATGGCATACAGCTGATATATTGTTCTTCAGAAAAGAAAGACTAGATGGCGCTCGAAATTTTTTTAAGGTATGTTCCCTCCCATGCATGACATATTAAATATAGTCGAAAAAAATAACTCATTATATGGATGAAGGGTAGGTCGCGAGGAGAATCTAATGAGCCTAATTAGGTCGTAATTAGACAACAAATTGCTACAGTAAACATGTGCTAATAACGAATTAACTAGACTCATTAGGTTCGTCTTATGATTTACTAACATAATCTGTAATTAGTTTTATAATTAGTCTATATTTAATACTTTAAATTTGTACCTGACATACTTCAAAAGTTTTCCACCCTCCGTCTAAACACCGTCCTAGTAATCTCGTATCCTGCTAGAACATTTCTCTTTTGGAGGAATTATTGTACAAGAAGAATTCACCATGGCGGAAGTCATCTTCTCTGCTTTCGTTAGTGATATGGCGAGTGTTGACTGTTGAAGAACACCCTAGAATAAGCTTCTTCGGCATGGTCACATCCCATAACCGAAAAAAATCTTCAATTTCAGGCACCTGCACAAACAAGATTCGCGTGAGGGTATCTCCCGCTGCCTCCCATGCCTACCATGTGTAAAACAAGCCTCCCTACCTTCACATCCATATTTCTCTATTGAGCTCTGTCTTTTTTTTTCAACTTGAAGATCGACATTCTTATCTTATTTGCAGGGAAAGCAATCTGCAATCAATACAATTCCGGATGATTTGATCGCAATTTTATAATATATATGGTTTGCACATAATTAATGCAGTTCAGTGTGCATCAAAGCATCAACCCTCACAAGGCCTTGGCGACCTTCTACATGGGGAGACCGGAGTATATATGCCTTGTGCGTTCCAAATACTAACAAAGGAAATTCTGCGCTTGATGCCACTTTTATTGGACTCCTGTGTGCTGTGTGCAAAAACAATGCATTTTTTTTCTACTTGAACGCTTTGATTGTTGCTTCACATTCACTCTTTCCGAAAGGTGAGTTGTTCAGTAAATTCGCAGACCAAGTCATACAAGTCAGTGATAGGAAAGTGACAATCTGAGGACTGTGATACTCTCATTTCTGGATGATAGAACAGCTCATTTCCATTCCATGAGATGAGAGGATGCAACTTTCAGCAAATAACTTAATTAGAAGACAGCGATCCAGAGCCGAAATTTCCAAGAAGACACTAACAGACAATGAAGACTTTCAGGTCCAACAGTGACAACTCAAATTTTGTGAGCCCAACATAAGGAACAAGGGAATCCCTCACCTTCGGAGCATTCCTCAGCTAGGACCTGGCTTGACTGCGCGGGCGTAGCAGGATGGAAACACTTGGACTGAAAACCATAGAGAATGCTGGCAAATCTACTCCAATTTCTGTCCAAAAGGAACTACAATGCCGACAAAAACAGATAAAAGGGAACAAAGGAAAACTTGACCTCTTGTTTCTTTGTTCTCTGGAACAGCCATTTTCCATTAGAGGTAGTCCCATCAAGTGAAGGCCACATACCGTGTGAATTAGTTGCCTGCAGTGAGCAGAGAACACGGCAAACGGCAACTGGATTATTAGAAAACAATATAATGACGTCATAGAAACAGATTGTTCGAGGAAAGCCAGGCAGAATAAGCACTAGGGAGTAAATGACTGTGAGCGCCACCCGTCCACCGAGTGCGTCACGTCCTCTATATGGGGGCGGCATTTCCACGAACACGCCGCGGGCAGGACATCCACGCGCAGAACGAATGGGTTTGATAGCGAGGTCTGGGTTTGCACGCGGCGCGAGAATGTATCAATGGAATGCCATTCTTGGGCAGTCAGCGCATGCGAGGGAAGAAGCACCCTGAGTCGACGTTGCCTCAGCTCAGGGCTCAGGCAGAGAGGGGAGACGATGGTGTCACGATTTGGCAGGTGTTTAATATATTAGAGTGGAGCAGAAAGACTACAACAAAAGGATAGTGTAATTCAATAGGCAACGCACACTACTGGTTATCAGAGCTCACTTTACAACAGGGAGGAAATTCGAGGTTCTCAGTCTCCATGCAAAAGAATACCATATTTATATTAGTCTCTCACAGCAAGCTGTTCATATTTTTCACAGATGTGCAACCTGTAGCAAACTAGCAACACGCTTTGGATGTTCTCCTGCAGAGATTAAGGAGTTTTTTTTTTTCCTTTTTTGTATTGGAAGTTCTGAGAACTGCGTGAAGAATCACCTATATTATATGTTCTTGTCCCAAATATATCTCTTGTGCCAAAGTGTGCCAAACATTGTGGTTTCAGTGATACATAAACATGAATAAGAAATATTAATTTTAAGCACAGTATGTCATAATGGTTCCTTTATCGATCGCATATGATTTCATAGTACACATATGTTAAAAAGTTATAATGGAACTAGAACTGCCAACCAATAAAAATAGTCAAACAGTACACTGTGCAGATACAAATGTTGGAATAAGAAATCAAAATTTTCAATTATATAGTACAACTGTAGAAGCACTAAATAAAGTCATGTGAGTAGTGTATTCTCAACCAGGCAGTTCAATTATATATCTGGTCCAGAAATTAAACCACCATTGCTTTTTGATCTCCACTTGTAACCAGATATATGGATGCCGTCCTAGTCAGCATAGAAAAATACAACTAGAGACAGATCATCTTCATGTTGCTCAGGCATTTGGGAATCTGAGGCATGGGAAGCGTGCCCAGCACAGCTATCTAAGAATGGCTTCATCTATGGTTTTAGGCACGATGGTTCATAACTTCATATCAGGGGCGGAGCTAGCTCAGAACGGCACTAGTGTCAGCACCATTATAGGCCAGTAACAGCACCTTGTTCGAACAGTGATGAGCACTATTTTTCTCACTGACATTTACAAAATCGTCGGTGTCAGCTGACACCAACACACATGTCTAGCTCTTTTCCTGGTTTAGATGCAGCCATCCTGGTTTGTCAAATTCTTTATTATCTTTTAGAATGCACATGTTTTTTTTTAACTAATTCAAAGTGAATTCAGTCTTTTACACGGTTTGCTAATTTTCCACAAAACTACTTTGGTGCTTTGTCTACGTGCAGAGTGGCGTAGCCAAACTAGTGAAGCAATACTGAATGTCATACGTTTAGGATATGCCTCTATAAATGAAGAAATACTAATATACCAAAAAACAAATAAAAAAATTAGTGTTGGAAATTGGTCGGTACAAGTGAAGGGGCTGATTCCTGCCAGAATTGCACAGAAGAGCCAGTGTTTTTATGTGCCATTTTTTTATGCTATTTCAATTCGAGTTACAACAGGGAACTAGTTTCTGATAGAAAATCGCCGAATAGCAACAGAAGTCTGAGACGTGTGCTAGCCGTCACCTCGACGTGCCGTTCACTCCAATGAATCTCATGTCAATTTCCTGGGTAATAATTCATATCGATACATTCTCAGACTTGGTCGTTATTTCGACTTTAGAGTTGAACGAGCACTGAATGCAAGATGGTGACCTTCAAGGACACACATGACATACAGGCATACTGCTGATGTGTTGTTCTTTCAGAAAAGAAAGAATAGTAATATCGCATCCTGCGTGCTAGAAGATTTCTCTTCTCGAGGAATTATTTTGCAAGAGGAATCCACCATGGCGGAAGTCATCTTCTCTGCTTTTGTTAGTGATATGGTCAGTAGAGTGATTTCTCTTGTATCTGACCGTTTTAGTCCCCAGCAGAGCACAGAAGCGAAGCTGCAAAGGATAGGCCACATGCTCATCAGGGTCCACAGCGTGGTACAGGAGGCTAAAGCGAGGCAGATCAGGAATGATGGCACCCTCCAGTGGCTCTCGGAGCTCATTGATGGTGAGTACCAGGGGCGTTACTTGCTCGAAACAATCAGATGCAGTGAGCACGACCTTGAAGACGAGGTAGCTCCTCCCAGAGCTTTCTCCTTGTCTCTGATTAATCCTTTGAAGCGTGTTCGGATCGCTGCGAAGGATGGCAGAGTTGATGAGGTTGACAGGGTTCTTGAGAGCTTGCAGGGCTTATTCGGTGATCTCAAGGAGTTCATCATGCTCCTGCAGGACTGCCAACCAATCCGACGGCCTCTGCCAACAAGCATCTTTGTAGATGTGCAGATGTTTGGCCGCCATGTCGAAAAGGAGAGGATCATCAACTTCCTCCTCGATGGTTGCAGTCAATCAAGGGCAGAATTTGGTGTGCTACCTATAGTTGGCCGCATAGGATCTGGGAAGACAACCCTGGTGCAGCACGTTTGCGATGATGCCCGGGTGCGCAGCTCCTTCCAGGTGATCATGCTATGTTCAACCTATACGATCGCGACAGACAGTAGAACCATTGTTCCAAAGTCCAAGCATGTCATTGGAGATGTCGGAATAGGTCTGAATGGCCCACTGCAATTGCTTAATTGGAGCTTTGGCAATAAAAGATTCCTAGTGGTATTTGACAACATGGACATGCATAAAAAGAAGATGTTGGAACTGATCCTGCCAGTAATGAGATGCAGCAAGGTAGGGAGCAAGGTAATCATCACGACGAACAGTCACCAAGTTGCTACCATCAGAACTGTTGAACCGATTATATTGAACACCTTGCCCTTCCCGGAGTACTGGTTCTTCTTCGAGGCTCATGCCTTTGCAGGCAGAGACCTTGAGGAAAATCCTAGGATGGTAAAATTTGGCAAAGCGATCGCGAGGAAGCTAAATGGGCCATTCTTTGGTGCAAAGATGGTCGGAGGGACCCTCAGGGATCATCCAAATCCCATGCTATGGTGCAAGGTTTTGAAAAGCAACATTGGTGGCTTGTCTCTGTTGGGTGATGGCATTGGTTATGTTGCAGATTTGGCAGAAAATTTGCTTCCGAGTCATGTGGACATGTGCCTGGTGACCGTTTCTATGGGTCCCTTTAGTTCTCAGAGGGATTTGGTGAGGTTACAAGATCTCTTTGAACCTATAAGCAGTGAGTCGGTTAGCTTCCCCAAAGTATTGCTGTGTAAGTCAGTGTTGCCATTCTGTAATTATTATTACGTTGCTAATTGTACTGTAGGCTCAGCAGATAGTTTTCCAGATTTCACTGTGGTTTAGTGTAATCCCTTGTACTCACGGCAATATAAAAGTTATGGCCTGCCATTGTATATGGAACTGTGCTTCATTGAGCATGCATGTTCTAATTATTTATTTACCACAGAAAGGCGCTTGGATTCGTCAGTAGGAATGTAGGATGATAAATCCAGTTTGTGTTGCACAGAGCAAGGGAAAGAACACAAAAGTATACAAATAGGCAATTGGTACTGTACTAACTATTGTTCCAAAATAGTAGTGCACAAGGAAAAAGAGAAGAAAGTGAAGAAATATCCGGTTATTTGTATGAACGAGAACCTCAGTCAAGCTGAAGCAGCCAAGCTGATAGTAGGGGAGAAGGTGATGTATTGTCACGCAGTCATCAAGCAGCACTTTTGCATCTTGCTGCAGCTGGCTGTTGAATGTTTCTTTTCCGCTGTTGCTGCACAAGTGCATTAAAATTAAATACGTTATTATTCTAGGGTACGCATTATTAATTGTAATGCTACAAATCATCAAATCCTAAAGTAAAGCAGCTTGCTGGACTACACCAATGAAATCTGTTGAAAATAATCTGAGACCAAAAATCATAGGGCTACAGTACCACTTATTTAGTTATGATGACTATATTGATCAGTTAAAACTGACTTTACAACAAAAATAAAACATTGTTCTGAAGCATTAGGTATATGGTGGTGGTGCCCGCAACAAAGCATCAAAAGTGTCCTTTTTTTTATTTGTCAATTCTCAAATTAAATCCTGTTATTCTGATCTGAGTGGTATCAATTGGCTCAACGTACCATGACTGATGATCAGTGATTTCAGGGCACCTATCGCCTTACAAGTCATTTTCTGGCAAATGCAGACTTGGTCAACATGTTGACTACAGAGTTCTACCAGCAATAACTAGAAGAGGCTGAATACGTCATATGTAAGACTCTTAGATCTCTTCTCCAGCAATAGATATTAGCCTACAAAAAATTAGACTACAATGGCCGATGCCATCATCTCGGCCATCATCGGCGATGTTGTCAGTAGAGCTATTTCCCTCCTCGTTGGGCGGTTTAGCAACCAAGAGAGCACTGAAGACAAGCTACAAATGATAAGCCATCTGCTTATCAGAATCCATAGTGTTGTACAGGAAGCAAAAGGGCGGCAGATCTCCAACAACGGTATCCTCCAGTGGCTCTCAGAGCTCATCAACAGTGAGTACCAAGGCATTTACTTGCTCGATTCCATTGTGTGTGGTGACCAGGAAGTGGAGCGATGTGATGATAAGGTAGTTCCCCAAATTTCCACCTTGTCTTTGTTTAATCCTGCGAAGCGTGTGAGGGTTGCTGGGTGCAACAAGAGGAGTACATATGCCTGGAGCCATGATCTCAGTGTTGATGAGATTGACAGGGTGCTCAAGAGATTGCAAGGCATATCTTGCGATCTCATGGAGTTCATCATGCTCCTGCAAAACTGCGAGCCAATCCACCGGCCTTTAGGCACTAACATCTTCCGCAATGGGCAGATGTTCGGTCGACATGTCGAGAAAGAGAGGATAGTCAACTTTCTGTTGCACGAGGATGATCAATCAATACGGGAGTTGGGCGTGCTACCGATTGTTGGCAGCAATGGAGTCGGGAAGACAACCCTTGTGCAACACGCTTGTGATGATGCCAGAGTGCGCAGCCACTTCCCAGTGATCTTGTTGTACAGTTTCTCTTATGTCTATGATGTTAAAAAGAGTGAAGGAGCTCCAAATGACCCCCTGGAGTATATCAAGAAGAATAGATTTTGTGACAAGAGGTGCCTGATGGTGTTTGAGGATGTGGACATTCATAGGAAGCAGATACTGGAAGAATTCCTGCAAAGCCTGAGATGCAGCAAGGAGGGGAGCAAGGTAATCATCACAACAAACAGCCAGCATGTTGCAAACATTGGAACAGTGGAACCAATCGTACTAACAGCATTACCCTGCCCTGAGTATTGGTTCTTCTTCAAGGCACACGCATTGGCAGGTAGAGACATTGAGGATGACCCAAGGTTGATTTCTGCAGGGAAAGAAATAGCGAGGAAGCTGAATGGATCATTCTTTGGTGCCAAGATGGTTGGAGAAGTGCTTAGGGATCATCCGGATCCAAAGTTCTGGTGCAAGGTCCTGAGGAGCAACATTGGGGGGATATATCCAGTCGGTGATGGCATCCATTACATATCAGACTTAGCTGACAACTTGCTACCAGGTCATGTGGACTTGTGCAAGGTGACCATCTCAAAGGACCCATTTCGTCCTGAGACAACAGAGTTGGCCAGGTTGAAGGATCTGTGTAGTGCTGTTCCTCATGGAAGCTTTATGGCCTGTTGGTCAGATGACATCCGATTTACAAAAGTGTTGTTGTCCAAGTCAGTGTTGCCGTTCTTTAATCAGTACTACATTGCTCGCTGCTCTTGCACTTGTACTGTAGGTTCTGCAAACTCTTGCTCATAGTCTGTTACACCTCTAGCTTGAGATATGTGAATGTACTTATTTTAAAATTTTAATGGGCCAGTGTTAATTTCTGGATTGAGTTAACTGTAAACAGAACCAAACAATAGCTTGGTCAGTTAGGGAGGTACTACATAGTACCAACCTGGAATCAAATGCAAGGTTCGCCTCCTACATATCTCATTAACATGGCCTTTTTTATGATAGCATTTTCATCAATTTCAAATAGGTTTGCCCATCATCAAACAAAAAGACAACCTGCTACATAAAGCCATCACAAAGCTACAGTAAAATGAAATAAAAACACGAAGCTACAGCAACAAGTGACTTCCACTGCTTGCTGATTTTGACTTAAATACAAGTGAAAAGATTGTACTGCCTAAATGGTCTATCACATATTTGTTTTGGGTTAATATGACAATAGTTAAGTTGCCTGTGGCTGGAAGAAGTTCCTCAAAATCTTCTTAGAAGTAAGAAGATTATGCTTCATTCCATTTCTTTTGTCACATGCATGAATGGACTCTTGCAGCTGTCCTGATACTATGTGGAAGCAAGCAAGTGAAGTGTGCTATTGCCTATTCATATGTTCTAAAAAATAAGTAAATGAACTGCCAATTCTAGATAAGATATATTTCACTAAGAAGATTGCGTCCACATCAATAACATAAAGCAGAATATAATTCGATAGATCAAGATAAGATATACTCCCTCCGGTTTAGTATTAGAAGTCGTTTTGGACAAGGTTTGAGTCAAACATTGGGAATATAAATCATGAATAACCTTTAAGTCACTGAGTTTGGAAATGTGAAAATCACATAAATAGATTGGTCTTGAAAATTACTTTCATAAAAATATACATATATAACTATTCAAGAAATATTTTTATAGAAAAAAGGAGTCAAAGTTTTGCTTTGGTGACCGTGTCGCTGTCCTAAACGACTTCTAATACTACACCGGAGGGAGTATATAAGAGTACAATGAAAAGATTACCAGTTCTTCTATTCATGTTCCTCCAATGTTATGATACCTAGTTGATTCAAGTCAAGGGCTCCCATTGTCACCCACAAGAAAAGTAGGCCATGCCATGACGTAAGGATGCTCGTGGCCGTCATCTTTTTTGTGGAAGATCTTTTCCAGCTTCCTTGTTTCCAGGCAGTAGAATAGGTACCAGCAAGGTACACTAGCATCTATAAATGTCTCGAACGTTGACAGGTACACAATGCCATCCAGAATTGCTAATACTTTAAGGTCACCATGATCATCCAGTGAGCCTCTGGTTGCCTCAAGAACCTCTTCCTCCAACGGAATCACACTGTCAAGCATCCACTTCTCAACACCATCGGCATCTGTTTTCCGCAACCAAATTGACAATGTGAAATCAGCTGCGGAGACGATACAGGGCTTCCCATCCTTGGCCTCCCCAGCCATGTAGAGGTGGCCTTTCCCCTTCAAGTGCTCCGGCAAATCGATGAACGAGAATCGCAGTGTCACGGTGTCCAGCACCACCTTGTGCGCCTGCTTCGTGTGCGACCAGTACAGTTTCCCATTCACCTGTCTACCACGGCGAAGCCAGTACTTCTTGCCTGACGGCTGCCCCGGTGCGGGCTTGGACCAGCGGAGAATTTGCCACTCCCTGGTGCCTGACGAGAAGACAGCGGCACGCAGCCGCGATTTGCCGTGGCAGACGGAGACCACCCGAACGATCCGGGGGCCTCGTCGGAGCAGAGCAAGAAGGGATCCATGTAGACGCACTTGCCGCGGCAGCCACTGGAGAACTCGTCGGGCGGCGTGGGGAAGAGATCCAGGGCTCGCGAAAGGGGGTTGTAGACTGCGATCTGGTCGGTGCTCTGGTTGAGGAGTAGGAGGAAGCCGCTGTGGCACTCCGCGATCTGCCACCCGGGGGACGCATCGTCGTGGCCGGGGACGCGGGAGAGGAAGACGTCGGCGCCCCGGGCGGCGGCGGCGAGATCCGGGTCGGAGCTGCGGCGGACGGGCCTGAACGAGGGCATCTCGGTGCCATCGTAGTCGAAGAAGAGGCCGAGGAGAGGGGGCGGGCGGAGCGCGGCGAATTGGCGGCGGAATGCGGGGGAGGAGCGGACGGCGGCGGCGAAGGCGCGGCAGGCGAGGGCGGCGCGGACGAGGCTCGGAAGGGAGGGCAGGCGGAGGAAGATCTCGAGGAGGAGGTCATCGCCCAGAGAGAATATGGTGGTGCGGGAGCGCGGTGCTGGGGGCTTTGCCGGCGGCGGCGGCGTGCGGGAGGCCATCGCGAGCGGAGGCTGCAGCACGGAGACGATGCGACAGATGGGCTTCGAAGCGAGTTTGGGCAGACGGGTGAGGTTTGTTTCCAGGTGGGCCTTTTGTGGGCTGGGGCACAGGTCGAACGTGCCCATGTTTTTCATTTTTGTCTCAAGATTTGGAATCTGAAAATGTTTTTTTTGTAAGTGTTACAGTTTGGATGTTTGCTATTACAACAAATTAAATTTACTGCCATGGTAAAATTCAATAGTATCCAATCAACGTAATCCAGGCTTTTGTTTGGAATGCTGAGATTTTCTTTTTCCAATTCCTTTCAACCGTAGAGTCACTTATCCTCACGGAATCAGAATCAGGTAGAGCTCTCATACAGAATTAGAATCAGATGGAGCTCTCCTAAACAAGCATGTATTGCTCATCCAACCTTCTTGCTTAAAGCATGGCAACAGGTACATCGCTCTTGCTCTTGTCCTGGTGTTCAAGCGCCTGCACCTCGCCCTACTTTTGCTGCATCAGTACCTGCGTAATGTATAACAGTTAAGATAACGGATTGGAGATGAACTTCGTTCTCAAAATGAAAGAAGATTGTGTACCCTGCGTTCATCCTGCTCTTTAACTCCTGCATAACCTTGCTCTTCATCATCCCTCTAGAAAGATGTGCATGACAACAGAGTTCTTGACACCTCCAAAGCCTACCATTGAAGCAATGAGGTAGGGAGCAATCGATGATGAAGAGACATCTCACTTGCATCCTAGAAGAGGCAAGCACACCTTATTTGACGCGTATATAGCATAGCATATATAGCACAATATCAAAGGGCTTGGGACAACATCATCTGCTCATTTATATGGACCCAAAAGAGAGATTATTACATAAAGATATAGTTTTCAATTCAATCCATTCAATTTTGTAGTACCTCCAGTTCAGCAAACTATAAATGTATCACAACATGTTAATAGTAGACTGCATAGTTTGTGTCTTAAGAGCAATTCCAGCCCAGCTCTTATATTTGGGCCTCTATTTTGCTTTTTTAGATGGGCATCTAAAATTTAGGGGCTTCAAATTCTGTTCTAACTCCAACCCAAAGACTAAATATGGGCCTCTATTTTGTGACAAGTGGGTCCCACTGCTTCCTTCCCCTCTCTTTCTCCCTCTCCTGCCCCTGTCGTGCCCCTGCCAACGCGCCGGCTGCCTCGCAGGGCCAACGCGCCGGCCGCCGCCGCCGCGCCTGCCCCTGCCAACGCGCCGGCCGCCTCCCCTGCCCCCGCCGCCGCGCCCCCGGCCGCCGCGGCCGCCTGGCAGGGCCGCCGCGCCGGCCGTTCCTCCCGCCGCGCCGCTGGCCGCCTCCCCCCCCAAATTTCTGGCTTGGTGCTGCACATCGCCGCCGCCCGCATCTTCCCGCCTCTTCCCTGCGCCGCGCGCACCCGCGCCGGCCGCGCCCCGAGCCCTGGCCGCCGAGCCGCCCCATCCCCCGCTGAGCCCCCGCCGCCGGCCATGGCGTGGGTTGCCGCCACCATCCTCGCCCGCTGCGTCCGCTCCTGCGCCCCCCGGGGAGACGTCGCCGGCGCCGCCGTCCACAACGACCTCGCCGCGGGCGCTCGCCTCTGCCACGCTCTATAACAACATCTACTACTCCGCGCTCGCCACGCCCCGAGCGCGCCGCCGCCCGAGCCCTGGCCCCGGGCTCCCGAGGCGCCGCCGCCCCGCCGCGTGCGGATCTTGGCGGTGCGGCGTGCGACGGGACCGAGGAGAGAGATGAAAGAAAAAGGTGGTGGAGCCCACGGGTGGGTGGGATAGAGGGCCTCCATTCCTAGGGGCTCTGGATCAAAATTTGGAGGCCTCCATAAAATGGTAACCCGTTTAGGGGCTCGACTGGAGTTATTTTTTCCCACTTGAGAGACTAAAATAGGTATAGAGGCCCATTTGAGGGCTGGGCTGGAGTTGCTCTAAGAGTTCATTCAGACAGTGCCAAGAGGTAGATGGCCAAGTCGTTCTGACGTCAGCCGGTATAATAAACCAATGCTTTTTAACAACCCTGCTTTTAATTTGATGCATGCTCTTCTCGATCAAATACCATAACTATCAGTTTCAAGTATAAATGAACCAATGCTTGCACTGACAGTGGAGCCAATCATACTAACATCATAATCCTGCCCTGAATTCTTCAAGACTCACGCATTCGCAGGTAGAGACATGAGGATAACCCAAGGCTGGCTGGTCGCCTATCGCTATGGAAGGAGAGAAACCATAGAGTCTATAGCACTTCAGCCGAACCTCACGAAACGAACAGGGCGCCCATATTGATAAAAGGGTGGACTTCAATAATTCTGAAGACCGAAGACTTTTGGGTGCTGGCGCCTATCTTTCAACAGTGGAATTGGAAACTGACACGAATCGACGACGTGTCATGACTGATAGGCACCGTTCACTCCAGGGAATCCCAAGTCTTGCAAGTCATTTTCCCAGCAATAACATCCTTTGATACATTCCAAGACTTGGTTGTTATTTTGACTTGAGAGTTAGAAGCACTGATATCTGTTCTTAATCTCGTTTCCTGCTAAAGATTTCTCTTTCTGAGGAATTATTCTGCAAGTGGAATTCACCATGGCGGATGTCATCTTTTCTGCTTTTGTTAGTGATATGGTCAGTAGAGTGATTTCTCTTGTATTTGAGCATTTTGGTCATCAACCAAGCACAGAAGCCAAGCTGCAAAGGGTATGCCACATGCTCATCAGGGTCCACAGCGTAATAGAGGAGGCTAAGGGAAGGCAGATCAAGAATGATGGCACCCTCCAGTGGCTCTCGGAGCTCATTAATGGTGTGTACCTGGGGCGGTATTTCCTTGACACTGTCAGAAGCAGTGAGCACGAGGTTGAAGAAGATGAACACGGTGGTGAAAGGTAGCTCCTCATCGTGTTTTCTCCTTATCTGTGTTAGTCATTTGAAGCGTGTGCGGATTGCTACCAAGGACGTCTTGTCACACCCTAACGGTGGAGTTCATGAGATTGATAGAGTTCTTGAGAGCTTGCAGGACATATCCGGTGGTCTCAATGAGTTCATCATGCTCCTGCAAGACTGCCAACCAATCCAACGGCCTCTACCAACAAACATCTTTGCTGATGGACAGATGTTTGGTCGCCATGTTAAAAAGCAGAGGTGTTCGCACCCAAATTTGACAGGTCTGGGAATAGCGGTTAGACCGCTATGCAATACCGGTTAGACCGGTCTGGTCAAAATGCTCGAAATGCAAATTGGACTGCATCATCATCTTCGTCTCGTCGAGCTGATCAAAATGCATATGTGGATCGCCTAATTTGGAGTCCGAATGAAGGAGATATGACCTCGGGAAGATCTGCACCTGCCAGGGGCGGTTAAACCGGGTCACAGGGGCGGTTAGACCGGTTTTGGACTGTGTAATCCGAGTTGATTTGTATTTTAGCACAAAATTTGTAAGGGTTTCGACTCCTAATGGGGCAAGACCTCCCCTCCATATATATATAAAGGGCCACGGCCGATTGAGGGTATCCCAATCGAATCTATCAAATACTTTTATCTTTTTACTTTTCTCTTTGCCCTAAACTTTTCCAACCTCATACTTGCTGTTCTTCCTTTGTCTCTACGGCGACTGAGGGCGTTCTAGGTGGCCTGCCGACCCTAGAACAACCCAAGGTGCGCTTGCCCCGACGGGGTACCTCCCGGGCGAGCGTTCGTTGGTTTGTCGTCGGGCTGTCCGGCGAAACCCGGTCCAACCGGTCTCCAGACCCGGTGTGACCGCCCCTGCGCAGAGGTGCTGCAGCGAGCTCCTCAGCGCGCCGCGTGATCTAAGGCGTTCGTCTGTTGGCCTGATTTTAGCGCCAATATATTTTGACGACTCCGCTGGGGAAGAAGAAGAAAGATCCATCGTCTACCATGGGTGATGGCAAAGGAGCTATTGCTGATCTCGACCCCAAGAACATCATCGACATGGCCGATGGTGATGTTCCAGATGAGAAGTGCCAAGCCTTTGAAGAATTTCAGAAAGCTCGAAGGGATGCTGAGTGGAAGGAGCTGATGGCGAGCTTCGTAAAGACTCGTCATGGAGAGGTGCGACAAGTTAAAGAATATCAACTTCCTCATCTACAAGTATTTCCGATGTGAGTAAACAAACTGAAGTTAATTCAGAGGTTGCTAATATGATTGATGGAGCTGTTAGTGCTACTGTGAATAACAAATTTGCTGATATGAGTGATAAATTTGAATCTATAATTAATACTCGTTTAGAGCAGCTAGAGACCAAATTTGTTACGCAATTTTCTGGCAATGATGTTAATGCTTCTACTTCTAATGCCGAAAAATTGAAAGGTAGTGCACTAGATGATCTATCAAATCTCAATATACCTAGAACTCCTGGTGTTCCAGTAAACCATATACAAAGCCGTATTGTCATTGGCAATTCGGCTAGTGGAGGGAGTTCAATGGCCGCTACTAATGCTATGATGCCTCATTCAGTTGTGTATAGTGAGCCCCTTGTAGGTGTTCCTAATAGTAATGTTAATAGTCCGTTGCAACATATTCCCAACACATTGCCGAACTCAGCACCTGTATTTAGCACACCACGACCTACTACATCTAGAACATCACATCCCGGATCGGCTAGTAGACCTAAAGCCGTTAGTGGGATGGAAGGATTTAAAGAAGAATTGTATGAGATGTTTAGACAAACTTTTGGTATAGAGCCTAAGATTAAAAGTCGGTCATATCAAAGACCGTATCCTGATAATTATGATTGTGTTCCATATCCACAAGGATTTAAAATACCAGAGTTTGTTAAATTAAGTGGTGATGATAGTAGGAGTACATTGGAGCATGTAGGCCAGTTTATTATACAATGTGGTGAAGCTGCTTCAAATGATATTTGCAAATTAAGGTTATTTCCTTTATCTCTATCGGGTGCTGCATTTACATGGTTTATTTCATTGCAACCCAATTCAGTTTTTACCTTCTCTGATTTAGAGAATAAATTTCACGATTATTTCTTTACTGGTGAAACTGAGTTGAAATTGTCACACTTAACATCGGTTAAACAAAAAGCAAATGAGTCTGTCTCTGAGTATATTAGAAGATTTAGAGACACTAGAAACCGATGTTATAGTTTAACACTTTCTGATTGAGATTTAGCTGATTTAGCTTTTGATGGTTTGATTGATATCCACAAAGAAAAGCTAGATGGTCAGGAGTTCCTAGATGTGAGTCGGTTATTGCAAAAAGCTTTAGCTAATGAAAACCGACTTAAAGAGTCTAGAAATTCACAAAAGTCTAATGAAAAATCTAGTCGTCCAGTTTATGCATTTAATTGTGAAAATAATAGTTCGGACGATGAAGATAAAAATGTGTATGCTGCTGAATTTGTTTGGTCATCTAAAGATAAGCCTAGTACTTGTGCTTCTCTCAAGCCGGTTCACAAGAATCGGCAAGAAGATATGAAATTTACTTTTGATATAGCCAAGTGCGATAGGATCTTTGATGAGTTGCTGAAAATAGGAAAAATCAGATCGTCTCATGCCATACCACCGCTTGATGAGTTGAAGAAGCGTGCATATTGTAAATGGCATAATTCATTTTCTCATGCAACTAATGATTGCAATGTATTTCGAAGACAAATACAGTCGGCCATCAATGAAGGACGACTGACATTACATGCAATGCAGGTTGATCAAAATCCTTTTCCTGCAAATGCCTTTGTAAACATCATTGAGTTGCAAAATCCTAAAGTATTAATAAGGCCAAATCAAGATGAAGGAGCTAAAGGAAAAAATGTGATCATTGGTGAGAAGAGGCCTGAAGTGCAACCGCAAAAAGTCTCTCAAAATATATTGAAGTTTTCATCGCTAGGGGGGCAAGCAAAAAAGGGTGCTGGTTTTGTGCCAACCGGTCTAACCGGTCATAGATCCGGTCCGACCGGTCCGTCCAGGGACAAAGGAGCCAAGCATGATTCAAAGAACAAAGCGAGGCCGACTTTCAAGGATTTGTTAGACAAGTATGAAAGAGAAAAATCTAATGAGAAAATAGGAAGTCGGTCAAATAAAGGTAAAAAACTAGATTTCTCTCCAATATATCAAAATGAGTTTTATTCTTGTGAATCTCAATTAAATTATGTTGCTGCACCATATTCATGCTTTAAACCGGCTACACCGTGGTCTTGGTCATATCCTTATTATTATTCACCTTTGGATTACAATAGTTTGCATATGCAGCCATATGTCATTCAATATTCTTCTCCTTAAGCAAATTATGGTTCAATGTAAAGACCGATTATTGTTGATAATAATCTGGTTAGAAGTGCACCCATTGCTGGTAAAAAAGTTGAAGGGGACAAAAATAAAGGTTTAACATATTTACAGCCGAGGTGGTGTCCCTCAGGCTTATCCCATACTCAAAAAAGAAGATTACAGCGGATGCGAAAGCAAGGGTCGATTGAGCAGCGAGCAGCAGCGGTACCAAGGTCAACAACCACTAAACAGGTATGGAGGCCAAAACAAGTTGCCCCTTGAATTGAGAGCATGCTTTATGGCCGACAAGTTGATCATCGCCCTTAGAAAAAACATATGGCCGATTTATTGTTTGTCATCGTCCCTAGATAATTTAGGTCCAGAAGAGTATTTTCTAGCACGCATGCTTTGCTAGAAAACAGGGGGGCATATGTTCGCACCCAAATTTGACAGGTCTGGGGAATAGCGGTTAGACCGCTATGCAATACCGGTTAGATCGGTCTGGTCAAAATGCTCAAAATGCATATGTGGATCGCCAAATTTGGAGTCCAGATGAAGGAGATATGACCTCGGGAAGATCTGCACCTGCCAGGGGCGGTTAAACCGGGTCACAGGGGCGGTTAGACCAGTTTTGGACTGTGTAATTCGAGTTGAGTTGTATTTTAGCACGAAATTTGTAAGGGTTTCGACTCCTAATGGGGCAAGACCTTCCCTCCCTATAAATATAAAGGGCCACGGCCGATTGAGGGTATCCCAATCGAATCTATCAAATACTTTTATCTTTTACCTTTTCTCTTTGCCCTAAACTTTTCCAACCTCATACTTGCTGTTCTTCCTTCGTCTCTACGGCGACTGAGGGCATTTTAGGTGGCCTGCCGACCCTAGAACAACCCAAGGTGCGCTTGCCCCGACGGGGTCCCTCCCGGGCGAGCGTTCGTTGGTTTCTCGTCGGGCTATCCGGCGAAACCCGGTCCAACCGGTCTCTAGACCCGGTGTGACCGCCCCTGCGCAGAGGTGCTGCAGCGAGGTGATCTAACGCGTTCGTGTGTTGGCTCGATTTTAGCGCCAACAAGAGGATCATCAACTTCCTCCTTCATGATTGTTGGAGAACACGGTTCCGTGAGCAACCCCCCTTCTGGGAAGCCCTTGATTTGTTATCTCTTAACGGCGCTCTTTTTCATTTACTTTGAGATGTAACAGATATTGCTCACGGTGCATTAAGATCGGAGGGCCTCAGGTCTTTGCGAAATGGCTCCAAGACTTCACGAAGCGGTTCCAAGACTTCACGGTTGTAAAAGTGATGTTGATGAAGGAAATGAGGATTTAAAAGGATATCAAGAAGGAGGAAGGCTCGAAGACCACGAGAGATCGCGAAGCAGGCGCAAGACTTCGCGAGATGATCTTAAGAGGCGCACAGATGGATGAGATTGCTGGGCTCCGCATCTCATGGGAGAGCTCCGGTAGTGATGAGTAAAAGTGTACCGGAGTGTAAAGTAGTGACGTGTAAAGTTGCAGCTCTAAAGCAAAAGGAAATGACCTTTAGGCCCTAGGAATATTCCGGGAATGTAGTAGTTGGAGGGGTAACCCCCAGAAAGTTATAAAGTGACCTCCCTATAAAAGGAAGGCTGCTGTACTGAAAAAGGGATCGGCTTTTGAGGAGAAAAAGGAGTCATGACTTAGCGAAGTGTCTTGTTTTGTCCTTTGAGTGGTTGAATTCCTTAGCTGTTGGCTAGTCTTCGGGCTAGTAGGTTTTATATCCCAACAATGGTGGGGGCAGATCAATGGGGAATTTGGGTGTGCTACCTATAGTTGGTGACATTAGAGTGGGAAAGACAACCTTGGTACAGCATGCTTGCGATGATTCTAGGGTCCGGAACCACTTCAAGGTGATCATACTGTGTTATGCCATTGCGGCGAATGGTGGGACCATTGTTCTACACTTAAAACAAGTCGTTAGAGGTACTGGTGTGAATTTGAATGACCCGCTGCAGTTATTGTTTTGGTGGTTACAATTGCCCAAACAGTACGTTCGGGGCTCTGAGGCAAGATCGATGCCTTAGAGAGCTTCTAGGGGACTGAGTGACTAGATGATCTTACAAGAGTTATTCTGCCCCTGCCTCCAAGGCCTTGGGGCTGTATTTATAACGGTCTAGAACCTAACTCTAGACGTAATATGACCAGGGTACCCCCGGTACGGTGTCGGGATTCCCCCTGGGCCCCGCCAGTACGGGAGGGGCAGTTGGGTAATGATTCCCATCCGTGCCACTTGAGCGGGGATGGGGGCCCTTGCTGTCCTCCCCCATCGGGACTTCCCCGGCCCTCATTGGGACTTCTCCGGAGGACGGTCCTCCCCCGCCAGCTCTTCCGGCGGCGTTTAACTCCCGGGGGGCCCTGCCTCCCCTGGGGCTCCGTCGGGGGCCCGGGCCCTCCCCCCGCTGTTCACCCACCTGGCGGGCGGGCCCCACGTGCTTTTCCCCAACAGTAGCCCTTTCTGGGGGGGGGTGCGCCCCTTTCCGGAGGTGCGGCCCCCAGAGAACAGTAAGGATGGAGTAGCGGCCTCCGGGGGTGGGGGCCGGCGCGGAGATCCTTTAGTCGGGGAACAAGCGAAGGACGTAGGGGCCCCGATGATTCCGCCAGGTTGGTGAAGGGAAAGGACGGGTTCCCGAGACGCTACACCACCATCCCCCCCACTTCAACGCTCTCTTCCTGTCCCGGCCTCGGGACACGCACCCGACTGTATGGCAACCGCGTCGCGTTGCTTGGGGGAGAAGGAAAGAGAGGAGAACGGCTCGGGGCCCGAAAAGGGCGGGACTAGGCCCACTCTCCTTTCATCTTCGTGCGTCGATTGGGCTGCCGCGGGTGTGGGGTCACGCCACGTGGCCCACTCCCATGAGGCCTCCTGCGGGCCCGCTAACGGCCGCGGCGCGAGAAAAGAGGGCGGCGTGGGGTGCCCTCGCGCTCCCCCCTCTCCCCCCTATAGCCCTATATAAGGGCAGGCCTAGGGGACCGGGATAAGACCTCGCCTCTCTTTAGGGTTTTAACTCGCCGCCGCTCCTCGCTCTGCTGCCTCCATCCCAGCTCCCTTCCAAGGTTCGAGCCTCCCGTCGCCTTCTTCACCGCCGCGAGTCTTCCGCCCCTCGCCCCCTTCGCACGCTCCAATGGCTCCCAAGCGAGGCATCCCGTCCGTTCCGGAGCCCTCCGATGCCAAGCGGGCCCGTTTGGAGGTCTCGTGGACCCGACGGCTCCCGAGGAGCACCGTCGACGGCGAGTACCTGGACGTCCTCCACGAGCGGGGGTTGGTCTCCGACCGGGCTCTCGTTTGTCCCCCCGGGGCCGAGACGCTCCCCATGCCGGGGCAGAGGCAGGTGGTGGTCTTCGTGGAGCAGCTGGAGTGTGGCTTGCGGTTCCCGTGCTCCGAATTCCTGGTGTCCACTCTGGGGCACTTCCGCCTTGAAGTCCAGCACGTCTCCCCCAACTCCTTCGTGCGCCTTAGCATGTTCAAGTGGACATACCGGGCGGAAGGGGCGACCCCCTCCTCCCGGGCGTTCGCCCACCTCCATCAGGCGGCCATCCGGAAGAAGTATTGGCTCTTCGACGGGGAGAGGAGGGAGGTATGCTTCGGGCAAGTCTTCTTCAACCCCCGGGCGGGGGCCGTGCTCCCGGCAAAGGCATACAAGGAGAAGAGGGGGGCCCGGTGGCTGGAGCGCTGGTTTTACCAGAGAGTTCCGGCCAACTGCCCCCTCCGCTCTTAGTGTAAGGAGCCGGAGTTCATCGCCCTCCCTTCCATCCCGATGGACGACACTCTCCGGAGCCGCATGAACCTGATGGCGTCGATCTCCCGGCGCTTCATCATGCGGGATCTCACGGAGGAGTTCCTGGCGGCCGGGATTTGGCCCTTCGCCAAAGGCTGGGATTTCCCGGTGGAGAAGCGGGACCCCAAGGATTCGGTGGTCCGGAGGTCGAGCTCCGGCGAGACCTCCTTCCGGTCCTCCTTCAAGTGGACACTCTCGGGTGAGTTGGGGCGCCGCGAAGATCGGGATCTACTATGCCTTTCTGCTGACCCTTCTTTCTGGCTTCCGGCAGACCTTTCCCTGGCGGAGGTCGAGGCGAAGGCCATGTGCTGTTGGGGCCGTACCAGCTCATGGAGTACCGGTCCCGGACGGCGATGGTACTGGGCCCCCGGACCAACCGCATCTTCGCCCTCCAAGGTGTGTCGGTGCCAGAGCGCCCTGCTCCCGCCGAAAAACCCCCGAAAGGGCAGCGCCGGGGGAGGGGCGCCGCGGCCGCCATCGGGGGCGTGCCAGGGCGGTTGGCCCAGGTGGAGGAGTCTGAGGAGGATCAGGACTCCGATGTCGGAGACGCGGCGCTTCCTCCTTCTCCCCCTCAGCGCTCCGGGGCGTCCCCCCCCCCCCCGATCGTGACGTCCCCCCTCCGCGCGTCGCTCCCAACCTCCGCTCCGAGTTCTTCCCGGAGGGGCCCCGCTCCCGGGGCGGGGGGGGGGGGGGTAAGTTATCGAGCTTCCGCTGCCCCGGTCTCCTGGTCGAGTCCGACAGCGAAGAGGAGGAGCCGCTTCCCGGTTGGTCCCCTCGGTCCTCCCCCGTTTTGTCCGGCCTCGTGCCCTTCTCTTGCTGGTCCTCGCGTGAGACACCTTCTTTCGATCTTGCAGGTTCTGGGCGGGACGCGCGTCCTTCGCGGTCTCCTTCTCCGGTCGCGGCGACGGTCGACCTTGGGGGCCAGGATCTGGGGGCTGGCTCCCCGCCCACGCGCCGGGGAGGGGCAAGGGCCTGTTTTCCTGCCCCTCCCTTGGTCAGGCGCCCATGAGCCCCGACGACCTTTTGGGCCTCCCGGCCCCCCGGGAGCTACTGGCGAACATGAGCTCCCGCCTTCTCCTTCCCGCCGTCGAGGGTGTCCTCCGGCAGCTTCCGACCGACGACGTGCGAGAGGGCCTTGCCGCTCTGGCGTGCAGGTGAGTCCCTTCCGGCCTCAATCAGTTGGTCTTTCCTTCGGGTCCATCCGGCCTTCTCATCCCTAGTATCGTCTTGTCTCTTTTTCAGGTTGCCCTTCTGGCCCAGGCCCTCCCAAGAGGAGGCTCGCCTTCCGAAGGCCCCGCGCTCGGGTCCCGGGTGGAGGAGCTGGAAGCTGCCCTCGTTGAGGCCGGCAGGGCCAAAGAGGCTGCGGAACTATCCGCGGCTTCTTTGGAGGCCCGTCGGGCGGAGGCTTCTAAGGAGGTGCAGGAGCTGAGGCAGGCGGGCGCCGACCTCCTGGCCCGTGTCACGGAGTTGGAGGAACAGGCCCGGGCTTAGGCCGAGGCGAGGTGGCAGGCGGTGCAGCTGCTGTCGGGAGCGCTGACCCGCATGGGTGTGGCCGTCGCTCCTCCGGCTCATTCCCAAGCGGATGCGCGTGGGAGCCTTGACTGGCTTCTGCGTGGGATCCAGTGCGCCAAGCCGGCGGCGACGGGCTTGGCCCAAGTCAGCGCCCAGACCGCCTGGCGGAGCACCCTGCTGGCCGTGTCCTACCTCGAAGCTGGCCCGGAGGAGGTGAGGGCCAAGATGCGCGACCTCCGGGAGAGGATCCCGGGGCTTCCCTCCGACCCTGCCGTCTTCCTCGACCAGGCCAGGAGCGTGATGGCCGCTTCGCGGGTCATGGGGGACTTCAGGCTGTCCCGGGGCGATGCCATGGCCCGGGAGATAGCCCGCGTCGAGATGGAAGCCATGGCCATGGTGGCCGAAGGGCTTAGCCCTGAGGCCCTGGCTGCCCCGACGGGAGACGGCGGGCGGGACGAGGCTACCACCGACGCTGAGGATGGGGCGCGCTCGCCGGCTCAGGTGTGATGTCTCCGCGTCGGCTCTTCCTCCCCACCTTCGGGGGCGCCATCGGCTTTGTAGCTTTTGGTCCTTAGCTTTTGTAGTTTTTCTTTTGATGTCTTTCCGAGCACGGGTGGGCCGGCTCCTTGATTCCCCTGTAAAATTTTGTTCCCCTCCCGCCTGTTGGGGCCTTCGGGAGGGGCCTTCATGAATATAATTCTGAAGTTCCTCCTTTCTGTGTCAGCCGTTGAGGCCTTTCCGGAAGGCTGCCGCGATGCGAGGCCTTCCTCCCCGCCGCTTTCCGCGGGCCAAGACTGCGGGTCTGGCCCGTCCGAGGCGGGGCGGGTTGTCACTAGTCGCCTTGTCCGAAGGGGTGATGATTCAGGGAAACTTCCTCCGGGAGTGGTCGGAGTGGTTGGAGTCTCACTCGCCTTCCCTCGGCCCGCAGCGCCACCCTGAAGCCGAATTCTCTGACTTCGTTCGGGAGTGTAGGCGGTTGTCCGACATGCTGCGCCCTCCTAACGTGCTCTGGTGAACCTTCCGGGCCTTCCGCCCGGGGCTCCTCCCCTGCGCCCGACGGATCGCCGGCCGACCCCGGGGGCGACCCGGTTGTTGGGCCTGAGGGGGGTCGTTCCACCCCTCCGGAGTGCTCTCCTTCTCCTTCACCCTCCGCCTCTGAGGTGTGAAATCGCATCCCTCCCCTTGATGAGTTTCTGTTCCGTTAGTGAAAATAGAGCAGGGAGTTTTGTTCCGGGATGGACATGTCGATTTCTTTGTAGCGCGGGGGCGGTGACGGTTTCATCCCATCCCCTCGTCCTCCCCTCCTGGCCCTTCCGGTACAAAACTTTTGCACTTACTGTGTGACGTCTGTTGCAGGTCCTGCGGCGGTCCCAGGGGAAAGACAAAGCTCTATCGAAGGAGTCCGACTCCTCCGGGTCGTCCTTCCATTGGACGCCATTTGGCGACGATGCTGCGGAGACCCCCCGGCCGGAGGATCCTCGCGTTGCCGAGGATGCGGCGTATGCCCGGCAACTGGTGCAGGAGGAGGCCGCCCGTGTGGCTGATGGGGCTGCTGACGCTGACCCGATCCGTATTCAGCAGGCTGTCCTAGAGGCGCTCCGCGTGAACCTTGGCTCCCCTGTTCGTGTTGGCCCCCAGGCTGGCTCGTCCCAGCGTCCTCCCGGTGCTGCTACAACTTCCCGTGCGCCTCGCGGTCCTCGGGGCTCTGGTGGTCGTCGTCGTCATCGGCGGTTCCTGGACTACCTCGATCGTGACGATCTGTATCCCTTACCGTAGTCGTGGCGTCGTGGTGTTATTTGTTGATCTTTGTAACCTGTTCCGAGAAGGGGTCTTCATCTTAATAAAGTTTCGTTGGTTTGGTCGATTGGGTCTTTTCTCTCCGCGGGGTCTCGTCTGAGGTGCCGTTCCGCTTCACGAGGCTAGCCCTGGCCATTGTTGGTGCATTCCCGGTGCGCTCCGGGGTGTCCCGGAACATCACCTCGCTCCACAGGATTAGCCCTAGCCTATTGCCGGTGCGTTCTCAATGCGAGCCGTGCGAGGCGGCCCCTTTGGCTGTGGTCGGTATTCTCCCGGAGCAGCGCACCGCTTTATGGGGCTGGCCCTCGGCCCGCTCAGTGGGGGGGGGGGGGGGGGCGTTTTACGTAGGGCGCCGGGCGAGGCAGCCCTTTGGCTTGCTCCGGGGCTCCCCCGGAGCATTCCTCCGCTCCACGGGGTTAGCCCTAGCCCATGGCGGCCGCGTTTAGGCCGAGCGTTGTGCGGGGCAGCCCTTTGGCTTTCTCCGGGGTTCCCCTGGAGCATTGCTCCGCTCCACGGGGTTAGCCCTAGCCTATGACGGGTGCGTTTACGCTGGGCGCCGGGCGGGGCAGCCCTTTGGCTTCCTCTAAGGATCCCCCGGAGCATTCCTCCGCTCCACGGGGTTAGCCCTAGCCCATGGCGGGCGCGTTTAGGCCGAGCGTTGTGCGGGGCAGCCCTTTGGCGTTCTCCGGGGTTCCCCTGGAGCATTGCTCCGCTCCACGGGGTTAGCCCTAGCTTGTGATGGGTGCGTTTACGCTGGGCGCTGGGCGGGGTAGCCCTTTGGCTTCTTCTGAGGTTTTCCCGGAGCGTTGCTTTGCTCCACGGGTCTAACCCTTGGTTCTCTCCGGGGTTCCCCCGGAGTATCGTTCCTTCGCGTGTTGTGGTGCGCGGCTTGGGAAAACTCAATCGAGGGTGCGCTGCTACACCTCATTTTTTTTGGGGGGGGGGGCATTTCGCGCGTCACGTACTAGCTTGTTCACCAAAGGCCCGCTTCTCGGGGGCAAAACACGAGATGTTACATCCGGGTGCACGAAACCCACGACAGTCTTGCCGAGCGGTGGCCGCCCTGCTGCTCGTTAGTGCATACATGATACGAGGGGAAATAACGGGAACAAGATGGAAAAAATGGAAGGCCAGAAGAAAAAACGGGGCTCTTTCGGCTGATAGCTGCGGCGTCGACCTTTTTCTAGGGGAAGTAGCGGATGAGCAGGTCGGCGTTCCATGTGTGCGGATCTTCTTCGCCCTCAGTTGACACGAGTCGGTAGCTGCCTGGGCGGTTGCTGCCGGTGACGATGTAGGGGCCTTCCCACTTACTTTCGAATTTTCCCAAGTTCTCCGCGTTGCGACGTCGTCGCAGCACCATATGCCCGGCTAGGAAAGCGCGGGGCTTGATCCGCTTGTCTCTCCATGCCTTGGTCTCCCACTGGTAGCGTTCCAGGTTGGCTACCGCCTGCATCCTTGTTTCCTCCAGCGTGTCCTTGATGACGCTCTCCTCCTCAGGTCCGGCGGGGTTTGTTGCCCGGAACGACAAGTATGTAGCTTCCTCGGGTGTCATGGCTTCTTCTCTGAAGAGTAGCCGGAAAGGAGTGAAACCAGTTGGTCTCGCCACTGTGGTGCGGTGTGCCCACAGAATGTTAGGGAGTTCTTCCGCCCAGGTTCCCTTCGGCTCGCCGCAGATGCGCTTGCTGAGCGCAGAGAAGATGCTGCCGTTTGCTCTTTCGCATGCGCCGTTGGATTGGGGGTGGTAAACGGAGGCGAAGTAGGCCTTGATGCCCATTTCCGCGCAGTAGGTGGTGAAGTGCTCCGAATCGAACTACTTGCCGTTGTCGACGGCGACCTCCCTCGTTGTCGACGGTGACCTCCCTCGTTTGCCGCCCGGATGGAGGTCAGCGGCTCGGCTTCCACCCATTTGGAGAAGTATTCAACGGGGACGGCGGCAAAGCGGAAACCCCCGGAGCGGTGGGCAGGGGGCCAACGATGTCGATTCCCCAGCGTGCTAGCGGCCATATCGGGGCGATAGGCTGCAATGCGGTGGCGGGGAGGCGACTCATTTTGCTCATGCGCTGACACGCGTCGCACCGGCGGACAAGGTCTTGGGCATCCCGCAACGCCGTGGGCCAGTAGAAACCCTGTCGAAAAACCTTGGCGACGAGGGATCTGGCGGAGGGGTGTGCGCCGCATACGCTGCTATGGACCTCCTGGAGGATTTCTTGCCCTTCGCTCCGGGCGACACACCGTAGCAAAGGCGCGCATACTCCCTCCTTGTACAGGGTTCCGTCGATGATCTTGTATCCCCGGCATCGCTGTGTCATGCGGCTGGCCTCCGTCTGACCTGTGGGCGTGTATTGTCCACTGACAAACGTGAGTACGGGCGACCGCCAGTCTTCGCTCGCGATGGCCGCGACCTCGCGGCTGGTGGGCTCCGTCCCCGACGCAGTCGAGGGCTCGTGCGCGACAACATAGAAGACTTCCGGGGGCAGGGCCGCCTGCTGGGCTGCGGCTTTCGCCAACAGGTCGGCTGCCGTATTTTCCAATCGAGGGATGTGCAGCACTGTGAAGCCTTGAAACTTCTTCTCGAGGGACCAGACGAGCGTGAGGTATCGCGACAGCTCGGGCTCCCGGGCATGGAACTCCTTCTCCACCTACCTGGTGACCACTTGGGAGTCGCTTTTGATGAGGAGGCGACGTTGTTGGTGCAAGGGATCTCCAGCCGTAGGGCGTAGCTCATGGTCTGTCCCGATGGAGCGACCAGGATTGCGGCGGCGCCGGTACTGGAAGCTCCCCAGGCGCTGTCGACGTGCGCCACCCATGCAGGTTCCGGAGCGGCCGTCACGTCGACGCCCGGCGTCGGCATCCAGTCCGTGACGAAGTCCGCCAGGGCTTGGGATTTTATCGCCGTCCGGGCGGTGAAGACTAGCGTGTAGGGGGCGATCTCTGCAGCCCACTTGCCAATCCTTCCGATAGCTTCCCGGTTTTCGGTATGGTGATGGGGTGGGCGGTGAAGTAGGGTTTTAGCTTCCGGGATGCCATGACGACCGCGTATGCCATCTTCTCGATCTCGGAGTAACGGCTTCTGGCTCCGACACGTAGTACACCGGGACTTGGGTCTCGTTCCCCTGGACCCGGCGCTCTTCGACGAGTACTGCGCTCACGGCGCGGTCCGCCGCGGCTATGTACATCAGCAGCGGTGCCCCGGGCGTGGGGCTAGCCAGGGTCTCGGGGTGCTCGATGTACTTCTTGAGGTCACGGAAGGCCCGCTGCTGTTCCTCGATCCACCGGAAAGGGTCGGAGCCCCTCAGCACTTTGAAGAACGGGAGGCTACGCTCGGCGGAGCGGGCGATGAATTGGCTTAGTGCGGCGAGCCTTCCGGTCAGTCGTTGTGCTTCGCACGTGGTCGCCGGTGGTTCCATCTCTCGGATTGCCCGGATCTTGTCGGGATTGGCCTCGATTCCGCGCTGCAAAACGAGGTATCCCAAGAGCTTTCCGGAGCGGACGCCGAACGTGCATTTCTCGGGGTTGAGGCGCAGACCCATACGTCGTAGGTTGTTGAACGTTTCCCAGAGGTCGGGGTAGAGGTCCTGCTCCCTGCGGCTCTTGACGACTATGTCGTCGATGTACGCCTCGACGTTGCGACCGGTTTGCTCCTCGAACACGATCTGTACAAGCCTGGCGAAGGTGGCGCCTGCATTCCGGAGGCCGAAAGGCATGTGGACTTCATCTTCCACGGCCATCCAAACTTGGTGGTATCCGGAGTAGGCGTCGAGGAAACAAAGCCGCTCGCAGCGCGCCGTAGAGTCCACGATCTGGTCGATGCGTGACAGGGGGAAATCGTCCTTGGGGCACGCCTTGTTGAGGTCGGTGAAGTCGACGCACATGCGCCACTTTCCGTTGTTCTTTTTCACCAGGACGGGGTTGGCCAGCCAGTCCGTGTACAGCACTTCCCGGATGACCCGGGCGTCGAGGAGCTTCCGGACCTCCGCTTTGGCCGCCTCCTTTCGTTCCGCAGACATCTTTCGCACCTTCTGCTTCCGCGGCTTCTTTTTGGGGTCGATGCGGAGGTGATGCTCGATGATGCTTCGGTCGATGCCCTGGAGGTCCGCTGGTGTCCATGCGAACACGTCCTCGTACTCCCGGATGAGCTCCACCAAGGATGTCTCTAGCTGATCGGGGAGGTCTGCCGTGACTTGAACGGAGCGTTCCGGACACTCTGGTCGGAGCGAGATAGTCTTTGTGGCTCTCTCCGGGCATGCTCGGGGAATGAAGCGTGTTGAGCTCGGTCCAGCGGGGTCGCCTTCTTCTTCTGACGCGAGCTCATTGACCTCCCGTTATCCTAGGGCTTGCCCGATGTCGATGAGACGCGCGGTGTTCTGGTCCCCTAGCACCTTGATGATACCTCGGGGGCCTGGCATCTTCATGCAGAGGAAACCGTGATAGGGAATGGCATGGAAGGTGTTGAGGAGACGTCGTCCGAAGATGGCGTTGTACTGGTAGGGAATGTTCACGACGTCGAAGGTGATGTCTTCGGTGCGGGCGTATCCTCCGGAGCCGAAGGTAACCGGGAGGGTGGTCCGCCCCAACGCGGTGACGGCGCTTCCTCCAAACCCCTTCAGGGGAGTTCCGGCAGTGGTGAGCTGGGATCGGGAGAGCCCCATCTGCTCGAAAGCGTTGATGAACAACAGGTCCGCGGAGCTGCCCCCATCGATGAGCACCCTCAGTACTTCCGAGCCGGCGATGTTGGCGGCGATGACGAGGGCATCGCCGTGCGGGTAGATGGGGGCGTTGCAGTCTTCAGCGCGGAAGGAGATGGGCACGACAGCAAGCTGTGGGAGGGTGGGTGTGTACGTCGAAGAGACATGCTGCACCTCCCGTACGTAGGTGCGTCGCTGCCTCTTGGAGTCGAGGTGCTGCTGGGATCCCCCGGTGATAGGGAGTACTACGCGATGGCTCCCGACGACGTGCTGGACCTCTCGGGGCTCCTGCTTTGGCTGACTTGGGGGCGAGGGCCCGGCCCCTCCTGGGGGGGGAGGCGCCGCGAACAGCATGGCCGGCGGCCACGGGGCAGGGTACATCGCGAGGGGTCGCGGTTCGGTCCAACCTGGTGCCGGCGAAGGTGCGATGTGCATGACTGCCCTCCCCGATGCGCCTCCCTCCCTCCTGGACTCGGCCTTGGCGGCCTCAATGGTAGGGCACTCCCGAGTGACGTGTCCTCCCCGGTGCTCGTGGATGATGCAGTATGGACGGGAGGACTCGCCCTTGGTCGACGAGTCATGGCGAGGCCGGGCATTGCGGGATGGGGGCTTGCGATCGTCGGAGCGTTTCTCCCTCTTTCGGTCGTCCTTGCAGTCCTCGGTATCTCGGGAACTCTCCACGTGATGGACTTCCCGGTATGAGCGTCGGGAAGGAGGGTCGCGCCTCTTCCGGGAGTCTTCGCGCTCTATGGTTCGGGATGAGCGCAGCTCCCGGGGCCTTTGCTCTTTGGATGATCTGTGCTCTTCACTCCCCCTCCGGGCTTGCCCCCGGAGTTCGTCATCTTTGGCGCGTGCGTATTCCTCCAGCTTCCTCATGAGCTCCGATACGGTCTTCGGTTCGCGCCGCCGGAGCTTGGCCCGCAGCGGGCCATTTAGGAGGCCTTCCCGGGCGGCGTCGATGACGGACCGGTCGCTGAGCCCCACCGCTTGGCATTTGACGTGAACGAAACGCCTGATGAAGCTTCTCGGCGTCTCGTTGTGGCGCTGCTTGACGGCGAAGAGGTGGCCTGACGTCACCGGGTCCTCGTAGTTTCCCTGGAAATTCCCCAGCATGGCTTCCTAGAGTTGTTCCCAGGAGAAGGTTTTCCCGGGCTCAAGGGTGGTGTACCAGGTGCGAGCGATCCTGGTGATGGCCATCACGAAGCTCTTGGCCATGGTGGTTTCGTCGCCCCCCACTGACTGGATGGCGGCCTTGAAGCTCATGACGAAGGTCGCGGGGTCAGTTTTCCTGTCATATGGGACGATTTGCGGCATTTTGAAGCCGCGGGGCCAGCTCACCGCTTGCAGCCCCTAGGATAGGGGAGACTTGGGGTCGTGGGCCGGGTTCCTTCGGGAGAAACGCTCGTCCTCGTCGGGGCTGCTGGGGCGCGGACGACTGTACTGCCTTTCGCTGCCCTGCTCCTCGCCCCGGCGCTCTTGGCCGCGGGAGGCTTCGAGGGCTTCTAGCTCGGCACGGAGCTCCCGAGACCGGCGCATGGCGTCGGCCCTTCGGCGCAGGTAGTCCTTCTCGCGTCGGAGAGCCTCTTCTTCGATGGCCTGCCGGCTGGCGGCCTCCCGGGCCTCCTCATCCTTCCGCGCCTGCTCGAGGCGCGCCTGGAGGAGGCTGGCTTCTTCCTCGCGGCCTTGGCCTGTTGCTCGCCTGTGGTCGGCCGACGTCCGGGCCCGGTGACCTCTCCGGTCTCTCTCACCTTGAATGACTGGGGTCGTCTTGTCCTTCGTCGCTCTCTGCTTCGTCATCGCTGTGCATCTCCAGGTCCACGCGTTCCGGGCGGGCCTCTCCCCCGCCTGTGGTCGGCTGACCCTCGGGTCTCCCGGGGGTCTCAGTGAGGGTCGAAAGTGCGGCGGCGTCGATCTCCGCCGCTGCCAGGGGGCCATCACCGGATGGCGCCTTGCTTCCCTTGCGGCCCTTTCCGGGGGCCATTGTTGCTCTCAGTCACTACCGTTCCCCACGGACGGCGCCAACTGTTGGTGGTTACAATTGCCCAAACATTACGTTCGGGGCTCTGAGGCAAGATCGATGCCTTAGAGAGCTTCTAGGGGACTGAGTGACTAGATGATCTTACAAGAGTTATTCTGCCCCTTCCTCCAAGGCCTTGGGGCTGTATTTATAGCGGTCTAGAACCTAACTCTAGACGTAATATGACCAGGGTACCCCCGGTACGGTGTCGGGATTCCCCCTGGGCCCCGCCAGTACGGGAGGGGCCGTTGGGTAATGATCCCCATCCGTGCCTCTTGAGCGGGGATGGGGGCCCTTGCTGTCCTTCCGCCGTGAGGTCACCCCCTGACAGATGGTGTCGGGTGACGTCTGTTGCTTTCTCCCCGAGCTCTTCCGTAAGAGCTACCCCCGCCCGGGAGAGCCCCGGACGACCGGGGCTCTTCCGACCTGTCCCGCGCCATCCGTCTGAGCCTCCTCTTGTTCCTCCCTCCCGCGAGGGTCTTCAGTGCTGTCGGCGGGAACCGATCCTTCGGGGAGGTCCCTCCCCATCGGGACTTCCCCGGCCCTCATCGGGACTTCTCCGGAGGACGGTCCTCCCCCGCCGGCTCTTCCGGCGGCGTTTAACTCCCGGGGGGCCTTGCCTCCCCCGGGGCTCCGTCGGGGGCCCGACCAGGCCCGGGCCCTCCCCCCGCTGTTCACCCACCTGGCGGGCGAGCCCCGCGTGCTTTTCCCCAACATATTCAATAGGAGCTTTGACAACAAGAGGTTCCTAATAGTATTTGAGAACATGGATATGCATCAAAAGAAGATGTTAGAAGGGCTCCTACCACTCTTGAGAAGGGGCAAGGAGGGGAGCAAGGTAATCATCACATCGAAAAATCCGAGTGTGGCAACAATCGGAACTGTGGAGCCAATCGTGCTCAAGGTCTTGCCTTCCCCAGAGTACTGGTTCTTCTTCAAGGCTCATGCACACTAGGCCGAGTGGCGCGCTTCACCGCGCCCGCTTCTGCTGTACAGTTGGGGAGATGCATTTTGATGTGTGGTCTGTGGTGCACATGTTGGCTTCTACTCCCTGTGTTCCAAAATATAAGTCATTCTAACTTTTTTGAAGAGTCAAACTTTCTCAACTTTGACCAAATTTATACAATAAATTGCTAACATTTATGATATCAAATAAGTATCATTGGATTTTTCATTAGATATATTTTCATACTAAAGTTATTCGGTATCATAAATCTTTGAAGTCATCTTTATAATTTTGGTCAAAGATAAAATAGTTTGACTCTCTAAAAAAGTTGGAGTGACTTATATTTTAGAATGGAGGGAGTATTTTGTTTCAATATTGCGTATAGTCATGGCATTAGAATCCGGAGGAAGCAAAGGCAACAATATATGCACTAATTAGAATAGTCAGGTCCATGTCCTGGGTAGACAGAGTAACATTTAATTGAGGTAAACTAATTTGAGTGAACCTCAGGAGAAAAATTATAGATAGGCGATCTTTGTTTGTTAAAATTGGAAAAGAAATAGAAAGCTTACACTATGTAATGAATTAAAAATCAATTATGACCCTAGTCTTGGGTAAGAAATTCAAACATGGTAATAAAGATATACATTCCCTCAATAATCCTACTATAAATAGAAAAAAACTTGGCAGCTAAAGTTTTAGTGACAGTTCATACTGAACTTAGTTCGGTTTCTTTTTTACGGAAAAGCTGGGAGTTGTATTATCTGTACCAAACTTTGAAGGAATCGTCTAAATTTAGCACGCAAAATAAAAGTTTGAGCACCCAATGCTTAAGAATCATGAGGCATTGCAAATGAACCTACTAAGATAACAGCATAATTCTAACCTCTAAACACCTCTGAACTGTACCAATAACCTTTAGCATATTGAGAAAACAATTATCATTGCTTGAATCATAAGGTCCATATGAGAAACTCTGTTCTTATGCCAATAGTTCACAACAGCCATGACTGACAGACCTCACATGTGGAGCAAATAATGTATATAGCACATAATTTCAGACAAATACAGAACAACATATTCTTTGTCAGATATATAGCATATTCCTTGTTCAATATAAATATATATTACATGTGCCTAAATATAAATATATATTACATGTGCCTATCCAACATACGTGAACTGTAAAATTGATTTTTACCAATACATCGTCGGCAGTTCTTTCCTTTGTTGAGAGGGATGTCCAAAGCATGGCGTATCAGCAAGTCATGTGCAATGAGCAACCAAATGGAGACTATATAACTGATAACACAAGCAGCCCTTTACAGAGGAAACGAACAAAGTTAAAGCTAACTGCAGTATTAACAATTGTTATCTCTGACCAGAGGAAACCCCATATGTGGTTTTCAACATGGATTGCACATTAACACGTACATATTTCTAAAAATAACTCAAATGAAGCACATCTGAACTTTAAATTAAGAATCACTCCAATTTGTAAAGTCCTAAAAAAATACTATGCTGGAAGTATAACCGGCAAAATATCCAGGGGAGCAAATTACAATAGTAAAGAACGCATTTGTTAAGCAATCATTAACTTTTAGTTATACTTGGATAAGGGCAAAAGTTTGTCCCAGTTGCATATAGTGATTTTTTTTTACCTTTTTTCAGAATGTGATTTATTTTTACTAATGAAGTAACAAAAGCAAAAGGGCGGCCTTTGGTGCAGTGGTAGAGCTTCACCGCCTGTGACCGGAAGGTCCAGGGTTCAAGCCCCAGTCTCTGCACATTTATGTGCGGGAAAGGCTGTGCGCTAAACAATCTGCCCCCAGACCCCGCATAGTGCGGGAGCCTACGGCACTGGGTACGCCTTTTTTTTAATGAAGTAACAAAAGCGTCATCCAATCTCTCCATTCAGAATTTTCCAATGGAAAGAACATAATTTAGTACGGCCAGTTCCTGTACTTTCTGATGCATCATGAACGCTATATACAGGTAGCCAAAATCTGTTGGTAATATGAATAATATATTTTCCTAAGATGGAAACATGTTATAGCAGGTCCATCATATCAACTGGGAGAATACAGTTTAATTGAACTTGTAGGAGAAGTGAAAATTAGAAAGCGTAAATGTGTGCAACTATGCAGCAAAGCTAGTTTCATCTACCTTTGTTTGGTGCAAAGTTAGTTTCATCTACCTTTGTTGTGCTGGTTATCAAAGAACACAATGGCAGCATAGCGTCAGCACGTTCTTTGTGTGCATGTCCTCATCAAACAACCTAACAGAATATTCGCAAAGACAGAATAAATCAGATCCTGGGGTGGGTATAAAATACAAACAGATGCTCGTAAGGAAATATATATGCATAACCAAATCTGATTGTATAGATGAAGATAAACGAATCTGATGGGAGATTAGTATCAAAAAAAGCCTGTTCCTTCTTGCAGTAGGAGCAGGGAGATAACCTTGACGAGTACAAACGGAAAATAACTATATAGAAGGAAGGACTATCGGAAGGCCAAACCTTAGTGATTAATTAACCTCATAACCTGAAGGATAGATTGAACTTACATGGCACTTGAACGAAATATGATAACAATAAAATGATGTTGGGAAAAAATGAGGAGAAAAATAGCATACGGATGAGGCTCTCACGCAGCAAGTGGCAATGGTTTTGGTGCTCTCTGCCCATAGGGGCCATAGCTACTGCCGGCAGAGTACGCAGCGGCCGCCGGAATCGTAGTCTCGGATGGGATGAGAAATAGGGAGGCAAGTCAGCCCATCTTAGTCGCCGTGGCTAGGAATCCGCCTATGTAGACGACGCCGATGGCGGGCGTCTGCAGATGTATCAACTGCCGGAAAAGGCGAGGGGGAGGAGGTGCCGATCTCCTCACCAGCTGTGGTGCCTTCATCTCCTTTGAACCACCGCCTCGGCTGCGAGCCTATGACCGAGCAGTGAGGGTGAGGGCCTACTGATGGAGCGGGAGGCAAGGGCAGGGAGGCGGGGTTCAGCCGCAGGAGGTGAGGAGCATGATCCATCTTTGCAGACAGCACAGACGGAGGACGCAGGGTGGACGGTGAAGTAGTGCCGGCTCCGGGAGGCTGTCGACGGTGAAGTAGAGGATGCGAGGTGGGATCAATTTGTTCGCGAGACACGGACGACTCCCTGGATAACACGGTAGGCGAAAGCCCAACAGATAGCTGCAATGACTCAGAATGCAACCGGTTGCAGTGGCTCAAAAGAAAAATGAGAGGACCAACGGGCTAATGCGGCCGACGGAACGGGAGGCGAGAGCTCGACGGTTAAAAAGTCTGGCACGGCGTACACGCGTCGTGTAGGGATAGAGTAAAAACGGGAGAGTCATTCCTATCGCTCGGATTTCTTCGCGCTTAAGAGTAGGAATATATATATGTACCTTCATAGGCTGGAAGAATTTGGAGGCACGACAGAGCTCTTCCCGTTTTAACCCTATTGATACATGACGCGTGTATGCTGTCTGTAACTTTTTTTTACCAGCTCGCCTATTTTGTTGCACGTATTCTTTTTCCTGGGCCACAACCTGTTCAAGTTTGGCTTGTATACTCTATGTTGGAATAAGAAAACAAAATTTTCAGGTACATAGTTGATTCCTCTATCGCATATCCTTTTATATATATTGCACATATACTCTATGTTGGAATAAGAAAACAAAATTTTCAGGTACATAGTTCAAGCACTGAATAAAGTCATGTGTTAACCAGACCGTACAATTATCCCGTCAGGAAATTAAACCCCCCACTGCTTTGTGATCTCTACTTGAATCAAATATATTGTAACCGGCACAGACTAGAATTCACACACGATCTCTTATGAACAGTTTGCTCGAATTTCTTTTATTATTCCTGAGTAAAATTCACTGCCGGTCCCTAAACTTGGCGACGGGTGTCATCCGGGTCCCCAAACTTTGAAAATGACCATCTACGTCCTCAAACATGCTAATCGGTTCACCTCAAGTCCAAATCTCCATAACCCACTCTAAACTACCTATGTGGCCTGCTGAGTCAGAGTCGACGTGGCCCTGACATGTGGGGCCCACATGATAGACCCCTTTTCTCTCCATCCCTCCCACTTTCTCCTTTGCATCACACGTCGTCCCCTCAACTCTGGCAGTGGATGGGACCAGTTAGGTCGGGCGGAGGGGCGAGCCTATATCAAAGTGGACCTTGGTCTGCCGGCCGCGAACGGCCTAGGCCTTCATCTGCTTCATCCTCCTATCCTTCCCCATTTGCTGGTTCTGCGGCCCATTTCTTTTTCAGCTCCGGCGCCAGACGAGATGAGGTTAGGAGGATCCAGACATGCCAGCGGCGGAGAAACACCTCACGCGGCTCTTGGGCCACCTCCTCCATCGTGGATTAGAGCCTAGTCCCCTTGAATCCCCCGCCACCGGGGCTTGGGTGCTCTCCCGCCGCTGCCCAGATCCTAAGCTCGAGCGCCGCTGATGAAGGTCCGGTGGAAGGGAGGCTGACGAGGATGCGCGGGATGTAGTAGATTTGGCCAACGATTGGTGGCTAGGCCCCAAGTTTGATGCCGCCATCGAGGGGCTCGATTGTCGTGCTGTAACGCCATCGCCTTGGAGTTTAGCATGAAGCACTGCTGCTCCCTAGTACCTCTTCTTCTTCGTCATTAGTCGCGGCTCTACATGGAGCGGCCCTATCCACTGCTCGTGAGGACTCGGGGCAACGTCAGATGTGGATCCATGTGGTTGGCGGGCGGTGGACGCGAGCGGAGGCGTCACCGACTACCGGGCGGGCAATGGGGTGGCGGTGGAGAAAGAAAGAGAGAGGGGAAGGAGGGAGAGAAAAGGGGGTCTGCCATGTGGGTCCTACATATCAGGGCCACATCGACTCTGACTCAGCTGGCCACGTCGACAGTTTAGAGTGGGTTAAGGAGATTTGCACCTAAGGTGAACCAATTAGCAAGTAGCTGCAGGCAAAAACCAACTATTTTTCATTTGCTGGACCTGGCCGTTGCGTGTTTCTTTGCTGCTGTTATTGCACAAGTGGATGGAGATTAAATTCGCTCTTGCTAGCATACAAATTATTCATAAGCCCGAATCAAGTTGTTTGTAATGCTACAAATCACCAAATCCTAAAGAAGCATCAACGTATTTTAAAACTCACCTGGAGAGATTACACCAAAGAAATCATTAAAATAGTCTGAGATCAAAAGTCATAGAGATAGTTAGATTAACCGTGCGAAAAGTGGAAAACACGTACAGTGCCACTAATTTAATTATGACAATACTGTTCAATTAAAATTATATGTGTACAATAAAATTATTCTGAAGCAAATGAATGGTGGGGGTGTCCTAAATAAAACAGCACAAGTTTTTTTTAAAAAAAACAGCTATCAACTCTCAGATTAAACCCTGTTATTCTGATCTTAGTGGTATCAATTGGCTCAACGTATCGTAATCAGCCATCATTCGTTTGAGGACAACTCTGGTCTTTCAAGTCACTTTCCTCCAAATGAAGACTCGGTTGCAATGTTGAATTCAGAGTTCTTCCAGCAATAACTAGAAGACACTGACCGCCATGGTGATCACATGGACATGTATGTCCTGCTATTAGACCACTATATCTCTTCTTCAGCAACAGAAACCTACAAATGGCAGATGCTATCATCCGCAATGTTGTCAGTAGAGTGATTTCCCTTCTGGTTGGGCATTTCAGCAACCAAGAGACCACTCGAGAAAAGCTGCAAAGATAAGGCATCTGCTCAGCAGATCTCCAACCACATGGCACCCTCCAGTGGTTCTCACTTCTCAGAGCTCATCGACAGTGAGTACAAGGGTTTTTACTTACTGGATTCCATCAGGTGTGGCAACAAGGAAGCTGAGCGATGTGACGATATTGTAGATCCCCAAGTTTCCACCTTGTTCTTGTTTAATACTGCGAAGCGTGTGAGAGTTGCTGGGTGCACCATGAGCAGCGCATTCGCTTGGCACCGTGATCTAAGTGTTGACAGAGTGCTCGAGAGATTGCAAGGCATGTCTTGTGATCTCACAGAATTCATCTTGCTCACGCAAAACTGCCAGCCGATCCGCCAGCCCCTAGGCACTAATATCTTCCGCGATAGGCAGATGCTCGGTTGACATGTTGAGAAAGAGAGGTCAATTAACTTTCTGTTGCATAAAGATGATCAGTTAACAGGGGAATTCAATGTGCTACCAATTGTTGGCAGAAATAATGGAGTTGGGAAGACAACCCTTGTGCAGTTTGCCCACGATGATGCCAAAGTGCACAACATGTTGCACAGTTTTTCATGTACTTATGATATTAAAAAGAATGAAGGGACTCCCAATGACCCACTGAAGTTTGTCAAGGAGAACAGTTTTTTGTAATAAAAGGTGCCTGATGGTATTTCAGGACGTTAACGTGCAAGGAGGGGAGCAAAGTAATCGTCACCACAAACAGCCAGTGTGTTGCAAACATTGCAACAGTGGAACCAACCATACTAACATCATTGCCCTGCCCTGAGTACATATCAGACTTACCAGGTCATATGGACATGTGCAAGGTGACCGTCTCGAAGGACCCATTTCTTCCTAAGACAACAGATTTGGTCAACAGATTTGGTCAGCACTAGTAGAGAAACAACATTTGGTCGCTAATCATTAAGTTTCGGTTGTGTTGCAGCCGGTACTAAAGTGCGACTTCAGTCACTTTAGTACCGGTTTATAAAAACAATGCACAACCGGTACTAAAATGCGTCGTTTAATATCAGTTGGTGTTCCCAACTGGTACTAAATTGCCCCGAAGCAATTTAGTACCGGTTGATACTGTCCGATACTAGTCTGGTGGAAAAAAAAACTGACACACCGCCACCACCCACCCACCCCATGGCCTCTCTTCCCATCTTTATCTTCTCTCCTCCTTCCCTTCTTTCCTCCATCTTCTCCCTTCTCTCTTCTATCCTCAAGCAGCGTGAGCAGGCAGACGCGGGCCGGCCTCGCCGCGGGCATGAGCAGGCAGCGCCTGCGTGCGGGCTCAGGCACGTCCCGGCCTGCGCGGAGGCGAGCGCAGCCCCGGTGGCCTGCACGGCGGGGGCGTGCGAGGCACGGCCGACGTGGAGGGGACCGCGGCCCCGGCGGCGGCCCTCCCTTCCATGGCTTTCGGAAGAAGACTTGTATTTTTTTTTTGGATTCACATCTTGACTTATTGTATTTTAGATCTATATTGTGTTGTATAATTTTTCATCCCATGGTGACACGGCGGGCGCTCTTCGGTCTGCGGCTCTCTCCGCCTCCGGGGGAGAGCCGGGGATTTCTCCGGTAACCTCCTCTGTCCGTGAGGCTCTTGCCGACCCTCACTGGCGCCAGGCGATGGAGGAGGAGTACGCGGCTCTTCTTCCCAACTAGACGTGGGACCTCGTGTCGCATACGTCTGGTTGCAATGTGGTCACCGGCAAGTGGATCTGGACGCATAAGTGTCGGGCTGATGGTTCCTTGGATTGATACAAGGCTCGCTGGGTTCTCCGGGGATTCACACAGCGGCCTGGTGTGGACTATGATGAGACTTTCAATCCGGTGGTGAAGCTTGCGACAGTTCGCACAGTTCTCTCCATTGCTCTATCTCAGTCTTGGCCCGTGCATCAGCTGGATGTGAAGAATGCTTTTCTACATGGCACCTTGACAGCGACATATATTGCAGCCAACCAGCAGGTTTTGTGGACTCCAGTCGTTCGGATCTTGTCTGTCGCCTCAACAAGTCACTCTATGGTCTGAAGCAGGCGCCACGGGCTTGGTACTCTCGCTTCACCTCGTTTGTTGTCTCGTTGGGGTTCACTGAGTGCAAGTCCGACACCTCTCTGTTTGTCTACCGCCGTGGCTCTGAGACTGCTTATCTGCTCCTCTACGTTGATGACATCATCTTGGTCGCTTCTAGTCAGACTCTACTTCAGCGCATCATTCAGTCTTTACAACAGGAGTTTGCGATGAAGGATCTTGGTGAGCTTCATCACTTTCTGGGTGTCACTGTTGAGACTCGCCCCTCTGGTCACTTCCTTCACCAGCGTCAGCATGCCCTTGAGATTCTGGAGCGAGCTGGGATGACTGACTGCAAGCCTTGTTCCACTCCGGTCGACACACAGGCCAAGCTTCCAGCTGCTGAGGGCGCTCCTGTTGCTGACCCGACTGCTTACCAGCGCATTGCCGGTGCGTTGCTCTACCTCACTTTCACCAAACCGGACATCACATATGCAGTTCAGCAGGTTTGTCTTCATATGCATGATCCTCGGGAGCCACACCTTGCCGCGCTGAAGCGGCTTTTTCACTACCTTCGTGGTACAGTTGACTACGGCCTGGCACTTCACTGCTCTCCTACCACTGAGCTCGTCATTTACGCAGATGCTGATTGGGCTGGCTGTCCTGACACACGTCGCTCTACGTCCGGGTCTGGGTACGCTGTCTTCCTCGACGGCAACCTCGTCTCCTGGTCATCTAAGCGACAGCCGGTCGTCTCCCGCTCCAGTGTCGAGGCGGAGTACCAGGCTGTTGCTAACGGCGTTGCAGAGGCGTCTTGGTTGCGACAGCTCTTGGCGGAGGGGCGGAGCTTCACAGTCCGCTTGCCAAGAGCACCCTTGTTTACTGCGACAATGTCAGTGTCGTGTACCTCTCGTCCAACCCAGTTCAGCATCAGCGGACGAAGCATGTGGAGATTGACCTACACTTTGTCCGAGATCGGGTTGCCATTGGCCAGGTTCGAGTTCGCGGACATCTTCACCAAAGGCCTCCCCTCTTCGACATTCTTCGAGTTCCGTTCCAGTCTCAACATCTTTAGTGGCTAGTTGTGACTGCGAGGGAGTATTGTATGTATGCTTTGCTTCTTATCCAGTCGTGTACTTCGCTGCGCCGATAGTACAGACTGCGGGGGAGTGTCGGTCTTTGTTTCTTATCCAGTCTTGTATTTCGCTGCGCCGATAGTACAGACTGCAGGGGAGTGTTAGTGTATATAGCCCATGTAGGGTAATGGCCCATCTAGAGGCTCATGTGCTTCATGTATATAGCCCACCTTCTATGGTTGGAGGAATAGACTGTACATTTCACCTTCTAGCAAATTTGATTGAAGTTTCTCCCGCTGTCATCTCTTTCTTTTTCCTCTCAATTTTCTCTGTTCTTGATTTCTTGAAGAACGGAGAGCCTTCTCTATTCTTGAAGAACTGAGAGGAGGAAAGGGTGGAAAGGAAAAAAGGAGAGGAGAGAGAAAGGGACGAGGGAGGCCCTGATTTTTTTAGCGCGTGGATGCATTTAGTACCGGTTGTTGTTGTTAGCCGGTACTAAAGTGCCGCATTTAGTACCGGTTCTACAACCGGTACTAAACTGCATGCCCATTTAGTCTCGAAACTTTAGTACCGGCTGAGGAACCGGTACTAAACGCAGCTTTCCAGCCGGTACTGAAGCTCATTTTTCCACTAGTGCAGGTTGAAGGATCTGTGCAGTGCTGCTCCTCATGGAAGCATGATGGCCTGTTGTGCGGATGATGTCCAATTTACAGAAGTGTTACCGTGCAAGTCAGTGTTGCCGTTGTTCAATCAGTACTACATTACTCGTTGCTCTTGCACTTGTACTGTTGGCTCTGAAAACTTTTGCATTTTATGCCCTCTAGTTTGAGATATGTAAAATTAATTAATTATAATCAATCAGTGTTTTTTTTTCGATATGCAGGAGAACTGCATATCATTGAATTAAGATAGAAGAAAGGCCAAAATAGCCATACAACACACACCCATGGGCCCTATATTACATTAAATTCGCGCCCGAGAAAAATAAAAAACGACCATGCCTGTTTAGGCTCTACTGACCCACTCCTGCCAGCAACCAGAGTTCCATCTCTTTGGCATGGAGGATAGACCGATCCATATTGGGGGAGAGTTTATTGAACACAACATCGTTTCTTGCCTTCCAAATTGTCCAGGCCCCCAAGACGACTAGCGTATTAAATCCTTTTCTAGCTCCTGCTTCCACCTTGCTACTAGCTTGCTGCCACCAGCAAAAGAAGTCTGTGTCATCTTGCGGCGCGACCGCCTGCAGCCCAACTATGCTCAGAATATGATGCCAAAATTGCCGCGCAAAGACACATGATGAGATGATGTGGTTAATGGTCTCATCTTCCGGGTCGCATAGTGGACAATGCTCTGGGTGAGGCAGGCCGCGTACAGCAAGTCTATCAGCTGTCTAGCAGCGGTTATGGGCAACCAACCAAAGAAAGAACTTACATTTCCTTGGGGCCCAGGTCTCCCAGATCATTTTGCTCGGTGAAAAGTGTACTGAACCATGGAAGAATGCCAAGTAGGCTGACTTGTGTATGAAATTATATAAAAGAGAACCAAACAATAGCTTAGACGGTTAGTGGTGGTGGAGAGCACCAAGTAGGAATCAAACCTAAGGTTTGACCCCCTCTGTATCTCATTAATGCAGCCTTTTTCCAATGGTCGGCTACATGTCTGTTGGTTCACCAGCAAAAGTAAACCAAGAATCTGCTACGCTAAAGCCATCACAAAGCTACAATAAATAACGTAAATCATACAGGATAACACAAACCTACAACAAGTGACATCACTCCTTGCCGAGTCTGACTTTAACATATGTGAGAAGTTCATACTGCCTAAATGATCTATCGTGTATTGAGTTAATTTGGAAATGAAGTAAGCCTGTTGCTGAACAAAGTTCCTCAAAATCTTCTCAAAAGCAAGAAGATTATACTTCATTCCATTTCTTTTGTCTCACAAGCATGAATGAATTATGACTCTTTGAGCTGTCCTGATACTATGTGGAAGCAAGTGAGTGAAGTGTGCTATTGCCTATTGATATGTGCCAAAAAAAAAAGCAAATGAACTGCCAATTCTAAATAGCATCTGGGTACACTAAAATTACTCTACCAATCAATAAGGAAATTACTTCCACATCAATAACATAAAAAAGAATACAATTCAATAGTTCGTGATAACATATGAGAGTACAATGAAAAGAAGATTTACCAGTTCTCTTCTTTTCATGTTATGATACTAGTTGCACGCTTCAACATGCAGCTTCGAGTCAAGGGCTTCCATTGTTACCGACAAGAAAAGTAGGCCATGCCATGACATAAGGATGCGCATGGCCATCATTTTTTTTATGGAAGATCCTTTCCAGCTTCCTTGTTTCCAGGCAGTAGAATAGGTACCAGCAAGGTACACTATCATCTACAAATGTCTCGAACGTTGACAGGTAGACAATGCCATCCAGAATTGCTAATACTTTAAGGTCACCATGATCATCCAATGAACCTTTGGTAGCCTGAAGAACCTCTTCCTCCAATGGGATCACACTGTCAAGCGTCCACTTCTCAACGCCATCTGCATCTGCTCCCCGGAACCAGACAGACAATGTGAAATCGGCTGCGGAGACGATACAGGGCTTGCCATCCCTGGCGCCCCCAACCATGTACAGGTGGCCTTTCCCCATCAAATGCTCCGGCAGATCAATGAAGGAGAATTGCAGTGTCGTAGCATCCAGCACCACCTTGTATGCCTGCTTCGTGTGTGACCAGTAGAGTTTCCCATCCACCTGTCTGCCATGACGAAGCCAGTACTTCTTGCCTGACGGCTGTCCCGGCGCGGGCTTGGACCAGCGGAGAATTTGCCACTCCCTGGTGCCTGACGAGAAGACAGCGGCACACAGCCGCGATTTGCCGTGGCAGACGGAGACCACCCGAAACGATCCGGGGGCCTCGTCGGAGCAGAGCAAGAAGGGATCCATGTAGACGCACTTGCCGCGGCAGCCACTGGAGAACTCGTCGGGCGGCGTGGGGAAGAGATCCAGGGCTCGCGAGAGGGGATTGTAGACTGCGATCTGGTCGGTGCTCTGGTTGAGGAGTAGGAGGAAGCCGCTGTGGCACTCCGCGATCTGCCACCCGGGGGACGCATCGTCGTGCCCGGGGACGCGGGAGAGGAAGACGTCGGCGCCCCGGGCGGCGGCGGCGAGATCCGGGTCGGAGCTGCGGCGGACGGGCCTGAACGAGGGCATCTCGGTGCCATCGTAGTCGAAGAAGAGGCCGAGGAGAGGGGGCGGGCGGAGCGCGACAAAGTGGCGGCGGAATGCGGGGGAGGAGCGGACGGCGGCGGCAAAGGCGCGGCAGGCGAGGGCGGCACGGACGAGGCTCGGGAGGGAGGGCAGGCGGAGGAAGATCTCGAGGAGGAGGTCTTCGCCGAGGGAGAATATGGTGGTGCGGGAGCGCGGTGCTTGGGGCTTCGCCGCCGCCGGCGGCGAGCTGGAGGCCATCGCGAGCGGAGGCTTGCAGGACGGAGAAGATGCGATGCGATGGATGGGCCTGCAAATAGTTTGGGCAGTAATTGACGAGGTTGGTTTCTAGGTGGGCCTGTTGTTGCCTTGTGGGTTGGGCCGGTTCAGACATGGCCATGTTTCATTTTTGTCTCAAGATTTGGACGAAAAATGTTAATTGTCGTATTAATACAAAATTACTGTATACCTAAAAATACAAAATTACTGTGTTATACGGAATCGAAATTTTTTTAAAAAGTTACAATTTGCATGTATGCTATTACAACAAATTAATTTTTTTCCCAATTCTTTGAGGATCGGTCTAGGTAAATTTATGTGTTATCCAAATCCCAAGAAGCCGTATAATGCCGGTCTCAGTGGAGGTTTCATAGACATTAAATGGACTGTCATGGCAGTAATTTTGATGATACGACAGTGTATTAATGAAGAAAGAGGTGAAATGAGTTTTATGGTGATAAAACTCTCTTTACACAGTTACCTAAATAAGTTGTGTCTTGCGTGTAACCTTGAAAACAACAATGGATGAAATTATGCATTGGAAGAGGGTGTTTTATCATAGTTTCAACAACTTTTTAGATGATGTGTCACTCTAGGTACCTATGCAATGAAACTTCCCACTGAGACTGGGCTAAGTATTTGATATATAAACGCTGCTCATGTAAACATCGAGGGAACTAAAATTTTATATAGAGAAGGAGTCACAAATAATCACTTTCGGCCACAGAGACGGAGTCACTTATCCTTAAAAATCAACTAATATAATAAGAATTAGATCGCTCATGAGTTGTGTTATTCAAGCGTCTGCGCCTCGCCCTACTTTTGCAGGATCAGGAGCTGTGTAACATAAAACACTTTGGCCTCGTTCGGTTAATACCTTTCCTCAAGGTTTGTTCGGTTGGCAGGTATTGGTTCCCGGCCAGGAACGGTAGGTATAACAATAAATCCATGATAGATACAATAAAAGACCGGATTTATTACGAGCCGAGAATCAATTTACTCATGATAAGTACAACAAAAGAGTCGGATTGGTTCCCCACCTCTTGACTAGTGGATTGATTCCCGATTTCTTGTTGTATCTATCATGAGTAAGTTGATTTCCGGCTCGTAATAAATCACAATATCTTATTATATCTATCATGGATTTGTTGTTATATCTACCATTCCCGGCCGGGAACCAATATTTGTCAGCCGAACAAGCCCTCAAAGGTATTTAGAGGTATTAGAGTGTATTGAGTGGTATTTTGACTTGTCGGGGATTTAACACACCCCAATACGACTCAATCCCCCACAATCCGACTCAAACCTAACAAACTCTTAAGATAATGGATCGGAGATGAACTTCGTTCTGAAAATGAAACAAGATTTTTGTACGGTCGGTTCATCCTGCTCGATGTCATGACCGAGTAGAAAACAAGACAGAGAAGGCGTATCGTCTATTTTACGTTTTCATTGTTGAGAAGCCTTTTTACAACATTTGTGTAATACTTAGACTATGAATTGTGGGCCTGAGGCCAAGGGGGACCGGCTGGCTTATAAGCGGTCGCTTGCTGTAGTTGAACGCTATTGCTTATCTGAAAATACAGAAACGAGAACTGGGGTTCAGGATTCGTCGCCCTCCCCTTAGGGCTTGTTTGGAAACTAGAGGAATGAGGTGGAATGGAGGGATTGAAGTGAAACTTAGTTCATTTTAAGATCAATCCCCTTCATTCCACTCCAATTTCACCCCAAACCTCTTATACCCAAACAAGCCCTTAATGAATTCGATTCTCCTCGTTGATCTCACCGTCGCGGCGGAAGCCGAGGGCCACGGGTGTGACACTCTACTACTCGTGCAACTGTGCAAAGCGTTGCTTAGCATCATCCCTCTAGAAAGAGTTGCGTGACAAGAGAGTTCTTGACACCTCCGAAGCCTATCATTAAAGCAATGAAATAGGGAGCAATCCATGAAGAGGCATCTCACTTGCATCCTAGAAATGGAAAACACACCTTTTTTTACACGAAATAAGACTATGAGTAAATTTGTCGTCTCAAATTTAGCATAGCACAATATCAAGGGGCTTGGGACAACATCATCTGCTCTTTTATATGGACCCAAAAGAAATCGTGATAGATTATTACATAAAGATATAGTTTTTCGTTTCATTCCATCCAATTCTTCAGTACTTCCAGTTCAGCAAACTGTAAATGTAAATGTACCGCATCATGTTAAATAACTAGGTAATTCCCCGCGCGCTGCTGCGGGATTTGAAAGAGTTTTTCTTTTAAACTATGAATCAATATGGTTATTTAGTTGCTTGCTAAAATAGTACACTTGTACGTAGAGATTACTTTGACATATCTATTGTGTATCTTATTAGAAGAACTTTGACATATCTATTGTGTACCATTGTTGCGTGAACTTTGTAGTAGCATTGTACTAGATCATGGATAAAGGATAACATGGAGCAACAGATATTGAAATCTTGTAAAAATATTGGTCATTTAAAAAATACACACGGTTCATTTCATTTCAGGAACATAAGTACATAATACGTTGTGGCTGCTGATAAATTGACAATTAAAATTGCATATAATAGATAAACATTGTTTATGCTAATTAACTATAGATATGACAATGTTCTTTAAATAATAAAACTACTACATTACAACTGTATCAAAAAACCAACCCTAAAAAGTTTGAGTTATGGTATTGCTTCTACATGCAAACTGGCTATTGAAATAGCATGAGTTTAGCTTCATATATATCAGAATGCGGATGTTGATTAAGTAGAATAAAGTCTTTCCATTATCAAACATAAAGTGAAGATTTTAAAAATAGGAAAAAGTCCGAAAAGAGAAAACATTGCTGACATGCCCATGCGTATATGATGATGTGAACCAACCTACAAAAGTTTGGCATGAAGCAGTTAATGCATCTTAGTGGGAGGTGATGATGTGGCTTCATGAGAGTTGAGAGAAATCCTTAGTGGAGATCTCCTATATAGTTATAGTAGATAGTAGACTGCTCAGTTTTTGCCTAAGAGTTCATTTAGACTGTGTCAGGAATTGAACACCGGTGAATAGCATAAATATTAATATATATTAATTAAACGAAGTTTTTTCTCAGGAAGTAAGAGATGGAGGGAGTTGATCGAGCTCCAGTCCGGCAACTAGCCCAGCACCCCGCGCTGCCCCCTATTCTGCGCATTCCAGATCTCCTTCTCACTCCTTAGCACTCCAATCCTATAGAGCTCCCCTCTGACGGCCGTCATCTACCTCTGCCTTTTTGTTCACTGGACATGGAGATGGCCTGTTGCAGTGATTTCGCGCGCACAGGGAGTGAGAGGCTCGGTTGGGCCATCAGTCAGCCGGTGCAGCGTGAGTCCCACTTGGTCGCGCGGTGGCTCACAGGCCCGAGGCACAGGTGCCCTAGCAGCCTCGGCAGGCAGGGGGCCTCAGGCCGAGGGAGCCTGCTTGGAGGTTCTAGGCCGGGCCCACACGGCGGCCACGGGCGGTGGCCATCCTGCTCCCTCACAGGCAGGCGCGCACGAAGGGGCGTGGGAGCCGCGGGTCCGTGCTTGGCTACCGGCGGTGTGCGTTTGATGTGTGGGTTGCTGAAAACAGATCTCGAAGCGTTGAGTCTGAATGTGAGATTTTTAACAGAGATAGTTTCTCCTTGATTCCCCCCTAGAAGTACAAATATTATGGGATGGAGGGAGTATGCTATTACAACAAATTGATTTATTTCCATAGTAAAATTCAACAAGAGTTTGCCATCAAATTATTTTTTTTCCAAATCCTTGGGGATCGGTGTAGGTAAATTTAAGTGTTCTCCAAATCCCAAGAAGCCGTATAAGAAGTACTTGATACATAAACGCTGCTCATGTAAACATTGACGGAACTAAAATTTTATATAGAGAGGGAGTCACAAATAATCACTTTCGGCCACAGAGACATAGTCACTTATACCCTTAAAAATCAACTCCCTAGAGAATAAGAATTAGATCGCTCATGACGACCTGGTCTGGTTATTCAAGCGCCTGCACCTCGCACTACTTTTGCAAGATCTGGAGCTGTGTAATGTAAAACAGTTAAGATATATAATGGATCGGAGATGAACTTCGCTCTGAAAATGAAACAAGATTTGAGATTTCTGTACCGTAGGTTCATCCTGCTCTACTGCTCGTGCAAGGCGTTGCTTGGCGTCATCCCTCTAGAAAGAGGTGCACGACAAGAGAGTTCTTGACACCTCCGAAGCCTATCATTGAAGCAATGAAATAGGGAGCAATCTATGAAGAGACATCTCACTTGCATCCTAGAAATGGAAAAGACACCTTTTTGACACAAAATAAGACTATGAGTAAATTAGAATTTCATCACTGTCGTCTCAAATATAGCATAGCACAATATCAAGGGGCTTGGGACAACATCATCTGCTCTTTTATATGGACCCAAAAGAAATCGTGATAGATTATTAATAAAGATATAGTTATTTTTGTTTCATTCCATCCAATTTTTTAGTATTTCCAATTCAGCCTACTCTAAATGTAAATGTACCGCATCATGTTAAATAAATAGTAGACTGTTCAGTTTGTGCCTAAGAGTTCATTCATTCAGACAGTGCCAGGAAGGTAGATGGCCAAGCCGTTCTGCCACCAGCTCTGCTGGCCCATCTTAATGTGCTATTGCAAAGAAAAATTGTAAGAACCCTGCTTTTAATTTGATGCTCTTCTCGATCAAATACCAAAGACTATCAGTTTCAAGTATAACAAACCAATGCTTGCACTGAAGTTAAAATGCATGTGCAATTATCTGGTGTTTTTTTACGAGCAACAATCTTCTAATCCTCCCAGAAACATGTACATAATATGATAATAAGGACATGCGTGATGCGTCTTCCTAGGCCAGTGCTCCGATGTGCTTTTAGTTCCTTGTGCATAACTACTGATAGAGTGGGTGGATAAGATAACACAGCCAAATCGGTAATCGCATCTGATAGAGTGGGTGGATAAGATAAATACTGCTACCGCAACATCAGTTTTTTTTTTAACTGAACACAGCGAGGGAGGCCCCCGCTGCAAGACTTTTATTAAAGAAACAAAAGAAGTTCAGAAACACTTACAAAGAGCTAAGCTAGAAGTTCTGCCACAGCAACCTTCCACCCGTTTCCTCCACACATTTTTCGATCCACATCGCCTTTGAATGTTAATTGCAACAAGAGACATCCTGGTACCTCCCACGCACGCAAAGCTACAACTACTGATGGTCACTTGTGCTGGTGATGATGCTACAGCGCTAGCAACAGCTCCCTGCAACATCCCCGGTGGCGCAACCACACGAAGTACTTGTGCTAAAGTTAAAATGGATGTACAATTATCTAGTGTTTTTATTACGAGATAGAATTGCCCAATCCTCTATCATACACACAAGACTTTCCTATAGTCCAGTATGCCGATGATACACTAATCATCATGGAAGGATCATCACCTCAGCTTTTGGCACTGAAAGATCTTCTACAGGACTTTGCAATCTCCACTGGATTACGAGTCAACTATGAAAAGTCTTTGATGATCCCCATCAATATTGATGAACAAAATAGCACTTCTCTGGCTCACACTTTTGGATGCACACTAGGAACTCTACCTTTCACTTACCTCGGCCTCCCACTGAGTCTATCAAAACCAAGAGTGGAGGACTTCTGGCCAATAGTAAACAGATGTGAGCAAAGGCTCTCTACCACCTCTACCTTCCTGAACCAAGCTGGAAGGCTGCAAATGACAAATTCAGTTTTTACATCACTACCCTTGTTCTACCTGTGCACTTTTCTTATGTACCAAGCAATCATTGAACAGATTGACAAGTTCAGAAAACACTGTTTGTGGAGAGGAGGTGACCTTAACTCAAAAGCTCCTTCCAAAGTAGCATGGCAAATGGTCTGCCTGCCTAAAGCTGAAGGAGGACTGGGAGTGTTAGATCTGAACGCACAAAACCAGGCATTGCTACTCAAATATTTGCACAAATTCTTCAACAGAGCTGACATCCCCTGGGTACACTTAGTTTGGGAAAAACATTATCACAGTGGCAGGTTACCTGATCACATCAAGAGAGGATCATTTTGGTGGAGAGATGTGTTAAAACTCCTGGATACCTTCAAAGGTATGGCCTCAGCCAATTGGCATAGAGTTGGCACCAGTTAGGACTGGATTTATTTGTTACTTTACTTTCTCCGCAAATGTCTCCGGAAAATTAAAATTTGGAATGGGGGAGTAATTACCGGGGAGACTGTCGTGGCTTAGATGGGCCGTGTTCATCGCTTCATTTGAATGGGGATTAGCCTGATCATTTCTTCTGAATGCCGAATCAGGGACATCTTGTAAATTGATCCTCGAGAAAACCGAATTGTTAATCCAAGAATTACCGGTGTTTGAGGCACGCACATCAGACGAAAATCCCTGAGAAATCGAGGCTGAAGGAGGTGATCTAGGCTTCTTTTTCTGAACACTAATTCCTCTATCATACACACAAGACTTTCCTATAGTCTAGTATACCGATGATACACTAATCATCATGGAAGGATCATCACCTCAGCTTTTGGCACTGAAAGATCTTCTACAGGACTTTGCAATCTCCACTGGATTACGAGTCAACTATGAAAAGTCTTTGATGATCCCCATCAATATTGATGAACAAAATAGCACTGCTCTGGCTCACACTTTTGGATGCACACTAGGAACTCTACCTTTCACTTACCTCGGCCTCCCACTGAGTCTATCAAAACCAAGAGTGGAGGACTTCTGGCCAATAGTAAACAGATGTGAGCAAAGGCTCTCTACCACCTCTACCTTCCTGAACCAAGCTGGAAGGCTGCAAATGACAAATTCATTTTTTACATCACTACCCATGTTCTACCTGTGCACTTTTCTTATGTACCAAGCAATCATTGAACAGATTGACAAGTTCAGAAAACACTGTCTGTGGAGAGGATGTGACCTTAACTCAAAAGCTCCTTCCAAAGTAGCATGGCAAATGGTCTGCCTGCCTAAAGCTGAAGGAGGACTGGGAGTGTTAGATCTGAATGCACAAAACCAGGCATTGCTACTCAAATATTTGCACAAATTCTTCAGCAGAGCTGACATCCCCTGGGTACACTTAGTTTGGGAAAAACATTATCACAGTGGCAGGTTACCTGATCACATCAAGAGAGGATCATTTTGGTGGAGAGATGTGTTAAAACTCCTGGATACCTTCAAAGGTATGGCCTCAGTCACACTCTATGATGGGAAATCATGCTTGCTATGGACAGACCTATGGGAAATTGGGAAGGCTGAGTCCCTAGCCTGGCCTACCCGGAGCTTTTCTCATTAGCTAAGAAAAAAATTGTCACAGTACACAAAGCAAAAGAAATAACAGTTATCAGCCAGCTGGTACACACCCCTGTCTCTGGTGAAGCTTTTGCACAATTGGAAAGTTTCCTCCATGAAGTAGAGTTAGTAGCCAATAGCGAAGAGCTGGACATATGGTCATATATTTGGGGTTCACACCTATTCTCATTCGCCAAGGCATACAAACATATCATGGGTACTGCTATAACTCACCCCGTATACACTTGGCTTTGGCGTGCTTCATGCCAAAATAAACACAAAGTCTTTGCTTGGCTCATCATCAAAGACAGGCTGAGCACAAGAGGGTTACTACGCAGGAAAAATATGATTCTGCCATCATACAATTGTGTTCTGTGCTCAGGAAATGATGAGGAAAGTCTGGAGCATCTCTTTCTACAATGCCCATTTGCACAACAGTGTTGGGGTATTCTCAACTTGGCTATTTCGGATCAAAATAATATAACTGAGTCTATTCAAGGCTTCCGCCATCAGCTTAATATAAGCTTCAGCATGGATGTTATCATTCTCATGTTTTGGAGCATATGGATGGTCCGCAATGACACGATCTTCAGGTACGTTAACCCGTCAATCACAAGTTGCAAGTACGTCTTCAAGAAGAGCAAAGAAGGACCTGCCGCAAAAGATGACCCAATGGATGGAAAGCTTTTTACCGTAATTTTAATGATCTTTTTTCTTACTTTCTTTGTCTCTTGAGTTCCTTTTGTAAGTTTGTAACCTTGAACTTTATTGGTTCTCTCTTAATATATATTTAATCAGTAGGGAGAAACCTCTCCTGTTTCATAAAAAAACATGTACAGAAGGACATGCGTCTTCCCAGTGCTCGGACGTGCTTTAATTAGTCCAGGGATCGGACCTTGTGCGTAGCCATACATGCAATGATGCAAAGGTGAATTTTGGTGAACGAGGGTCAAAAGGCATGATCATGCAATCCGTCGGGCTGCAGAAGCGCGAAGCCAACTTTACACGCGCGCTCTGGTTCTGGAAGTCACGCGCGACGTCCACCTCCTTTATCCTCTCGGCGGCCCACCTACCCACGCTGCCGCCTACCTTCTCTCTTATCCAAACTCTCAGTGCTGCCTCCTGAGTCCCTGTCTTGATAGAAACTCTACAGATACCCCACCATCTCGTCCACGAGGGCGGCAGCGGGGGTGGCGGGCATGGCGACCCCGATCGGCTCCGGCAGACGTCGTTGAGGGCGACAGCGGGCACGGCCACCTCGGTCGGCTCCAGCGAGCCCCGGCAAGCAGCGGCCCCGGCGGGCATCGACGAGGGCGACGGTGACACCAGCTGGCTCCGGCGAGCTCCAGCAGGCGGCGGCCCGATGAGCTCGACCGATCCTGGTATTTTTTTTTCTTCGAAAAAGTTTTGCAAAACTTTTTTCAAATATTTCTCCTTGATAACTTTTTTTGTAAAAACTTTCTAGAAAACTTTTTGCAAGTATGTCAAAAAATTTTTACATGTTTTCAAACTTTTTTCTCAAATTTTGTTGTAAAATTTTTCTTCAAGTAATTCGTGGACAAAACTTTTTCGTAAAAACTTTTTTTAAAAAAACTTCTGACTATAATGTCGGGGGGAGCGTATGAACATGATTCAACTTTTTTTGGACGGACGCGCGACCGCACGGTGCTCTCCATGCGGCCGCGCAAATTAGCGACGCCCCTGCAGAAGTGCTGAGTAGCGAGGGACATACTGTGCACGACGAGGAGGGACTTATAGTAGTCACATATATAATCAGCACCTAATATACGTTGATTCTCATAATTTTAACTATAACTAAGAGAAGATCGTGTATATGTCTTTTTTATAGAAAGATCATCATCTCTATATTCATGCACAAATCAAAATGAACTCCAAAAAACATGTATTATATACAAATAATACAGGCACACTATAAGAGAATGAGCTATCCGCCGCCCACATATGTCTCGGCCATATATGGACCGATGCTAATAAGGCTTTTGCACCGGGTCCAACATATAGAAGCCTGATAGAGCTGTGAGGGCTAGGTGAAGAGGGCTTTTGCACCGGTTGGTGGCAATATCCGGTGCTAAAGCCCATGAATTAGCACCGGTGCCTGCCACCAACCGCGGTGCCAATGAGCATGAGCCCATTTAGCACCGGGTGAACCCTCTCACCGGTGCAAATGACACTACTACAGAAACCATTAACATCATCGGCCCATACGAAGTGGGCCTAAATGGCTCGCTTAGTTTAAGTTAATGGAAGCGGTTATAAACGCGCCGGCTCTCCTAAGGGCCTCAAACGCGCCGGTGTTAGTATTGGGCCGGCTCGTTTAATTAACCGCGCCGGCCAAAACAACAACCGGTTAACCGGTGTGGAATACTCCGCTTAGAATATGCCTTTTTTCAATCGGTGTGGAAATAAACCGCTTTACCTGAGAATTTCAACCATCAGTAATCAGAATATTGCAGAGCGCGCGCAGAGTCTGTGCGCGTGCAATTATGGCGGTTTGACGGTTGACGACGCCCCTTCGGCAGCTTGGGCCGACCCTTGGATGGCCCTATTTGCGATACAAGTTGGTCGATGATCACCATATATATACTCCCCAGGCCTTCTCGATCTCGATCGATCTCGCATTCCCATCCTTCTCCCACTTTCTCCACAAAACTTAAAGTTTTGCAGGTACGCGGAGCGGCGCACGACGGAGATAACCAAGACACTGAGGCCGCCCGGCGGCTACCCGCGAGTCATCTTGCATCCATGCCCGGTGGTGAAGGCAGAGAATGTCTCCCACCACGTCCTGAAGGAGCTCTTCATCTATAGTGGGGAGCAAACGCGGTGGTGGTGGCATACGTCACCAAGAACGGCAGGCCTCCTAATGTCGTCATCGCCAAAGTGGTCCACTCCTTGCTGGGGGATTGGCGGGCGGCCAACTTCTCCTGCGACGACAACACTGACGGCAAGTACTACACGAGGCTACCGTCAGCGGAGGACGTGGAGAAGTTCCACGACCACGACTGGTGGTGGTTGAGTGAGCGGGTGGCCTTCTGTCAAGTCCTTCGTCTCAACGAGACGCGGGATCTGACAGACAGGGCCACGACGAGGGACACCCGCCCCCAGCAGTGGTTTTAATTATTGTTTTGTGTGATGAGATGATGAACTTGTTCATCGATCTGAACAATTTAGCCGTGCTTGAACAATTATGTGTTTATGTGTGTAATTGTATAATTATGTGTTTATGTCATTCCTCGTGACTGGCGGCGATGGTGGCTCCCCTTCGAGCTGTGTCACACCCGGTTCTGCAAAACAAAACCGAGTGCACACCGTATGTGTGCTAGGATCAAGTTTCACACATACGACCAACAAAAGGTGAATAATAAGACAGTATCACGTAAAAGAAAATGAATCAGAGTATTACACAGCTCAAATCCTGGAAACGGAGGCTCCAACTCCACAAGCAGACGACCGGGGGTTGCGTACGCCTAGCACTCAGCAACGTCTTCAGTGAAATCCACAGCAGTTTCCTTCTTCTGAGCAACATTGTTTATAGCAAGGGTGAGCACATGTCGTACTAAGCAAGTGTGGGGAAAGTATGAATGCAAGGATGAATCAAGGAACGGATGGGGGTTTAAAGCGATAAGCAATTTTAGTTGGTCAACTTTTATTAGCACATATTTACTAAGATATAAGTATATACCAAACCCACATTAATATAAACAGAGCGCCATAAGCACATGGCACAACGAGAACCACGATTTAAGTCCATCTTCAAGTTCAATTATCATGTGAGGGTCCAGGCCGCTCTTGACCGTGAGCACGGCTGATATATCAGTTTCACACTCTGCAGAGGTTGTACACTTTCACCATAAGTCGCGTAAAAGTTCAGAAGAACTTTAAACCCAACCACGCTGTGCCGGCCAAGCACGTATCACACTACCGAGGTGTGACTGCATAGGGACGCTATGAGGCCTTTACAAAGATTCTCCAACAAGGTTTAGCTCGCATGGTTCCGGTGTCTGGCGCTCCTAACCCTCCCTAATAGGCATGTACCTTAGCAAAGACTACTTCCCAAGAGGACAGGGCTAGACCGCGACTCAGTCCCCCCTTGCCCTTATCAGGTAAAGCTATTCCAAGCCAGATTCTCTAATTACTCAGCCAAGACCAGAGCCCATTAGTCTTATGGTTGTACTGTTTTCTCGGGTGGTTCTCCATGTTCCAATTAATGCAAAGTATTCTTGTATTTAACCAGGGGTATAGCATAGAGTAACCATGTTTGTCATTGTTGTTCATTAGAACCACCATAACCCAAATATAGCAACTAGCAGTGCTACCCAACATAAAGATAAACCCAGGTTGACAAGGAATAATCATGAAAGACTAGGCAAACCTTAATAGGACCCATCAATATTAATGCAGAGCAATGCAATAGTGATTAATAAAGTTATTGGGACAAAAGCACAAGGAGACACTTGCCTTAAATCCAGAGAATAGCTGCTCAGAATATTCTTCAACTCTTCAAGCTCTCGAACCGAGTTCCTTCTACTCGCAGCAATCATCCAAGCAAATCAAACATTCTAGAGCAAGCAAACAAAGACAACTAAGAACAATACACCAATCAAAATAAAAGATTTAAAAGAGCGTACTAAACGATGGGGCTCGTTTCTACAAACGCAAAGACGCAGGGAACGCTGGAACTGCGATTATAAACTATCGAAAGATTAAATTATCAAAACAAGAGCTAGGTGCTTCATTTATTTTACTTAGGAAAAGACGATGTAAGGGATACTTCAGAGAAATACCCTATGTTAAGATTAATCAAAATTACATTTATGTTAGAAAGACGCTATAAGACCTAGTCATATTTTATTTATACATATTCAAGTATATGTTACTTCAATTAAACATTTAACTTTAGAAAAGAAAGGCATATGAAACATCTAAACGAATAAGTATATCAAACGTGTTTCACTAATCATGTTATTATCATAAATAAATTATAACAGCATTAATCATATTAACTTTCCCTTATAAAAGCCGTTGTATGCCTAATTTGATTTTAATTAGAAAAGCTAGTTGTAAGTGAGCATTAATCAAGTTAATATTATTTAATAAAGCCGAGATATAGCCTAATTAAATTTTATTTAGAAAAGGTAATTTAATAAACATTATCCAAATTAAATTTCATTATGAAAGCACGTGGTATAAAGCTATATAGATTTTAATTGCAAAACATGCCTATAAGCAATTAATCAAATTAATATTCAAAATTAATTTAGAAAAACACAACTATCATGAACAACACCACTAACACGTAATTTAAGTGATTACAAGTCTAACGAAAGAAGAACGGGTCGAAACGGATTTAAAACGCGAGAGTTATACCTAAAACAAGGCTGCAGGGACCTTGACATGAATAACCGTAGACTTCAGGGGCTAACTGAGAAGAATTGCATTGACACAGCAAACAGTGCCCACGAATAGATCAAAGATCGGGGTTAGATCTGCAAAAATATTAGGGCCAGGTTAGATTGAAAGGATCTGATGTTTGCAGGGGCTTTTATGGAAAAACAGCAAGACACAGAAACTTATCTACTAATTACGTTTTTCTTCGAGGGCCAAACTGCAAAAAGTTCATCTTCTTCCTCTGGACACCATGGCCGGCAGCGGCTCTGCCTCTCCACTCGCCGGCGCTGCGGCGGCGGAGGGTCACAGAGGGGTGGCGCAAGAGGAAGAGGAGGTCGGGCGCGTCGCGTTGAAGATCTCCCCGGCGGCGGAGGGTGACGGAAACCGGCCGGCGGCGGGACGGCGGCCGGCGGCTCGAGCTTCAAGCGGCGGCGGCGCTTCGGCGACGATTGGACGATGAGGAGAAGGGGGTCGGGTGCGGCTCGGCTCGGGGAAGCTCCCGGCGGGGTCAGTTTGTCCCGGCGGCGACTCGTCCCGGCGGGCGGCGGCACTGCGCGCGGCGCACGCGAGGGGAGGGGAGACGGCGGCGGCGGCGGGACAGCAGGGACGCGCGGAACCCTAGGGCTGTGTTCTTATAGGCGCGCGGCGCACGAGGATGGCCGGGCGCGGAAGCCGGGGAAGGCCGGCGGCGGCGGCCTGCTGAGCGAGGCGGCCGGGCCTAGATGGGCTCTGGCGGGCCGGAGCGGGTTAGGTCGAGCGGGTCGGGTCGGGTTCAGCCGGATCCGGCCCGATCCGTTGAGGAAAAGGATTGGGTTTTTATTTTTTCCAGAAATACTTTTCAATGCGAAAACAATTCTAGAAAATCTAGAAAATGTTTTTAAAGCACGAAAAATACTGAGAAAATCTCGAAAATTCTAGGAAAAATCCTAGAGATAGATTTGGACACGAGGAGTCTAAATAAAATATCTAGAGCTTGTGAAAAGGATTTTAGAGCCTTCTAATAAATAGAATTAGCTCTAAAAAGAGGAGAATAAATTCCAGAAAAGTTTGAAAAATTCTCGGAGAAACCTAAACGTTTAAGGAACGCATTTTTGAAATCTTAGCACTCATGAAACACCAAGATGCAACTCGGCATGAATGCAACACGCAGAGAGCAATAATTTATTTTTTAGAAACACACACAATTAATTTTCTTTCTAGCTAAATTCTCTGAAAAAAATAAAGGTTGGAAAAATTTTAAATTTAAGAGAAAATCGTTGTTTAATTATTCTTTAAAATTCACATCCTGAAATTGGAGAATTTCAGGGTGTGACAAGCTGTCCCATTCCCTCCGCTGCAGTTGCAGTGTAATCTGAGATGTAAGCGCCATGGGATTACATACTTTTGTTATGAATGAATTGCTGCCATTTTCATCCGTTTAGAGCTAGCTACTGTCGTTCCTGCAGCTACAACTAGCTAGTCGTTTAATTCTAAGTTTGTGATGTGCAGTCTTTGTTGAAGTGATGATGAACTATTGGGAGCCCTGGGCTTCCTATGCTTATTGGAAGCCCCAGCCAACCAACCCACTACTGGTCCAACCCCCACCCACGTGCTCCCAACTCCCACCTCTCTGCGCGCGTCACCTGGTCCCCACGCCAATGGTCCGCACATCATACAAACCTAATGTCACGGGCATATAAAGTTTATGTCATACAAACTGTACTCCAAGGTTATACAAAAACATTGTCGGGGTCATATGATCCTAATGAACAGAGCTGACACATGCGACCTGACACACCTGCCACCTGACGCATGCATGCATGCATGCATGCAAGCCCATCATTTTTCTTTCCTTTTTTCACGATAATTCTTCACTCGAACATTCAACTGAGAAATGGTTTTCACCACTAGATTTGTGACATTTTTACGGACAATTTGAGATCCATTGTGAATATATTTTTTGAATTTTTTCAAATTTCAAATTTCAGCACTGACCACGATCATACATATCAATCAAGTGTAGCATACAAACTGTCATGCCATATCAATCTCGACAAAGAGTCATACAAACATGTTCAACGTACCTTTTATTGGATATATTTCAATCCCTACAGTAGACATACATTAACAACGTATCCCTACTTGTGTCATATCAACCAATAAATATGAGCATATGTAGTTCAGAGGCATACAAATCTCATTGCAATATCATACAATTTTGCTTTTGGAAAAACACGTGCAGCTGGGTTGATGAATAGTCTGTCCCAAAAAATGGCAACACGGTGCATACCAACCTACAAAACGAGGCGTACCAACTAGTCAAGCGAGTGGCCGCGCATGTGTACGATAGACGCAACCAGTACAACGTACTAACCTATCAAACGAAGCATATAAATCTGTATGCTGCTGCTGCTAGTATGAGATTTGTATGATATTTTGGTGAAGTTTGGATGCTGCCGTTAGGGAAAAAAAAGTTACGTTAACATATTTGTATGCCTTTTTTCGAGGTTGCTATGACACAATAATTTGTATGCTACGTTTGATTGGTTTGTAGCCATAAAAAACACACAGACCTACAAACGAGGCATACTAACCTACAAAACGGTGCATATCCCATCTACAAACCAAGGCATGCCTGAAAGTGCATCTAGGATCCTAAAGGATTTTGGTGGTGATGACAATCACAATTTGGATATAATGCTTGTGAATGAGATGTATGCAGGGATTAAACAAAAGAGAAGCTAAATGGTTAAAGGAAGGTCCTCAATTGATTAAGTATGGTGGATGAGCTTATTGTCGGTGATGGTGCCGATGGTGCCACCATGTAGCAGTATGACCCGGCTCCTCCTTGCGTGAGGTAATCTTCCTCGGACTTGGAAAGGTCGGTTGTGGGCGTGCCACGCTCCAAGCTACTCGGAGTCGATCCTCCGGGTGATCCTAGCAGTTCCGGCTCCGTGGAGGAGTCGGACGCGGTGTAACCCTCTTGCAGGTCGTCCAGGATTGAGGGTCCCCGTGGGTTTGACTCGTAGAAGTAGCTCTCAGAGGGGGAATCATCCGCCTGGACGATGTCCTTCATCTTCTGCTGCCGGGTAAGCGCGCGGAAACTGGGGGTCTGGATGGTGATGACCTCAGGGCTCGGGACGCGCGTCTGCTGATCGTTTACGCTCTGAGAGGACTCGGCGACGCGACTCTCAAGAGCCGGATCGGATCCGAGTGGTTGCTGATCTGCTCCTGACTGGTTGGGCCTCGCGTTTTGCGATGGACTCAGTGGGGCAGAAACGGCGCGATCAGATGCGATCGGACCGGATTGGGCCGTGATGGCCGAAGTCGGCGCTAGAGAGGAAACCTCCGTGGCGGTCGTAGCTCCTGCCGCTTGGGTATCCAAGGCGGCGGTGGTGATGTTCCCGAACTGGATCTCGAATCCGTCGACGTCCGGGAGGTTGTAGCTGTCCAAGATTTTGACGCGGTCCATCGGGCAAACCAGATTGATCTCGGCGATATCGCCTACCTGGCGCGCCACTGTCGGTGATATGATCTCCGGCAGTCTTCCACGGGGTAGCCCACGGAAGTGATTTGTATGTAGGAAAGATCGCAAAGATCGGAAGCGAGATGGTTAGGGTGGACAGACACAAGGATTTAGACAGGTTCGGGCCGTCGACTCGACGTAATACCCTACGTCCTATTTTGGGGTGTTGTATTGCGTGGATTGTTCTCTTGAGAGATTTCGTGATGTCTGGAGGGGGTCCCTGCCCGCCTTATATATCGGGGGGCAGGGTTACAAGTCGGTTTGTAGCCGATCCTATCTCTAAGGATCCTTTCCTTCTTTACAATAACTCCTATTCTAATCAGAACTTCTCCTTCCAGATCCTTCCTACATGCGCCGACTTGTCCCGCACGTCATCAGGTCCAGAACGGTGGGCCGGGCCGCCCCCTATTGGTGGGCTGCCAGGCTTGCTCGTGAGGTACCCGGGTACTATATCCCCCACAGTAGCCCCCGAGCACTTCTTGGCCGATCGTTGGCTGTAATTGATCTGTCTTTTTCTTGCATGATCCGAGTGCTCCCAAGTTGTCTAGGACCTCATCCGAGTGGTTTCGAAAAAGATCCGAGTGGTTTCGAGGAAGATCCGAGTGCATGCTCAAACGTTCCTGAAAACGATTCTTCAATTGTAGCCGTAGTGAGGGGAAGAAGTGCTCTTTTTCACGACGCGAAAGCGAAGTGTATACACTTAGCCCCCGAGCCTTGGGCAATTTTAGTATGAAATTGGCCAAGGGTCTTCAACTTTTCTCCGTCAAAATCTTGATCTTCAATGGTGTGCACCTCCTGGTGCACCCATTGGGTGTAGCCCCCGAGCCTTGAGCAGAATAGAATATTCTGGTCGAGGGTCAAAAATAAAATATTGTAAAGCTCTTTTTGAACTTAATCCATCAATGGCGTGCACCTCCAGGTGCACCCATTGGGTGTAGCCCCCGAGTCTTGATTCGACTCGGCACGATCGTGTCAAGACTCTAAAAGCCGTAAATCCTGACTGAATCTTTCAGCCCCCATGCCTCTGGGCATGGATTTTGAATAATTTTCTCCTTTTAGGGCATTTTTATTTCCCCTTCTTAAGGAATCTTTTCTCAAGTTCTTTGAACTCGGCGTGACTCCCGAATCGTGTCCCACGACCCAGCTTGACCATATGGTAAATCACCTTCTCACAAGATTTATACTTGTCAGCACTTGACCCAGATTTCTGAGCCAATTTAGCGATAGTATCGCATGCCTTACGTAAAAATCAATTGCAAGATTGCAATATTAATTGCAAAAATAAGCCTGGCCGTCGACTAATTTTAGCCTCACAACCGAGTGGTTTCTGCCCCTGAACACTAGCTCAGGAACCCACGTAATTGTTGATTAACAGAACCGAAAGGTCGTGCTATATTTTAGCCTATCAGAGACTTAAGTCAGCCCATTTAGGCCCATCAATCCTGTTAAGCCCATTGTTTCCTAGGGAAACTAACGGTTGCCGCATGAAGCCAGAATATCGCGAGATATCGCGACTCCATATCGCATCTTTGAATTTAAAGCAACGGGACGTGCTAGCGTCGGTGTTGGCACTCCTTAGCATCACGTTTTAGCAACGCTCAAGAGCGCGTAGATATATGTCGTTGTATGCAAAATTAATTCTGCAAGCGCACAGAATATATCTCGTTGTAGCACTTCACCTCGGGAGTTACCCCAGGGTATCGTATTTATATTTCCGCAGGGAAGCAGATGGTTAAAGTGTATTGAAGAATGAAATGATATATCTTGCCAGAAATATCAGGCCACAAACCTAGGGGCACAAACACTAAGTTTGGGTGGATAATGGTCAAGTTAATGACCGGATAGAAGGTCTGAAAGACCAGCGACACACGGAGCACCTATTTCTAAAGAAAAGGAAAGATGTTGGGAGAGACCGGACCTAGACTCTTTCTAACTCAGAGCAAAAGGCACTCTAGCCTTAGCCTAGACCCTAGCTTAGATACCGGGAACAGAGCTCGCTTCGACGGCTAGAACGGGAGAACCTCAGAACGGGGTGAGAGAGGGGGTTCTCCGGGCTCAGCACTACTGTTATGAATACACCCGAACGTGGTGGACTACGAAGGACGGACAGGGCTGTCACCACCTGCCGCCTACCACTGCTGTACCGTGGGGTGCAACACACTTCCTAGTTAATCAACAAGCCAGACACCACGTCTGCACTCGATGATTAAGATTTCTCTTGAGGCCTGTCAAGAGAAATCCCCGTCTTCCCTAAGGCGTCTTACGGCCCGGTCAAGGCGAGCAAACCCACGAGATAAAACCCGGTAGAGCTAAACTAAACTCTACACTAATACTAAAGGGGAAAAGGACTTTGCTCTAAAGAGAGCAAGATCTTTACTCTTAAAGAAGAGCAAGAGAGAAATATAAAAGATAACTTAAGCTCTGAAATAAGAAAGTAATTGTATAAATAAACTCTTCAAAAGAAGGAAAGGATACAAGAGCTTTACCAGAACTCCGAAGACTCCGAAGATCCGAGCTAAGCTCGACTCGACTCTACTCCCAACTCTAATCCTAATCTAAGAAATGAAAAAGGTACTAGAGCTCCCTTCAAGTAAAGACTTGAGATATGTGGTGTGTGTCTTCCCAAGGTGAATGAGCTTCCTTTTATAGCCTCCAGGGGGTGGATGTCAGCGTCATTAGCACGCCAAGGCTCTGCTTAAGCTTCACGCGAAGGAGGAGACGTGGCGGCCACAGAGGGAGGCCGGCCGGCCTGGGCTAGGCCGGCCGGCCTGGCCCTGGTGCCACTTGGCACCGCCCTCTGCAGGAACGGTCCTGATGCTCTCCCAAGGTCGGTAACGGTTGCGTTTAGTTGAGCTGTCCGAGAATCCTAGGATGTGGGCCCTTCAATCCATGTGCTTTCATCTCTAGGCCTTCCGGGTCCTTGGATCAAACCGACGTTGTTTGCATGGTGCTTGATCATCCTGGGTACTTGGCATGGCTTGTGGATCAATGACGTGGCCAGACCTGGCCAGGGGAGGCCGGTCGGCCTGGCCTAGGCCGGCCGGCCTGGCCCTGTGCCAGGTTTGGCCCTTGTTTCTCCTGGTTCATCCTGCAAGCACAACTCATCCAAAACTTGTGGAATTTGTCAGTGAAAATACTTTTATGTATGGAATATGGTATGATCATCCTCATTTTACCGAAATGTTGACGGTCACTACGAGGTTATAATGGCCGTCAACACACCCCAAGCTTAGACTCTTGCTCGTCCTCGAGCAAGGCTAAAACTCTAGGTTCGGTAGGTCAGGAGTTGCTTCAATGTTTATACTCTTAAAGTACTCTGTGCTTAAGCCAAAACTCAACAAATCATTTGAATAAGTTGGCATAAAAAGAACTCATACCATGGTTCCACGTGGGGCTGCATTGATTCACGTTTTGGGCTATTGAGAGCTTGAACGGTCATCTCTAAAGTATTTCCTGCAACTTTTCAGGTTCCATCTCGGAGATATGAATTTTTTCAAAAGATGGTTGTTTCATTCCCTGATGATACTCTCGAGTCACTCAAGGTGTTTAATCCTCACTCTTGGTCGGGATTGACCAATGTTTCCCTACACTAAGGCTGAAGTGGAGTTATAGGTAGGGTAAGAGTGGCATACCTTGGTTACTTCTGTTGTCGAGTCGAAGAGTGGTCCGCGAGCGATGGTACTCGTCAAATTCCGGTCTTTGGAATTCATGGGGTTTGAATGGAGAGGGAGAAGGTGTGATGCTCAAAGGTCTTTGGACTCCTTATTGTTTCTCTCTCTCATATTTTTGAGATGTTTCTCTTTTTTTTTCCAGATGGAGCATTTGTCTCCATATTTTTTTTCTCGAATACATCTCTTCTCTCACTTTGGTAACAGAGAGGGATTCAGCTTTGTATGGAGTATTTGAGGACCTTTTGGGGTGAGCTTTGTGATGAGATGAGTGTATGTCATCGACGGTGGATGTCAACCCCGGAGCGGGACTTTGACTAGTCGGACATTTTGAGGCTGAGGTGGATGGGAAGACCGGTAAATGTCAAGTACCTTCTGCAAGCGGACTTCACCATTCGACAAGACTCAAAGCAACTCAAGATAGCATATGGTAGTTTCAACGAATGTATAACAGTTTAGGCTCTGGATAGGACATTTAAACCATCGAGGAAGATTCACCATGTAACATTTTATAAAAACTTCCGAGAGGTTCCTTACTAAGCATGCAGTTATACCTCGAAACAAACCATATCAAAACTCACAATAACTTAAACAATGAACAAGTGCTCTTGCTCCCACAGTTTTATCATGGCGGATCCTTAAATGCCAACGAACTCAAATACTTAAGAGTTAAGGATTAAGTACGAGGCACTTAGAGGGCATAAACAGTGCAACCATTCATCATTCCAGAGGTTCTCAACCATAGTTCCATACATAAAGACATCTTTTTGGAGCTTTTATTTTGTTTTTATTATTTTCTCATTTTTTTTCTTTTTTTATTTTATCTAGCATTTTATTTCATCATGGCACGGCAAGGCAAAGGCATCGGTAAGGCAACGGCAACGGAAAGGCAACGGTAAGGCAAACGGCAACGGCAAGGCAAACGGCAACGGCAAGGCAACGGCAAGGCAAAGGCGACGGCTTTCGACATACCTGCGACTCCCCCAAGCTTCGATGAAGCTCACTGGTAGTACTGGTCGGGGTCGTAGTGCATGTAGTTGAAGAAGCCGTGCATGTCGGTCTGGATGGATGTGGTCATCCCCCAGTTCTGCTGCGTGAGATCAGTGTTGTGTGCAACTGCATCTCTGAGTTGCTGTTGTTGCAGCGTCATCGTCTCCATCCTGGTATTCAGATCAGCGATCCCCCGGGAAACCGGGTTCTCGTAGTCATACCTGGCGGAGGCGGATGGTCCGACCTGCGGGCCGTAGCCTGCTGTTCCTTGGTGGTAGTCGAATGCTTCCTCAAAGTTCATGTTGGCCGTGGGGTTCTGCTGGTAGTCGTACTCGGGCTGCTGCTGGTAGCGGTACTCGGGCTGTGGCGCGGTAGAAGTTCCGGCTTCGTCGTCATGCCTGGCCCGCCTGCCACGTGTTGCAGGGCCTGCAACACTGTGGCGAGCGGGTTCCCTCCTTCTGAGCTGCATGGTTAGACTTCTCACTGATCTCAGCGACAAAGCTGGGCATGGAAGCTCAACTTCATCGATGAAACCAGGATAGCACATGAAAAGAGTGTTGCCAGGGCCCTCACGCATCAAGTGACCCTGGATGAAATGGTCTAAACCAATGCAGTACTGATATTCTTGTGTAGTTGGAAGGAAAGTGACTTGAGCGCCCTGCAAAGCACCAACATGGCTGGCGATGCGTGTGACTAGCGAGGTTATGTCAATTGTGGCTCGGCCACTGACTAACCTTTGCCAGTTCTCAAGCATGCTCATGACCGGAGAAAAGCGAATTTTCTTGACCATGGCATACAGACACTCTAAATCAGGCAAAAGACAAAGACGTAAATCAGCGCGCGGGTGGACCACCATAGCGATCCACTTCGCCAGGAAACGAAGAGTGAGGTTGTGAATAGCGGTAATGCTATTTTTCCCCGAGGATGGCTCCCCTGTGATGCTATCCCACCATGCGGTACGGTTGTACCGGTGGTTAGTCACCAGCAGGTTGGCATCAATGATGCATCTCTTGTTAAAACCAAGAGCCTCACTGAGTTGTTTCGGGGTCTGTGGGGGATATAGTACCCGGGTACCTCACGAGCAAGCTTGGCAGCCCACTAAAAGGGGGGCGGCCCAACCCATCGTTCTGGACCTGAAGACGTGCGGGACAAGTCGGCGCACGGAGGAAGGATCTGGAAGGAGAAGTCCTAGTTGGAATAGGAATTATTGTAAAGAAGGAAAGGATTCTTAGAGATAGGATCGGATACAAACCGACTTGTAACCCTGCCATCCAATATATAAGGCGGGCAGGGACCCCCTCCAAAACAACTCGACACATCTGAACACATCGCAACTCACAATCCACGCAATACAACACCCCAAAACAGGACGTAGGGTATTACGTCGAGTCGACGGCCCGAACCTGTATAAACCCCTGTGTCTGTCCATCCTAACCATCCTGCTTCCGATCTTTGCGATCTTCCCTGCATTACAAATCACTTCCGTGGGCTACCCCGTGGAAGACTGCCGGAGATAACATCACCGACAGTGGCGCGCCAGGTAGGGGATATCGCCGAGATCAATCTGGTAAGCTCGATGGATCGCGTCAAGATCTTGGACAGCTGCAACCTCCCGGACGTCGACGAAGTCGAGATCCAGTTCGGGGACGTCATCACCGCCGCCTTGGAGACCCAAGCGGCAGGAGCTACGGTCGCCACGGAGGTCACCTCTCTGGCGCCGACTTCGGCCATCACGGCCCAATCCGGTCCGATCGCATCTGATCGTGCCGGATCTACCCCGCTGAGTCCATCGCAAAACGCGAGGCCAGACCAGTCGGGAACAGATCTACAATCACTCGGTTCCGATCCGACTCCTGAGAGTCGCGTCGCCGAATCATCGCAGAGCGTAAACGCTCAACCAACACGCGTCCAGAGCCCTGAGGTCATTACTGTCCAGACCCCTGGTTTTTGCGCGCTTGCTCGGAAGCAGAAGATGAAGGACATCGTCCAGACGGATGATTACTTCTCTGGGAGCGACTCCTACGGATTAGATCTACTGGGACCCTCAATCCTGGACGATCTGCCGGAAGGATACACAGTGTCCGATGCCTCCACAGAGCCGGAACTACTAGGATCACTCGGAGAATTGACTCCGAGTAGTTTGGAGCGTTATACGCCCACATCCGACTTCTCCGAGTCCGAGGAAGACTACCTCGCGCAAGAGGGAGTCGGATCATATTGCTACATGGTGGCGCCAGCAACGCCAACCAATCCTGTCTCGGAAGACGAGGTCACTCCAGCTGAGGAGACGACTGAAGCCAGAAACCAGCGTCGAGGACGCAACGCCAGTCGGGCGACTCGCAGAGCCGCACGACCGCGCGGAGCCACCGCGTCAGGATCTGGCGCTGCTCAACTCCAGGAACCACACTCTGAAGATCATCGTCGCCAACGGGATCAACACGACCGGAGGAGCACCCGGAACCTGATGCGTGACGGCATGTTCGAGTTCAACGGATACGACGTCTACGAGACACCGGTCCAGAACCTCGTTACTATCAACGAGGAAATCAATCGGCTGCCACCTAACACTCCGGGCCTGGAAAAGGTAAGGGCTCTCGTGCAGGCCGCCTCCGTCCAGGTTCACCAGATGCAAGGCAGAACGACCACGGACGCTCCTGAGCCCGGTCCATCTCGACACCGGGCCAGCGGCGGATCGGGTCGTGATGAAGACCTCCGCACCACGATCAACAGAGACCGAGATGCGAGGGACGTCATCACCAACAGCACCGAAGAGCGCCACCAGTGAGGAAATCCGACGGCGCGAAGAGTACGATCGGGATCATGGAAATCCCCGTCGTAACCCCAACAGGAGCGGCTACTCGACGGAGTCAGACTACTCTGACCTCTCCGGTAGCCCAAGGCGCGGTAACAATGGCGGTCGCACTCCGCCACGAGGACGAGTGCTTCCACCACCCAGGCGACCGACTCCGCCGAGAGATCGAACTCCACCGCGCAGCAGGACCTACCGACGGGACCGAACTCCACCCAGGACTCGGAACTATCGGAGGACCCGTTCCCCGCCCAGGGACCGGGATCGCAGGAGGGACAGCACACCCCCAAGAGCAACTGACGGATCGGGTCCGAGCGATTCCCGCCCTAGAGGTCGGATCGGCGGATTCCAGTCGTTCACCGAGCGCTTAAGAAGCGTGACATGGCCCAGAGGCTTCAAGCTGTCGGATATCGACAAGTACGACGGGAAATCTGACCCATCTCAATGGCTTCAGATCTACTACACCGCCGTACAAGCGGCCGGCGGCGACGAGGACGTGATGGCAAACTATCTCCCCATCATGCTCACCAAGGACTGCCGTAACTGGCTGGCAGGACTCCCGCAGGACGCCATCGACAACTGGGAGCAGCTTACCGAACTCTTTATCGGTAACTATCTCGGTACCTGGGAAAGGCCCGGGAGCAAGCGGCTCCTCGGTCAGATCAGGCAGCGCAAGAATGAGACCCTGCACGACTTCGTGCGCAGGTTTTCAGAAAAGCGCAACTCCATCACGGACGTCACGGATCAGGAGGTGATGTCAGCTTTCCAGCGCGGCATCTCCGACGGGAGACTGATTCACAAGTGGACTCGGAAGCCACCCGCGACTGTCAATGACATGTTTCCGGGTTGCTAGCACGTGGGCGGATGCAGAGATCGCAGAAAAGGAACAACTCAGCGAGATCAATAGTCGCTGGGAAGAAGAGAACAAGACGACTCGCAAGCGCGACCGCCGCGAGGATGAAGACCGACACGACGACCATCGACGCAATGACAGCCAACCTCGCAAGAAGAAGAGCGAGGGAGATATGGTCGCCGCCCTGGACCGGTCCAGAGGCCGGGTAACTCCAGAGGACTTTCCAGCGCATGCTCGATGAGTAATGCCCTTACCACAAACACAAGCACTCGGCGCGAGAGTGCTACGGGCTCAAGCGAGCCTTCAGCGGAGGCAACAGAGGCCCTCCATACAGAAAGAGGAACGATGGTTCCCCGCGAGACGACAGGCGGAACGACGAGCTCGGCGACGACTTCCAGGAAGCCGACCGAGTGGTGCGCATGATCTATGGCGGACCAGAGTTCGAGTCGAAGCGCCAGCAGAAGCTCACCCATCGCCAGGTCATGCACGCGAGGGAACCACCGGTACCTGAGTACCTCAAGTGGTCAGAAGTTCCGATCACATTCACCCGGGAGGACCACCCATACTTCATACCGAAGCCCGGGTCCCATGCCTTGGTAGTAGCCCCGACGATTCGCAACGTTCGGCTCACCAAGGTACTAGTCGACGGTGGCAGTGGCCTGAACATCCTCTTTGCTAACACATTGAAGGAGCTCGGCCTGACTACTCTCGACCTGAGTCCCCCCCAATCCGCATTCTACGGTTTGATACCGGGAGAGGGGGCAGAACCACTCGGGCACATCACCCTGCCCGTCACCTTCGGAGACCGGAACAACTACCGGACCGAGCATATGCAGTTCACGGTGGCGAACTTTGAAACTGCATACCACGCCATCCTTGGAAGGCCCGCGCTCGCCAAGTTCATGGCGATTCCCCACTACGTCTACTTGCAGGTCAAGATGCCAGGACCTAAAGGCGTAATCACCGTCTTGGGAGACGTCCGAGTCGCATACACATGCGAGCAGGAAACTCTCAACGCGGCAGCCGCCCTGGACATGTCCAAGCGCATGGAACAAGTACTGGCTGCATCACAGGAGGTGGACAAGGATGCTCTAGAGATCCCCACCAAGAAGCCAGCAAGAGAAGCCATCACGCCAAGCAAGGAGACGGAGCTGAAGAGGATCTCTCTGGACCTGGACGACCCAAAGAAGACGGCCATCATCGGGGCAGAGTTAGACCCCAAATAGGAAGAAGTGCTCGTCAAATTCCTAAGGGAAAACACCGACATATTCGCGTGGAAACCATCCGATATGCCAGGTGTCCCAAGGGAACTTGCCGAGCACTCCTTGAAGGTCAATCCGACTGCCAAACCGATCAAGCAAAGGCTTCGTCGATTCGCGCAGGACCGCAAGGAGGCAATTAGGGCAGAAATTACAAAGCTGTTAGCAGCCGGGTTTATTCAGGAGGTGTTCCACCCCGACTGGTTAGCTAATCCAGTTCTTGTAAGAAAAAAGAATAATAATGATTGGAGAATATGCGTTGATTATACAGATCTCAACAAAGCCTGCCCTAAAGACCCCTTCGTCCCCCCCCCGCATCGATCAAGTCGTTGACTCCACGGCAGGCTCCGCCCTGCTCTGCTTTCTCGATTGTTACTCAGGCTATCATCAGATAGGCCTGAAGCTGGAAGATCAGATAAAAACCGCGTTCATCACGCCGTTTGGTGCCTTTTGTTATAACACAATGGCCTTCGGTCTGAAGAACGCAGGCGCAACCTATCAGAGGATGATTCAAGCATGTCTGGATCAATTGATCCCAGACATAGTAGAAGCCTACATCGACGACATCGTGGTCAAGATCATGAACCCTGAGGACATGATAGGGAACCTGACAAAGGTCTTCGAATGCTTGCGCGTATTCCGGTGGAAGCTCAACCCGGAAAAGTGTGTCTTCGGAGTACCCTCAGGTAAACTACTCGGCTTCATGGTCAGCAACCGCGGGATCGAGGCAAATCGCGAGAAGATCACGGCCATCACCAAGATGCTACCACCAACCTGTCAAAAGGATGTGCAGAAGCTTACTGGATGCATGGCAGCGCTCGGTCGTTTCATATCACGACTCGGCGTCCGCGGATTGCCGTTTTTCAAACTGCTCAAGAAGCAGGACAAGTTCGTGTGGGATGACAAGGCGAAGCAATGTTGCCAGGAACTCAAAGACTACCTGCAGAGCCCTCCCATCCTCGTCCCACCTCAACCAAGAGAACAGCTCTACCTCTATATCTCTGCTACTCCCCGAGTGGTTAGCACGGTACTAGTGGTCGAGCGTCCTGAAGAAGGACACGCATATGGAGTTCAGCGACCAGTCTACTTCGTCAGTGAGGTCCTGACCGTATCTAAGGTACGCTACCCCCATGTGCAGAAATTGCTCTACGGAGTTCTCATCTCAGCAAGAAAACTGAAGCACTACTTCGAGGCCCATCCAATCTCGGTTGTGAGCGAAAATCCTTTAGGGGAAATCCTCCATAACCGAGACGCCAGCGGCCGAATCGTCAAGTGGTCAATAGAATTGGCTGCCCACCACATAAACTTCGTCCCGCGTACTGCTATCAAGTCTCAGGTCTTGGCCGACTTCGTAGCAGACTGGACAGAAAACCAAGCTCCGGCTGACGACGAGGTAGTTGAGTACTGGGAGATGTACTTTGATGGCTCCCTCCAGATAAAAGGAGGCGGCGCAGGTGTACTCCTAATCTCTCCAAGTGGACAGGAATTAAAATACGTCCTTCAAATCATGTTCCCAGTATCCAACAACGCAGCCGAGTACGAAGCAGTCTTGCACGGTCTCCGCATTGCAGTATCTTTGGGTATCAAACGCCTGATGGTATGCGGGGACTCTGTCCTGGTCATAAACCAGGTAAACAAGGACTGGTCCAGGACCAACGAGAAGATGGACGCATACTGCGAAGAAATCAGGAAGCTGGAAGGGAAATTCTATGGCTTAGAGTTCCATCACGTGGTGCGCGACCATAACAAGGCAGCAGATGAGCTCGCTAAGATGGGGTCCACCCGTGAAGGCGTCCCACCCGGAGTTTTCATACAAGATCTTATCAAACCATCTATCAAGATAAACCCGGATGGTACTGTCGCGGAGCAACAAGTCGGAGAATCCCCAGAGTCAGCCACATTAGTGGTAGACGAAGCGTTGGACTGGAGGACCCAGATCATCGACTATCTGGACAGCGGCATATTGCCCGCAGAGGTCGCGGAAGACAAAGATCTAAACTCGCTCCACGAACAAATCGTGCAGCGCAGCAAAAGCTACGTCATCATCAGAGACAAGCTGTATCGTCGATCTGGAGCTTCCCAAATCCTCCAAAAGTGCGTAAGTCGCGCTGAGGGTATAGAGCTCTTGACAGACATACATAAAGGAATATGTGGCAATCACGCCGGGGCTAGAACCATTGTTGGTAAAGCTTTCCGGTCTGGTTTCTACTGGCCGACTGCCGTAGCAGACTCAGAAAATATCGTGCCGCGCTGCAAAGGGTGTCAGTATTTTGCAAGGCAGATACACGCACCCGCACAACAGCTGCAAACCATACCAGCGTCCTGGCCCTTCGCTTGTTGGTGCCTGGATATGATTGGTCCATTCAAGAAGGCTCCTGGTGGTTTTGACCATGTCCTTGTAGCTATTGACAAGTTCACCAAGTGGATTGAGGTGAAACCAGTCAGAAAGCACACGGCAGCCAAGACCATCGAGTTCTTCACCGACATCACCCACCGCTTCGGAGTCCCAAATCGTATCATCACAGATAATGGTACGAACTTCGTGGCGCAGGAGTTTAAAGACTGGTGCAGCGAGAGGAGCATCAAGCTATGCCCTGCATCCGTGGCACACCCAAGGGCCAATGGCCAAGTCGAAAGAGCCAATGGCGAAATAATCAAGGCGCTCAGGGCCCGGATATTCAAGCAGCTGAAGCAACATGACGGACTGATGGATCAAGGAGTTGCCAGCTGTAGTCTGGGGGCTGCGCACCCAGCTGAGTCGTGCCACGAAGCAAACTCCGTTCTTTCTGGTTTACGGCTCGGAAGCTATCCTACCAACGGACCTCACATACGGCTCCCCCGAGTGGAGTTCTATGATGAATACGACGCGCAAGTGGCGCGCATTGAAGACCTCGACAGCATCGAGGAAAAGAGATTGGCTGCCTAGATCCAAGCCGCACGTTACGCTCAGGTCCTGCGACGTTATCACGATCGATCAGTTAAGCAGAGGTCCTTTGAAGCAGGCGATTTGGTTCTGAGGAGGAAGCAAGACACCAAGGGAGCGCACAAGCTTGCGTCCCCTTGGGAAGGGCCATACATCATCAAGTCAGTAAGTCGCCCAGGCTCATATCGCCTCATGACAGGAAGACGGCGTAGACATCCCAAATCCATGGAACATCGAGCACTTACAGCGTTTCTACGCCTGAATCAGTTATGTATTTATCTTTTTATTTTAGATTTATTTTTTCCGAGTGATTTTGGAGGGTAGTCACCCCCAGTTACGACTCGGCAGATTTATAATGAGTTATCAATAAAGTTGATTTCATCTTTCATCTATCTCTACTACTCGCATTTCCTCTTTCGCGTCACGCACATAAAGTATGAGTGGAACAAACCTTAAATCGAGAGGGAAAGTACTCGCCAAGTCAAAGCTCTAAACGTACGACAAAGACTCTGCGGCATGAGACTGAGACCAACGAGGCTAATCTACTCCGTAACAGGTCAACCACTCAGAAATTAAGGCCAGCGCAGAAAGAAAGGGAGTTGTAGACCAATAAAACTTATATACAATAATGACAATTCAAACATTGTTCAAACAATACTAGTTCGACCAAATACTACAAATATTTTATTTACATTGCAGGGTCACCAGCACCAGACGGGGCCGCTTCATCCGAGTCGTCAACAACATCCTTGGACAGGACATTGGCGATGGGCTCGACTTCATGGAGCAGTCTGCCCACGTCGTCTTCGGAGGTACCGGCAGCATACCCGCGGCCGAGTGGCTCCAGGTCTGACGCCGGGAATAGCGACTCGAGCACCGCCAGTACATGGCCACAGCTGGCCTGGCTGATGGAGCAGAGCTGCCGCCGGAAGTAGCGTGGGAGCGCCTGAACGCGGTCGAGGATGGAAGCCGAAGACGATGACGCCTCCGGCTCGATCTCCTCCGCCACCACTCGGATAGCATCCTCCAGCGCTATCTTCTCGGTGCGCTAGCGCCTCAGCTTCACCTTGCAGACGGGCCACCTTGGCAGTGAGCTCTGCGAATTGGGATATAATCCGATATCGATAATCTACAGAAAGTTAGATCTGAATAATATATTCACGTCTGACAGAAAAACAAACAGAAGAACATACCTCTGAGCTCGTGCACGGCCTGGGCCTCGTTGAGCTTAGCCTGCTCTACCTCCCCGCGTAAATCGCGAGTGGTACGCTGGGCTTCCTCCAACTCAGCCTGGCGCTCGACCGCAGCAGCCTCGAGCTCAGCCACTCAGGCCACCAAGGAGTCGGCCTTAGCAACTGCAGAAGATAGTTCTTGAATAACCGAGGCTTTGGCCTCGGCATCAGCAGCTAAGTCCTGCAAAAACAAGTCAGATGACAATATGAATTGATGTACCACTCGGTACTTGATATCAACAAGATAAGTAGCTCAGGAAATACCTTGGCTATGTGGCCCATGCGAAGATGGAGTGACATGAACTCCTCCAGAGGAGTCATGGGAGTACCACCACTCATAGCGCCGACCACCGCAGAAGCAATGTCGACCGCCGCAGCCTGGGGCTCCTCCACTGCTGCAGTCGGTTCAACCACAGGAGCAGGCTGGGGGCTGCCTTGAGGAACTGGCGGTGGGGTCGGCGACGCCGGTGTAGGACTCAGTGGAGGCGGGGTTGGCTCTCGCAGCGACTCTGGTGGCGGACCCACAGGCTGATCGCTGAGAAGATCAGCCGAGTGGATCGGCACCTCTGGAGTTTGGATTGATGGGGCTTCGGTCTCAACCGCCGACTGAGGCGCAGGACCCGCAAAAGGGACCTCAGATGGCGTGCTACAGGATAAAGCATATATGGATCACTAATAGAAGAACATAAAGGAAATCAAGAGATGATAAGGATACTTACAGAGTAGAAATGCGCATTCTCGGGCGCTTTCCTTTCCGAGTAGGGGAAGGGAGGTCCCTCGGACTTGCAGCACTCAGAGGCATTACTGCAAGGGGAGACTGCTCCGAGCTTGTGATTGGCGGTAGGATTGGCGACTCGGCGACGCCAGCTTCATCTTCTTCCGAGTCAGACGACTCGAGATAAGGAGTTGGCGGCGGCTTCGCGCATCCCTAAACACGATCCCCGTGGAGATCTTCCGCTTCTTCAGAGCAGGGGCAGCCTTCCCACCACTCGGAGATAGCACGTCGGGAGAAGGAGAGGATGACAGAGTGATATCCGAGTCGCGCAGATCACTCTCACTTCCCCCGACTGCTTCTTCAGATCCGACGGCCCTGCGTCGAGCCGGTTGATCCACTCCCTTTGGCATCTCAGGCAAAGGAGGGAGGGATACAAAGGCAGCTCGACCCTGCAAAAATTGGGTTCAGTTCTGAGATTACACCCAATGGGTGGAATTGAAATAAAAACAACAACAGATTGACTAAATACCTCAGGGCGTGGATTTCCCAAGTTGAACGCCGGAGGACAGTCAGTGGTCCTCAGGGAGGTTCCGGTCGCGAAGAATTTGCCAAGCCGAGCGGCGGCTTGGACTTTGTCGACGCGCTCGGGGGCTTCGCGCGTGTTGTCCCCCTCGGCGTAATACTCATACGCCGGGTGAGCCCGCTGCTTGAGGGGCTGGACCCGGCGCAGAACGAAGTTGGCTGCCACTCCGACGGCAGACAACCCATTGTCCTTCAACTGGGAAATAAGACCCAAGAGTTCCCGAACCTGATCCATTTCACTCTCCTTGGGAAGAGCGGTCCAGGACTGGGAGGGAACAGGACGAGAATCGATTTCTGGAGAAATGGCAGGCGAGTGGTTTCCTACGTAAAACCACTCGGACTGCCACCCCTTATTGGAGGTAAGGAAAGGGATGTCAAAATACTCCCGAGTTCGACCCTCGCAGAGTTGGAATCCGGCGCCCCCGACTACTTGTGGGCAGTCGGTTCAGGGATACGGTTTAAGAAGAAAAAGATGAAGAAAAAGATTGAAGTGAGGCTCTATCCCAAGATAGGCCTCACAGAGGTTGATGAAGATGGCGATATGGAGAATGGAGTTGGGATTCAGTGCACAGAGACTGATCCCATAAAAGTGAAGCAGCCCGCGGAGGAAAGGATGCGCGGGCACGCCAAAGCCACGAAGAAAGAAAGATTCGAACACCACCAAATCAGAGGAGTTTGGGGCGGGGAAAGACTCACCGGCGGCGGCGCGCCACTCGGCGGTTTGCTGGTCGGGGAGGATGCCGTCGATGACGTGTTGTTCGAGGCGCCTGGTGGTGGTGATGGACTCCCTCCACTCGGCGGCGCGATCAACGGCGACCTCGGCGGTGGCCTTGGCCTTGGACGACCGGGCCCTTGCCGGCGACCTCTCCTTCCGCTTCGGGCCTTCCTTCCTCTTGGGCGCCATGGCGATGAGCGGAGCTGAAGAGCGAGGAGGAAAGCTGCGGGAGCAGATCTAGGGTTTGCTCTTGCGCGAGGAGGAGAACTGGAGCGTCGGGGAAGGCAAATGGCAAGTAAAGGAAGAAGATTGCGGCGGGGATGACTTATAAAGGAATGAACCGTTCCTCCCGCGCGCGGCGCGATGTGTGTCTCGGGAACTCAACCGACGCAGGCACGTCCCGTCGCTTTGAATTCAAAGATGCGGTAAGAAGTCGCGATATCTCGCGATATTTCGCTTTCCGTAAGGCAACCGTTGGGAGGCAACGGACTTTGCGGAGTAGTGGGCCTAAATGGGCTGAAATATAGCACGACCCTTCGGTTCTGTTACGTTAACAAATTTGTGGGTTCCTGAGCTAGTGCTCAGGGGCAGAAACCACTCGGTCGTAAGGCTAAAATTAGTCGACGGCCAGACTTGATTTTGCAATTAATATTGCATCCTTGTAATTGATTTTTACGTAAGGCATGCGATACTATCGCTAAATTGACTCAGAAATCTGGGTCAAATGCTGACAAGTATAAATCTTGTGAGAAGATGGCTTACCATATGGTCAAGCTGAGTCGTGGGACACGACTCGGAAGTCATGCCGAGTTCAAAGAACTTGAGGACAAAATCCTTATAAAGGGGAAATAAAAAAGCCCCTGAAGGAAAAGATTATCTAAAATCCATGCCCAGAGGCATGGGGGCTGAAAAAATCAGTCAGAATTCACGGCTTTTAGAGTCTTGACACGATCATGCTGAGTCGTAACAAGACTCGGGGGCTACACCCAATGGGTGCACCTGGAGGTGCACACCATTGATGGATTAAGTTTAAAAAGAGATTCATAATATTTTATTTTTGACCCTCGACCAGAATATTCTATTCTGCTCAAGGCTCGGGGGCTACACCCAATGGGTGCACCTGGAGGTGCACACCATTAAAGATCAAAATACAGATGGATAAAAGTTGAAGACCTTTGGCCAATTTCATACAAAAATTGCCCAAAGCCTGGGGGCTAAGTGTATTCACTTCGCTGTCGCGTCGTGAAAAAGAGCACTCCTTCCCCTCACTATGGCTATAATTGGAGAATCGTTTTCAGGAACGTCTGAGCATGCACTCGGATCTTACTCGAAACCACTCGGATCTTCTTCGAAACCACTCGGATGAGATCTTAAACAACTTGGAGCACTCGGATCATGCAAGAAAAAACGGATCAATTACAGCCAACGATTGGTCAAGAAGTGCTCGGGGGCTACTGTGGGGGATATAGTACCCGGGTACCTCACGAGCAAGCTTGGCTGCCCACCAAAAGGGGGCGGCCCAACCCATCGTTCTGGACCTGAAGACGTGCGGGACAAGTCGGCGCACGGAGGAAGGATCTGGAAGGAAAAGTCCTAGTTGGAATAGGAATTATTGTAAAGAAGGAAAGGATTCTTAGAGATAGGATCGGATACAAACCGACTTGTAACCCTGCCCTCCAATATATAAGGCGGGCAGGGACCCCCTCCAAAACAACTCGACACATCTGAACATATCGCAACTCACAATCCACGCAATACAACACCCCAAAACAGGACGTAGGGTATTACGTCGAGTCGACGGCCCGAACCTGTATAAATCCCTGTGTCTGTCCATCCTAACCATCCTGCTTCCGATCTTTGCGATCTTCCCTGCATTACAAATCACTTCCGTGGGCTACCCCGTGGAAGACTGCCGGAGATAATATCACCGACAGGGTCAAAACAAAATCCTCGTTGAAAAATCGAAAGCAAATGTTTGTCTCGTTGGGACGAACTTCGATTTTCAAACTCATCAAAAATTCCATAGTAAGAAAATGCGAACCTGTTTCCGTGACGGGGTAGAAGTTTTGCCATCCGGCATTGTTGAACGCCCGTTCCATGTCTCCTTCGAGACCGGTCTTGATCAGCAGCATGGGGTCGAAGTACTTGGCGTTTGTGAAGTAGCGGTCCTGGATCTTGTCCAGCACCGTTCTCTCGTCTTCGGTCCGAGCAACGATGTGCTCGACCCGAGTCATGATCCTGATGCGGAGCCTGTTCCTCGGTACCTCCTCCTCATGGGACTCTGTGTCGTGTCGAGTTGAGTCGACCGACATAGTATCCCGGGAAGTAGAGGATTCCCGAGAGCGGCGAGAGCTCGACGAGGTGAGCTTGGTGACGACTCCACGTGCCTTAGTCCACATGATTCCTGCAAAAGATTAGCCTAACAATACCCGAAGGAAATCAAGGGTTTGACGGTCAGATGTTAGGCGTTCTTGTGGGAGATTAATCACCACAACTCGGTTAGTCGTTCTTGTGGGGTAAGAACCACCACAAACGTTCTCGATCAACCGGCAGGGGTTTGTTCTCACAAGGATTCAAGAATGGATTTTAGCAGAACTTCCTTGTGGTTTGAACTCTAACCTTACTTAGAGAATTTCAAAATTTAAGAGAGGGAGAAGGGAATTGAGCAGGATGCACGCATACCTGAGCTTGGGGCGTCTTCCTTCAGAGCTGGGTACCGGTATTTATAGAGGCGCAGTAGGGGGAGGCCGGCCGGCCTGAGGCAGGCCGATCGGCCTACACATGGCGCCGGTCGTGCCCATCCCGTGCGTTGGTGGTCACTGCCCTGTGCTGAGTGCTCTGGTAGGTGAGGATGGGACAACAACGGTGCTTGGAAGTCGGCCGGCCTGGCTGGGGCCGTTCGGCCTGGAGTTGTGTCCATTTTCCTCCATCCTCTTGTGTCGTGTCCTCCCACATGATGTTGTTCCTTGCGTGCTGTGATCTGGCCAGTGAAGTTGACAAGTGGGGCCGGCCGGCCTAGGTGGGGCCGGCCGGCCTGAAGTTTGGCCAAATATTTTTTTATATGCTTCCTAATGCACAATTGAAATATAAATGCAAGCTTCGAAAATTTAAACCTGCTGTGATGAATGAAAAGATTTGAAATGAAAAACCTATTCTATATGCAATGCAAAGATACGTACCATATACCTTATGGCGAGGGCTCGAGTTTTTCGTCCTGAGCGGAACTCTCCGAATCCTTGTTCGGGACTGCTTTTACCCGCCATTCCTTTCGGACTGGACGGGACTTGGATTCAACCTCCTTATCGCGCTTTGCTTGCTCCTCCAGCGCTTTGGTTCTCGATATTCTTCGCCGTGCATGATAGCGATCATGCCTCTTCTTTTCTTTGGCGGCGAAGGCTTCCACCATCTTCATGAGCGTTTCTACGCTCGGCATCTTGGACTTTCGGGGCATGACTTCCTCGACCATATTAACTTGGTGGGGGATTTCCTTAGGACGGAAAGAGAAACTCTCGGTCCCTCCGTTAATCCTCAGTTGAATGGTCCCACGTCCCACGTCAATGTTTGCATTCGCAGTGCTTAAGAACGGTCTCCCAAGGATG